>JAJJWW010004385.1:0-665592 GCA_023531295.1 Papaver armeniacum
CGACTTGTCGTGCCACGGTTTTGCACAAGCTCGATTTTGTACAAAGACAATCATTGTGCTTCACAGGCTCCTTGGCCAGCCATCTTGGCTGTGCATATATCCCCCATTCACAACTCGCAATACACAATTCATCCCGCCGTAACCTTCGCCATTCAATCCAGGCTCCAATAAAGAAGCAAACTCGCCTCATTCTTGCTTCTCAAATTATCAAGACCATTCTCTCGCATCATCACACTCCAACCTCGGGGACGAGCAAAGACAACTCCGCACCGCCATAGCCTCCCAAAGAAGCCATTACTAGCAATGCCATTTGCATCTTCAAGCCCGGTTCTACCGGGGTCACAATGGCACAACACTGAATTCATACAAACCCATTTCCATCTCGTAAATCGCGCAGCTACCTCATGTCTTCCCTGTAATCTTCAACTCATCACGGCTCCATCTTTTGTTCAACCTAAAAATTCATTGCAACCTCCAATTTAACCTGCAATATCACCACTTACCCAATCTACAATGCCACTGCATCCATTATTGCAAAAGACCATCTCCAATATTCTCCGGTCCAAAGACCATTTCAATGTAACTCATGCAATCAATCCATTACCACCTCTTCCAAGTGTTATAACTCAGAACTCCATATTGAGCCATGCCCGTAGCTTCTGCGGCATCCACCGATTCGTCACTGCACTCGAGACACAAAGCGGCAAATACACATTCATTCACCATCCCATACCGGCTTCATCTAGTACTACATGTACTCGCCTATTGATTAACCCAAATATCATTTTCTAGCCGAGTCCTTGTCCTCGGCAGAACCGTAACCACCACAAGCTCATCTCTCGTCTCAACATCTCATGCTCCTCTTTTGAACTCAAACATCCCATCCCGCCATCACTTGTAGTCCCCCGCAATTTCTGGGCCTTCTTCTACATTCAAAGCTAGCATCATCACCACCGCCTACATTCCATCTTGCCAAGCTTACCAAGCCATAGCAAAGAAACTCGCCCATTCTCACCATCTCGAGCTTCATTGTTATTCATACACAACACCCATAGCAACAAACCCCGCTTGTAATCGTAGCTTAACCCCGCAATTCCAGCTTGCAACACATCACTTCCACCGACCCGCAACTTAAGAGCCACAAGTTCAGGCCATTGCAAATACTTCCACCACCACCATCAATGTGTGCCTCTGCACTTTGCACTTTCCATCACTCAACCCCACTCCGAGCTGCAATAACTCCACTGCATTACCCCGCAATGATGCGGTTCAGTCATCCCTAGCACCAACTCCAATTCCATTTACTAGCCTCGAGCTACGGCCGATTCATGGCTGCCACCGCCACATGCTCCTTCCCTTTGTTTGTAGGATTTCATTTTCACCTTTTGAGCTCAAATCATTCATTGCAGCATCATTGATTCTACCTGTAATTTTGAGTTCACACAACCGAGTTCATCCATTGAAAATCAAACCCATTTCGCTTCTTCTCTCAATCGAACTCAACATGGACTCCATCTTGCTCTTGACACCCGCCCAATTTCTTCCCTATCTCAAAATGGACCCACAACTCAATCGAAACTAGCTCAATCTAGATTCATTCATAACCCATTTAATCTTCTCATTTCTATCACCGATTTTAGCAAGAACCACCACCGAAACATCCAAGAAACCCTAATCGAGCTTCATCTTCGCCATTAACACCTCCATCACCGGAATTTCAACCCCAAATTTGCAGCTGTCTCTATCTCCTTCTTTGATTCGAACTCCTTTTTCTCTCGATCTCTTGTTTCCAACAAGAAGATCGATTCTTTGTTCTTCAACCAAAACCCATCTTCTCGCATCTCTATTTCGCGCCAAGAAGAATTTGATTTCTCTTTTCACCGGCTTCTCGATCTACTCTCTCAAAACCAACAAGAAGATAATCGCTTTCTACATCTCGGGTGAAACTTGAAAACAAAAGAGAATCATTTCCCACGATACGTTGATTCTTTGAGAGGCGCAAGAGTTCACACAAGCTCTCCACTAAAGATGCCGCTTCCTAATCCACTGGTCTCTGGTTCATAGTGAAACTATTGACTTGAGGAGGATCATTGTGAGGATCAGTCCCCAGTGTAGGAGTCTCCATGACAAGACCGCTCATATCTGGTGTCGCTCATTTGATCAGGTCCACGTAGGTCCGCGCGGCTGAAATACCTCTTTCTGAGTTGCGGCCAAATCCGTTTGAGTCTTAGCAAGAACTTCCCGCTTCTCCATCAAGTCTGAAATGGTAATGGATGGTGGTCCTCCTCTCGTCCCTCCGGCTCCTCGTCCTGATGCGGTGGAGTGAAAGTTGTTGCTCGGGTGACTACCGGAGGCGTTACGCTTGAGGAGTTGTCGGGATTTGCGCCGCTTCCGACTCGGTGACGGGAGGTGTTACACTTACTCGGAACATCTCCCCGCTATCTGCTGGCATCGGTGGTAGAAGTGACGGCTGCATAAGGTGTATTGACCACGGTAGCTCCAGAAATTGTAGGACGGAGCCCCTTCTGTATACTGTGTTATTCGACAGGAAGAAGAGGTTGAAAAGTTGCCTAAGGAATTGAAGCTGAAGCAGGTTGTACTTCAAAGGATGAAAGTCTCTCTTGCCCAGAAGGACGAGTTGTTGCTGAAGGACTTTCCTTAAAGGATTCGTGCCATATACTCGTCTCTTCTTTCTTAGATGTTTTTTCTTTTGAGTGATAGTGAGGATTTTCTTTCGTAATTTGGCTTCCGGTTTTGAATAGGTAATTGAATTGGCTTATTTTGAGATAGTTTTGTGAACAACCTTTTTTGAAAGAGATCATGTTAAATGAAATTTGCATCTTGGTCATGAATGATTGCACACATCGCATGAAATTGCAAATGTTATGTAAAAGGGAGGTACGAGTGGAAACAAACATGGCGTTTGATCACGAGCCTCTTTCTCCACGTGCGGGATGCAAAGTCCAAGTGAATTCTAAACTATCTCTCTTGTAAAGTTGTTGAGTAAAACTTACTTGCTTTTGAAGCCTCACTATATCAAACGGAGTAGCCTCCCTAAGAGAATCCTCCGCAAGCTATCTTTCTGAACCGAGCTTCTCCTGGACAATGCGCTTCAAAGCGTTGCATTCACTGGTGGGGTGATGAAGGAACCGGTGGTAATGACAGTACCTCGGGTCCATTACTTCTTGATTAGTAGGCGGACGCCATATCGGGGTAGCTCCACCTCTTCATTTCGCACCCACGTCTCCAGTAGTTCCAGAATCTTCTTCATTGGGAATGGGAAATGTAAGTACCTTGAGTCTGGCTTTTCCTGTGTTAGTGGGCGTTGTAACGTCTCTCCGCGGCTTTGATGTGGAACAGGAGATGAAGTTGGAAGACTCGTGAGTGCCATCATATCTGCGGATCGCTTGCCTAGGTAAAAGGACGTAGAAGGTGTCGTAATGTCACTGCTGAGTGACCGGATTGAACGTTCCCATCCTCTGTATTCAGGTATTTCCTGATTGATTTCTCCTTCCTCAAGCGTTCCTTCAGTTGGTTGGAAGGTCGACGCGGATTGGACAGTCTTCCGTGCTTCAATAAGATTTTTGAAATACAAATCTTCTAGCAGGGCTCCATAGGCTGCAGGCTCCCTTTCTTTATCCGGCAGACATTGTAGTACTCCGGATAAGTCTCTTTTCCTGTGGAGTTGCATCGGGTCTCCGTTGTTGACCGGACCATGTTGTTCATCTTCCCTGAGTCTCCTGCGGTTACGGGCCTTTTTTTTGTTTCTCCAGCGGTAAAGGTGTGACTCCTGGTTAAAGATTCATCATTTCTTGCGCTGCTTGAGTGGATGCCTGTCGATGCTTCTTGTAATTGTGCCGCTATATCATTCAAAAGGCGAAATGTCTTGCTCTGCCTTCTGGTGATACCGGCTTGACTTGCCAAGACATCCTCCAAAGATTCTAGCTATGCTTCCCATGATATCTCGAGCCACTGCGGACTCCGGGTGAAGATACATCGTGACACGAGAGCCGAAGAATTGAGAATTCGATTTTTGTAACCGAGAGATCAATCTCCCACTGTGGTCGCCAATTGTTGATGGGTGAAAACTATTCCTGCAGAATTTGGTAATTTGGGGTGTGGATGAAGAATGAATCTAAACCTTCAACAAATGCACTGCGCGGTGAGTGCTTGTAGATTCGAGAGATCAATCTGTGCAAGTCCGGCCTAAACCAAGAAATGGCCGTTCCAGACTTGTTTCGGTCACAAAGTGAAGGAGATGGGGTTGATCTTAGGGAGGTAAGCGAAGAAGGTGTTGAGATTGTGAAGGTGTTGGCTTGCTATGACTTGTGACAGAAGGTGGTTGAATATGACCGTATCAACACTTGGTTTTCTGTCGACTGAACTTGTGTTGTTTCGTCCCTTTTCTCCCTTTTTCTCTCGTTGTTGAAGAATAGAGAGGAGAATCTATTTATACAAGTCATTGAGCCTCATTCACGTCTCTCGTGGGAAGTGGAGGAAGTGGAGTGATGGAATAGTGGAGATGTGCGTTGGTGCCACACGACCCCGCCTTGCCCACTTCTCCCATCATCACTAACCGTCCATGACTTCCTAACACGTTCTTGTGATGGCGCGTTGCACGCCGCACGCCGTAAACCGCCAGACCAATACCCCAAGATGTATCCCCCAGTTTGTGACATGATTGATGTCTGGAATGTGAATCATGGATCCACGAAAGATAGCATGTAATGCTGAATTGAATAACTGCGTTATTCAGAAAGTCGATACTTGTGAAGTATCATGTGTATTTTATGCGGGTACCGCATTGTGGTGTGGTAAAGTGATGGGTAATGACGCCTCACTAACCAAATAACTCCTGACCAGGGTTGTATAACCATGCTGGTGAAGTTGGACGGATGAGATGGTCTTTGAGACACTCATCTGCGACCGTTAATGAATATTGGGGTTTTTTGAAGAGGTGTGCAAGCATCACTCTTCAGCTTGGTCGAAACCAAGCATGGGAAGGATTTTAGAGAGGACCAACCATACATGCGTGTTGACGGCATGATGGTGTAGGCGCCTATATTCCGTTCCCTCATGAAAGCGCGATCTGGGCCACTCAATTTGACCGGCAAAGAGGAGTGGTTGAGATCGGTTTGCGGCAGAAATCTCTTACCGCAAAGGAATTGGTAACCGCGTGTCATCCCAAGTTTGGGCGCGCGCCCCAAGACGACCCATCTTGGTCGGTCTTGGTCGATCATACCACCGTGTAGGTGGTAGGTTGGTGTTCACACCTATACCTGATTATCCCATGAAAACGTGATCTAAGCCATTCAAATCATCCGGTGAAGTTGAGCGGTCGAGATCAGTTTAGGATTTGGGAGGTGTAACCGCGCGAATTTGGGCGTGCGTTTTGGGTTGGCCGGGAATGATGTGCCTTGGCCGACCGCATGAGGAGGTAGATGGGCCCACGGTGGTCGTGCTGGTATGACCGGACCTGCTTAATCTAATCTGTGACCCTCCATTCGTGCCGGAGAAGATGGACGCGCGTGATGGCTTGAACCCTAATTTTGGCTTTCAAAGCCGCGCGACCACACTCTTTCAGGCGGACGAATTCGTTGTAACCAATCATGGTTGGTTTCGACCGATTGGTCATGTGTGTAGGCGGTCACATGGTGATTGTGTCGACATGCTCCGGGCCCTTTGAGTCTACATCTACACCCTCCATCTATGCCTGCGAAGATGGATGGTTGAGACTGTTTTTGCGGCACATGTAATATGCCGCAAACCCTAATTTAGGGTTTTCCGCCCATAATGCTTGGTATGGACGGTTTCTTGGCAAGCAAAGGCCAATGGTCGACCATGCGGGGTCGGCCGTGTGTATTCCATACCTGCTTGGGGTGATGGAATTGATCTGTGGTCATCCAATCATGCTTGCGGAGTTGGATGACTGTGATCAGATCATATCTGGCAAGCTAAGGCCGTGGGTATTCCATACCATGCTTAGGGTGATGGAATTGATCTGTGGTCATCCAATCATGCTTGTGGAGTTGGATGATGCGATCAGATCATATCCGAGACCGATACGATCAAGTCCGGATGCTCAATCGGGCTAGTATAACACACCGAGAGGGGCTCAATCGGGCTAGTATAACACACCGAGAGGGCTCGGGCTAGTATAACACACCGAGAATCACTGTCACGGGTATTTCGTACATGGTTTCATTATAGTGTTTGGAGGTTCGTGTTACTCAGTAAGAGTAACACTACCGTCATGCCACACTCGTTAATGATTCATTATAGTGCTTGGAGGTTCGTGTTATTCTCGTAAGAGTAACACTCTATCGTCATGCCACACCGATAATGAGTACAGGAAATACAAGATCGATATGAAATTCACAGGAAGGGACTACATGCTCCGTTCTTGGTGAATTAAGTGAGGGAGTATCCAACACTTTATAAATGGCTTTATCTTTTACAAGATGTCAGCGCATGATTTTTCTGGTTACTTACAAATTTAACCTTAAACGAAAATCCACCATCAACACACCCCAAAAAAACCCTCCCGTTCCAACTCTTATAGAGGCATCACTTACAATTGTCAGACTTGAGAAGACTTTTGGATTGGTAGTAAGTATTGTTAATTGCTTAGTCGTTTAATGTATACATAATCTTATATCAGTATATATATACTAATTATGTGTTGGATGTATAAAACTAGCGGCGTCGGCTTGGCAAGTTGAGGAAGATGTTTGGTTGCAAGAATGAGAAAGGAGAGGTGCTATCCTCTGAAGAAATGAAGGAAGCCGAGGAAAAGCTTGATAAACTGGAAGATCCAAGTGAAAAAGCTTTGTTCGGGGAAAAGAGGAAGGTGGCCTCAAAGAAGCAAAAGACCAAGTGATATAATATTTGTATTTGTTTTTCTTCATTTGTGGTTGTTAGGTTTTGAACAATTTGGAACTTGTTTTTGTTTGTAACTCGTGATGAACTCTTTAGTTGTTTGGTTTATGTTTGGTTTGTGGTAGTTGGATTAAGAATATTTGAGCACAATTCAGTTGTTTGATTTATGTTGAACATATTTAGATTTTTAGAAAAAAATTTCTTTCTAGGTTTTCTTTACATAATTGGATATGCGCCAGCATTGAAATGTTTATATATGGCAACGCCGACATATGTTCCGGTGTTTTTAAGTCATTACAATTCTATGCCGACATCAATGCCGGTAGAGAATTATTTTCTGAAACTATGCCATTACATAAGGATGAAAGTCACACAAAGAAGTAAATGTGAATATTACCTTGTCGGTTATGATGACCTCGGAAGTTAATTTTCCCGAAAGAGTAACTTCAATTGTCGTAATGCCCAGTTATAATTATAATCCAACTAGTCTAGCATTAAACACCAAGCTAATGTGAAATTTACCTTGTCCAATGTTTACCCCACGATGTTGAACAATGGCATATGGTATTTGTTTGTCTTGTAGGCACAATCCATCATAAGAACACCAAAGCATGTTAGAGCCAAGTTTGCGATCAAGGGATGCACAATGAATATTTGAAGGGGCTTGTTATCCGGCCCTATTTTAATGATGCGCGTGTTTTTGTGATCAAAGGCTACCTTTTCAAATTCTTGCATAACCGTCCTACCTTCCCATTCCACCATTCTAATAGTTGCTTGTGCACTATAAATCGTTCGCAAAGAAGAAACGTTCGTTGCATCCTTTGCCTTGAAACCACTGAGAATTTTTCTTGGTTTAAGACATGCTTTGGTCAATCTCTTTACATCCTCCATTTCATGAGGTTTTAGCTTCGCAACTAAGGAGTGACCAAACAAAGTTTCTGTGTCCTCGTGGTTATGGCGGCCGAACCACACCGAACATTTCCATTCACCGTCTCTTAAATTGAATACAAGCTTAAAGGGGCAATTATCCTTCCTCGTATGAGTCTTGTATAACCTATTAGTCTTCTTTGGATATACATAACACTTTTTCTGGTGGCTATTCTTCTCCTTGTACGACCCACTTCTCTCGCACGCCATCTCAAAACGAATCTTTGAACCTTCGGTATTCCTCACCAGCACATACATATTCTTACGAGCCGTCTCTTTAGCCCAATCAATTGCTTCATGTTTAGATTTTATTCCCTACATAAGGACAACCACGGGAGATTATAAGGTTCATTATAAGCAATCCCTAAGTAAAGTTCAAAATACCAGGTGAAAAGTATTCTTTGTGTTAGAGCATAGCTCGGTTGAACCCACCATGCGTTGGTATGTCAAGTTTGGTTGTCATATTTTAGTGAATCAAAACTCATCTAAGAGTCGCTTGATTATGTACTAGAGACAACTTCGTATAGGTTAGACTAGAAAGTCTAGGAATATTGACATACAAGTATTACTCGAAGACCTGAAGAACATGAAGAAGTAAAGAGCTACAACGACGACATTATCCTTCCTCTTGAGGTTAGTAATATTGACTTGAATTGTTTCATTCCTAACGTATATTTCAAGTCGTGATATATTGAAAACAAAATTGCGAAGCTGTTAATGGATATATTACTCTAGTAGTGAGACACGATCACATGATCATAGTATTAAGGAATTAGACTACGAAGTATAACGCTTATATTTTGAACTTCGTAGATATGACATCGACATAATCTTATGAATGTTGTTGTGATTATGTGAATGGTTAATGTTGAAGGGTGGTTTCATTTTTGGTTCTACCCGTCCTAGTCACACCAAATGACCTTACTTTACTAGGAATGCTAAGAGAGAGAGTTGTCTTTCTATTGTACCTTGTCCTTCCTTTTATAGACTTTCCAAAAGCCCCTCATTTTATGACATCATTCCACATGTCTTAAACCTCCTTAATTACTCTTAATGCCACTCCTTCCTTAATATGACCTCTTCCTTCTTTGTTAATTCCTTCCTTGTCCTTCTTTTCTTATGGGTATTTTCTTATTGGACTTGGGCTTAGTCCCCATGTCTTGTATTCGGCTTGCTTCCCCTATGGGGCACCCCAATCCCGCTAAGGGGTATTATTTTTCATGTATCAACATTAGTCACATGACTATTGGGTCAATTGTCAAATGACCCGATAGTCAAATCACTTTTATATTCTTGATTGTCGCATGTCTTAGCATGCATCAGAAATGGGGCGGTTACTGTATCATTTATGACGGCGCTTCCCCTATATATAAGTGGTTTATGTTTCTAATCTGTCTATTGGTTTCGAGTTTTTTGTTCTAATATTTTCCTTCCTCTGTTAGATATCTCGCTTGGATGGCTCATTCCCTTCACGGATATGTGTTAACTTTGGCACCAGTCCCCGCGCTGGTTTCAATGTTCAAAGAGCAAGAATTGGCGCATTTGTTATTGGTGATTACTGTGGTTAAGGCGCTTCATGAACATACACTGGAGGATAGGAACTCTATGCGCGCCAAATTCGCTGAGCAGCATGAAGCATACCAGGCTGCTCAGAGGGCCGAGCCCTCTAGGCATGTGACATCTGCAGTTCAACATGCGTTAGATGATGATGTCACCGCACGATCCGCTGCTAACTCGCTGCTTATGGAGTCCTCGGTAATGATGGCAACCATAGAGCGTGCCATAGCTGATTGTCGCCTGCATGTCTCTGGTCAAGCAAACCCGTGGCTCCCTGGGTATACATTGTATCTAGCAGTCGTTTCTGCACTTTTAAACCCGTCTTACCTCGAGGATGAACTCGCACATTTATTGGTGTTGAGAGAGGAGGTAGGTGTACTATGGAGTCTCAGCTCCTTTGCCAACCCGAGTCCCAGAATTAGCGCTTCATATTCGACAACATTATTACTGCACGGGAAATCCAATTTGAACGAATACGAGAGTAAGTCGCCTTGTGGGGCTTCGAACACTACTCCTTCTCCTCCGACGGTGCCATACGACGATCCGTCAAAGAACATGGTCCAAGGTTTGTCGACGTCCCGGCTGCTACTTCTCGTGTATGTATTCGTGTACCTCGTCGTCTCCTTCTCCCGAAAATATGGCTATTAGGTAGGCTATCCCTTGTCCCCTAACCCCGTTTGGTCTGATGATATTTGAGCTTGAATTCGACAACCGTAGCAACCACCGAGCAGCTTCTTCATGTTAGGAAGGGTTTGGACGCTAGGTAGGCTATGGGATTTGCCGCGGCTACCATGATTGTCTCGTGTGTCAAGAGATAAGGGCGTAGATTCTGCTCCGCGTAGATGAAAGCTAGACATGCCTGTTCTATGCACATATACCTCAGTTTCGCGTCTCGTAAGACTCGGCTAACATAATAAATAGGCGACAACTCATTTCCCCCCCATGTCTTGTGCGACGACCGCGCCTATCACCGAATCGGTAAATGTCGTATAGAGATAGAGGGGAACTCCTCTTATCGAAGGCCTAAGGACTTTAGGGCTGACAAGATACTGTTTCAGTTTTTCGAATGCGGCGCACTGTAATTCTCCCCACACAAAGGCTACACCTTTCTTTAGTAAGAGAAGGAACGCGATCATTAATTACGCTAAACCAGGTACAAAGCGTCGTATGTATGATATCCGTCCTATGAAAGCTTGTAGCTTCGCATTCGCCGGAGGTGCCATGGTTGTGATCGCCTCAACCTTGCTCGGGTCTACTTGAATCCCTTCATTAGTCACCACGAAGCCTAGGAATTTTCCCGACGTCACTCCGAAGACACATTTGAGGGGATTCATTCTAAGCTTGAACTTCCTTTATCTCTCAAAGGTTGTCTTTAAATGGGAGACGTGATCTTCGGCCGCTTGCGTTTTGACCACAATGTCATCAACGTACACTTCTACCGGTCGGTGTAATAAATCATGAAATATGGAGGTCATGGCGCGCTGGTACGTAGCGCCAGCGTTTTTCAGACCGAAAGGCATCACTACATAGTAGAAATTTTCATATGGGGTTTGGAAAGCGGTCTTTCTTGCGTCCTACGGGGCCATCCTTATCTGGTTATACCCACTGAAGCCATCCATGAAGGAGAATCATTTCTTACCTCTCATCGCGTCTAGCGTCATACCGATATTGGGTAACGGGAAGTCGTCTTTTGGGAACGCTTGATTTAGGTCTCTATAATCTACACAGCACCTGATCTTCCCGTTCTTTTTTACCACGGGTACGATGTTAGCTAGCCAAGTTGGGTGCTGGATAGGCTTGATGAACTTGGCCTTAAGCAACCATTCTACCTCTTCTTTTATTGTGAGAGTTGTGGCCCTAAGGAACTCCCTGCTTCTTTGCTTTACAGGCTTGAACTCGGGTGACACTCCAAGGTTGTGGGCCACAAGATCGTTGTCTAGTCCCGACATCTTGTCGTAATCAAAGGCGAATACATCCTTGTAGTCTCTGAGTAGCGTGATCAACGCTTCCCCCTTTTCTTCATCTAAGATTTTGCTTATCATGATGGGAGCGCTTATCTTCCTGTGTTCCTATGTTGATTTCCTCCATACCATCCATAGTGAGGTCTCCAGGCGTTCGTTCTTCTGCAGTTTTAGGGGTCGCGTCTATGAGCTGGTCTTGCAGCTCCTTATCATTGATTGTGTTGTAAGGTAGCTCGACTAAACTTTGCTTGGCTTCTTCAGAGGGAGTCTCTACTTCGCTTATCGATACATTGGAGTAGTCCTACACATCTGCGGGTACTCCCTCAGCTAACTGCTACAAGCGGTACACGTGCCCTCCATCCGGCTTAAAGAAGCGCTGGAATCTGGGTTGCCCTTCTTGTTTCCTTTTTCTTTCGGAGGGGAACACCATCCTGGATGGGATAAATACAGAATTGGCCGGCTCTGGCTTTTCTTCCTCTCCCCACTTAGGGAGTGGGTTAAGTTGTACTTCGGGCATTTCATCCGTCTCCTTCGGTTCGTCGTAGAAGATTGCGTCTGCCATGTATGCTTCCTCTGGGTCGCAAGGGTTGCTCGTGGAAGGGATCCGGTATTGCTTGCCTCCTATATTGGTCTTAACACATTGGTGATATGTTTAAGCCACTACCTTATGGTTAAGTAGCCATCCTCGTCCTAGTAATACATGGAACGTGGTGTCATCTTCCAGCACGTAGAATGGTGTAAGTGCTCGGATAGGGCCGACTCTCATGACTAGATTGACAATTCCAATGGTTGTCTGGGTGTGACCTCCGAACCCCTTTATTGTTATAGTTCACATCCCGATTGCAGCACCGCCGCACTCCTGTGGATGTCTACCATGTTCATGGAAACTAGATTCAGAGACGTGCACCCGTCTACGAAGGCTATCTTTAGTGGGTGTTTGTTGATGTGCACCGTTAAGTACAAGGGTCTAAGGTGTTCTCATGGATAACATATGTCTTTATCTGTAAACACAATTGCCTCCTTGGGGAGGGGGTCGTAGGGCTTTCCTGCCGAGATAGCCGCTATAGCCTTAGACGCTTCTTTGATTTGGTTTTCGCTGAAGTCGAGGGGATCAAAGAACTGTTGAGCCGATATTGTTTGCGCGAACTTACTAGCTACGCCATCTGTATTTGTGAATGCAGGGTTCTCTATTTTGACCTCACACGCCTCTTCCTCATTGTCATCCCAAGGTTTCCAAACGTCTTCACTCGGGTCATGAGAGAGCATCATAACTTCATGTTGAATCGCCTTACCGCCTCCAGGATTGCTCATCTCGATTTCGCCTATCTCCAGCTTCCTCTGGAACATTCTTCTGAGGTTGTAGCAGTCGATTGTGGGGTGTTGTATCCTTCGATAGTAATGACAATACCTAGCATCGTTCTTGTCAATGGCGCTGGGGTCCATTTTTGTTGAAGGCAGCTGGATTTCTTTGTTTACTATCTATTGTTCCAACATACCCACAATCTGTTCTTTACTGCAAGGTAAGGGTGAAGGGAGCGTTTGTGAGCCCCAGCCTTCTCGGTTATTGTTCACACGAATATTCTTAGGCACGGTTGATACGATATTGACTGTATTGCGCCAGGTGTAGTCTGAGTTGTGCTCCTCGACACAGTCGACGATTCTTGCCGCCGCTTCTTCTAGCTCGACGAATGTTGGGAATCAGAAGTTGACCAGGCTTTTCTTTGAAGGACGGAGTCATTCCGCGTACGCAGATCTCCACTAGCGCTACTTCCTTGACGTCCTCGTGGAAATCTAAAGTGAGGAGACGAAACCTGACGATGTACTTTCCTATTTCATCACCTAGGCGCTGGTTGCACTTATTCAAAACTATAGTGGTAACCTTTCTTTTCGCTGAATAGAACTTTCTAAGGAAGATAGTGGACATGGTCGACCATGAGCTAATGCTTCCTGACTTTAGGTTGTCATACCAAGTAAATGTTGTATCGGTTAGCGATTTCGGGAACTCCCTCAGGCACAACTTCCCATTAGTCGCGTGATCATTCATAGTAGATAGGAATCGGCCAAGGTGTTCCCGCGCATTTCCTTGACCATTGTAAACCTTGAATTTCCGCGAAGTATAATCCTCTGGGTATTGATATTATGTGACTTCGGAGGAGTACGGGCTAGCCATGAAATCGTAGTTATCTTGCTTCACAACTCTGTAGTTCATTTCTAAGTACTTGGCTATCGCTTCTTGCGTCATGGATATAAGTTCTTCATTTTCTCCCGTTTCTTCCGTTGCTCCCCTGGTATTCTGCTCGGCGCTGGCCACTTTCAGAAGTTTTCTCAACTCTTGCTCTCTGCGGACGTGGTCCTCTAGCTCCTTTTGCATCTCTCTCTGAGAAGGCTGTATGGGTAGCGTGTTCTCGACTTCCTGCTGTTTGTTCTTCTCGTGTGGAGCTTCCGGTTTTATCACTTGTGTGATTGGGTCCGACACTATCCCTACTCTCTCGCCTTCTGGGTTGAGTGGCGGGATGTTCGGTTGGCTCCCTGTCGCGCTTGAACTAGCACCTCCTAGGTGTATCATGGTGAGCTAGGCACGAGCCTCCGGGTGTGGTCGCCAAATGTTGAAGGGTGGTTTCTATTTTGGTTCTACCCGTCCTAGTCACACCAAATGACCTCACTTTACTAGGAATGGTAAGAGAAAGAGTTGCCTTTCCATTGTACCTTGTCCTTCCTTTTATAGACTTTCCAAAAGCCCCTCCTTTTATGACATCATGCCACATGTCCTAAACCTCCTTAATTACTCTTAATGCCACTCCTTCCTTAATATGACCTCTTCTTTCTTTGTTAATTCCTTTATAGTCCTTCTTTTCGTATGGGTATTTTCTTATTGGACTTGGGCTTAGTCCCCAATCCCATGTCTTGTATTCGGCTTGCTTCCCCTATGGGGCACCCCAATCCCGCTAAGGGGTATTATTTTTCATGTATCAACAGGTAAAGGTGAAGATTTCATCCTAGGAAACAATGTTTTACTTTTGTTTAAAGGAAGTACATTCATGAACTTTTTTATGAATCGAAAGGGAAATCGCTAGGCTTATTGGTATGACTACTCATTGCAAATCTTTGGATTACCAATATGTGTGAGATGGTAGAACCGATCGTAACTTTGTTATGTATCTTGGTATAACTAATCACAATGCCTGACTTATGATTTGGTATGACTAGTTTTGTTTAATTAGTGTAACCGATCCTAAGTAATCACCTGAAATACTATGATCGATATTTGTAATTTGTGTGACCGATCCTAGTAATTGGTGTGAATGATCATAAAGAGTTGTGTAATTGATCCTTGTAATTAATCTAACCGGTCCTAGTAATTGGTGTAACCGAACCTAGTGACTGGTGTGACCGATCACAAGCAATACCATGTGTATATGGTAATCGGTCCTGGTAATCGATGTAACAGTCCTGGTAACTTGTGTGACCGATCACAAGTGTTCCATATTAGGGTATAACCGATCCTGTGATTGGTGGAACTGTTAACCCATGTATGTGATTTGGTATTTGATCAATCACATAGTTGTCTTGGAATACGGATGAACCAGTTTTAAACTTGTTTGGAAGTGTGGTATAATTGATTCCAAGAATGTAAATATGAAAGAGGATTTACATAGAAAAGATGTCAACATACTTTGAACATGAACAGTAACTCTTATCTTTTATTGTTCAAAGATATTCCTTAGTACTCAAGGAGATCCTGTTCCGAAATAAATTAAGAATCATTTAATTAAGGTTGTTAGTTTTATATGCTTTAATTACCAGCAATTAAATGCATATCTCCAAAGAATAAAAATTAATAATGTGCATTTACTAATTGGAGATTTTCTGTTGAGAGATTTCGGGAAATATTGGACAAAGCATTTACTGGGATTATGAAAACCGAATGGGAATTTATTGCATATCTTGAGAATACTTTCGCTTTTGGAAATTCATTTGTGTCCAAACATCCTTGGTCTATTGTTGATACATGAAAATTATTTCCCCTTAGCAGGGGCTAGGAGCCCCTAAAAGGGAGTCAAACCCAACACAAAACATGGGGACTAAGGCCCAAGTCCACTAGAAAGTATCCATAATAAAGAAAGGATAATGAGGGGATTAATGGAAAATGATAAGGTTACATTAGAGATGGAGTGGCATTAGTGGTAATTTAGGAGTTTTAGGACATGTGGCATGATGTTGTAAAAAAGAAGAGCTTTTAGGAAAGCCTATAAAAGGAGGCATATGGTACAATGGAAAGGGGGTCTTCCCTCTCCGTCTCTCTCTCCTGGGAATTGGGTGTGTTGTGGCTAGGACTTGTAGAACCAAAATCAAAATCACCCTCAACATCTATAAATACCCAAGTTTGCATTTCTAGCAAACTATCCTAAGAGCCAGTGCAAACTTCATCTTTTTGTTGTTTCGGTGGAGCCGTCTATCCGGAGTGGAAAGACCCTAATTAGGCGAAATCTCTTACGACCGCTCATTTAAACACTTATGTGGGATCAAGAAGCTTTAAGAGTACCGTTGGTGAGAAACTAGATAATTGCAGTGTTATTAGTTTTCGATTTAATTTGATGGACTAACGGTTGTTGAAACTTTGATTGCACCTAGTTTGTATATTCTTGAGAATCTTCTCTTCTGATATAAGATTCACTCAAACTAGATCGAAGTATCGACGGGGTCTTTAGAACTGTTTGTAAATCCATTGTTAACAGACTTCGTTCTGTGCGTGAATGATCACAAGAGATTCAAGTGGTGTTGTGCAGGTGTTTATTGAAGATTAAAGAAGATTTGAAGATAAAAAAGATTTCTTATTTGGTTTCTCATATCTTTGTGTTGCACAAACCTTGATCGGTCGGGATCCAACTAAAATCGGATTTATTCGATTGATTAGTTGCGTGAGATCGCAACGCTTTATAGTTTCTTGTTGGAATCTATATTGATTGATTGTGAATCTAAACTCGCTACTTCGGAGGTTGTTGGATAGATTGATCTAACCATGCAAAGGAGTTTATTAGATTAAACGGAAGAGCCTTTGCATATGACTTGAGATATCTTCATCCGAAAAAGTCAATAGAGTTGTTACCAAACAGCATTTGTTGTTCCTTTACTATTTGGAATACGATCCAAAGGAATTGTTCCGGTGCGTGCACTCATCAAAGTTGGAAGCGCAGGATAGTGAGTAAACCGATCGAACTAGGGTTAGTTGCTTGGTCTTAACTATACGAAGTTGGTTTAGATTTTGTATAGCGGCTTAATTCTGAGAGTATTCAATTCTGGACTTGTTAGAGCACTGCTCGGTCGAACTCGCAAGCGTTGCTATCTCAAGCTTGTTTGTCAAGTTTAGTTGCCAAAACTATAAGTCTTGATGTCTAGTCTACTTATAGCTAAGTCTCGGATTAGGATAGAAAGTGTAGTTGAGCTTAGACTTCACGGCGTTCATTTATTGAAGATGAAGAACTACTAAGGGGAGCTTGTAGAACTTCATCGACAAAAGGTATGTGAAGACTTGAACTCATCTATCACTCAAAAGTCTATCTACTCTATCTCCTATTTGAGACAAAAGTCTTATAGCTATATAGACTTCAATGATGCACATTTGATATTTCGAGCTGAGTTTAACTCGCTTACATATTTCTCGAAATATGTATTGGTAAGATTTTGCTTTAACCAAGTTCATCTTATATCCTTGACGAAAGTCAAAAGATAATCATGTGAAAATTGTCTGGTAACATCTTACATGATTTGTGTGAGACAGTCATTTGATATAGACTCGGAATGTTTCGTATTGATCATTCGATCACTTGAAAATTGCTTTGAAGCTAATAGTTTGTGTGAGACAGCTATTCTCGTCTTCCGAGAATGTTTCAATGGTTGAAATGAGAGTTTAGAACAATTGGATTTAAGCATAGTATGCGTACATTTATATATATAATCCATGTCCGGGAACCATAGTATGCATACCCGTATGCGTACCTATTGGTTTGTGAAAGTCTGGGATCCTAGTACACATACCGGTATGCGATCGGCGTAAGGTTTAGGTCTCGAGAATTTCGTTGAGTTTGGAGGTATGCGTACATTCGCATACCGGCGAACCCAAACTTAGTCCGACCACTAAGGTATGCGTACCCGTTTGCATACCTGAGTGGATGATGTTTTAAAATCGGTTTGTTCATGAACTAATACATTTATATAATAAGGAATGCAATCTTTTGCAAACCGTGGCTATAATGTTCATGACTTGATTCGAGTGAATCAAAATCAATTTTGTTTCAATTGTGTGTTGTATACTTCTATGAGAATATAAACAATTGAACAACTCTAGAACTAGTTTCATTTGAGTCATTTGAACTAGTTATGGTTAAGATGAATGAGGTTGATATGAAAGTGTTCATATGGCTAACTTCGGTTAACTATTGTTGAGCCAACAAGGTGTACACGTTTAGATACAGTTACTCATATCTAAATGAAGGTACATTTCATTTGTGTATAACAAGCTAAGTTTGATCTAACGGTTGAAAGATATTAGCTTTAGTTTAATCAGGTTTTCATCTAACAGTGAATATTGAATGCTTTGTTACCAACATTGATTGCAAATCCTGATTTGGAGACTATATAAAGGAAAACTCGCAACCGGGAAACCTAATTCCCACACCTCCCGTGTGATACTAGTTGCGACTAGAGTCAATTCTCCTTTAACCTTAGGTTTTTATAAAACCAAGTAGGTTAACAACTTAAAGACTTCATTGGGTTTGTGAAGCCAGACCCAACTATTTTCTATATAGTTACGTGGTCTGATCTTGTTGTTTTCTATCGTGATTGAGTGTTATCTTCTCTAATATTGGCTCAAGATTTAATCTCCGATAAGCAAGATAAAAAGTAGTCACAAACATCTTCGTTACATCGTTTGTGATTCCACAATATCTTGTTTCGCTACCATACGATTAAGATTATTGTGAGGTGTTTGATATTTTTGGGCTGTTCTTCGGGAATATAAGTCCGGTTGGTTCTTGTTCACCTTGATTTATCAAAAGACGGAACAAAACTCATAGGTTTATCTGTGGGAGACAAATTTATATATTTCAATAGACTTTTCTGTGTGAGACAGATTTGTTTATCAAGTCTTCGACTTTGGGTTGTAGAAACTCTTAGTTGTGGGTGAGATCAGCTAAGGGAATCAAGTGCGTAGAATCCTGTTGGGGTTTAGAGACGTAAGGAGCGCAACTGTACCTTGATCAATGTGAGATTGGTTAGGGCTCAACTACATTCCAGTCCTAAGTTAACTCGGAGTAGGCTAGTGTCTGTAGCGGCTTAATACAATGTGGTGTTCAAATCTGGACTAGGTCCCTAGTTTTTCTGCCTTTGTGGTTTCCTCGTTAACAAAATTTCCGGTTTCTGTGTTATTTCTTTTCCGCATTATAATTTGTTATATAATGAAATATCACAGGTTGTGCGTAAGTTCAATCAATTAGATAATCCAACCTTTGGTTGTTGATATAAAGTGATTGACACTTGAACAATGGTCTTTGGTACCGTTAAGTTATTTCATATATTCAATCGGGCTCGCAAATTCCTATTTGTTTGATTGCAGATTGAATCGAGAAATTGAGATACAACTCTTGAATGTATTTCCATTGATTGAGTCTGACTGTCTAGGTGATTCTCTTGGAATTATATTGGAGTTAGTCCATACAGATTGCTAAGCGAAATATTGGGTGTGGTTGTTAGACCCCCCGCTTTTTCAGGACTTGGTCCCGGGGTTTTTCTGAATTTGCAGTTTTCCTCGTTAATAAAATCTTGCCGTGTCTTTTACTTTTCTATTTTCCGCAATTATAATTAGAATTAAAATACACAAACGTTAAATCCGTACATACTTGATAGTGATCCTATAGAGTTTGGTTAAGTCCGAATCTATTATCAAGTATCATACTTCGTTGTTGTATTGTCTTGATCTTGTATAGTCAATCACACAAGTTATCTTGTTTTCGTATTATCTCTAAGATTAAGTGTTTAATTAAGTGTCTAACAATTGAGATGAGGTTCAGCTAATTACTGGCGTGGCGCTGGCATACATGAATAAGGGCGTTGGTTTGTGTTCACCAACTTTCCATAGTCAGGTAAGGTTCGCCCTGCAAATTGCCATGACTAGTCATAATGATCAGGTAAAATTTAGCTCTGTTCTGGGCCGCGATATATTCCAAGCCGGTCCAAAATTATACATCAAAAACGGACGAACGGATGTATACCTCGCCAACTATATATCCTTGCCGCAAGATAGCCAAAATCAGTGGCCATCTTTGACCCAAGACAGACACAACTTCTTTTAAAGACTTTTATTACCAAAGTTTTGATTATGTGCATGTCCTAAGTTAAACTGAGAGATGCATAATTAATGAGATTTACCAATTAAGGAGTATTCGAGCTTCCTATGGAGTTTCACAATGAATAAGTAGGTTACCGAAAAGAACTTAAAAACTCTAGGTTCCTCTCTACCAAGTTGATCATCCTACAACTTTGTGAATGAATGCATTAGACTCTAAAAGAATGCATAAGATTCTCAATTGATCCTGCATTTAGTCATGGGCTTTCAATGATGTATTTTGTGCAAGTCCATCCTAACGTCTCTTTTGCTTGTGCGGGAAATAAGACATATATACAATGTCTACAACGCTACAGTATCCATGACTACTGAAGGGTGTATGAAGATGGATTAATTACCAAGCAAATTAATAAATTTCCACGATTATTACATGGTAATAGATTTGTATAAGAGACAATTAAGCAAAACCCACGATTTGACCCTCCATTTCCACCGCCAACCCCACTGTTAAAGCCCCCAAGCTCATCATTAATAACCATTACTAATGTCTCGTTGGTAGAACTGTTAAAAAAATGGACCTCACGATTTCCATTTCCACCACTATGTACACCATGATGAATCGGGAGTTACACTGAGGAAACTACAAACTTGCCAAAACAACATTTTTAAAAAGTTGGTAATCTACCTTTTCAAGCAGAAATTTTAGAGGGAATTCAATACTTCTTAGTTTTCGATCTACAAATTATAGTGAGACATTTTTTTAGCATGAAATACATATAGTTCACCTGTGTGAACCCCTGCTCTAATGTAGCTAACTAACCTGCTAAATCCAAGAGAATATGGACCTATATAAAGCATGCCGGGACTCTTTATGCAACTAACAGAGTAATTAATCAACAAATCACCCCTCTCTATCGCCCTACATTTTGTTTGAGTGTTGAACCTTTTATCGTTAAGGTTGAGATATAATCATGATTTGATGGTATCACTGCTATCAGGATATTATATTGTTTGTTGGAAAGAAACAAACAAATCACTACGTATTGGCCTTAGGGTTTCATAGATATGTATATATATTCCAAATATTATCACGATTGTTATTGTTACTGTAAAGCACAGGAAGAAGAAGGATTTAGTTATCTCCGTAGGGTTGCATGAGAAAGGAAAAGAGTCGGGGAGAATAACGATGGGCAAAGTCGCGAGCATGATCAGATTAGGCTACGACAGAGAAAAAGTGTAGAGAATAATGATGGTTTTAAAGGAGTGGACATGTTCAAAAGTGGAAGGAGTCCATATAACGGCAAACACTGTCAGATTCCATATATAAAAGAATTGTAGAACCCGCAAGCTTTCCCAAACGTCCAATGGAAAAACCAATCCGGAGCTTCCCGACCGTCCCCGTTGAATGACGTCCGTCTGATAGCCCTCGCTATCATGGACACAAACCTCATACTTTTTTTATAACTATGATATGATTATTATTTAAAAAGAAAATAATAATAATACACATGCGACATAGCAAGCGGATTTTTATTACAAATCGGGCACAAGTGTTGATTTCCGTGAGCTTGTTAAGTAACACCACCCCCACATATGCTTAAATGAGCTTAATGAATGTCCTCTACACAATCAATAAACACCAGACCGAATAGATGAGAATTTCACTAATTAGAACATCTCCAATGCAAGGGGTAAAGGTCTTAAATTAGTATGACACCTAGGATTTAAGACTTTTTGCACCAAAGTTTTATCTCCAATGCAAGGGTGGAGGTCATAGAAAAAGATGACATGGCTTATTGGGGGTAAAGGAGAAGGTGGAAATAAGACTTTCTTCATGACCCTAAGTCTTAAGTCCACATCATCTTTTGTCTCTTAATTTAAATAAAAAGTGTAAGGTAGTACATTAGAAATTGGAGATAAAATTTAGGTAAAAAGTGTTATATTTAAATTTTTTTGTCTTGAATAACCCACAACAAAAAGGTATAAATAACACCTCCACATATGATGACCTTGACCTCTAGCATTGGAGATGCTCTTAGGCAATATTACCCTTCAACTTTCTCGATACCTCTTTGAAAAGTGAAACTGATCCGATTGAAATGACTAGGATTTTATCATCCAACGGTGTATAAAAGAAGGTGATCGTGAACGTCCAATATTATAGCCGTTGTAGGATTACTTTTTGTTTGGGCCCACACGTATAACGCGTTTAAATCTTCCCGTTCTTTTTTTTTAAACTTTTAACCCAAACAATTGAACAAGCAACGCAAGTATTAGAGCTGAAGCAACTTCAAAATCCTCCCTCTCTCTAGAAATCATTCTTCTTCTTCCTCCATTGATTGTTATTGAAATTAAGTTGCAGAGTTAAACATCATGTTTAATATGGTGGATTACCAAAGTAGTGGGTATGATGAATATGATCTGAGGATGTATGATCAAGAAGAAAATCAAATTATGAGAAAACGATTAAGAAGTAGTTCTCCTGATACAGTTCTTCTCCCTAAAGAAAACAAGTAATTTTCTTAATTACTTTGAAATTTTCAATTGAATGCTTCTTCTGACTTCAAACCTTCAATTAACAATTGAAATCCTTATAAATTTCTTTTTCTGTGGAACAATTCGTCCTAATTCGAATCCTTATGAATTTATTTTTCTGTAGAATAAGTAATGGATATAGAGGAGATGGCGGTGAGGAAGAGGGTTATCAGGAGTCTGTCCCAAAAAGGTATTTTTTTTTAGAACTTTTGAACCCTAAATTTTAGTTCCTCTTGTGAAGTGTTAATTTTAATCAAAAAGGTATGTTTTTTAACTTTAATTCTTCTTGGTTCAAGTTTTGATTCTGATTAAATCATATTTCTTCTTCTTTTTCTTCTTTAGATTTATAGCAAACAATCAACACTGTGGTTCTCATGATCAAGATGGCGGTGGCGGTGATCTGGGAGAGGAGGGTGGCGGAATTGGCAACGAGCAAGAAAGGTTCCTTTTTTAATCAATAAGAATAAATTATAGTTCTTTCCGGTTCTAACTGTTGATTCTGATCAAATCATACTTTTTCTTCTTTAGATTTATACCAAATCATCATCAGAGTGGTTCTCATGATCAAGATGGCGGTGGCGGTGGCGGTGGTCAGGAAGAGGACGGGGGCGGAATTGGGAACGACCAACAAAGGTTCCTTTTTTAATAAATAAGAATAAATTATATAATTTGATTTTAGGCCCTTGTTTCATAAATCTTTTTATTTATTTTATTTTTTCCTATTTAATGATAGGGTCCTGCCAGTGAATCCAACTCTGCCCTCGGGCTTCTTCTTCTCACCTTCTGATGTTCAACTATTGAAATTTTTAACTCTGAAGATTAATGATCCAGCGGGCTTCAAATTCAAGTTTATACCTGATGTGGATGTTTATAAGTTTCACCCTGAAGAACTATGTCGTGGATCTGAGAAATTGTTTTTCACTTTCCTAGAGAAGTATGGAAGAGATGGGAGAACTACTAGGTTAGTACCAGGGATTGGGTATTGGCATTTGAGTGGTAAAACTTACCAGGTTGGAAATGGGAATGGGAGGAAAAGAGGGCTTTGCTTTCGTATTGGGATTCCATCAGATTATATCACGACATCATGGCAGTTAAAGGAATACTATTTTGAAGATCCAAATCAATCAACCCTATGGGTTCTCAGCAAAGTTTACCATAAGAATTTCACAAAGGATGACACTGAAGATCCTAATAGTGAGTTAATATTTGACTCCTCCCATTTGATCTAGGGGGAGTCAATTAGTTTGGGATGGAGCTACTGTGTAGTTGTGTAATTCAATTTTGGGGATTCTAATTCAATTTTCACTCTGGTGTGAAAATACAGCTGGTCTTTTTAGTTCTGTATGTATGGTCATTTGAGTTTCAGGTCAATTTTTCTTGATGTTTCTCTTGCATGAGAAAGTTTAATTTTTTTTCAATTGTTGTCATACAAACATACATGTACTTTTGAACAATTCGTTTGAAATTGGTTTCAGAATTTCTATTCTTTTCTATTCAGAATGGAACTTCAAGTCAGAATGGAACTTGGTGGAATACACGGAGCTGTTCTTGCATCAAAGTGTTGATTTTCGTTTTTGAGAAAATGGGTCAGTGGTAGTCTGCTCTATTATTATGGTTGTGGTTTCAATTCAGTTATTTGCTCATTCTCAATTGTTGGCCCTACCTCTCTTGCATGTATGATCTTGTTGAGTTATTCCATTCTCATTAATCTGTACATGTAGATATCTATGTTTGATTACTGACCCTAGTAATACTTATAGATGTAAGTAGTTTTCGGTATAAGTACTTAGGCTTATGTCCTGTGAATATGAATTCTGGGTAGAGTGGTGGGGGTGGATAATTGTTGATTTATTGAATGGAATTGTAGCAGCAAAAGATGTTTAAAGTATTAGGATGCTGGATTCCACAAATTCAGTTCATAAGACTTTTTTGTGAGTGCTAGTCTAGATGTTAGCGTTTGTTCGTTACTTTTATCAGTCAATGTGTGCTCAAGTGAAGGCTGATAATATAGAGGACCTTGCTGCAGTTTAGATAGAATAGAACCACGTCTTTTGTGAGGAATGGGATTGTTACTTGGGTACTAGGAGGAACTTAGTTCTTACAATTTGAAACGACAGAAGAAGATGAATGCAATTGTGAAGTTATGAATAGGATTTGAATAGTATGCTGAGGGTGCTAGGGTAAGAATCTAGAGAAAACTTAAGGTTACAATCGTGCTGTTTGTATAAATTAACACATTCCACAGGACTGCAAGTTCTATTATTGTCAATCCTGTTTCTCCAGCAGTGCTTTTGTGTCTGTGTGTGTATGTGCTCGCGTGTGGACGCACACATGTGGTGGGGGGTAGGGGGCTTTTGTGTCTGTGTGTGTATGTGCTCGCGTGTACACATGTGGTGGGGGTAGGGGGCATTTGACGCAAATCTACCTGCAGATTTTGCAGGTAGCCGGACAAAGCCCATGCTGCAGCCTAGATACTTGATGAAATCTCTATGCTATGTTTTTAATGCCAGAAACTAATGACAGTGATGAGCGCTTTGTTGGCAAATATGACGGGCGCCGTGCAAAGAAGGATACAGAAAGAAAGGTTTGTCATATTATTGTTTCGTTAGTATGTTATTAAATAAATGCTGTTAGCTTGGAGCTAACATTTGCTTTCTTTCCTATGCAGCTGCATTTATAGTGAATCCTTTTTACCATCAAACATCTGCACAATCTGATGGGGGTGGGGGGGGGGGCTAAAAGGTCTCTTACTGACTAATCTTGGAGTATATGGTGACTGTCGCGTGGTTTTCGGTGAGGGGTTACCTGGATATTGTCTCTTCAAGAAACCAAGCTTCATTGAGAGGTTTTAGTCATTCTTTTCATCAGTTGGTGATGTCATTAACCATCTATACCTTATTCTCTAGAGAGCTTCAGTAACCATACTTGATCTTGACACCACTAGCATTCATTTGGAGTTTGAATATCAACAACAAAAACACAAGAGGATCTCTAACTCATGCATGAACAACACAGAGATGTGGTTTATATTAAACTCTTACATACCCAAGTGACAATCTTTTTATGTATCTGATTAGAGAGTGAAACTTAGTTTGGTAAGGATATAAAGGTTATTCCGAATTTTAGTTTCTGTAGTTTATTTATTCTTTTCGAGTCAGGCATAATGAAAGCATTTTCTTCTCGCACATAGATGACATTTCATCTTTAATTCTGTTAACTGATGTAGTTTGTGTTGACAGCATGATGCTGCGTGTTCCATTGCCTATGAGCAAGGATGAAAAGTTCTATATGTAAAGGGATGAAGCAAGGACACTGCTGACTCCGGCAGAAAGACGTGTTCCATTGCCAGCATCAACAGCTTCCACTGCAATTGATTCCACATTTTACAATGGGAAAGGAGGTGCTTGTTCTATATGTAATGAGGTCAAATTGTTCCAAGTATTTTTAGCATTTCCATATATTACCAGTTGCCCTGTCTGCCTAGGATGTGAATATGTACCATGATTGGGAAGAGATCAGGCCCTGGCATTTCAGCTGATATTATTGCACATATTACTGACTTTAATATTGTACTTACACAGCAGTGGAAAAAGCGGCAGGTACTGTTTTTAATGTTCTCAGCAATTTTCCAGATCTTTTTGCTTCAAAAAGCGTCGTTAGGAGTTCATTCTGCTGCTTTTAGAAGCGATGACCTGTATGTGTTTGTTTGTTTCCAGATTCCTTCCGCATTAGCTCTGTCGAAGCCCTTGAAAGGTACACCCACAAATAAAAATAAAATCGACGGATTGCAGCTTCAACGGCCAGTTAAGTATTTGGTGTAAACCAAATATAACTAATTCATTAGTTGTAGATTCACACGTAAGTGTTGCATACCATCTTCTTTCCTCACAGGGTTACAAATGATCGTTTAAATATCGGGTTTCTTCTCACGGTGTTTCAAACGGCCGATTAAATACCCTTACCGCGCAATTAGGGGCTCATATGACTTGGACTTTTAAAGGGGGAGATTATTTGGTTGAACGAGCGAGAAAAAAAAGATGGTTATCTAACTGATTTTCTATTAATTGTTGCAGGAGGGCATCCTTGCCATCCTCTCTGTGGATCACATCTCAGACATATCTTCTGCCCTACTAAAGCAGGCAGCTTCTGGTTTCTCTGTTGCCTCTTCACAAGTTCCCGTTCCTGAATTACAATTGTTTGCTTCCTTTTGATATATTATGTGCAACTAACTGCCTAGCTACCACTAGCTAGGGAAAGAAAGAGTGGTTAATTAGAAGTTGAAACATCTGCTACATGTGAGTTATCATCTCATGAAGTCCAGTTTTTTATTTTTACTTTATCTAATTCGGTAGTAAGAAAAAAGAAAACATAAGACTCAGTTTAAGAAACAGGAAGCCATCGAATTATTAAATTTAAAATCATCGATGAATAAAAGTGTGTGAACATGAATAAGCGTTCAAGGAAAATGTGTTAACAATTTGGCTCAAGAGACGAAACAAAAGAAGAGCCAACTATATCTTTCAGACAAACAATGCTCTTTGTGTAGGCAACAAACTCACAGCAATCAGCACCTCCGTTTCTGAAAACTGCTTTCACAAATGCTTGACTTTCCGTATCGTAACAAGCCAATCCGTTCCCGTATCTTAGATAAATCTTCTTACCTCGAATGCATACTGGAATGATGTGAGTATCTGAAACACTTATAAAACTTACATCGATACTATAACCTTTAATCCATATACTTTTCTTGTCAGAGCAGTGCCTCTGCTGCATCTTCCATAGATGCAGCATTTCATGAGTTTTATCGTGGCTCATAAAACAAAGACTCTTACGATCAAATCCTACCAATAGCTCGCAATACGATCCCAGCTTTAGATGTGTCCTATCAGGTACCTGAATCAATTCAAACCTTTCGGTCGTAACATCAAAACACAATATGTGTTCGGTAGCATGCCAATATAATGATCCCTCTACAAATATTGCTTCTTGACCAGACTCAAACTCCCAGAAATTCGGATGAAGAAGGCTATCTTTTTGTTGGATAGGACGTCTCCATGACATGGCGGTACCTAAGGTTAAAACTTCATAGCCCAATGTAGAGTCATCAACACGTTTGTATAACTGAATAACTTTATATTCATTATGCGATGCGTCAAATCCGAATCCACATCCGGTGGCCACCTCTTTGTAATTACGGATTCCAGGTTTTGGAAGCATCATTAATTCCCTTGTAACTGGGTTCCACATATGCAGAGGGAATTCTGTATGAAAACATACAAAACTGTTGCATGATGTGATTTTCAAGAGCCTTCCATCCGCATGTGTGCTCAATTGTAACTGCTCATTCTGCCTCTCCAAATTGCCAAATTCATTCCCTGTTTTGCACAATTTGTTAATATTGGTGAGATCGTAGATACCCGAACAATCTTCTCTTTCAAGCAGAGATACCAAACCAATTGATTGTTCCTTGGTCACATGGTGATCACAATGTTGTCTGATGAAATTAGGATCCTTAATTATGGAACACCAATCCTTGCACACGCTCTTGAGTGCTAATAAAGACTCAGCGGGAGTTCTTAAGAGTATTTCATAGATGAGATGATCAGAAACATACTGGAAAACACCATTCCTGGTATCCTGATAACTACGTTTGCTTCTGGACAACTCGGACGGATGGCCAGATACAAGAGTACTCATCATTATATATTACGAATTTTAACGAAGAAGAACCAAACAACCAAATCGAATATAAGGGCCTTGCTAACAATTCCGCAGTGATGTATTTCCAAGACTCCTCAAACGTAGTGCGTAGAGAAGAAACAATAGCAATTGATGCACTTTGTGTTAAATAAATTGAATGAATAGATTGCTATGCTTCGCCTTAAAGAAAAAAAAAAGATTGCCATGGTTATATAGGCTTTCAACTATTCTAGAATATAGAAGTTCCCAAGACAGACTACAAATAAAATTGGCTCCATTAGGGAAACTCCTACGCGTTTCATACCAATCGATGAAATTATATGTCGAGATCCGGATACATGCCGGTGCCACTTGTCATCATTTTATGGATGGGAAAATTAGCCTAAGGCCCCACCCATGGGTTACCCATAATATCAAACCCTAAGTTTAAATTTAGGCCCCGAATTATTGAAAGATGCCCATACCCTTATGCATATTATCAAGCCCCTAACTAAATAAAATTCAAATTTAAGCCGAAAATTATTAACATATTTTCAAAATTATTAAAATTACAATAATTTCTTAGCATGTGTAATTAAGAGTTACACACGCATTTGTCTCGTGTAAATGAAAGTTACATATGCATTTATCTAGTGCAATTGTGAGTTACACATGCATTTGACTTGTATAATCAGCGTCAACTCTAGTATGAAGTTATCGGCATAAGCAATTAGCTTTTATGAAGTTATCGACAACCTGAAATATAACAACAAGAAATCAGTTTTTATAAGATTGAATGAACAGTACACGCAACAATGTATATTCAGTTTCACATACATCCGGCTAGTGTAACTAGCAGTTACACATGCATCTGACTAGTGTAACTAGAAGTTACACGTTCATATTGGAATTCAGCACCAAAAACAACCACTACTTCTGGTTCTAGTTCTATTTCTTCTTTATTTTTAACAAGAGTCGCATTCGATTTCACATTGAATCTAGCAAAATCATCAACATCTTCCTAGTGTAATTGGTAGTTACACATGCATTTTCCTAGTGTAACTAAGAGTTCACGTGCATTTTCCTCATGTAACCAAGAGTTACAGATGTTCACAGAATGTTGAGAATTGAGAAAAGAATCAAAGTTCTTGGAGTTTAGTTTTTACCATCCAGAGTTGTCTTTGCAAAGATCTTGAACAACCTTGCTTCCTATTTGCTTTACCAATTTTAGCACGAAAAGTTACCTGAAAAACAAAATTAAATAGCAAAAAGGCTTAGACTAAGGCTAACCCCTATGGGCTAGATTGGACTGCTAGATTGGCCAAAAAGTGTTGCAAATCATGAAAAAGTGTGGGAAAAAGTTAACACTCAATGGGCTACTTCTCTCCTAGCAAGTTGCTCGCAATGCACTATCGTCGAGATTGAAACTTATTCGAATGGTGCGGTGCTCAAAAGTGATGAAAACGCCGAACAATTCAGCGTTCATATTGAATTTGATTGAAGT
Source organism: Papaver armeniacum (assembly GCA_023531295.1). NCBI lineage: Eukaryota > Viridiplantae > Streptophyta > Magnoliopsida > Ranunculales > Papaveraceae > Papaver > Papaver armeniacum. The sequence goes on from JAJJWW010004385.1 coordinate 29,384, forward strand.
CAAAGATATAGAATTTGAAGAATGGGAACAATATCTGAATTCTATGTACAGGTGGCGCACATGGACATGAGATTACATCTCAAAATAATTTTGGATCGTCCGTTTAAAAGTGAAAGATTATTTGGTGGGCCCATACCTAATCTAGTTGTTTTGGGAGGTGACAATTAAACAGTAGATGACGTCTTGTCCTACTGTTGTTTGGGTTGTTGCAAGAAGGACAACTAAAATCGTAGATGACATCTCAAAATTTTCATTTAACGCCGTACTGCTTGGCGCCTAACGCTGCACCGATCAAGCGTTTTGGCCGCTAGATTGGCCATCCCATAGGGGTTAGGAGGTTGCCCTATCTAACGTGGATGGCCAATTTAGCAGCTAAATATCTAGCCCATAGGACTAAGCCTAAGTCTTATGGGGTGCTAGTCTAGCACCTAGATTAGCAGTCAGGACTACCTCCTAAGTCTTATGGGAGTGCTAATCTAGCAGCTAGATTAGTAGTCCACGTCAGCCCAGCGCTGAACCATTCCGCGCCCAGCGCTAAACCATTCAGCGCTTTAAATCTCAGTCGTCAGATCAAAAATAAATCTCTCAGCGCTGAACCATTCCGCAAAAAGGTAGTTTTTCAAGCGCTGAATCATTCAACGTAACTATCTAGCATGCTAGTTCACATACTAGCAACTGGTAGGAGAGAGAACTAGTGTTAACTTTTTTGCCACACTTTTTTTTTGAATTGCAACACTTAAGTGCTAATCTAGCACCTCCAATCTAGCCCATAAGACTTAGTCTTAGGTGAAGTATAATAACTTAAACCTATAACTGAACCTCATTGTTATTTTTAAACTTAAACATATAACTGAAGAACCTCATTGTTATTTTTGAGCATCTACCTCATTGTTATTTTTGAGCATCAAAAAGTTACTTGAAAAACAAAATTAAACAACAAAAATGCTTAGATGAAGTATAAGAACTTAAACCTATAACTGAACAACCTCAGAATGGTGGTTTGCTATTAAACAACAAATAAGCTCACATGAAGGTGACATAGAATCAATCGAGATCTTAGTGTCAATTTGGAGACACTCAAAGCTACTACCTATCCAACCATTCCGTAACTGGAGACACTCAAAGCTACTACCTATCCAACCATCATAAGATCAAACATGAAAGTTTTTGCTGCTACCTCTACAACAACACTATGAAAACAACCCAACTAGAAGACCACTTGTATTTCAAGAACAACCATGGTACTGAATATATTTACTTGTTATTACTGAGCTTCAGACACCATATAACTCCATGTAACATCATGACTAATATTGTATATCATCTATGCAGAGCGAAGAGCAGAAGCCTGACTTATACCGAAGATTCGTAATTACAATACATGAAAACGAAGGACTATGAAAAAAATAAATGACCAGTAGCGGCATCATCAGATGATTATGATTACAGAGTACATACAATGGCTTGTGTAAACGGAAGTTACACATGCATATGGCTTGTGTAACCTGAAGTAACACATCCATATAGCGTGTGTAATAATAAGTTACACATCCATATGGCTCGTGTAATCTGCAATTACACATCCATCATAAGATTCAGACATTCATATTAGAATTTAGCACCATAAAAACCATTACTTTTGGTTATGGTTCTACTTCTTCTTCATTTTTAACCACAGTCATATTAGATTTCACACTGAATCTATCAAAATCATCAACATCTTCCTAGTATAATTGGTGGTTACACATGCATTTTCCTAGTGTAAGTAAGAGTTCACATGAATTTTCCTCATGTAACTAAGAGTTACAGATGTTCACATAATGTTTATAATAGAAGAGAATCAAAGTTCTTGGAGTTTAGTTTTTACCTCCCAGAGTTGTGCTGCAGTATCTTGAACCTAACAACTTGCATTCCTATTTCCTTTACCAATTTTAGCACGAACAGTTACCTAAAAAACAAATTAAATAGCAAAAAAGCTTAGCTGAAGTATAAGAACTTAAACCTATAACTGAACAACTAAAAGTTACACATATCAAACCTAAACCTGAAGTATAAGAAGAAAAAAAAGCTCAATTGCAATACTTCATGTATGATTTCAGACTTGGTGTACAACGTGGACTTATGAAAATATATATTCAACTTCTTCTTCCTTTTCAGCCACAGTCTCATTAGATTTCACACTAAATCTAGCAAAATCATCAGCATCTTCCTAGTGTAATTGGTAGCTACACATGCATTTTCCTAGTGTAACTAAGAGTTACACGTGCATTTTTCTAATGTAACTAAAAGTTACAGATGCTCATATACAAACACCATTCTATAGTCCTATTGACATTCGTAGCAAATGCAAATTCATGGAAGATATATAGTAGCTAAGATACTTTGATAATGAACACGTATATTAGATGTGATTCATTATGTAAACACAGATAATGATTACAGAGTACTTAGCAGGTACACATGCAATGGCTTGTGTAATATGCAGTTACACATGCATATGACTTGTGTAATAAAAAGTTACACATCCATATGGATTGTGTAATCTCCAGTTACATATCCATATATAACTAGCAGCTGCTAGTGTTAACAAAACAAGTAGCAGTATACATTAGAATGAATACATAGATCGAGAGTTGTGCTAAAAGGCATTTATGACACCAATATTAGCAATCAATGGTACCCAAAAAGAAAATATGCAATCATTTCGTCTATGAAAGTGCATACAACTCTAACTAACTTAATATGTATATATAACTTACAAATAACTTCGAATCCATGTATAAATTAAAGGCATAATTGATGTCGAGTATCTTAGTGTTTACCATTTTTAGGAACTTGCCGAGCAAAGATAGTCCCGATGTAGAGTCGTAGTAATAGCCCAAACCGCTAATGTAGTAGTAATCGAAAAAAGGAAAAAGGTATCAAGTAAGCATACTAAGGAGCACATATAACAACGGAGAATACCGATGTGGATAAATTATACATACATGTACAAGATGACTCAACAACGTAATTTCGGGTATTTACTTCTTTTTTATCCATTCATATACAAATTGCAAGAAGGAAAAACCACAATCCAAGCACAACCCAGGACCAAAAACATGTCATCGGCAAACCATAGTAAATATCTCTTGACACTATAATGATACTAGTTATACTACTTTCATTATTCATGCTAAGCATTTTTTCTCTTGTTTTCCCAAAGTGCTTTTTGGGCTCCGTTAGGACTTATCACAAGAAAAAGTGACAACACAATACTATTAGGAGTGTAATCGCGAGTTACACATGTATCCTACTTGTGTAAATAAGAGTTACACATGTATATAGCATGTGTAACTAGGAGTTACACTTCCGCATGACTTGTGTGCTCGGAAGTTACGCATATCTATGACTTGTGTGCTCGAAAGTTACACATGCATATTGCTTCTGTACTAAGAAGGTAAATAGATGTTGCATGGAATATCTTACGGAGAATGTGAATATTATCCCAAAATAAATGTAAATGCTACCGTCAGTAGATATGCTAGCACTATACACACAAATTATTAGGTGAGTCTTAAATTTGTAGCAGGACATAATTCCTGACAATCGAAAAATGGAAGTGCTTCTACTTAGATCCAAGTACTATTGTAAATTAATCATATATGGATTTAAAGATCAAGCAGAGATTGTACTGAAAACGGCTAGAGATAATTTTACCCAATATCAATCATAACAGGTTAAACTAAACATAAAAATTATGACCAGCAAAAGAAAGAAAGAAGTAGGAAAAAAACATGCCTGCCCAGTCAATTGTCCTCCAAAAACCTTTCTGGTCCTTTGTGTATCTGGCAATGTGATTTTGCGGAATAAGTTCACCTTCAAAACATAAGAAACGAGTAATTAATAAGGGGTAAACGAAATATTAGTACACAGCCTTGGAAGAGGAAGTCATTATTCATTGGAAACATACTTCAAGTGGATCCAAATGCAGTATAATTTCCATCAATGAGGTCTCATGAGTTTCTTCTGCCGTCCAGATTGATTTTGGATGTAGCAAAGTAGTATGTTCATTGGGTAACACCAGAAAAGAGAGCTGCCATATACAATAACAACTACTGGATATCAGTTTGTGATTCACCACTTCCGTACTTAACTAAGGTGCATTTTATCAAAATAATTAAAAATAATGAAATACGACAAATAGATACCTCATCTAAAGCAATTACGTCAGCCTGATGATAAGAAGTTAAATCCCCTAGAAACAAAAAAATCAAGCTAAAACTACTGAAAGGAAAATTTCGAAGCTAAAAACGATAGAGTTTGCAATTTCCCCTAGAAGTTAAATCTCCTTGAAGTCTATCCAAATTTATTTTTAGTAATTCTAAACCATCCTCATCTTACTGCCTCTTCAATTTCCTTGCCTTTTAATTGCATCTAGTATTTCTACCTTTGCCTTTGCCTCCGCTCCTGCAACATGAGCTTTAACCTTCTTTGTTCAACCACTTTCCCTTGTTGAATGTCGTTTCCCAACATCAAAAGCAAAATGGAAGTTAAGTCATGCAGGAGTCAAACCGATCAATCCATAATTAAGAAAGACAACATAAAGTAACAATAATACGAATTAGGGCTTCCGCTTTATTTTGCTGCAGATACCTGTTAAATATACAATGTCATCACACCTCCTATTTACACATACCTATAAACAAATCAATTACATCATTTTATACTAATTACAGTCAATATGAGATTCATGAAGTACAAGTAAATTGCTAGTTGTAAAAATGTCAATCAGCTATATCCATACTGAAGAAGTCAAGGTGCAAGGAAGGGATAGTGTGCGCTCATTCATCCAAGAGCATGTAACTAATGAACAGTTTGACACAACCAAATTGAGACACCTAAAAGATTAAGAAGTAATAAAAACAAACGACATTAAAAGCACATGACTAGGTTTTCCAATCAAATTGGTAGAATTTGAACTTGTTTGATGTCTTTTATATAAAACGTAGGATTCCCACCTCTGTTGGTTTACCCCACAATCATGGGGATATAAGTCGACTACGATGCGATAATGCCTCGGGGGTAGTGTTTCTATATCCCGCGGAACTAATCTCTGCAGAAGAAAATAAGGGAACCAATTTAAGGTTTGCATAGAAAATTAATTATGGATTGATCGGTTTGACTCCCGCTTCCATTTCATATCTACCAAGAACATATGAAATTGAAAATTAAAAGCGAATGAAATTCAAATTAAATCTATGGGTAATAGAGATGATGAGTCGTTGACATCGAATCTCTAATCAGTTTTTAGATCGCAACTTGAAATTGAGAGTTAAAATGATTTTGACGAAGAACATATCTGAAAATTTTGTCCAAGATTCTTCAAAAAAATTACATTGATACAACCAGAGAGAGTTGATGATTGTAAATCTAAGATCTAATTTCGATTCAGACGAGTTAATTGAAAAACACATGAAAATTTAGGTAAAGTATTTTTCTCAGATTTGTTTCTGAAATAAATAAAGTAAAAATATACCAATCGAAGCATAATCACAAATAGAAGAGGATACTTATCTATACTTAGCTTGCTGATGAACTTGTGTTGGATCTGCGGATCAATTAATTGAAATTTGTTTCTCGGATCCATTATTTTCTACTGCAACTGATGCTCCTCCTTCTCCTGATGGTGGATTTATGATCTCTATCGTCGCCATCGATTGTTTCTGCTCAAAATAAATCAATCTTCTCTGCTCAAAATCAATGTAGAAGCCCTAGATTTTTTTTTTGTAAGAACTGGAGAGAGGAAACGAAATAAGAAATGAAAATATCTAATGAGTTTCCTATGATATAAATAGTAAGGGGTAGTATTGTCATTATTAAAATTCATAATTATTAATTATGGGCCAGATTTGAAGAAAATTTGATATTTTGGGCCTAGTAATAGCATCTTTCTAAAGTATGGAGTTGACAATGAAGGATCCATTTTGTGGGGCTTCTATATATTGAACCCATATAATAGGGGGGTTATAGTATTTTTCACTTTATGGATTTGGTGTTAGACTATAAATACTTTCATCCAGTCAGTCAAATTCTTAAATTTAGAAACCAGTCAAGAACTTGGTTAATTCCCCTTCCCGGTGGGTCGGGGTTGATAGGTGTAGAATACACCGTATTTAATATCTAGTATTTATGCTTTCTTTGCGAGTTTTCTTGTAAATTATGTATCTTATGTGTGCTTTTGAGTTTATTAGGTGCAATGGAGTCATTTGGAGCAAAAAGACCAATTGGAACTCGTTCAAATACAAGATTTCTACTTTTCATTGTGTAGAGGACGAGAAGATGAAGCCAATGCCGAAAGAACGGAGTCATTCCGACATCGTATGAAGAAGTTATGGGCGAAACAAGAATGAAGCTGGAACTAAACTGTCAGTCTTCCAGGACCGACAGTTGAATGAAGATCGCTAAGGGACACCCTCATGATAAGGGGCGGAAATTTTCAAAGGAACTGCTAAAGGGATTTAGGACCTTTACTTGGGGGAAGCCAGAATTCAAATAGTGTTAAGTGCAGCCGACCTATTTACTTAGGGCCACCGTTTTCTCCCATGCACCATGCAGACTCGACAGAACTGAGCTTGGTCGAGTTTCACGACCAGCTCCGGGCATTACAAAGAGAAGAAGAACTCGAGTTTCTAGACGATGGGTACGACGATGGAGTTGATGCCGTGACTACCCTGAGAAAGATGGATCTGGTCTGTGGTCGATCAACTGATGTCGATGGAGCTGGTGGAGTCGAGGAATAGAGAGTTGGTTCTCCTGTATAAAAGATATGGAAGGGAAATCACTAGTGTTGCTGCCATCAATGGATATGGTGATTATCGGCAGTAGTTGAGTGAGTCTGTGATATCGATGATGGGACTCGAGTTTGTTGTGATGATGGAGCTTGGGTTGTACAGAGAACTGAACGAGATGGCAGAGAAGTTCAGGTTCAGGAGTTCTTTGCCATCGAACGTGATTGAATGAGGCTTGGAAGAATGGCAGTTGATGGTGCTCGGATGAGACGAAAGAGATATCGGCAGTGACGATAAAAGAGGGAAGATGAAACTACGTACTATATTTGGCAGAGAGCAAAGCATGGAGCTGTGATGGAGGAGGTGTGACTTCTGTCACTGATGGATACGAATAAGATGAGTCGCTGGAAGTACGTTTCTGCCAATGGAAGTCTCGATGGATGCTTTATCACAATGGCACTTGAGTTTTGTTGTCATTAACATGAAAGAGTGGTGCTGAGTTCATTCATTGTTACGGGTAACGGAGATTGGCAGTGATTGATGAAGTCGTTCATCGCCATGATTGAAGACAGAGATGATGGAGGAGTATGGTCGAGTTCGTGGGTTCAAGGTATAGGGCAAAGGCCGCAGTTGATCGAAGAGAACCCGAGTATAACAGGATGGCGATGTCGACGTAGATGGCTTGATGGTTGATTTGTGATCGATGGAAAGGTGGAATCGAGAATAGGTTGTCGGGTTCCACGTAACCGACAAGCCAATAATGAGAAAGCGGTCCGAACTTAACAGTTTGCAAAAGCCCATTAGCTTGGGATGAAATTCTTTACACAACCGGACTTTGGACGTGGGATATTGGTGTTTAGGCGAGTTTGGCAACCTACTTTGCACGGGGCTCGATGCACGGACACAATTTTAAGGAGTGCTCTTTCCTATTTTTACTAGGTTTCCTAGTTTCTTCAAGAGAGGTTAAAAACTCTATATATAGAGAAGCCTAGGCACAATTGAGGAGATCTTTTTCTATCTTTTTGCCTCTACTTTGTTTCTAGGGTTTAGAACCATGAAGTTTCTTCTTTTTCTTCTTGTGATGAACTCCTTGAATATGAGTACCTAAGTTTATTATTGGTTATGGAATAGTTGGATTTCACATAATATGATTCTTTGATTCAATATATTAGTTTTGTCTCATAATTATCGTTTGCAATTCTCTCGAAAATATTGTTTTATGATTGATTGATTGTTTTGTCAAGTTGCAAATTGGTAGAACTTCTAATCACATCTATTGCTAGTTTAGGGTTTATTATACGCAAAAGTGATATTCCTTGGATACAAGTAGCATAATATGATTATAGTTTGTAGTGATATATTCTTATGGTCATATGTGAATCGTAACCTTTGTTAAATCGGATTAGTGCGCTTTCCACGTTCGATTGCTTTGATTGGCCTGATTTCATAGAACTTAACGCATCTAGGGAATTAAACTTGATTAGTGCTTTTACACGTTAGGTTGTTCCTTTAGGTAGAATTCATATTCGCATCTTTTAATGTGTTTGTTGATGACATGAGGAGGTTTATGGATATTCTTGCGATCAAGGTATTCTAGGGTCTTTGATAAAAGTTGAGATTAAAAATCAATTCTAGTTATTGTGAAAAGCATGTTAGTGAATGAAAACGAAATCCTTAACCAATATCTCTTCTATCTTATTTGTTTGCTTATTTGTTTCTTTGCTTTTATTTGTTTTATTTAGTTTATTATAATCACAAAATCCTCGGTGTTTTATATAGGAAACCATAACAATTTGACAACCTAGACCTCTCTGTGGGATCGATCCTTTCTTGCCCTTGCTATATTTATATTTTGAGTAGTAAGAAAGTGTAAATTATATTTGTGTCGTCTGACAAGCGATCAGGGGTGCCAACGGGTCCCATCAGATCCCGGTAGTATACAATCCAGAATCGGACCTATTATTTAAGTCGGTTTCGTGCCCTATTCTAGAGGGCCAAATTATCGCTAATCTCTCTTTTTGTTCTAAATTTGGGTTGCTCTTGATTTTCTATAGCCTATAGGATTCATCTACATCTGAGAGAGTTATCTACAGTTCACGACTCAGATTCTTATTGCTTTCAATACTACCAATATATAATGGACATGGTTTCTACGGAAACTAGCAATTATAATAACGAATAACTAATACTCCCTCCGTCCTAAATTAAGAGTTCGCTTTGACTTTGTCAAGATATCAAGGAAATCCTATAAAATATCATGAATAGCCCTTGACTAACCTATTTAATGTTATATTATTATCAAAGCTAAATTATTAGCTTAAATTTGATAGTTATTATTTTAGGAAATATTTTAAGAAAATAAAAGCAAATTTATATTGCTTTTATTATGGAATCCGCATTTTAAGAAATATTTTTGTAACTATCCATAAATGTTATTTATAAAAGAAATGACAATTAATACAAAGATATTGAGTAAGTTTTTTTCCTTATATATGGTGATATTATTTAAGATTTTGATATTAAAAATGATTTTATGATTATTAAAAATAAAGGGTATATTTGATAGTTTAAGGGAAAATATGTCTATAAACAGAGCGAACAGATAAAAGGGGACAGACCAAAGTAGAAATTAGGACAGATAAAAAAGGACATATGGAGTATATTTTAGGGTTTGTATACATTTTATTGGGTATCCGCGGTTCTCGGGTTCACATCGGGTAGACCTGATAAATACCCCATACTAATCGGTTCCTTATCGGGTCTACATGCCGGGTAGTAAATTTGTTAATGGTTGTGGTATGAGGACCCGGAACCGGACCGAATAAGCTGAGTCCGGTTTGGTTCCGGGTAAACGGGTACCTGTTTGCTCCCTATTGATAGGGCTGTACAAAACCGAACATAAACTGTGAACCAAAACTGGACCGGTCATTTTTTAAACCGAACCGATTGAAGCCGAACCTTAATGGTACAATCATAGTTGTTAGTTTCAGAAAACCGACAGAATTCGGTTCAAAATCATCGGTTTTTACCGATTAATTTTGGCCGTAGGATTTGAGTAAGTTATATCCGTAAGATTTGAGAATTAAACCTTAATACTTAAACCTTCTCTTGTTTTCTATCCTTCTCACTGAAGTGAACATCTCTCAATTTTTTTTTGGCTATAACACCAGTTCAACCATCACCTCCACTATTTGTCGAACTTAGAATCAACCAAGGTCATGCAAGTATTCTTCTCTTACTCCCATACTCTAAACATTTCGTATTTTCTTGATTTTCATTCAACTTCCTTTTTTTTTTTATAAGAAAAGAAAGCTAAACAGAGGTTCTACTGTAACATCTGGTGATTCTGGTTCTCATACATGTTAATGTTTCCCCAGTAGTGTCTCTCAGCTAAATCTCTAGTTATTTACTGAGTTAAGTTTTGGATTTCAGAACCCCTCATTGTCTAATAATATTATAACTCGAAATATAGTTTGCTAAATTTAAAGCTAGATAGTTTTGATTGGAGTTTGTGGTGCTCCAAGTAGCTTTCTCAAAATATTTAACTGTTTCTTCCTTGAGTTGAAATCTTCGGTGTATCTGCTCAGCATGAAGTTTCCTGGTCAGCTTTATTAGATCGCAAGAGTTTAACTCAATCTCAATCATGCTTCCCAATTCTTCCGCCCACTTGAAGGTCTCTTGAGCAGCTATCCTTGTTGTCTCTATGGTGCTCTTTTGGAGGTGACCAATGCTTCTTGCCCCTGTACACTCCCCTGTAAAGTCATACAACATTAATCTTATTTCATAGACATTTAGAGTGTTGTTAAAATATATTGTTGTATTTAATTTCAAAGTAAAAACTGGAGGTGGTATTCACTATAGTCTAAATTCAATGGTTTTGTTCTCAGCTTCATACATGTTGTAACCTGTATGCATAAAATTGTTTTTGTATTTGTTCTTCGCTTCCTTCCTAATATTCATGTGGTTGTGAATTGTTTTAGCTGAGGTCAGAGCAGAGACTTTAGAATTGTTGAAATGCACATTACACCTTTCTTTCGAGACATGCCAGAGTACAGTTAAGCATAATTCAGCCCATTCTTTCTTTTTATGTTGGTTTCTTGTACACCATAGTTGGGTAGAATATGAGATAACCAAACATGAAAATCAGTATGCTCTCTGTACGCCATAGTTGGGTAAATTTTTAACTCAATCCAAACCTGAATAGTAATAGGGCAATGCATGAAAGATAAGTTAGAGTCTCCCTTTAGCATTTGCAGATCTTGCAAATATCTTCAATGTAAGTAGGGTATTTTCCCACTTTTGCTCCAGTTGGAAGGATGTTGCGTGCAACTTTCCATGTGAATAGCCTAATTGAAGGACTAGTGTTCAGGTTCCAAATAGCCTTCTAATTTTTATTTCCCTATTGTTGAATACTTATGCTTTTCGTTAGTTCCTTATAGAGGGTTTTGACAGAAAAATTTCCATCTATGGTTAGTGGCTAGATGACTATATCTTCTTGTTTATGATGTATTGCAGTGTTCCTTATCTGGTTTATAGTATCATTATTGAAGAGTTCATAGATGAGCTCTTCATTCCAGTGACTGTGATTTATGATTATATCACTTGCTCCCTGGATGTTTTCAGGGCAATTGTCTGGCTTAGTTATGGTGGCCATTTGGTTTGTTATCCAGTTGTCAGACCATATATGTATGTTATTTCCTTTTCCCATATCCCATTTGCCAATTTTTTGAATATTTTTGAAAAGACGAGCGTACCCATTAACAACTTAGGAACCGACGGATAATTACCCGATTGGGCCCGAATCTTGACGGGTCCAAACGGGTAATACCGGTTCTTGGGTACCCGTTTCAATTTTGTATAGAACCTAATAAAAAATCATGAGTCATGATAATTCCGCAGATATCCCACTCTAAAACTAAAACCTCTTCTCGCTTAATTTCTTTGCCTTTCTAGCTTAACGCCTGCTCACTCTTCCGCCAAACTCGTGGACTTTGATTGGTTGTTTAGGCTAAAACTCTTGTTCAGTAAAATTCATTTAATATCATTCACGAAAAGATTAATGTTGGTCACGAATATTGTAGGGATATTCTCTGTTTTGTTTTCTTTGTTCTATCGGGTAAACAACTAATGTTGTTAACACACTCCATTAAATCAGAAATGCTTTCCAAAATTATATGCGTTGTCGCCATATAAAATTCAGAAAAATATATACTACAAATAATTTTGCAAATAATTTTAGAGGGAGTATGTACGCGTTTAATATCTTAAATTACGAAAATGAGTTCACCTCCGTGATTCTTTATTTCCTCCCCCCATTTCTGGTTTAAAAAATCTGTACATAATTTGTACTTTCTCGAACCATTTTTTTTTTTACTTATTGGAACATATGTTATTGAAATTTTACTTCTGGAAATATATCTCTTGATTTGTAAATTTATATACTCTTATGTTGCAAAGTTTGTTTGGCAGATAAGTTACCTCTAGAATTGTCAGCCTCTTTGGCAGTCGTTTTCAGTAACTAATGCATGGCTTTTTTATGGTTGAGGAGTATGAGGCTTAATCGCAATATATATTTTTTTGGAGAGAAAGAAATATCAAAAACGACTAATATATAATTGGGGAGGCAAGATCGAATTTCCCTTATTGTCATGCATCTTTCAATGATTGAGTACATCTATTTTGTTACTGAGCTGATTTGTAAGACCATATACTTACCTTGGAAAGTCGCTCATACAATCTGGTCATCTCTTAAGTTAAACCAGACAATAGGTACTCATTGTCGCCTCTAGAACCGTCAACCTCTTTGGCATAACAATCTTCTATCTTTTCAATGTGGAGCAGTCTAGTGACGAATTGGTGCGGTCTTGCTTCTTTTAATTTATACTACCTTCGGTATTTCTTACACACAGAAATAAAAAATTATAAATAACTTGATTTGCCAGCATTCGTAATGGTCATTGTTATGGCATTGTTTGATTTTTCATTCTTTACCGCATATCAATCCGAAGAATTGTTATCAATAAGAAGAGTGGAACACAAAGACGTTATAACCTATTCATGAAAATCGAACAATTGTAGAGTAAAACAAAAAAGTCAGGGTGCATTATCGAAACCATAACATTTGCTGGCGGCTTTGATTTTTGTTTTTTTTTGCCAAAAGTGCAATCTTATTGATTTATTTTTTTCCAAAAGTGAAATCATGATAGGGCGTAGAATACATCCTATTTACTATCTATTGTTTATGCTTTCTTTGCTATTTTTCTTGTAAATTATGTATTTTACGCTTGTTTTGAGTTTTATAGCTACTTTGGAGTCGCACGGAGGAAAAGAAGAAGAAATCACCCAATTTGAGCAAAAGGGCAAAATTGTTATTTCATGGGCGAACACTATCTGGAGCCCAGTCAAGGTTAAGGGGCAACTCTCTTTTGGAGGAGTACTAAAGCTAGGCCCGCAGAGGTTAAGGGGTTGTCATTTAGGTATCCCTTATCATTTATCAGAGGGTGTAATTATCCATGGGGTGTAACCATCCAACCCAAACCACACAACCCTAAATCAAGAGATTTCTTCCGCCACCATTTTATTCATCCATTTCTAAAATTGAGAAACGGCTGCTGCTAACACCTGAAATAGCAGAATCGAGAGAAGAAACTGGATTCACGATGGCGGTGGTGCTGTTGAAAGTGAGCTAGAGGACAAGAAAGTCTGGGTTCGATTCAAAGTTGAATTTCAAGGGTTTGATAAATTAATGAATTGGGTTGGATCTGTGGTGCTTGTACTGTAGTCGAATCAGGCGAGGACTGATACTGAATCGAGAAATTGAGGTAGAGAGAGTTGCAGCGAGTTGTTAGCATATCTAAGATTGAAATAAAGAAGACAAGGAAGAAGAATTGCTGATATTGAACGTTGCAGTAGCATGAATTACTCAGGGAAGAACAGTCGGTATCTGCCATGAATTAAATAGGTATTGAAATGTGTTGATGTTGCCGTTGTAAAGATAGAGTTGCAATTTGAGATGGGTTTCGACTGATTCAAAGAAGATGGAGTCAGCTGATGATTTAAGTGAAAATTAGGGTTATGTGGATGAATCAAATCGAGAGTAGTTGTTAATGGGATGAACCTGATGCTGGAGAGGAGATGGGTCTTTGGTAGTGATGAAGAATCGAATGAGAAATTGAGCTTTTTCTTGAGCTATGATATATAGGGAAAGAGGAGAAAATGGCAGATGTTAAATGGGTTTGGCGTTGTTTGAGAAACATTGGCTCGACGATAAAGGTGGTTGAAGTAGCTGTTGTGGATTATGGGAAGAGCTGAGATAGGTGCAAGGAAGTGTTGGTGCTGCTGATTATATGGGTTAGAGTTTTGGAGGTGTTGCAGACAAGAAATTGAAGATGCTGCTTATGTACAGGGAACGATGGAGCATGGAATGAATTGCTCAATTAGATGTATGTTAGGATTGCTACAGGTGAAGACCCAAAAAAGAGGCCTGAATTTGGCATGGAATCGCCAAGAAACAGAGGAGACTCTGCCCATTTTTATATTCCAGCGAGTCGACTCGGAGCCGGCGGTGATCGATCCAGACGAGTTCGATGACCGATCCAGTACTTGACTCGTCTGAGTAAGACCCAGTAAGACCACTTAGGCGAAGCTGACTTGGCTGACTCTCTCCTTCCTTGACTCGTTCACTAACCGAAGACCGTCAGTTTGACCGTTATCTTTAACAGAATCATGACGGAATATTCCGTCTGTAGAGAAATATCTCAGGTCACCGGCAGCACTATTTCGTTACCGTTTCAGGCCGGATTCCGGTGACCCCAATAATTTTCCGGCTACCAAAATAACAGATTTTTGTGTGAAGTTTCTCTCATGGATGTGAAGACTTGGGTTTGGAATTGGATGGAGAATTTGGAAAGAGAAGGTGGAAGAATTTTACAAAGAGTTGGACTTGGAAGTTGAGCTACAAAGGGAAAGGGATTCTATTCCTTGGAATATTTGGAGAACATTGAAGCCTATAAGTAGAGAAGTTCTCTACACACTTTTACACATCTTTACACACACCTCTCTACACACAACACTTTTCTTTTCTTATTCTTTGTGTGAACTCTTTAGCATGAGTAGCTAATTTTCTTATTGATTGAGGATGAATTCCTAGTTCTTAATATATGATTTGAGTTTTGTTTTCAATTCTATCTTGAAGTTTTTCACATGATTATCGTTTGTTTTTACTATTAGGAATGTTTATACATTCATGGTTGATTGATAGATTGTTTAGGGTGGCCAACTAAATTGATTTGTTAATTTGATTTAAAGCTAGTGAAAGTTAAGGGATAAGTAATCGTTTCTTGACTCTTTACATAAGTAGCAAACACGAGACCTTGCGGAGGGATTCCGTGGAGCAATTGTGTGTGAAAACAACATTAGCAAGTAGACCTTGATCTAAGAGTCTAACTACTAATATCAACCTAATAAGTTCATAAATCTTAATGCGTTTATTTAAATTACATCTTGAGTGATCTACTACTAGGTGGTTTGGTAAATATAATCCGGTAGTCGAGAACTTCCGTATCCGGTGATACAAGGGATTTAGGGGTTTAGCACTGATCTAGATGCTTTACCTACAGTTGGTGATAATCTGTGACTAATAAAAAGTAGAAAAGTACATAACTTGAATCATTGTTTTGCAACGAAGAAGGATTCCCTGATCTTGTTTCTCTTATTGATTTCAACTTTATCTTTTAATTGCTTTGTTTACTTTCTTTTGCTTTACAACCCCCCTTTTGTGACAATTTTTACAACTAAGAATCTCTTGCTCCTCGTGGGAACGAACTTGACTACACTATATTACTTGTTAATTAGGTGGAAAAATATTAATTAATTTGTTGTGGTTACGACACACATCAAATTTTAGCGCCCGCTTACTGGGGGAGCAATGGACGGTTTTTAGTTGTTTTTATTTTCTTTTTGCTTTATTCTTGCTTTGTTAGATTCTATATCGTATCTAACTTAGTTTCTGAGAATCTTATTTCAGGTACCGGTTTTCCATGTATAGTGGACAAGAGCAAGCATATTATAACAATCAATACGGTTTTCAACCTCAACATTATGACAACTTCCAACCATCCTTAGGATACAATCAAAACCAATATTTTGGCTATGATAAATTTCCTCTTTTGAACCTTATGGATATTCTCATACATATCAACAACCTTATGACGGGTATGTAAGTGGACAATCACATGGATGGAAGGATAGTTATGCATCTAACAATTTGTTTTCTAGTAATGTGCAGACAGAGAATTTGGAATATACTCATCTTCATCGTGTTTTTCCTTCACTTTTTTCCAAAAGAGGAGATACAGTCTAGAAACTCTATCAACGGTGGTAAGCGTGTGAACGTCAGGAAACTTGCACAAAAATTATACAAATTGGAAGATGATGGAGACTCGTAAGAGCTTGTCGCAGAAATTAGTAGGACTATTCATATGGAACTTAAACGACGTCGGTATAAAGGTTATGAAACCGATGAAAATTCTTATTATGGTGAGTCTGAAAATGAAGATGATTGTGTTGAAAAGGACCAACCTTTGGAGACTTTTGAAGACGCTAGTGTAGCTTACTCGAGCCTTGATCTTAATAATGATCAAGCACCTATTCAAAAGGTAGAGCTTGAAGATGATGCATTTAGTGATTGGAAAAAATTCCTTAGGGAAAGATATGAGTCCGCGGAAGTGTATGAGCGTTGCAACAATGAGGAAGTTATTCCAACTCCATATCATAATAACGATCCTTCGCATATTCAAAAGGAGGAGATTGGGTGTGACTTACCTATTGTTATAAATGGTGTAACAACCTCACAAGAAGATCTTACAATTTATACCGACGAGAATCATTTTAGTGAATGGCCCGATTCCGATGATGAGAATGTTGAAGAGATGATGCTAGAGGATGAAACCAAATTGGTTTATTTTGTGGAAGACCCAAGTGAACTTGCCAATGATTTTAATGATTCCAAGACTTTGGTTAAGGTAGACAATAACGACGAATGGTTGCAAGATTTGATAGAGGACCACGATATACAAGAGGTAAGTAATTCACATGAATTCTCTAAGGATGTAGAGGATTCCGTAAAACAAGAGATTGTTCAAGGTTTGTCTTACCATTTGCCTATTGATTCTTCTCCTTTACCTCTTATTGGTTTGAATGTATGTGCTTCGAAAGTATTTTTGGATGATGTTGTTTCTAGATATCCACCATTGGAAACACTTGATGCTAACACTATGCAGGTTTGCCAAGAGGAATACATGGAAGTTCCCAAATTTTATGTTCTTTATACACTTCCGAGTGTGGACGAGAATAAGTGTGGGGAAATTTTTTATCGAGCGATAACATTATTATTATTTTCTTGTGCTAACATTTGTATGGAGTTATTGTTTGCAAAACAGGTATTATGGGTGGATCCCCAAATTTTTCGATTGTTAGTATATGGGGAGTGAATCTTATAAGAGCCAAGTCGGGACGTCGACTTTAAAACAAGCGCTTAATGGGAGGCAACCCATAGGTTTTGTATTTATTATCCTTTTGTTTTTTATGTTTATTTTTGTTTATTTTTCTTGTTCCATATCATGTTAAAATTTCCCACCTTGCCTTTACTAAGGACGATTCAATTACATTGAGGACAATGTAAGGTTTAAGTGTGGGGGAGTGGTTAAGCATGTATTTTTAAAAAAAAAAGTTTTGCCTAAAACCTCCAACTTTTAGAGATTTTAGAGTCACTAGCATACTTCTAGGTATGTTTACATAGAGAATTCTGACCGACATAATTGAACTTGGAAGTGTTAGAGAACTACATTCGGATTTCTTGTTTGTTAGAGTGTTAAATAATGGATTTAATCATGCCAGTGATGAAAATTAGGAGCAGGGAGAAATGCATTATTAGAGTTGCTGATCAATCATTAGTGGAGACTACCCGTATTTATATCATGTGAGGCACAGACCAAAAATTCTTTGTAGCTGCCTAAAGAGCTTTCTTTTGAGTGTGTATCACCATACGTTAATTCCGGGTAGAATGGTGAGCTACCCAACCTCCCACCAATAGAAGCACTACTCTTTGATATCTTGAGTGCTAATTTTGTCAATCATAAGGGTGACGTCTATAGATGAAAGCCTCCTTCTTGTAGTTCGATTTGCAGTTAGCACCATTCTCTCTCGCGACAACAACGGATCCATAGAAACACCATCATCATCAACAAGGAGCGACATCAAAATCTACAAGGAAAGTTGAAGAAGTTCAAGGTTTACAAGCAACGGAACGAGAAAAAGAGCAAATTTCAAATTCAAGTAAAGCAACATACAAAGAGCGGATTTTACATATATGTTGAGGACTTACAATACAATGAGGTAATTCTATATCCAAGTATGAAGACTTAATTACGAGAGCAAAGAAAATCAAAAGGTGAGAATTGTTGAAGTTTATGATTTCGAGACGATACAAGTTGTGAAAAATCAAGCGGTAAAATACTTCTCCCACGGCCATGGTTTATTTTATTTGTTTTGTATTTAATTTCGTTTATTTTGAAAAAAAAAAAAGATAAAAAGATAAAAAAAAAAAACAAGAGAAATATTTGTTTTGTTATTATTTATTTAATAAGCCGTGGGGAAGGAAAATCTATAAGGAAGTTTCAAGCGACAAGGATTTAAGGTAAAAAGAGTTACAAATTGTCAAGGATCTACAAAATTCAAGAGTTTATCATTAATAGTTGAAACCGAAGACGAAGACCAAGAAGATAAAGACGAGGAGCGGAAGACGTTTCTATTGGATGTCGTGAGAGTGGTGTTATCATAATTGGCGATCGGATGTGAATGTGAGTAAGTAATCTCATCCTCGATAATAATGGTTGATTTCCTTTCTTAGAGATCGTCAGAAAAATGGTTTTTCAAAATGTTAAAGGATGTGGGTTTTTAAAAATATTTCGGAAGTTGTCCTTCCCACCATTCAACGTGTTTGCAGAATTCTTTCTTCATTCCTACCGCACACATGTGAGAACCATAACAAAGCCGTCTTTTTGAGTGCAATTATCATAAAATCCTTTTTGGTGAGGCGAAGTCGAGGCGAAATGCTTATTGATCGTTTCTCAAACACGCATTCTCTCATTATGGTGTGGTTATTTCTCACTCAACATTTAAGAATGAGAATATGTTCTTTAGTATTTCTAACTTCTTATTACTAGAATGCAGAAACTCTATGTCCTCATAACTCTTTGGATGCTTGGGACGCTGGAACGCTGTGAAGTTGTGAGTTTTAGTTTGATTTGCTCGAGGACTAGCAAAGTCTAAGTGTGGGGGAATTTGATAGGGCGTAGAATACATCCTATTTACTATCTATTGTTTGTGCTTTCTTTGCTATTTTTCTTGTAAATTATGTATTTTACGCTTGTTTTGAGTTTTATAGCTACTTTGGAGTCGCACGGAGGAAAAGAAGAAGAAATCACACAATTTGAGCAAAAGGGTAAAATTGTCATTTCATGGGCGAACACTATCTGGAGCCCAGTCAAGGTTGAGGGGCAACTCTCTTTTGGAGGAGTACTAAAGCTAAGCCCACAGAGGTTAAGGGGTTGTCATTTAGGTATCCCTTATCATTTATCAGAGGGTGTAATTATCCCTGGGGTGTAACCATCCAACCCAAACCACACAACCCTAAATCAAGAGATTTCTTCCGCCACCATTTTATTCATCCATTTCTAAAATTGAGAAACTATTGCTCGCTAACACCCGAAATAGCGAGAATCGAGAGAAGAAACTGGATTCACGATGGCGGTGGTGCTGTTGAAAGTGAGCTAGAGGAGAAGAAAGTCTGGGTTCGATTCAAAGTTGAATTTCAAGGGTTTGGTAAATTAATGAATTGGGTTGGATATGTGGTGCTTGTACCGTAGTCGAATCAGGCGAGGAATGATACTGAATCGAGAAATTGAGGTAGAGAGAGTTGCAGCGAGTTGTTAGCATATCTAAGATTGAAACAAAGAAGACAAGGAATAAGAATTGCTGATATTGAACGTTGCAGTAGCAGGAATTACTCAGGGAAGAACAGTCGGTATCTGCCATGAATTAAATAGGTATTGAAATGTGTTGATGTTGCCGTTGTAAAGATAGAGTTGCAATTTGAGATGGGTTTCGACTGATTCAAAGAAGATGGAGTCAGCTGATGATTGAAGTGAAAATTAGGTTCTGTGGATGAATCAAATCGAGAGTAGTTGTTAATGGGATGAACCTGATTGACGAGGTGTCAATCTCGCAAAAATAAATTTCTCTACTTCTCTTTAACTAGCAAGTAGTATAATGTAAGTAGGATCGTCCCAAGGGAGGTATGAAGTTCAAGTTGTTATGCAAATACTCTTAGCAAAGATGATTTTGTTGTAGAAACGCTGAAAATTGTAAAACGTATTCAAATATGAGATGTAATTGATTAAAGGTTCATTCTAGACCACGGAATACAAACCAAATTGATAGATAGCTATGTTCTTCCCATTATCATGTTAATAACAACCCTGGAATAATTAGTACGCTCAACTATTCCGTTAATATCTCCTAGCTCACCGGATACGGAAGCGCTCGACTACCGGTTCCTACTTGCCAAGTTTCCTAGAGGTACGCTTACTAGGTTTGACTTAAACAAATGCTCTAAGTTCTGAGAGAAAAGGCTGCTCCTAGTGATGAACTCAAAAGCATGAATCACCTACTAGTGTTGATTTCTACATATAAGTACTTAACAAAGTCCCATCATCAATACCTATATATTGCTACTTGCGTTTATTTTCTCTAGACAATTACGGGTCGAAGAAAATCTAAACTAGCAAATAGATTAAGAATTAATGATTCAATTTCGAACTTAAACCCTTAACAAATAATCCATAGACAATATTAGCATGGTAGAAATCAATCAATAACATTAATGAATGCAAGAGAACAAGTTTTTCATATCAAATATAGATTCATATTTCGGGCTTCGAAATCGCCCTTAATCAAAGAGAGTTTTAGTTACTCATAATATTGGAGTTCATCATCAAATAATAATGGGAATAAAGTAAAGAAGATGAAAATATTAAATGAAAGCAAACCCTAGCTCCGGCTCTCTGCAAAACTCCAAAAAGAATACGTGATATCCTTTTAGTTGTAGAAGTTTCCCTTTTTGTAGCCCTTTTCTCCTTCCAAAACTAGGTCAAATCCATTGTAGTCCAAGCCCAATATATCCACCAAGCCCACACAAGAGAAACCCATGTAGTAAATACGCCCCAAAACGTGTCGCCGGAAAACTGGTGCACTGGCCGGAATATGGCCGGAATCCGGCGTCGAAAAGCATCTCAGCCGCCTTTGTCATCGACACTGTTACAGTGCAGTTTTACACTTCCAAAGAGCTCAACTTTGCTTCTCTGCAGTTCAAACATTCACAAAAACCAACTAACCCAATTTCTTATCTTGCGAAAACGCACCCAAAAGCGTGACCCATAGCTCATATGTCCGGCGGCCAACTCTTGTATCCGACTCCTACCCCCCTCGCGATTCACTGAAATATTGCGATTCATGCTTCAAGTTCTGAAATCCGCCACCGGAACTATGCTCACCGGCTCGCCATTCTAGCTCGCTTTTGACCTTTATTCACTTTCCAGCTGCAATTCTTCCATGACTTCCAGCTGCACCTAACCTCAGAAGCATCAAACACAAGCTGCATCACCAGATTCAAACTCCATCATCTATTAAACCTCAACCCAACTGAGCTCTGAACCAGTTCCTTGTACAGCTTTGCACCAACCCAAAGAAGACTGTCTTGCAACTCGGCTCGACCTGTAATCCTGTGTGCTCGCACTTTCAAATGCATCATTCCCTCGAAATCCAATCATTTTCCCCGTAAAACAACTCACAAAAATCAAACAAGATACAAGCTTCACTTCCACTGAGTTTCGGCTCGAACTCTCGCCTAAACCACACAAAGCCTAACCCTGCCATTCCCTTGACTGCAAATTCAATCGGCTACAACACTATTCTCCAATTCAGGCTAGCAAACCACTAGTGCCAGCTTCATCACAGCAGCACAGTACAGCTGCAATTTAATCATAGCATGAGCTCCAATGAGTCTCAACTAATTCCTTTGTTCAAGCTTTCATCGACCATCAGTAACTCCAGCAAACCTCCATCTGAACTGCAGTCACAGCTCAGTTCCCCTTTCGATCTTCAGCCAACAGTCTCGCTTTTTTTTCTGAATCATTCTTCACGCTGGCCGCAACCTGAACTCGATCTCCTTATAGCCAAACTCATTAACCGAGTATCACGGCGTCACCACTTTGTCGAGTTCTCTATCTTTGCCGTTCATGTTTCCCTGAACTTACATTACTGAATTTATACATCACCAGTAACTACCTCCACCTACAATCCCAGCTGTGGTCCTTGCTCAGTTGCCCTCTCAGTTGCAAGCACCCTCACCTGAAACTGCCAACTTCACACAACTCCTGTAGTTCACTTCACATGAATTCATAACCCCTGCCCAGGCCATTTAACTCCAGTACCTGCAACCATTCATACTCTAAACCACCCGCAGTAGCATCACTTGGTGGTTGTCTTCACGGCAAGAAATTCACCTAAATTAGCTCACAATTGACCTCAAACTCCTTGGCCAATTCCTTTACTGATCCTCACCCATTGTGCCGTGTTTTTGTTAACTTCTAAATCGTGTAGTCCACCAACCCTTGTATACAACCATAAGCCATCGAACCCTGGCAAGCAGCTACCTCTTTACTGCCAAGACTCAACCTAATACCACCATAACTCAGCCACTTCTCCTTGTTTTTCCTCGGCAGCAACACCTCCTTTGCTGCTTTCCTTGTTCAATTTCAAACCACACTACTCAGATTCGAAAACCCATTTCATCCTCCCCGCATCTATCAACAAGCAGACAACATTTCAGCTAAAGAACTCGATGGTTCAGGCTTTTAAGCAAACACATTGTATGCCAGAAGCTGGTGATACACATTGAACTTGTTGTTGATTCTTAAAATCATTCCACCTCCTTCCCTGCAAGCAATTCAACACAAACCCATTCATTCAAATCATTTCAGAGGCTCTAAACATTTACGATCCTCTTCGTTCATCATCAAATATCAATGGCAGCAGCAGAAGTTCTTAATCAGTTTGCAACTGATTTTTAAGCTTCAAAAGTCTTTCAATCTTCTCTCATAACCAAAAAGAATCTGTACCCAAGCTTTCTCTCCTGTTCAACGTCGAAATCCCTGTATTTCTCGCTCATTCATTCACTAAATTATACGACAGCAGATTGAGTTTCTTCAGCTGCTTCTTTGGCCATAAACCAAATCAAACTCTGATAAATTCTGACCAGAACCCCGTGTCCATCTTAACTTCCTTTTTGAATTCAGATTTCCCTCATAACCCTTGGCAATCTCTCGTCAATCCTGTAGCAACTGGAGGCAGAGCTTGGTGCAGCGCAAGCTGAGCATGAATGAACCGGGATGGGAACTAAATTAGTTATAAAATCTCGACATGATGCTAGTAGTTGTAGGAAGTAATGATTCTCATTGGCTGCCCCGAACATTTAAGTTGGGTGCTTCAATAATTCCTCTCTAGAACACAATTGGTTGCCCAAGTTGTTAGCTGTAGCTGCTTCAAAGCCTCGGTTTCTTGCTGCGCATATTCTTGGCCGACTCCGAGTATCACCCGCATGTGAAATGACCAAATTCCGTTCCTTGCTCAAAATGAATGATTTCTTCTTCTTTTGCTCCGCGCGACTCCAAAGCACCTAAAAACTCAAATTCACACATAAGATACATATTTTACAAGAAAACTTAGCGAAGAAAGCATAAACAATAGATAAATATCAAGGTGTTTTAGACACCTATCACTGATGCTGGAGAGGAGATGGGTCTTTGGTTGTGATGAAGAATTGAATGAGGAATTGAGCTTTTTCTTGAGCTATGATATATAGGGAAAGAGGAGAAAATGGCAGATGTTAAATGGGTTTGGCGCTGTTTGAGAAACATTGGCTAGACGATGAAGGTGGTTGAAGTAGCTGTTGTGGATTATGGGAAGAGCTGAGATGGGTGCAAGGAAGTGTTGGTGCTGCTGATTATATGGGTTAGAGTTTTGGAGGTGTTGCAGACAAGAAATTGAAGATCTTTTCAGACAGTGGAACGATGGAGCATGGAATGAATTGCTCAATTAGATGTATGTTAGAATTGCTACAGGTGAAGACCCAAAAAAGAGGCCTGAATTTGGCCTGGAATCACCAAGAAACAGAGGAGACTCTGCCCATTTTTATACTCCGGCGAGTCGACTCGGAGCCGGCGGTGATTGATCCAGACGAGTTCGATGACCGATCCAGTACTTGACTCATTTGAGTAAGACCCAGTAAGACCACTTAGGCGAAGCTGACTTGGCTGACTCTTTCCTTCCTTGACTCGTTGACTAACCGAAGACCGTCAGTTTGACCGTTATCTTTAACAGAATCATGACGGAATATTCCGTCTGCAGAGAAATATCTCAGGTCACCGGCAACATTATTCCGTTACCGTTTCAGGACGGATTCCGGTGACCCCAGTAATTTTCTGGCGACCAAAATAACAGATTTTTGTGTGAAGTTTCTCTCATGGATGTGAAGATTTGGGTTTGGAATTGGATGGAGAATTTGGCCCAAATTTGGAAAGAGAAGGTGGAAGAATTTTACAAAGAGTTGGTCTTGGAAGTTGAGCTACAAAGGGAAAGGGATTCTATTCCTTGGAAGATTTGGAGAACATTGAAGCCTATAAGTAGAGAAGTTCTCTACACACTTTTACACATCTTTACACACACCTCTCTACACACACAACACTTTTCTTTTCTTATTCTTTGTGTGAACTCTTTAGCATGAGTAGCTAATTTTCTTATTGATTGAGGATGAATTCCTAGTTCTTAATATATGATTTGAGTTTTGTTTTCAATTCTATCTTGAAGTTTTTCACATGATTATCGTTTGTTTTTACTATTAGGAATGTTTATACATTCATGGTTGATTGATAGATTGTTTAGGGTGGCCAACTAAATTGATTTGTTAATTTGATCTAAAGCTAGTGAAAGTTAGGGGATAAGTAATCGTTTCTTGACTCTTTACATAAGTAGCGAACACGAGACCTTGCGGAGGGATTCCGTGGAGCAATTGTGTGTGAAAACAACGTTAGCAAGTAGACCTTGATCTAAGAGTCTAACTACTAATATCAACCTAATAAGTTCATAAATCTTAATGCGTTTATTTAAATTACATCTTGAGTGATCTACTACTAGGTGGTTTGGTAAATAGAATCTGGTAGTCGAGAACTTCCGTATCCGGTGATACAAGGGATTTAGGGGTTTAGCAATGATCTAGCTGCTTTACCTACGGTTGGTGATAATCTGTGACTAATAACAAGTAGAAAAGAACATAACTTGAATCATTGTTTTGCAACGAAGAAGGATTCCTTGATCTTGTTTCTCTTATTGATTTCAACTTTATCTTTTAATTGCTTTGTTTACTTTCTTTTGCTTTACAACCCCCCTTTTGTGACAATTTTTACAACTAAGAATCTCTTGCTCCTCGTGGGAACGAACTTGAATACACTATATTACTTGTTAATTAGGTGGAAAAATATTAATTAATTTATTGTGGTTACGACACGCATCAAATCATCTGCTTAGGAAGTTGAAATACGTTAGCTTGGTGATGCCAGTGTCAGAAAATTTCCTTCAAAACCACTATAACAAAATTTACATTCCAACTTTGGGATTTATATCAAGATTGGGAACATAAATTAGATTATCATATCACTACAGTCACACATGGGATAAATCAGATCCACCAATGCTACTGTAGATCATGACCAAAGGGACTAATAATGAAATGCGAAAAAAAAAAAATACACGTTAACAAAATGCAGTAAGGGAAACACACCAGAATAAATGAAAAAAGGTAAACACACTAAAATAAAAATAAAAAGAAAATGCAGACATACAAAGAAACATCATATACTATTCCCAGGTATTGTTTTATTTGGTGTAAGGCTTCATAATGCTTAATATTCGGCAATGGTAGATGCCGAGAAACCTTCGGGCATCTTCTAAAAGCATGGTTTCTTGTGAGGTGGATCATTATCAACACGATCTCATCTTCAGCGCAGATGATTCCGGTATCCTGGGCAGATATGGTTGGAGTTGGTGCTGCAGGGACCGAAGGCAGCTTTGCTACAGTGAAGCTTGAGGTATCAAGATTTCTAGGGTACCTGTGTAAAACGATTGAGCATCAACGGTGACTCATCCATCTCCCAAAAACCTGACGCACACGTTCAGAAAATAACTATAGTCTGGATAACCATAGCCATTGATTTATCTTTCTCCAAGACCAATCTGGACCGCCACTAACACATGCAAAGTTAGACAAATTATGGTTTTTAGTACTAAATAAAATATATTAGATTTAGATTTCAATATAAAAGAGAATACAACAACAACAAAAAGCAGAAAAAAATTAATTGAAGACTTAAGTTTGTTAAACCTAAGCTTTATATATGACATTTATGATTAAAAATTAAAAGCACGCCTAGCTGCGGGGGGTGGCAACAATGGTATCAGGTGATTTTGTTGTGGTGCCGTGTGACAAACCGGATTTTCGGACTTCTAGCGGACACAGATTCGACCTTGTTGGTCGTGTCTCATCCAGCTAGCAAGTCCAAATTTCCGGGCCGCCACTCGTGTAAGACCAGATTTTACGTTTTAAAAGATTTCAATAAATAAAATCAATAATTCAAGTTCAATTAAATTTACTAAATGAAATGTTATCTTACTTTTAAGATTACAAAACTTTCAAATAATAATTACAAAATCAAAAGTATCAAAGTAAAAGAAAATAAAGCTTCGATTAAATTTAAAACGCGATACCCAAATCCTCGTGATATATAATAATTTCTTGTCAGTTAGTCTTTCTTCGTTCTCTGTGGAAAGGGAGTACACCTGACTCCTTCTCGTCCAGAAGTCTTAACTGCATCGGAAACATCTGTAAATAATGTTATATTTACAGAAGACGACATGATGGCAGAAGAAGGTCACAACCGGGCCCTACATGTTGCACACATCAAGGGTTCAGAGTTCAGGAGGGTCCACGTTGACACAGGAGCATCTTCGAATGTGATTACTCTCAAGACTCTCAGGACCGCCAAGGTCAGCCCATGCAAGATTGTACGACAGCCCACCACGATGACGGACTTCGAAGGAAACCATACCAGCACATACGGGTATGTGAATCTGAATTTATCAGTAGGACCCGTTCAGTCAAGAGCAAAATTTGAAGTCATAGAAAAGGAGCCGGACTACCATATGATACTAGGGAGACCATGGCTTCATGACAACAAGGTCATTCCTTCAACGTATCACCAGTGCCTGAAGACCATGCTAAATGAGGAAGTATCTGTATTCCTGCATCATTGTCTCCGTACGCACCAATATACGGAGTGGAGCTGTTCGAGCCAAAAGATACTCCGCAGGGAAGATCAGACAAAGTCCTGTACACCCCACTACCCACGTGGGCTTCAATCCAGAAGAAGCCCGACTTGCATCACTGGGGGTCAAGCACCACGACACGCCTTCTCTGATGAGGCGTCCATCTTTATCCGGTGAAGCTTCAACCCACAATCACACCAAAAGGGAACGCACTTTCGAGTCGAAACGTGATCAGAAGGGGAAGACAATATACCGACGCGCTGTTAGCAATTAGCAGGAGAGACTGGCACCCAGTCTATCCGCCCAATTGAATGCTTCAAGAATGACGAAATACAAGAGGAGGTTTTGGATGCCCCGCGACAACTACAAGATGGAACCAATTCCACGACTGACGAGCTCGAGACTGTTAACATCGGGAATGAAGAATCTCCCAGGCCGGTCTCTATCGGTTCGACTCTATCCCACAGACGAACGTACGAGTCTTGTTCAACTACTCAAGGAGTACCAAGATGTGTTCGCCTGGACATACGAGGAAATGCCTGGTCTAGATGAAAAATTGGTCACCCATCGCCTACATGTCATACCTGGATCCAAGCCAATCAAGCAATCTCCGAGGCAATTCAGACATGAAGTAGAAGAAAAAATCAAGAACGAAATTCAGAAGTTACTAGCTGTTGGCTTCATCAGACCTATTCATCATCCGACCTGGTTAGCTAATGTGGTCCCAGTAAAGAAGAAAAACTGACAGATTCGGTGCTGCGTGGATTTCATAGACTTGAACAAGTGCTGCCCCAAGGACGACTTTCCTCTGCCTAACATCGACATGTTAGTAGACGCCACTAGCGGACACGTCATGTTTTCCATCATGGATGGTTACAGAGGCTACAATCAGATAAGGATGTATGAGCACGATGTAAGTAAGACAGCCTTCCGAACCCCTCTTGGCAATTTTTACTATATTTTTATGCCATTCGGTTTAAAGAACGCTGATAGGTGTAGAATACACCATATTTACTATCTAGAGTTTATGCTTTCTTTGCTACTTTTCTTGTAAATTATGTATCTTATATTTGCTTTTGAGTGTTATTAGGTGTTTTGGAGTCGCACGGAGCAAAAGAAAGAGAAAGCATCCATTTGGAGCAGAAAAGAGCGAAAAGACCAATTCACGGGCGAGCGAAGCTAGATACGGATGAGCAAAGACGCGAATAGGCCGTCGGTTTCCTGAAACCGACAAGACGAATAGTTTTGGTGGCCCTTATCTACTCAACATGGGTGGCTATATCCACTTGCATATTCCTACAGAAAACTTAGAATTCATAGAGCAATTTATTTCTCTCATCAATACCAGTCTTTGTCTGATGGCGGCACCACAGCTGCTGGTAATATCAGATCGAGAAATTGATAGGGATTAATGGCAGAGATGGTAATGAACACAAGAATGGGTTGAATCGAATAATGAAGATTCGGTAGATCGAATTGAAGAATTTATGTGTTTTTAAATCGAAAGAAGAACAACAGCTGCTTGAGAGGAAATCAGATCGAAATGGAAGAATGGGTGTTGTCTCGATGGTGCTGATTCAAAGAAGATAGAGTCAGCTGATGATTGAAGTGATTAGGGTTCGAATTGAGAATGAATTGTTCAAATCAAGAAACAGAGTCTGGGTTCAATTTGATGTTGATTTTCATGGGTCGATGTTTGAGAGATTGAAGTGTGAGTTGGTTGGACAGAATTAACACCGGAAAGAAAACACAGTGAAGAACATCGATTGCTGCATTGGTTGTGAACGAAGGAATGTCTTGGACAGAGTTCTGATTTCTGAAGCCGAGATATGGGTTCAGGGGTTAGTATGACAAACCAAGAAATCCAGGGAAGAGAAGTGATGTGTTGCCAGTGTTTTAGGAGATGAATCACATACTTTAATTGTGCTCCTGAGATTATGAAGGATTATGAGAATGGGTTTGTGTTGATTGTATGATTGAGTGCAGGGAAGGAATGATTTTTGCGGCTTCCAGAATGCAGCCATTAACAAGCCATTATCAGATTACTGGATGCACGTCAGGTGTTCGCTTAATTGCCCGACCAAGATGAACAAGGTGTTTGGGTTTGCATTTGAGTTCAACAGAGTCGAGATAGAACAGCTTTGGTTAAGTACGTAAAGTTAGGGACTCGTTGTTGCTGTATAAGCTGAGTTGTGTGTGGAAGCTGCATTGCGTTGATCGAGCAGATGGAGCGATCGAGTTGAAGTTTGTAGATGTATGAATTGAGGGAGGTGTGAAACCAGGGTGTTGGTGGTTGCAGTGGCAGATGGTGGATCGGTTGAGTTTCTTTGTTATGTGGAGCTGAAAAGGAGGATGTTGTTGTGATGCCGTTGAGGTTCAGGTGGAGTGAGAGCGCAGCTGTTGCAGTTGTTTGATAGAAATGGAGAATGAGGATCAGTGGCTTGAGATGGTTGAACTGCAGGAAGAGATGAGTTGTAGGCTGAGTAATTGGTGCAAGCTGGTTTGCTTAGTGGCTGCAACTGAGGTATCCAGAGTTGCAGGTGGTGCAGAAAATACAAGAGCAAGAAGGCGTTGGAGCTGAGCGGATTATGGAATTGAAGCTGAGAGAATGGTATGAAGTTATAGCTGGAAATGGTTGTGCAGCTCAGTGAGTAAAGCTCAAATTGAGCTGTGCTGCTGTGAGATTGAGCTGTATTGAACTTGGTGGTTTGTTTATGAGCTGGTGAATTCAAGTAGTGCAGAAGCTATGGAAAGTGAATGAAGTTACAGCTGCTGAGACTACAGAAAGAAGCTACAAGTGGTGGCTGAGTCAGGTGATTCTGAGTATGGCTGTGGCAGTCTAGCTTTGGTGGTTGCAGGGAAGACAAAAAGAATGGTGCAGATGGAAGTGAAGGAGCTGAAACTTGGTAAAAAATTGCAGGCAGTGTTGCAATGGCTAGGCAGTGGACTGGCTACTGAGTTGCATCTACAATTAGGAAGGGATGGATTTGTTGCTCTGAGTTGAAGGAAGAGAAGAATGGGTTCTATGTGGAACTATTGGTTGAGTCTGGGTTTCAGGGTTGAGATGGCGGTGAAATTACAGATGTGCCAGGGAGATTGCAGGTGGTAATTGGTGGTTTTGGTATGAAGCTACAGCACAGCTAGCAGCTGGGAATGGAGCAGCTGAAATGATGCAGGCTTGTAGAAGTGTTCTGAAGCTGCAGAAACTGTGCGAAAACGCAGCAAGAATGGCAAGCCCGTGGTACTAGTTCCGGGTGCCGGATTTTGGAACCGAAAGTGGGGATCATAATATTTCAGTGAATCACGAAAGGGGTATGTGTTGGATGCATGATTCGACGGTCGGATATATGAGCTACGAGTCGCGCTTTTAGGTACGTTTTCGCAAGAAATGAGAAGTTGGGTTAGATGGTTTTTGTGAATGTATGAACTATAGAGAAGCAGAGATGAATTGCTTGGAGTACACACTTGCTGGCGACAGTTTCCGATGACAAAAGCGTCTGAAGATAGTTTCACGGCGACCGGATTCCGGATTCCGGTGATGACGTCAGCAATCCGGCGACCAGTTTTGACTCGAATTTCCAGATAAGTTATTTTCACACACGGGTATTTTCCACACATGGGCTTGGTGGACCACTTGGAGATGGGTTTTGAGAAGGCCTAAATTTGGAAAGAGTATCCTTTTGGAATGGGGAGAAACATATAAATAGAAAAGTCTTTCTCTACACCAAAAATCTCCATTAGGGAGGCTTCTACTTGTTTTCTAGGGTTTCACATGATAGTTCTTCTTTGCTTTCTGTGATGATTTCCAAAAACCCAAGTAGTTGATTTATTGTTATTGGTTAAAGATGTAGTTGGATTTGAAAACAAGTTATGATTTTTATGAATTAGTTTTCTCTCAAAATCGTTGTTTGATTTCTACGGGTTATAATAATTGCATGATTGATGTATTGCAATATGATTGAATGTTTGTTTAGTTAAGTGTAGAATTAATTGAACTCACATCCATATCTATAGCTATTTTAGGGTTCATCATCGAGTGATAACCTTGAATACGAGTAGCATGATATGATTATGGTTTGTAGTGATACACTCTTGTAGTCATATGTAGAAATTGACCTTTGTTCGAATTGTCATGCGCAACGTGTGATAGTTGCATTGATTAGCCTATTTCTGAAACTTAATGCTCCTAGGAATTGAACTTGATTAGCGCAAGGCGTTAGGTTATTATTTAGGTAGATTTCACATACGCAGCTCTAATGTGTGTGTTGATGACTTAAGAAATTTACGGAGTATTCTTGCAATAAGGTATTCTATGGCTTTTGATGATAGCGAGATTAAATACGATTATGTTCATATATTCATAAACTTGTTTACAATTGAAGATGAAACCTTTATCCAATATTTCACATCCTTGATTTGCGTACTTTGTTTGCTTTTTGTTTATTTTTATTTACACAATCAGAAAATCCCCCGTGTTACTTATAAGATACCGAAACATATTGACAACCAAGACCTCTCTGTGGGAACGATCCTTTCTTGCCCTTGCTTCATTATATATTTTGAGTAGTAAGAAAGTGTAATTTATTTTTGTGTCGGCTGACAACCGGTCAAAATTTTGGCGCCGTTGCCGGGGAGGCAGCGAGTTGTTAATTGTTTTTGGTTTCTTATTTTTGTTTTGTTTTACTTTTTCTTATTCTTTGGTTCTTAACCGAGTTTGAGAATCTCGTTTCAGGTACCAATTTCTATGGACGAAGCATATTGGAGCAATTAATATGGCTTTCAACCTCAACAATATGACAATTATCACCCTTACGGGGAGTACAATCAAAACCAATCCTTTGGTTATGGTAAATACTCCACGTACCCTTTTAGTTATTCTCATACATACCAACCTTTTTATGGTGGGTATGTAAGTGAGCAACTACAAAGAGGGGATGATACTTGTGCTCCTATTAATATTTCTTCTAGTTTGGTAGATGAAATGCAACAATTTATGGACAGCATGGAGTCAATTCGTGGACAACCAAGCGTGGAACCAATTTCATCGACCGAATGTGCTTATAGTATGTATGGCCCAATTTCTAATCGTAGTTATGATCATTCACCCATTCAAAGGGAAGATAATTGGCCTAACAATACTGAAGTAAGTAATTCTACTTTTGCCTTGTCGAATGAGCTTTACAAACAAATGGAACACTATATCCAGAATTTGGATGGATCACTCCAAGAGCTTCAAAGAGGTGTTTCCGACGTAAGAAAGGGCATTGATGAATACATAGAGGAAATGAATAATTATGTTGAAAAAGGCGAACCCTTGGGGACTTTCGTTGATAATTGTGTAGTTAACTCAACTCTTGATCGTAATAATGATCATTCACATATTCAAAAGGATGAGTTCGAGATTAGCAACACTAAATTCAGCGAGGACCAATCTTATGTTGACTATGATAGTGATGATGATTATTATGAAAATACATCGTTTGAACCAATTTATGGTGACATCCCCGAGGAGTGTACAATGGAGTCTTTTTGCGATCAAGGTGAAGTTGAAAAGGAATATGATGACACTAGTGTAGCTTACTCGAGCATTGATCTTTATAATGATCAAGAACCTATTAGAAAGGTAGAGCTTGAGGATGATGCAAGGAGTGTTCTAAAGAAATTTCTTATGGACAATATTGCATTCGCAAAAGAGTATGTGCCTTACAACAAGGAGGAATATGTTGAGAATGTGACCGTTATAACCAATATTGTGGAAGACCCAATTGAGCTTGCAAATGATTGTAATGATGATGTTTATGTCGAGACTTTGGTTAAGGCAGAAACGGATGAAGAATGGTTGCAAGGTTTGATAGAGGACCATGATATACATGAGGTGAATTATTCACTTGAGTTTTTCAAGGATGAAGAGGATTCCGTGATACAAGAGATTGTGCAAGGTTTGTCTAACCCGTTGCCTATTGTTTCTTCTCATTTACCTCTTATTGGTTTGAATGTATGTGCTTTGAAAATATTGTTGAATGACTTTGTTTCTCGTTTTCCTCCATTAGAGAAACTTGATTCTCATACTATGCAGGTTATGGAACAAGAAACCGTGGAAGTACCCGACTTCTATATTCTTTATACACTTCCAAGTGTGGACAATAATAAGTGTGGGGGAAGCTTTTATTGGTTAATAGCTTCATTTCTGTTTTATATTACTAATATTTGTATGAAGCTAGTGTTTGCAAAACAGGTTCTATGGAAGGATCCCCAACTTTTCCGATTGTTAGTATATGGGGAATGAATCTTGCAAGGATATAGTCGGGCTGACGACTTTAAACCAAGCGCTAAATGGGAGGCAACCCATAGGTTTTGTATCTCTTATCTTTTATTTTCTTTTCTTGTCATGTTTTTACTTTTTCTGATTTCTTGTCGCATATTGTTATAAGATTTCCCACCTTGACTTTCTTTGGACGATTCAATTACATTGAGGACAATGTAAAGTTTAAGTGTGGGGGAGTGGTTAAGCATTTGCGTTGTAAAATTTTCAAATTTTCAACTTTTGTGTAAAATAGTGAATAAGAAAACTCCAACTTGTGGTTAGTTAGAGTCAC
This sequence comes from Papaver armeniacum, assembly GCA_023531295.1. Classification (NCBI taxonomy): domain Eukaryota; kingdom Viridiplantae; phylum Streptophyta; class Magnoliopsida; order Ranunculales; family Papaveraceae; genus Papaver; species Papaver armeniacum. The sequence goes on from JAJJWW010004385.1 coordinate 63,246, forward strand.
ATAGTATACATGTCGCTAAGATTACATAGAGAATCTCATAAGAGTGACTGAACTTAGAGATGACAGAGAACATGATTGGGTTTCTTAATTGTATGAGAGTTAAAGTTGGATTTAACCATGCCAGTGGCAAATAAGGTGCAAACTGAATTCGGTATTAGAGTAGTGGTCCCTTATAGTGGAGACTACCCATGTTACATAATGTGAGGCACCGACCTTCAATTCTTTGTACCTGTCTAAATATGTGCTTTTAGAGTGTGTGTCACCGTACGTAAATTCCGGGCAGAATGGTGAGTTTTCCAACCTCCCACCATAGAAGCACTACTTTGATCTCTTGAGTGCTATTTTTATCAATCATGATGGTGACATCGAATTGCTAACTTACATATCACTTGTAATCTTGTTCGCAGTTAGCACCATCCACCTTATCTCTCTCTACACCAACAGGTCCATAGAAACACCATCATCATCAACAAGAGGAGCATTACAAATTCTAAGGAATGTTGAAGACGTTCAAGGTTTACAAGCAACAAGACAAGGAGCAGAATTTTTTACAAGTTGAAGACTATTGTACAAGAGCGAAGATTAACAAGATGAGAGTTCGAGAAGATTATGATATCAAGACATACAAGTTGTGAAGAATCAAGCGGTAAAGTACTTACACCATGGCCTTTGTACTTACGTTTTTATTTTATCTTATTTGTATTTTTTTTTCTCTTGTCTCAAAAAAATAAAAAAAAAAAAAAAAAAAAAAAAAAAAAAACGAAAATTAGAAAAAAAATATGAAAAAAAAAGAAGAAGAAAAAAAAATAAAAGACAAGAGAAAATTTTTAGGTTCGTTAATAGTTTTTATTATTTTGTTTTGTTTTTATTTTGTATTTATTTTTCTTGTCTCATAAAAAAAAATGAAAAAGAGAGAAAAATGAAAAGAAAAAAAAAAAAAAAAAAAGAGACAAGAAAAATTCATTGTATCATATTTTGAGTTTGTATAGTTCATTTTTAGTTTCGTATTCTTTCAATAAAGCCAATGGAAAGAAGGAATATCTATAATGAAGTTTCAAGCAATAAGGAAGTTGAGGAAAAAAAAATTATATTGTCAAGATTCTACGAAGTTCAAGAGTTATCATCAAGAGTTGAAGACCGAAGACGAAGATGAAGACACCGATTGAAGACCGAAGACGTTTCTATGGATGCTGTGATTGTGGTGCTAGCTGCACGTCGAACAAATAACGAGGTAAGTAAGCATATTCCCACCTTCGTTAAGTGGTTGATTTCCTTTCGAAGAGATCATCAGAAAAATGGGTTTTCAAAAATTATAAAAGATGTGGGTTTTCAAAACAATTCGGAGGGTTTTTGCCTTCCTACCATTCAAGGTGTGGCAGGATTCTCTCTTCATTCCTACCTGGACACATGTGTGACCCATAAAAAGCTGTTTATTATTGAGAGCAACTTCATAAAACCCTTTCTTGTGAGGCAGAGTCGAGACTTTTGATCACTCCGAACCCGAATTTCTTTCGAGAAGGGATGGTTATTTCTCTCTCAACTTTTAAGGATGAGATTGTGTTCATTTATGTGTCTAACTTCTTATGACTAGTGTGCAGAATTTCTATGTCTTCTTAGCGCGTTGGATGCTATTATTACGGAGAACTAGTAAGTTGGAAAAATAGGTTTTGTGGGTATATCTCTAGTAAACCCTCACGAGACTATAACTCGTCCACTAGGGACACCTAGGGGTTTAAAGGCTTGTTATACGTGCTAAGTGTGACCGTAGCCTCGACGACACGGAGTTGTATGTATTTTTTTTAGAATAGTTTTGTTTGATTTGCTTGAGGACTAGCAAAGTCTAAGTGTGGGGGAATTTGATAGGTGTAGAATACACCGTATTTACTATCTAGAGTTTATGCTTTCTTTGCTACTTTTCTTGTAAATTATGTATCTTATTTTTGCTTTTGAGTCTTATTAGGTGTTTTGGAGTCGCACGGAGCAAAAGAAAGAGAAAGCATCCATTTGGAGCGGAAAAGAGCGAAAAGACCAATTCACGGGCGAGCGAAGCTAGATACGGATGAGCAAAGACGCGAATAGGCCGTCAGTTTCCTGAAACCGACAAGATGAATAGTTTTGGTGGCCCTTATCTACTCAACTGGGGTGGCTATATCCACTTGCATATTCCTACAGAAAACTTAGAATTCAGAGAGCAATTTATTTCTCTCATCAATACCAGTCTTTGTATGATGGCGGCACCACAGCTGCTGGTAATATCAGATCGAGAAATTGATAGGGATTAATGGCAGAGATGGTAATGAACACAAGAATGGGTTGAATCGAATAATGAAGATTCGGTAGATCGAATTGAAGAATTTATGTGTTTTTGAATCGAAAGAAGAACAATAGATGCTTGAAAGGAAATCAGATCGAAATGGAAGAATGGGTGTTGTCTCGATGGTGCTGATTCAAAGAAGATGGAGTCAGCTGATGATTGAAGTGATTAGGGTTCGAATTGAGAATGAATTGTTCAAATCAAGAAACGGAATCTGGGTTCAATTTGATGTTGATTTTCATGGGTCGATGTTTGAGAGATTGAAGTGTGAGTTGGTTGGACAGAATAAACACCGGAAAGAAAACACAGTGAAGAACATCGATTGATGCATTGGTTGTGAACGAAGGAATGTCTTGGACAGAGTTCTGATTTCTGAAGCCGAGATATGGGTTCAGGGGTTAGTATGACAAACCAAGAAATCCAGGGAAGAGAAGTGATGTGCTGCCAGTGTTTTAGGAGATGAATCACATACTTTAATTGTGCTCCTGAGATTATGAATGATTATGAGAATGGGTTTGTGTTGATTGTATGATTGAGTGCAGGGAAGGAATGATTTTTGCGGCTTCCAGAATGCATCCATTAACAAGCCATTATCAGATTGTTGGATGCACGTCAGGTGTTCGCTTAATTGCCCGACCAAGATGAATAAGGTGTTTGGGTTTGCATTTGAGTTCAACAGAGTCGAGATAGAACAACTTTGGTTAAGTACGTAAAGTTAGGGACTCGTTGTTGCTGTATAAGCTGAGCTGTGAGCAGGGAAGCTGCACTGCAGTGACTGAGCAGATGGAGCAGTCTGAGTTGAAGCTGTAGATGTGTGAATTGAGGGAGGTGTGAAACTGGTGTTGGTGGTTGCAGCTGCAGATGGTGGACTGGTTGAGCTGCTGTTATGTGGAGCTGAAAAGGAGGATGTTGTTGTGATGCCGTTGAGGTTCAGGTGGAGTGAGAGCGCAGCTGTTGCAGTTGTTGGATAGAAATGGAGAATGAGGATCAGTGGCTTGAGGTGGTTGAACTGCAGGAAGAGATGAGCTGCAGGCTGAGTAATTGGTGAAAGCTGGTTTGCTTAGTGGCTGCAACTGAGGTAGCCAGAGTTGCAGGTGGTGCAGTGAATACAAGAGCAAGAAGGCGTTGGAGCTGAGCGGATTATGGAATTGAAGCTGAGAGAATGGTATGAAGTTATAGCTGGAAATGGTTGTGCAGCTCAGTGAGTAAAGCTCAAATTGAGTTGTCTTCTTTGTGAGATTGAGCTGTAGTGAACTTGGTGGTTTGTTTATGAGCTGGTGAATTCAAGTAGTGCAGAAGCTATGGAAAGTGAATGAAGTTACAGTTGCTGAGACTACAAAAAGAAGCTACAAGTGGTGGCTGAGTCAGGTGATTCTGAGTATGGCTGTGGCAGTAGAGCTTTGGTGGTTGCAGGGAAGACAAAAAGAATGGTGCGAGATGGAAGTGAAGGAGTTGAAACTTGGTAAGAAATTGCAGCAAAGTGTTGCAATGGCTAGGCGGTGGATCAGCTCCGAGTTGCATCTACAATTAGGAAGGGATGGATTTGTTGCTCTGAGTTGAAGGAAGAGAAGAATGGGTTCTATGTGTAACTATTAGTTGAGTCTGGGTTTCAGGGTTGAGATGGTAGTGAAATTACAGATGTGCCAGGGAGATTGCAGGTGGTAATTGGTGGTTTTGGTATGAAGCTACAGCACAGCTAGCAGCTGGGAATGGATCAGTTAAAATGATGCAGGCTTGTAGAAGTGTTCTGAAGCTGCAGAAACTGTGCGAAAACGCAGCAAGAATGGCAAGCCCGTGGTACTAGTTCCGGGTGCCGGATTTTGGAACCGAAAGTGGGGATCATAATATTTCAGTGAATCACGAAAGGGGTATGTGTTGGATGCATGATTCGACGGTCGGATATATGAGCTACGAGACGCGCTTTTAGGTACGTTTTCGCAAGAAATGAGAAGTTGGGTTAGATGGTTTTTGTGAATGTATGAACTATAGAGAAGCAGAGATGAATTGCAGGGAGTACACACTTGATGGCGACAGTTTCCGATGACAAAAGCGGCTGGAGATAGTTTCACGGCGACCGGATTCCGGATTCGGTGATGACGCCAAACAATCCGGTGACCAGTTTTGACTCGAATTTCCAGATAAGTTATTTTCACACACGGGTATTTTCCACACATGGGCTTGGTGGACCACTTGGAGATGGGTTTTGAGAAGACCTAAATTTGGAAAGAGTATCCTTTTGGAATGGGGAGAAACATATAAATAGAAAAGTCTTTCTCTACACCAAAAATCTCCATTAGGGAGGCTTCTACTTGTTTTCTAGGGTTTCACATGATAGTTCTTCTTTGCTTTCTGTGATGATTTCCAAAAACCCAATTAGTTGATTTATTGTTATTGGTTAAAGATGTAGTTGGATTTGAAAACAAGTTATGATTTTTATGAATTAGTTTTCTCTCAAAATCATTGTTTGATTTCTATGGGTTATAATAATTGCATGATTTATGTATTGCAATATGATTGAATGTTTGTTTAATTAAGTCTAGAATTAATTGAACTCACATCCATATCTATAGCTATTTTAGGGTTCATCATCGAGCGATAACCTTGAATACGAGTAGCATGATATGATTATGGTTTGTAGTGATACACTCTTGTAGTCATATGTAGAAATTGACCTTTGTTCGAATTGTCATGCGCAACGTGTGATAGTTGCATTGATTAGCCTATTTCTGAAACTTAATGCTCCTAGGAATTGAACTTGATTAGCGCAAGGCGTTAGGTTATTCTTTAGGTAGATTTCACATACGCAGCTCTAATGTGTGTGTTGATGACTTAAGAAATTTACGGAGTATTCTTGCAATAAGGTATTCTATGGCTTTTGATGATAGCGAGATTAAATACGAATTCTGTTCATATATTCATAAACTTGTTTACAATTGAAGATGAAACCTTTATCCAATATTTCACATCCTTTATTTGCGTACTTTGTTTGCTTTTTGTTTATTTTTATTTACACAATCAGAAAATTCTCCATGTTACTTATAAGATATCGAAACATATTGACAACCAAGACCTCTCTGTGGGAACGATCCTTTATTTCCCTTGCTTCATTATATATTTTGAGTAGTAAGAAAGTGTAATTTATTTTTGTGTCGGCTGACAACCGGTCAAACGTCGGCGCAACGTATCAACGTGCTATGACGGCAATCTTCCATGACATGATGCATAAACAAGTAGAAGACTACGTAGATGATATTGTGGTCAAGTCAAGGGCTCGAGCAAATCACACCAACGTCGTACGGCAAGTGTTTGAGAGGTGTCGAGAATACAAGTTGAAGATGAATCCTTTGAAATGCGCTTTCGGTGTCTCTTCAGGAAAATTTCTGGGATTCCAAGTAACCGCGGAAGGGATCAAGGTAGACCCCTCCAAGACTCAACCTATCCTCACAATGCCACCTCTACGAACTGTGAAGGAACTCCAAAGTTTCATGGGCAAGGTAAACTACATCCGACGATTTATACCAGGTCTAGCCCAACTTTCCACCTCATTCACTCCCTTGCTAAAGAAAGGAGCTACTTCATTTGGACCACAACCCAGCAAGAAGCTTTTCTAAAGATTCAACGAATACTGTCATCTCCAGCCATCATGAAGTCTCTTGTCCAAGGGAAGCCGCTGTGTCTCTACACCGCCTTCAGTGACACCGCCGTAGGGGCTCTACTCGCTCAAGAAGATGATGAAGGAGTCGAACATCCCATATACTACTTCAGCCGAATATTGAGAGACGCTGAACTCAGATACCCCAGAGCGGAAAAAGCATGTTTAGCCTTGATCCATTCCATTCAGAAGTTCAGGCATTACCTACTGTCAAATAGGGTGATACTCGTGTCTAAATATGATCCTGCAAAGTTTTTACTTTCAAAGCCGGTCCTGACTGGAAGGACAGGCAAATGGCTTCTCCAAATGTCAGAGCTAGACATAACGTGTGCGTCACCTAGAGCTATCAAGGGTCAAGCAGTTGCAGACTTACTGGCAGCATTTCTTGGAGAAGGCACTACAGGGCTACACGAAGATCTCCCCGAAGAATTTCCAGACGTCTCTGTCTTGGAAGAAGAAGTGTGGCTCCTGTATTTTGATGGCTCTGCTACCCCTAGCAGCAATACTATAGGAGCAGGCATGGTATTAGTCTCTCCAACTGGGGAAGTATTCTCACATTCCTTCAAGCTAGACTTCGAATGCACCAACAACTCAGCAGAATATGAAGCTTTCCTCATTGGGCTTTCAATAGCTAAACAAGCAGGAGTCACGCGTCTGGGGATAAGAGGTGACTCCAAGTTACTGGTAAATCAGATGAATGGATTGTACGCATTGAAGGAAGTAACACTAGCTCCATACTGATCAGAAGCGCAAAGATTACTAAACTATTTTGCCGACGCAACCATAATCCATGTTGGTCACAACAACAACAAACACGCCGATGGTCTGGCAACATTGGCTTCCAAATTGAAATTCGAAGGTTCGGAAGAAACCCTGGCAGTAAAGAGTAGAACCATAGAATCTACATGGCTATCACAATACAAAGACACCAGGACTGATGATTGGCGAACTCCAATCATTCAGGAGCTCAACAGCTCACTCTCCCAAGGAAAGGTCAGTCTCAAAACCCTGTAGAACTTCTTCATGCTTCATGTTATGTCGATTATCGAAACCCGGATGTTTCTCTGTCAAGATGCCTTGGAGATGACGAAGCACAACTACAGCTAAGTCGTGTTCATAATGAAATTTGTGGACAATCACTGGTGGTAACGCTTTACCGACGACTTCAACGCCTGGGCTATTACTGGCCAGAGATGGAGACTCAATCCAGACTACTTCAGAAGTCCTGCTCGAATTTCCAAACACCGCCACATCAATTGGAAGTTTTTAATGTGAACCACACTGGGGACTGGAGAGAGCCATACATTATCTATCTCCGTGACGGAGCAACTCCTTCCAATCAAAAGGATTCCATCAAGATGAAACAAAAAGCCAAGCGATTCGTATTCCACGAAGGGATCCTGTATCGCAAGAGCTTAGGAGGTGATCTATTACGATGCCTGGATGGGGTAGAAATCCCAGTCATGCTAAAGGAAACACATGAAGGGGAACATAAAGGGAAGAGGAAACTGTTTCTCCAGATACACGAGAAATACTATTGGCCGACTATGGAAGATGACGCAACCACTTTTGTTTCAAGCTGTCATAAATGCCAAATTCATGGGAACCTTGTTCACGCACCTTCCACCCCTTTGCACTCGATAAGCAGTCCATGGCCATTTTACAGCTGGGGACTAGACATTATCGGGAAAATCAACCCTCCATCATCAAAGCAGCACGAGTACATCATAACTGTGACATAATACTTCACCAAATGGGAAGAAGCCATTCCCCTGCGAGGAACTACAGGAGCAACAATTGCGGCTTTCATTAAAGAACATATCATTTGTCGTTTTGGTGTGCCTAAGCATATCATCACTGATAGTGGCACTCCCTTCGCCAATAAACAGGTACGAGAGTTACTTGAAGAGTATGGCATTAAACATGTCTTCTCCACCATCTACTATCCTCAAGGGAACGGAAAAGCTGAAAGTACCAACAAGATATTGATCCGGCTCATCAGTCGAACAGTACACGATAATCCTAGGGAATGGCATGACCAGTTACCAATGGCGTTATGGGCATACCGGACATCACCCAGAAGCTCCATTGGAGTTTCTCCATACTCACTTGTTTACAGAGCGGATGCAATTCTCCTGAAGCGAGAGATCAAAATCCGATCGGCCAGATTGCGGCGGAACGGGATCCACTGGAACGAGGCTGAAGCCTCTAACTCTAGAGTAGCGGAGTTAGACACTCTGGATTTCAGAAGAAACAAAGTAGAAGAACGCACTCAGGTGTACAAGAATAGAATTTCAGGGCATACAACAAAACTGTGAAATCACGTGTTTTCAAAGTGGGATATTTGGTTTTGAAAACGGCCAAACACATCCAACAAGACATGTCCGCACCAAAATTCTCACCGAAATGGGAAGTTCCTTACACAATCACCAAGGATTACAATACTGGCTACTACAAGATCATTAAGGTGGACGGAGGCAATTTGGAAGCAGTCATCAATGGAAAGTGGCTCAAGGCATATCATGCCTGACCACTATCTGCTCTGTCAACCATACATGCATTTATTTTCATTACATGTTTGAATCATCAATTATATTCAGAGATGCATCAATGAAAAAACCCGTTTCACCAATCAAAAACCAATGCAATTTATTCTGCAAAGACGTTCAAGAAACTTTGACATAAACGTCATTAACAATAAGGGAATACAGCTGAATACGCTTAGAAGAGGCCATCTAGAAGATTATAGTTCCTTGAGAGCATCATCTCCAGTCTAGTTTGATATCTTTCTGTTCTTTTCTTCAAGTCCTGTACAACCCGCTCTACCTCCTTTGATTTTGCAGCCAGAGCCTTCTCCTCTTCCAAGATAGCTTTCGCAGCAGGAACAACATTTACAAGGATACCCGCTCGATCGACCTTGATGATATCAAGACGCTGCCGCAACCATCCCACGTTGAACTCCATGGATTCGCAGGTAGATACCATATTCTCCGACTTTTCGAGGCTTGATTCGGCAACGTTGCGGATAGAAATATTCTCCATCTCAAAGAATCATGGGAAGAAGGCAATTTACGCGGTGACCAAAGCAGATGAACAGTCTTGGACCACATTCCTGGTTGCGATATGGCCGTACTTTCTCCATAACTTTGTGTACAAAGGCACAAACTCCTTCCGCACTAAGAATCCACCGATATTTCGGTAGCTGGAGGATAAACATTTCATGCTAACATCGAATGAAAGACCTGCATTTGGGTATTCATAAGATGAGATACCCATATCAGCATCTTCGAGGTCCACAGGGGTAGGCGTGTTTGAATTTGAAGGAAGAGGACTGGTTAAGTCGTCGTCATCGATAACCGTCACATATGTGCCAGTAGGGTATCTCTACAAGAATGAGAGGATTATTCACCTGATCATTATGAAGAACAAGCAATTGTTCAGAAAAGGAAAAAGAGACGAACTGGTATGATCTTCTTGACTCAGAGAACACGAGCAGGGGATTCATCATGAAGCTCAGACGCAGGTCGTGCACGTTTAACGGAAGATCCTGGATGGTATAAAGAAGACTATCCACTGGTGTTCGACATGATGAGGAAACGGAGTTTCTGCGAGAAATCCCTATTGTAAAATCATAAAAGTGGTTCAAAATCTCTACACCTGCATATATGCTGAGGAAACCCTAAAACGATTACGGCACCCGATATATGGGGATTCGACACCGACCAAGTCAGGCTTTCTTTTGAGCCCTAATCAAGAATCAAAAGAGCATCTGGATACACGAGCGATTCAACCAGCAGTGTATAAGCACCCACGCCTGGAATCCCAGTAGAAGAAGAATCTTATCCCTAACTCAAACACCTAAGGAAGGAAGCCGGTCCATCAAGGCCTGTGGTCACGCATGTATGGAGGATTGCCCACGATTGGTCAGAATCCCTCCAGGTAGACTTCCTTTATCTTGTCTTCCTATGCTTGTATATGTCACCATCTTATGCCTACCCCACAATAGCGTAACTATTATGCGCTAGGCAGGGGACTTAATATTGATGGTGGATTTTCATTTAAGGGCTGAAATTGTAAAAGCCAAAATTATGCGCTAACATCTTGCAAAAAGATAAAGCCATTAATGAGTGATGAATACTTATTCACTTTACTAATTCACCTAGAATGGAGCATGTGACAACAATCCCGACATTCTGTGAATTAAATACACGAAATTCATCCAGGATTAAGGGTGCACAAGGTACGGTTCGGCTTGGTTCTTGCCGAGGCCGAGTACCTGTACCTCCCTAGCCTCGGTTCCAAAATTTTGGACCGGTACCCATACCTTGTACCTCGGTTCCCGTACCATTTGGTACACGTACGGTACCAGGTACGGTTCCGGTACCAATCGGTACCCACCCCCAAATCAGTCTCAACACCAAACTCTCTGCCCCTACTGGAAAGTCACTCTCCACTAGAAATGGATCTCTTTTTGTTAGGAAAGCTTCAGCAATAATTGGTCAGAATGGGGTCGTAGTAAATGAGAAGAAAAGGGATGTAAAAAATCCAATCATTGTGATAGACAATTATGATAGTTTCACATACAATCTTTGCCAGTACATGGGAGAGATGGGTTGTACTATTGAAGTCTACAGAAACGATGAACTCACTGTAGAGGAACTGAAAAAGAGAAATCCGAGAGGGATACTCATATCTCTCGGACCAGGTACACCTCAAGGTTCAGGAATCTCCTTGCAAACTGTTCTTGAGCTTGGACCTATTGTGCCTCTGTTTGGGGTTTGTATGGGATTGCAATGCATCGGGGAAGCTTATGGTGGAAAGATTATCCGATGGTTATAATTATTAAAGATTATACCATCCCTAGATCTAACGACTATCATTAGTCTACTACCCCTAAATCCAATGGTTATAATTATTTGGTACATTCGGTTCGGGACGGTACGGGATTAGGACAGGACCGTGTACCTGTACCTGCTCAGCCCAGGTTCCTATTTTTTGGACCGGTACCTGTACCCCCTTCCTCGGTTCGGTACAAAATCAGGTACGGTTCCACCGGTTCCGGGACGGTCCGCCGGCCCGGCTCGGTTCCTGTGCACCCTTATCCAGGATGGAGCATGTAGCAACAATCCCATATACCTTGTGAATTCACAACATTATTAATTAATGCATGACCAGCCTTGTATTTTCTGTACTCATTACCGGTGCGGCATGACGACTGAGTGTTGTTCTCAGCAGAGCAATACGAATCTCCAAGCATTAATAATAAAACATGTACGAAATACCCATACGAGGCTACAACTCTCGGTGTGTTATACTATCCCGATTGAGCATGTTTGAACTGAACCCGACCATATCAGTCTCAGAAACGATCATAACCATCCAATTTCACCAGCATGATTGGATGGCCCAGATCGAATCCATAACCCTCAAGCAGGTATTGGAGTATTCACCACCGACCCGATGCGGGCCCCGCATGGTCGGCCTCCCCAAGTGGGAAGCAACGCTTACCAGTTCGTCCAGCAAAAACAGCATGGACGTGAAACCCTAAACTAGGGTTACGGCACATTACATGTGTCGCAAATCAATCTCAACCATCCATCTTCGCAGGCATAGATGGAGGGTGCAGATGTAGATTCAAAGGGCCCGGAACATGTCAACACAAACACCGTGGACCCACCTACACACATGAACAATCGGTCAGGACCAACCATTGTCCCAATTCGTGAGTGCAAAACAATGCATGAAGCACGGCAGGCCAAAACCCTAATTAGGGTTTGTATCGATCACGAGCGTCCATTTTCTCCTGATCGAATGAGGGGCTTAGGAGACAATTGAGCAGGTCTAGTGAGCATCAACATGATCACCGTGGAACTATCTATCTCCTCACCCGACCGACCAAGGCATACCATGCCTGGTTTCTCCAAAACGCACGCCCAAACTAGTGTGGTCGCGCTTCCAAAATCACAAACTGATCTCGACCACTCAACTTCTCCAGACAAATTGAGCGGCTTAGATCACGTTTCTATGAGGCAATGAAGTATAGGCGTGAACACCAGCCTACCACCCACACGCCGAATTAATCGGCCGGAACCGACCAGGCTTGGTCGTCTTGAAACGCGCGCCCGAAGTGGGCATGATGCGCGGCTTTTGCGGCATCAGATTTCTGTTGCAAATCGATCTCAACCGCTCCTCTTTACCGGTCAAATTGAGTGGCCTAGATCGCACCATCATGAGACAGTGAGGTATGGACGTGTACTCCGGCATGCCGTCTACACGCATGCCCGGTCGGTACTTTCCAAAACATCTCCCATACTTGGTTTCGACCAAGCTGAAGAGTGATGCCTGCGCACCTCTTCAAAAGCCCTAAAACTTCATCAACGGTCGCAGATGAGTGTCACAGAATCATCTCGTCCGTCCAACTCTACCAGCTTGGTCAAGCATCCCTGGTTAGGAGTTAAGAGACCAGCAAGGCGTTACCACAACCACCGTCCACCACTCTTCCACATGGAGTGATCGGTCAAGTCGGGGCTTACCTGTATAGCCTCCAAACGATCACTCGAAGATGGCTGGACATGATGCTATTTTAAGACGCTTAAATTCGTGACTTACTCCGGTAAGCCTTAAAAACAACAATGCTTCATACATGTTAAATATACTCGATGCAGTACCTGCATAGAATACACACGATACTTCACAGGTATCGATTTCCTAAATAATTTAGTTATTTAGTCTAGCATTACATGTTACTTTCTGTGGGTCCCACGATCCACACACTCGAGACATCAATCATGTCACAAACTGGGGGATACATACTTGGGTATTGGTCTGGAGGTTTACAACGTGCAACGCGCCATCACAAGAACGTGTCAGGAAGTCATGGACGCCATCACTCCACTTCCTCCACTTCCCACGAGAGACGTGAATAAGGCTCAAATGACTTGTATAAATAGGTTCTCCTCCCTATTTTCCAACAACAACAGAACAAGCCAAGACAAGACAGAAACCAAGTGTTAATACAAAACATATTCAAACACTCAAAGCCTGCTTGCATCAATCGTAGGCCTGCTCACTTTTCTGTTACAAGTCATAAACAAGCCTACACCTTTACAATCTCAACACCTTCTTCGCTTCGCTCCCTAAGATCAACCCCATCTCCTTCACTTTGTGACCGAAGCAAGTATGGAACGGCCATTTCTTGGTTTAGGCCAGAGTTGTACAAATTGATTTCTCGAATCACAAGCACTCACCGCGTAGTGCATTTGTTTAGGGTTTAGATTCATTCCTCATCCACACACCCCAAATTACCAAATCCGGTAGGAATAGTTTTCACCCATAAACACCCTCCTACAGATAAACCCATCTTCCTCTTTATGAACGAATTGACTCTGGAACGGCCATTAACTTGGTTTAGGCTGGAGTCCTACAGATTGATCTCTCGAACTTAAAGCACTCCCGTGCAGTGCATCTGTGTGAGGTTAAGCAGTTTTCTCGGTTCGAGGAGTCTCATACGAACCGTCGTCTCCTCAATTCCTTAAAAACCAGCAAATCTTTTTTCCCCATCAGAAAGTCTGTGAGTATCTAAACTACTTACCACTATTATAACACAATACGAGTCCTGTAGATGTGGGAGAGCGGCATGTGAACCAATAAATTCAGCTCTTTCAGTTACTAAAATATGAGTTACCGCTGCTTCATGGAGAGAGAATTGGACAAGTCGTGGAGAGAATAAGTGTTCGTGACTATAGATAATACTCCCTCCGTCCCAAATTAGTCGAGTTAGTTGTAGTTTGCACAATTTTTAAGGCAAGAAGGAAAGGAGAGTATGTTTAAGTATTTTTTATAATTATACCCTTATGAATAATAATTAGTAAAACTTAGAAACAATTTATCTCTTAAACTATACCACGGTTTTCGTAAACTTTATACCGTTGGAAAGCATTTTAAAACACCTACGTAACGAATATAAACATGACTATCAAATTATACATATATCTTATCGTAACAATAATTAATTAAAAGGGTAGTTTTAGAAATATCCCCTTGATTAGTGAAATAACTCATCTATTTATGGGACAAAATTTAAAACCAACTAGCTCGTCTAATTTGGGACGAAGGAACATCAAAGAATGAAACCAGAAACAAACAAAAAAGAAATACAGAAAGTCCCGTAGTTGGTAGACCCCAATGTATACCACTTTCACTCACTAACTTACTCCACACCAGCACCACTAGTCAGATATTAGAATTTAAATCTCCATAAAATCAACATGTAAGAAATCTAAAGCTTATGGATTATACAAAACCAACTTGTAGATAATTGTTTCAAAAAAAAAATGACTTGTAGATAATAAGAAAATGAGAGCTTGTAGTATAAAGACTCAACATAATAAATAATACATCAGATGAAAACAATATTGGTTTCATCGACAAAATGAAACAAAATAAGATGAAAGCAGAACTGGTTTCACCGGCAAAATTGGTTTCATCAACAAAATAATTAAAAAATGATGCAAAATTAGATGAAACCAAAACTGGTTTCAGCAAAAAAAAAAAAAAAACTATTATAGCACCCAAATTCTTATGTTTGTTATGTGGCTTGGTTACCGACTAGTTTGTAATCAATTTATTAATCTCAAAAATTTAAACAACAAACAAGTTTGCTCACCCAGCGGTAACTTGGTTAAACAATTAGTTTTCACTCAAAATCACATTGCAGAAACTTGAGATCTCTAATGAATCCAGTAATTTCCTAATTTGTATCAAAAGAGAAATTGATGCCACCTAAATCCATTACGAATCACTACAAATTAGATGAAATATAACCTGTAAGCATAGGTATTCCTCCGAGTTGTAACTCAAACCCAAAGTAAAACTATTGTATTTTACCGAGTTGTAAGTCCTATTTACTACTTATTTCAAAACATTTCTCCCGTTATTTTATAACTGACCTTTGCCACAATACAAATGTACTGATCATTAAAACTTGGTATCAATTATTAATTCCCATAATGTTGTTAACAAGTTCCCCTATTTACCGATTGTAAAAATCTAAAATTCAAGAATTTTTATGTAACTTTTTTTTATTGCAAGAATCTGTTTACATAAATGCCTCTATCCGCTGATTCTAAATCTGGGCATTTCTTCGACTGCTTTGCTCATAATTTCTTCGTTCGATGTCAAAACGGCCTTATTCTTTTTGCGTTCAACTCGTATTTTCTTGTTATATAATTTATGGATTTAGTATACGTATACCGATTGTTGTTTATATTCATCAAACATGAGTATCGGTTCCTGTAGGTGTACCATATCCACCGTTTTTGGGCGATGTTTTTCGTGTTTGATGAACATCAACAACAATCTGTGTAAGTTAATGCATAGTTATTTGGGATTAGGTTTTAGTTTTTGATTATCATGGATTTGGTTTTAATTTTTGATTATAGATTGTTAATAGAAATGATTTAGGCTTTTTTATTGTTTTAGATAATTAGAATTTTAAGTTTACTGTAAAGGGTAGTTTGGTATTTTAACACACTTTAGGCACGTTTTATTGTTGGGTATAAATAAAAAGTCATGAGGTAACATTTATGATATTTTAAAATGTACATCGGTGGTAAATAGGATTTGTGAGGGTGACAGTTTATGTGAGTGGCAAATAGGAAATGTATGGGAGGTAAATAGGAAAAATCAAATTAAATGCAGTATATACCTTTCAAATGCAATGTAACGACTTGTGAGCATGGTAACTTCTCTAAAGCTTATACGACCCTTCTAGATTACAAAGCTAGCATATTTGCGGAGAGATGTTTTGCTCCAGGAAACACCATAAACGACGTTCCGATCTTCTTGAAGCGATATTAGCACAAAAGTCCAAAATTCCTAATAGGGGTACCAATTTACATGGGGTGTAACAAATTCCGTAGATAATAATAATCTTATACTTTTGGAATGGTACACCACAAGCAAATTGGTACCCCTATTACCAGGCATGAATCAATAATTATGCGGACAAAAGATGTCCCATTTTGTATTAAAAAATAAAGGATGTTCATTTGTATTACCAAATTTACCACCCATCCTTTTGAAGCTATCAGTAATTTTCTGGCATGTTACGGCCATTACTGAGGAACTTGAAGTTTGTGAGCTAAGGATTGTTCCCTCGGACCCCTCGAGATAGGCAAAATAAAAGCGAAAATGCTTTATATCCTGGGATTTATACCGTGACTCATAGCCACGCGACCCACCTCTGCCCATTTACAATCCTAATGCTCAGAGCTTTTCCCTCGTTCGTCCGATCTCCTCACAGATTTTTTCCCGGGATTCTTTTTGATAATTATTAAGGGGAAAGCCACTTTTACTAAAGGGAAAACTAATTTTGTGTAAACGAAGAATCATTCTAAATAAAAATGGTATTGTGAGCATCAAAGTTTCAAACAATTGGTCGGTATCACTGTAGTACAGTGGTAAAGTTACTGGGTGATGATACCAATTTTCTTTTCCAATTTTCTTTGTGATAGAATGCGATCTCCGGGTTAGTGGTTTTCATCTGATCAAACCATCTCCCTTTGATCTCTTCTTTTTGTCTCCACACCCTCGTTCTTTTCTCCTCCGTCAGCTGATCATAACGATACCACTTGACCTGATCCGCTGTTACATCATTGGTGTTGCTTCTCCTAGGGTTTTAAGGGTTTTCTGATGCCTAAAACTAACACTTCATTGAACTCTACATCACTTGTTGTGACTGCTACCCCCGGTGCTAGCCCTAGAGGTGATGTTTCTGGTGGCAGAGATGATTTGTTTCAATGTCCTTTTAAGGGTTTGGATGGGTGCAAAAATGGCGTTGGTGGGAAAGGGTTATTGAAGGTGTCTTTGTTCAATCATTTGAAAAATCTTCATTACAAACGAGATGGGGGAACTGACAGATGCCGTGAGAGGTTGCGCAGGTGCAATGAAGTTTACCATGCTTGGGAGCTTACACTGCAGCAGCTAGAGAGTTGGCTTTGCACTCGCTGTATGCACATATATGCCCTGGGGAAGAAGTGTATACATTTGGATACGCATGAGCCTGCTCCTTCTTTAGTTTCTATTCACGGTATTGATGCTCCTGTTAGTATTGATGTTCCAGCTGCAGCTGAGGTTGAAGTCGCTACTCCTACACTATGTCTTGAGTTATTGAACAATGTGTTTCTAGTTCAGATATCTACTACCTTGAGCATTCCATCTAAGTGCAGACTAAACTTTGCACGTACTTTCAAAGCTATTTTGCAGGGAGTAGTTGCCAGGCCTGGTGAACTAGCAGCTTGGTTACAACTCGTGTTGTTTCCTATTTGCACCCTCCATGTTACTGAGTCATGTCAAGAAGATAAAACTAGCACACGGAAAAAGCTGCAGGTTAAATCGGTTAATCGTGCACTAAGATTATGGTCTGAACCCAATGGGTGTGTTTTGTTAGTTTAGGAGATACTCGAGCAACATGAAGAGAGGAAGAAAGCACTTGAAAAGATAAAGAAGAAAGCCAAACCGGAGGATAAGGAGGCCGCCAACTTGAGATTGTGTAGGAGTAAGCTCAGGAATGGGTTGTATGCTGCTGCACTTCGCACTCTTACCTCGAGTGGAGTTGCACCGAATAACGATGATACCTTAGCTAAATTGCGGAGAAACACCCATCTGTTGGCCGGCCGTCTATTCCATATTCTCCCCCTTATGACGCAATGATAGCTTCCATTGAGCTTGTAATGAGTAGGCTGAGGAGTTTTCCTAAGGGGACATCTTGTGGTAGAGATGGATTCCGTGGGTAACATCTTCTGGACGCACTTAGTGGGCCTGCTGCAGTTTTATCAGATGATTTAATTGTGTCCATCACTAACGTGGTCAACTTGTGGCTGTCAGGCTCTTGTCCTTCCGTTTTGGGAGAATTTGTAGCCAGTGCTCCTCTCACCCCACTCACCAAGCCGGGCGATGGTTTGCGCCCCATTGCTATTGGGAAAATTTGGAGAAGAATCGTCTCTAAACGTGATGCTTCTTATGTTAGCCAAGAGATGAATTCTTACTTGGGTGATTTCCAGTTTGATGTGTGAGCTAAATGTGGTGGGGAGGCGGTTCTACATGTTGTAAATCGTGTGTTAGAAGAGAAAGGGATTCGGGGCAATCTCTCTATGTTGTTGGTGGATTTTTCTAATGCGTTCAATCTCATTGACAGAACGGCCATGATTGCAAAGGTACGTAGTCTATGCCCCTCCATATCCCGATGGGTTGAGTTTTGCTACTCTTCCCTGGCGCGATTATATTACATGGATCATATGCTTTCTTATGCGCAGAGGGTGCAACAAGCTAATCCTTTAGGGCCACTTTTGTTTGCTCTTACTCTTCACCCCTTAATCTTGAGTATCGCCAAACAGTATGACTGGGAACTTCAGGCCTGGTACCTGGATGATGGTACGGTGATTGGTGACACTATGATGGTTGCGAAAGCACTTCAGATTATACAGGAGGAAGGTGTTGCTAGAGGGTTGTTTTTGAACATCAAAAAGACAAAAAATTTCTGGCCCTCCCCGGATCCTAGAGCAACCTATGAGGGTGTGCTCCCATCGGATATAAGCAGGCCAGAGAAGGGTGTTAAGCTATTAAGAGCTCCGGTCAGTCTTGATGCCCAATTCAATGCCGTTTTGGTTGTGAAAAGAGCGCTTAAAACTGTGGACCTTCTTGATGCAGTGGAGAAACTTGAAGACCCACAGTGTGAACTTCTTTTGTTTAGGAATTGCGCAGGAGTTTCACGTTTGTACTTTGCTTTACGAACCACTATTCCGGACTGCTTACATGTGGCTCAAGATTTGTTCGAATCTCGACTTTATAAGTTCCCGCGTCATGAGATCACGAGTGATGTGCCTAGCTTCGGTCCTTTACAGCAGAGATTTTCCACCTTGCCACTCAGGTTAGGAGGTTTGGGGTCTACTCGATGCAAGATACTGCGCATTATTGCTATTTAGCATCGTGTCTTCAGACTCTTGAGCTTCAGTCTATTATCTTGAGGCGCACTGGTATCTGTGGTTTTAGCGCCCACCTAGTACGAGCTGCTGGTTCTTTCAATTCGGTATGTAGTCCTGTTTATCCTATATACGTTGATAGCTCTGTACTCACTCAATGAGAACCATGGCAGTTGTATATTTTGATGCAGTAAAGAAGAACTTGACTTCCAATTTCGAGTTGTCTGAACGTGATTTGATGCTCTGGCAGAGTAACCAACTGAAGCATGCCCTGGATTTCTTAATGGCCATTATAGATAGCTTAAATCAGCACATTGGTGCTAGGCAGTTCAGTGTGATACTTTGTTACAGACTTGGTATTCCCCTATTTGAGTTGGCCATCACGTGCCCCTTTTGCAACAGAGAGATGGACATTTTTGGTGATCATGTTGTGCACCGTGCGAATGAAGTTGGCCTAAAGTTTCAACATGATTTGGTGCATGATATGATTGCTGACATGTGTTATCGGGCTGCGGTACCGGCACGTAAGGAGGTGGACTTGGGCCTCCTTGCTAATAATGGCACTTCTCTGAGACCAGCGGACATTCTGGTACTCAATTTGGATAATGGTCGCGATGTTTGCTTGGATTGACTATTGTTTCGCCCTGTGCTGGAGGTAATAGTCGCACTTTGGAGTTGGGGCAAGCCATCAAGGATGTTGTTATTCGTAAGAACACCAAGTATTTAGAAAAATGCACCACTCAAGGTTGTGGGTTTGAAGCCTTGGATTTTACTACTCTTGGTGAGATTGGGGTCGAAACGACGGGCTTCATTAAACGTCTTCGCAACTACATGGCTAGCCATGATGCTAATGTGCGTATGGGAGAGTTCATTTTCCATATGTTAAGTGTGGTAGTACTAAGGCTACACATGAGCCGGTACGGTCCGGTTTTCTGTTGGAACCGGTCCCTGTACCTAGTGTTTACCGGTACCTCATTTTGAGGACCGGTACCTGTACCTGTACCTGTACTTATACATGTACCTGAAAGACCGGTCCGGTACAAGTCTGGTACCGGGTATTTACCCTATCTCAAATTCTGAGGAAGTTCCAGCAATATTTTCACATCTTCGGACAGCAAAGAAAAAGATAAAGAGACTGAAGAAGCAATGAAATCAAACGAATAGCCTAAAAGGGGGCGAATCTTTTCCTTATCTTCTTAATTTACTCACAATGATGTAGATCCAAAAGTTTACAGTAAAGAGTTTGAGAAAAAATATTATAAACACTAAATTTTGCTTTTCATGAAAATTTGATAGCTGCTGAAATCTTGTATCAAAATATGTTTTGCTTATATATTTGTAATAACCGAACCTTAATTTACAAACCCATTCAGCAGATTCCAAAAAAACATTATCCGTCAAAATTTTCAGATGATTAAATATCTCGTTTTTGCGAACAAAATCAAACACAGTTCGTTGATAGTTTTGATTCTTTAAATTGCAAACTAGTCTTCAAATCCTATAAATTGCTCACCAAATTGATCGATTGCTTGCAGCGATGTATGATTGAAATCTCCTTTGAACATGTGTTGTTAATGATGAAGTAAGAAACCAATTAGCTTTGGCATGGAACCCTGCAGACGATAAGCAATAACTACCACCAATTTTTATTCCTTTAACAAAAAAAAGAAAGAAATCACAAATTCAAAGGGAGAAGTAAGGAGAAGGTTTATTTGGATTTTCAATTATTCATCATCTTCTGCGAAGGAGGAGAAGAAGCTGGTGGTACGAGGAAGAAGAAAAAAATAAGAAGAGATGAAGTGAACCAAACTGCGAAACAAATAATTTTAATCTTAACCTAAAATGAATAGCCCAGATTTAATTTTATAAATTTATCAACGGTATATATTGATCGGTTCTTTAGGTACCGGTTCGGCCGGGAATCATAGCAGAACCGGTACATGTACCCCTTATACACCGGTTTTAAAAATGGGAACTGTTCCCTGTACCATCTTAGCCGGTTCTGGTCCGGCTCCGGTTCTGATTTATCGGTTCCAGACCGGTTTTCCGGTTCCGGTTCGGTTCATGTGTAACCTTAGGTAGTACAAAAAAGAGTTGGAGCCCAGCTTGTGACTAGGCTCCCAACAAGCTTCTTATCCGATGAATTTTGTATTTGATTTCCAAGTATTTTATAAAAAAAAAAAAAAAATTCAAACAATTGTTACATGGTCAACAAGTCAACTGAAAGTTTGACCGTTAAATATTATACCTATTGGCATTGGTACATGCAGCGGTGTCAACAACCGTTAGACACGTGATAACTTAGTAAGTTCATGTGCGAACTTCTAACCTAAAAGTTAAAACCCCAGCTGACCAAAAATCAGACCCACTCTTCGTTTAATTTGAGGTCGAATTTTGGTTCTTCTCACTCGACTGTAATCTAATTTGTGGGTAAGACTTCACCTTTAAAACCTTAGGGTTGATCTTGTACAGTATCCAACACGAATCGTGCTCTGGGATTCTTCTCTAACAGATGGAGCGGCAATCAAAAAGGTTACTGATTGGTAAGGTTTTTAAGTTTAGGGTTCCAAGTCAAATTGAAATTCTTCTCTTACTGTTCTGCTATGGCTTTTAACCATATTGCAAATTTTTGTCATGTTGTTATTACAGGACATACTACCGATCTTCAGATTAACAGAAATAATTTTTGGGAGAAATTTGATAGTTTTCACGAGGAAAACAGATATTTATCAGATGATGTGAAACTATCTGTTCAAAAAGTATGTTCAAGTGTGGTGAGTATAGGTTCTTTCAGAAACAAATTTAAATTTTTGGGTACTGGCACCATAATTGGATGTGATAAAATTAATGACAATAGATATTTTAGTAGTGTATTAACTTCTGCAAGTCTTTTTGGAGCTTCGAACAAGAATTACAATGTGGCATCCAATGATGAATTTAAGGTTAGTATCATACACTACTTTGATTACCTCATAAATTTCGTAATTTTGTTATTGAATTTTAAAAGTAGAATGTTGTTAATTTGTGTTAGTCATATTAGGTGGAAGTGTATTTTGATGAAAGAACATTTCAAGTTCGTGAGTTTAGTTATGATGGTCACTACAATATCGCACTTCTAAAATTTGAATCAACTACACCGATGTTGATTGCAAGTTTGAAAAGTGTGGAAGTAATCCGTGGAGCTGCAAGAGAAAGATTACTTCGTCGACACTCAGAAGTTTGTCGCATTTCTGTTAATGATCAATTAATAGCTGTTGGTCGATATTTTAACGAACCATTTTCATTAATGGCTGCTCCTGGAACATTCAGGTAAACACGTTACATCTTATTTTGTATTACTCATTATAACTCATTAGCATCTATTCTTATCTATTTAAATTTGTTTGCTTCGTTTAGTCATGGATGTTGTAGTTTAGATTGTCCACCGCTACTCAAGACAACTTGTATCATCTCAAAGGTAATTTAATTGCTTCTTTATCTTTTTTATTCCTTAATTTTATGTTTATATTAACCTATATGTAGTAAATATGAACGACATGATCTGCCTAAAACATTTTCTTTTTCCCTTTGGGTTAGTGCGGTACCGGGGGGCCTCTCATAAATGGTGATGGAGAAATCATTGGAATTAACTTCTTTGCTGAGGGATACACACCTTTCCTGCCCATGAACATAGTTCTTAAATGCTTGGAATACTTTGAGAAAAATGGGTATGTCCAAATATTTTTATGTTATTTCGTAATATAAATGTGTGTCCATGAACACATAGTGTGGTAACGCCATACCAGGAGACGTTATAGATTGTCCAAATCAATGCATAATCACCTTAGGATCACGTCGAAGGTAAATAGCAATAATCGGCTTCTTTTCTGCTCCAAACTTTCTGTTATATCTCTCTGGTGGTCATCTCTAGTCTAGAATCTCGTGGCATAGCTATTTCTGGTTTAGCAAAACAGAATTGATAGTAGTCTTTTTCTGTTTCTCTCCTAACCCTCTTATGTTCGAGTAAATTATTTTACTAGTTTGATAAACCCATTGCCTTTTGATTTCCTTCTCCAATCTTGCTCAACATACCGTATATCTTTTTCGTAAGTAATCTAGGTTCACCTTCATCCTTCCCCACTGACTCATCACTTTCACTGTAAGAAGTAAGAATACTCTCTGCCTCATCATAGTAAGAAGTAAAAAGTAACTGAATTCTCAATAATGATCCATTGTTTATACCATCATCATTTATCTCTGACTGGCAAATTCTTTAGATTATTGTTAATGCTCTCTGCCTCCCTCTAGCTTTTTGTATTAGTGCTGGAGAATACTTTTTTCTTGCCCTTAATAATACAATGCATTTTGTTCTTTATATCGCGATGCATTTTGTGGTTAAACATATATGATATTACGTGTACACACTGGTTTTATATCATGATATAGGATTTAGCTGTTATCATGTGACGATATTTATGTTCACTTTGTTTTTGTCAACGCTACATTACGAAATGATCATATCATTCTCTAACTGAGGTTTATAATATTTCCTATGACACAGGAGATTTGTTCGACCTTCTATTGGAATTAGAGGAGCTAATCTCTGTGATGCAACAAGTTTATCTACTCTGGAAAAGATTAGCCAAGAATTTCCCGACGTCTCCAAAGGAATCCTTGTTAAAGAGGTATGCTTTGGATACCTTCATGTGCGTGCCATTTCTACTCAATTGATATAGGATGACGACTGTGACCAAAATTCTAATGACAGCTCCATCTTATAAAGTGGTTGTGTCGCTATCCTTGAAGTTTGAATGGCCATGCATATCTGCTTCAATGATTGTTACCTTTTTCTCAGATAAATCTAAGTCGACTACCATAAATCTGAATGTACTAATTAAATTGTAGTTTTATTGGTTCAACTGCTTAGTAACTTTTTGGGTTCAAGGGTAAATGAAATATGACATTTAAAAATATATGCAAGTGGGGCATCATAATATTAGTCGGGGATACAACTTTAGCTCACTTCCTTTTGCAGCATAATTGAGTAGGCACACCATTCTATATGAAATAAGTGTAGTCCTGTGTTATGAATTTGGTCTCATCAATGTCTCCTTAAAACTTACTATATGTTTGCCTGCTCTGTTGTCTGATATATGCCTTAGAAATTGTTTTAATCGCTTGGAGTAGTCGATTGATGAGCAAGCATATATTCAGTTCATAGTGTGTGTGCAACCTTGTATTTATGGGTGCATGTGTACCTGCATGAGTTAACTATCTATTAATTGAAATATTCCTACCATTTGCATGCCATACATCCTAATCCTTCAATCTATCATTTAGGTTGTACCGCAGTCCCCTGCTTATCATGCTGGAATATGTGCGGGTGACGTTCTTACTTCTTGTGGTAGAAACATTATTAATAGTGTTGTAGAGGTATACCATCTTTTACATTGTTGTTATATGTGAGCCCAACTGTTGTCCGTATATTTATCACTTTTTCATTCTTTGTGGTGTCTTAGTTTGAAGCAACCCTATTCAATAGGATTGGGAACTCTCTGGAGGTGCAAGTGCTAAAGCAACGTACCAAATTTGAGGAAAAAATTGTGGTTGTCGGTGAAACAAGTCCAGATAACTTTTTCAGGTAATCCTTGTCGCTCGTTTTAGCACCAATACATAAATAGTGGATTGATATATTTTCTAACCTGTTTAGTTAGTGATGATTAAAACTTTAGTTCCACAATATGGGAAAAGTAATGCCAACGGCCCAAGTTAGGATGAAAAGGAGTATCCATACAATCAAACTAATACCATTGTGGATATTCGAGATGACAAAAAACCTAGGAAATGCGGGATGAGAGGAGCCACAAAGATCTCTCAAAATACAGAAGTATTCTTGGAACTAATATAGGTGTTCGATAGGGAAGAGAATTGACTGATGAATAAAGTAGAGAAGATAGTTTTTGCTAATTTTCATTTATGTAATTTTTCTATCAGAAAGTCCCTTCGCAGTCATTTTTGAGAACTTCTAAGTTAACTCTTTGCCATAGTAAATGTTTTATATGAGTTCTCCTTATTTCCTAGTAAATGTTTGTTGTTTTCTGATAAATTCTGAAGCTACTTTTATGCATTCTCAAGTATTGTCTTTGAAGTCTAACTTTTGAGGAGACCACACATTTAACTCATCTATTGAGGTCTTGCATTATCAATTAGCAGTGACTTAAACACCAATGAGAGACAACTGTATGGCTGTCTATAGTAGATGGAATTGGTCTTGGTTTCAGCCTAAGCTTTAACTATGATCAGTGGAGACACCAATGGTTTCTAGAGAAAGAAAACCTTCAACTACTAAACAGTAATATTGGGCAAATACTAGAAAACGTTGGATAGTATACTGGACGTTCACAATAACCAACAGGCTAATATCTCACACCTAGACCTCATACTTCTTCACTTATGGCACAGACTACTAATATTTATGTTTCCTATGTTTTCTAATTATGTTCCTTGTCTTTGCAGTTGGCCTCTACCGAAGGAACGAAGGGTGATATTGAAGTCTAACCCCAGGCACTAAATATCTCGATCCGGTCATTAAGAGTTACTGTCATTGTTGTCGTGATATTGAAGTCTAACCCCAGGCACTAAATATCTCGATCCGGTCATTAAGAGTTACTGTCATTGTTGTCGCACAAAGTATCTCTATATATTTTCAGTATTTCGTTAGTAAATTATAACAATGAGAATGTGTTTATATATACCCACAAGTAAATAGGTATTAGTATTTATTATTGAAACCTATTATAGGGGCTCCAAGAAAAAGTTTCGAGGGATCACAAAATGACAAAACATGGGTTTCCAAATAGTAACCAACAAACCCCTTTATCCAACTATTTATGTATTGGCTAAAATGCCCTCTATGAATTATTTGATTTATAGTTAGTTTCTGAAAATCAAAATATCCAAGATTTGTGACGGAAGAAGAAAAAGTCTGAGAGTAGCCTAGAAATTTAGACTTTCTCAATCCAAATGAGTGGGTCTAGTAAGATTAGTGAGGTAGGTGAATCCTCGTCTACCAACTCAAACAAAAATCCTCCAACTCCTATGGATAATCAAGAATTTCTAACCCAACCACAAGCTCAACCTATACATGAAGAATATGAACACTATTATGAATTTGAAGAACCCAAAGAAGATGAATATCAAGAACAAAATGCTCAACAGAGTGAGGTATATCTCTAACTTAACTCCAATAACAATTTTTTTGCTTTTAATCACATTAAGTACGTAGAAAGTTGGGTGTTTTTTTGTTTTTTGAAAACCCCTAAATCTGAACCGTAAGAAACGTACGGTGTGGAAACATGATCGACCAAACTGTAGATTGTGCTTACGGTTTGGAAAATTCATCTTTCCAAACCGTGGACATTCCTGAACGGTTTGGAAAATGCATACTTCCAAACCGTATGCCTTTTTGAACCCAGAACTTACGGTTTGGAAAATATGAACTCCAAACCGTATGTTGCCTACGGTAATGTTTCACACTGTAGTTGCATGTATAACATTTAATGATATTCATGAACTTACGATTTGGTTTCCAAACCGTACCTTACCCCAGGGACGCTTACGGCTTGGAAAGACTACCATAGTAAATTACAGGGAAGCTTACGGTTTGGTTTCCAAACCGAATGCTTCTGTTTTCAGATGCATATTTTTTTAATCATTTGCAATATTTTTCATATTTATAGCTCGATCTTCTACCTGAACCAATGGAAGATCAACCTGAAGCTATGGATATTTTTTCCGAAGATACAAGTGCTCACTATGTCAACAACTTTGAGTGGAAATATTTAAAGGATGCAAAGAAGTGGGCTCGAGAACAAGGGTTGAAGAAGAAGTTTATCTGATACATGTGAATCTTTCTCTCTCCGGGAACTAGTGATCCTCAAGATGGATAGAGGATAGAATTGTAATTTAGGAGGGATTACTGATTTGAGGCAGTATTCCTATAGAAGGAAGTTAAATTCCTAGAAGGTTTGGAAAACCAAACCAAAGTAAGGAAGTTTACCTAGATAAGGAAATACTTCTTAGACAAGGTAATATTCCTAGATAAGGAAATATACCTAGATAAAGAAATAGACTCCTAGAAGGTTTGGGAAACCGCTAAAGCTATAAATAGAGATGTTTAGCTCATAGCTAAAGACATCTAGAGAGTGTGGTTTGACACCTAGAAAAGGAGATTTATCACACATACCTAGAGATAAGTTTGTGAGGCAGTTAATTATTGTAAAAGCAAGCTTAGTAAATAGTTTAAGGTTATTTACCTAGAGAGATTGTGAGCGTAACAAAGAGAGAATTGTAATAGTCTTCTTGTTCATAATCTAGAGAAGATATATTTCTTCGAATTACTACTTTATGTTATGTTTTCTAGTTTTCGTCTATTATTATTCTGAGTTCCGCCTATATAATATAATAACAGTCACCAAGGTAAAGAGATCAATACGTATCAAGTTGGTATCAGAGCAAGGTTAGTTTCTTTTAGGGAAGAATCATGCGGTTTATGATCTACACTAGATCTCTCTACAAACAACTTGGTGAGTTACTCGAAAAGCAAGAATACGTTAAAAGAACAAGAAAACCAAGGATGACAAAGTCAGATGATGAGTCTAAGACCGATGAACCAAAAACTACCGACGAGAAGGTGGTTATGTTATAAAAAGAGATGAAGACGATTCAAACTACCATGGACGAGTTGGTTTCTTATATTCGTTCCAATACACCAAATCTGAAACTTACGAAAAATAAATCTCCATCTTGGGGTTCGGAAGAAGAGGATGAGGAGGAAGAAGAAGAATACAAAGAGGAACAAGAAAATGAGCTTCTTAAAGGCAAAAAAGCAACAAAACCTCGTGGTAAGTTTACGAATCATAGTACGAATCTGAAAATTGATTTTCATGTTGATATTCCACTTTATGATGGAAGTGTCGATGTAGAGAAATTATATGATTGGATAGAACTTCTAGAGACGTACTTTTCTTTCTTTGAATATGGTTCGAATGAGAAGATAGCTTTTGCGACATTGAAGCTTTCAAAGCATGCTCTAATATAGTGGAAATCTTATCAAATACAGTACCTAAGTAAGGGAGCATTGTCGTGGAAATGATTCAAGGAAGTTGTAAGGAAACAATTTTATCCGGTTGGCTACCTTGAAGAGAGATGGTTCAAGTGGTACAACTTGAAGCAGTCCTACAACCAAACCGTGGAAGAGTAAACTTCGGAATTTTAGAATCAAGATATGGTTTTGGATTTAGACTTGGAAGATCATGCTATTTATATGAAGTATATTTTCGGGTTCCATGAGTATATACGGAAGGAGTTGAAGATGTTTTTGGTGGATAATATCTCCGAAGCAAGCATAAAAGATAATGCTATAGAAGGCAGGCTTAAGAAATCTGATGTTGAGGGAAACACCAAGGGGAAGTCTGGAGGTTTCATCGCTAAAGAAGATAAAAAGAGCAAAGAGGATATGAAGTCTAAAGACAAAGAAGGTTTGACTTGCACTCATTGTAAACAAACAGGACATGTTGTCGACAAGTGTTGGATGAAGTATCCTAATCTAAAACCAAAAGGGTTGCAGAATAAAGAAGACAATAAGGTAGCACTAGTCGCACAAGCTCCAATAGAAGTCCAAGGACTAATGGAACCCAACTCAAAGTTCTCTCTTATGGCAGGAGCAAAAGAAGGACCTTTAAAAGATGACCTTAGGGAAAAACTCTACACAGTTAAGATGCAGGTTAAGACAACACTTATAAATGTTGTTATTGATCCGGGACGTCAGAAGAATTTACTTTTACGTTCTTTGGTACAGAAATTGGGTTTGACGACTTTCAAACATCTGAAACCCTATCCTTTAGGTTGGCTTCAAAAGGAATGTGGTCTACAGGTTGCAGAGTAGTGTACGTTCAAGTTTGATTTTTATGAGTCATACATTGATGAGGTTACATGCAATGTGGTTCCATCAGATGTTTGTCAGGTTGTACTTGGTAGTCCTTACTTATGGGATCGAGATGCGGTTTTGCATAGGAGAGACCAGAAGTATACCTGAACCGAAGACGGGAAAGCTTTTGTAATACGAGCTATAGACTCTCCTCTTGAGGGAGCGAGATTGATTACAGCCACTCAGGCTAAACGGTTGGTGAATGCTAGTACGAAGTTCATTATCCTTGTGACCCGTTCTCTTGACGAGAAGCCGAGTAGAGTTTGTTTGTAAACCCTAACCAAACAACAAGAATACGACCTAAGAAGGTTGAAGATGTTTGAACCACCATTACTAGATAATGACGGAGATGGCAAGGTTGAAGATGTTCTCTTGCCACATGTGGAACACTTGTGGTTTAATAGAAAAGAACCACTCAAAGAGGATTGCATTACGGAGCGAAGAGAGACTAAGACAAGACAAGACAAGAAGATAAGGACGTTTTTCTAATTGGAAGTCGAAGTCAAGTTCCCAGAACGAGAGATGGTTCAGCAGGGAGAAAGGAACTCTCGGGTTCCCTAACCTCCAAATCTAACTTTCACAAGAGTTCAAGTTCTTGAGGGTAGGGGTGGGTGGGGGTGGATGATACATGTGTATCTTTCTCTCTTCGGGAACTAGTGATCCTCAAGATGGATTGAGGATAAAATTGTAATTTAAGAGGGATTACTGATTTAAGACAGTATTCCTATAGAAGGAAGTTAAATTCCTAGGAGGTTTGGAAAACCAAACCAAAGTAAGGAAGTTTACCCAAATAAGGAAATACTTCCTAGACAAGGTAATATTCCTAGATAAGTATATAGATTCCTAAAAGGTTTGGGAAACCGCTAAAGCTATAAATAGAGATGTTTAGCTCATAGCTAAAGACATCTAGAGAGTGTGGTTTGACACCTAGAAAAGGAAATTTAACACACGTACCTAGAGAGAAGTTTGTGAGGCAATTAATTATTGTAAAAGCAAGCTTAGTAAAATAGTTTAAGGTTATTTACCTAGAGAGATTGTGAGCGTAACAAAGAGAGAATTATAATAGTTTTCTTGTTCATAATCTAGAGAAGATATATTTCTTCGAATTACTACTTTGTGTTATGTTTTCTAGTTTTTGTCTATTATTATTCTGAGTTCCGCCTATATAATAACAGTCACCAAGGTACATAGATCAATACGTATCAGTATCATAGTCCAAAATAAACAAGTTAAAAAATACAACTTTCAAATGGTTTGCGAGTCTAGTTGGAAATATGAGAGTCATCAAAGAAGCCGAGGTTAAATGAGAATTTAAGATAACTTACCATCAACACAATCATTTTAAGCTTCCCTTACATCATTTCCCCCACTTGAATCACTCATTTCTAAAAACCCTAGTTTTTCCTCTAAAAACTCCTCTTCTTCTTCATAACACACAAAAACTCTTTTTTCCCCCAAATTTTAATACAAAAATCTGATTTTAATTAACCACACTAATTAACTTAACTTAATTATGAACACTAAAAATTTAGCCTAGCATTTTTAGGGGCGACCTCAAAAGAATTAGGGGCGACACAAAAGACAAAATAGGTTGAAAATACTTATATGCCCCTTCATAATCGGTAGTTTAGGTTTTTTTTTAGCTACCGATTGCAAAATCTCATTTTTGGGGAAACTCTATATTTGGTAGTTATATGAACTATTTTGACTACCGAATATGGTTGGATGTTTGCAAAGAGAGTCACCGTATAATCGGAAGTCATGATAACTCTTCCTCTCTTACCGATTATAGGCTCAACCAAAATTCCAAAAAAAAAAAAAGGATTTTTGCAAAATCTGATTTTGGGGCTACTCTATATTCGGTAGTTATATGAACTATCTTGACTATCGATTATGGTTGGATATTTGCAAAGAGAGTCACTGTATAATCGGAAGTCATGATAACTCTTCCTTTCTTACCGATTATAGGCTCAACCAAAATTCCAAAAAAAAAAAAGGATTTTTGGCAAAATCTGATTTTGGGGCTACTCTATATTCGGTAGTTATATGAACTATCTTGACTACCGATTATGGTAGGATATTTGTAAAGAGAGCCACTATATAATCTGAAGTCATGATAACTCTTCCTTTCTTACCGATTATAGGCTCAACCAAAATTCCAAAAAAAAAAAAAAAAAGGATTTTTGCAAAATCTGATTTTGGGGCTACTCTATATTCGGTAGTTATATGAACTATCTTGACTACCGATTATGGTAGGATATTTGCAAAGAGAGCCACTATATAATTGGAAGTCATGATAACTCTTCCTTTCTTACCGATTATAGGCTCAACCAAAATTCCAAAAAAAATTTTTTTTTGCAAAATCTCATTTTGGGGTTACTCTATATTCGGGAGTTAAATAACCTAAATTCCCTACCGATTATGGTAGCATTTTTGCCAAAGGTCTACTTTAATCGGGAGTCAAGATAACTTTATTTACTACCGATTATAGGATAGTCAAAATTCAAAAGATAAAGTATTTTATTTTGGGGATACTTTATATTCGGAAGTTATACAAACTAAATTTACTCCCGATTGTAAAGGGTAGTTTGGCCATTAAAAAAAATGCCCCGGAAATAACCTACCGATTGTGAAATAACCTACCTATTATGACATATTTTGTCGTTTTGTGTCGCCCCTAATTCTTTTGGGGTCGCCCCTAAAGAGCCCAGGAAATTTAGGGGCAGTTTAGCCATTTAATAAAATCTGGACAAAGGACGACTTAAATTAGGTTTTAGTGACATTTTTTTCCTCTAGCGGGAGGCCCCTAATTAGTTTCCAGGGCCCCCAATTGAACGAGTTTTGATAATAAATCGAAGAAAAAAAAAAACACAAACAATAACACACACATAGATACAACATACTTACATATATTAGAAGAAAGTGAGATTCATATTAAATTTTACGAGAGAGACAAATATACCTTTTTCTCATGGGGTTGTTGTTCTTTGGGATATAAACTTTTTTGTCATATTCGTCGCTATCATAGAAGAGGTCAGTAGATAGTTCTGTAACAAATGATGAAACCCTAAATTAGTGAGTCAGAGAAAAGAAAATATATACAACAAAAATTCCAACTTTGTATCTATCAAAAAGAGAGAAAGATTAATATGCAAAAAGATAACTTAACCTAGTGTTTTTTAGTATAACCCAACTTTTCGTATCTTGCTTTCAGAACTTTTTCTTTCTCATTATGCTTATATAAATTTTTGTGCCCACCTAATATAAAAAAAGAAAGAAGAAAGGGATCAGAGAAAAGGTGACATAATATGAATTAGGAGATACTCAGGAAGAAGCACACTTCCACCTTGGTCTTCTTATAGTTTTTTCTCTTTTGTTATTTTTTAAACCATTTTTTCCTTTCCTATCTTTCCACCTAGTATTTTGTCCAATCAGAGAAGACGATAATTCAATAACAGTAAACCTAAACACAGTAAAAGAAAAGGAGAAAGTGTATTACTTTATTACCTTTTATGAATAACTTATTTTCTCCTTTATCTTTTGTATTTTATAATATCCAAAACCTCAACAACACCGAGTTTGTGTTGAGTCTTGTGAATATAGACAAGATATCGAAAGAAAAAAATATAAGGAATTTAGTGTGCGACACATTAAAACATCAAATTTAAATTTGGATCTAGAAAAACAGTGAATATGATGCCATCCGGCCCATCCCCTAAGCTAAATTTCAATTTTAGTCTTTGGTCCGCTGGTCTGCTTTTGCTTTTTGACCTATCAAAAACCAAAAAAGAAGAAACAACAAAAATAAAATAAGTCAGAGTGATACATAGAGAGATTATGGAGCTAAAGAGAGACATATTTTTATATATAAAGAGAGAAATTACATGTGGGACTATAAGAAACCAGAGAAAAATTTTAGATTAATTAACTTCTCTCTACCTTCAAAACCCTTGGTTTTGATCCACAAGAGAAAAAGTTGTTTCTTACCCTTGAATTTCTCTCACAGGAGCGGAAATACAAAAGAATAGTACTTCGTAAGATTTTTAATTTTAGGGTTTCAAATCAAATTCCAATCCTCCTCTTATTGTTCTTACTATGATTTCTAACGATATTGCAATATTTTTCCTGTTGTTATTAACATGACATACAACTACTGAGCGTTACATAAATTATTTTGATGAGAAATTTGTTAGTTTTCATGGCCAAAACAAAAATTTATCAGATGATGTGAAACTATCCATTCAAAAAATATGTTCAAGTGTGGTGAGTATATGATCTTTAGGTTAATTAACTTCTCTCTACCTTCAAAACCCTTGGTTTTGATCCACAAGAGAAAAAGTTGTTTCTTACCCTTGAATTTCTCTCACAGGAGCGGAAATACAAAAGAATAGTACTTCGTAAGATTTTTAATTTTAGGGTTTCAAATCAAATTCCAATCCTCCTCTTATTGTTCTTACTATGATTTCTAACGATATTGCAATATTTTTCCTGTTGTTATTAACATGACATACAACTACTGAGCGTTACATAAATTATTTTGATGAGAAATTTGTTAGTTTTCATGGCCAAAACAAAAATTTATCAGATGATGTGAAACTATCCATTCAAAAAATATGTTCAAGTGTGGTGAGTATATGATCTTTCACAAAGAAATTTAAGTTTTTTGGTACTGGCACCATAATTGGATGTGATAAAGTTAATGACACTAGTTATATAAGTAGTGTACTAAGTTCTGCAAGTTTGTTTGGAGCTTCTAACAATGTCGCATTGGATGGTGAGTTTAAGGTTAGTATATCATATATTTTAATTACCTCATATAACTTTAAACGTTGCATTATAAAAGTAGCTAGTTGTTGATTTGTGTTAGTCATATTAGGTGGAAGTCTATTTTAATGAAAAAACTTTTCAAGATCATGAGTTTAATTATGATGTTCACTACAACATCGCACTTCTAAAATTTGAATCAACTACACCAATGTTGATTGCAAGTTTCAAAAGTGTGGAAGTGATCAGTGAAGATGCACGAGAAAGATTACTCAGTCCGCACTCAGAAGTTTGTCGTATTTCTGTTAATGACCGATTAATATATGTTGGTCGATATTTCGAAAAACCATTTATGTTAATGGATGCTCCCGGTGCATTAAGGTAAGTTTACATTTTTCTTGTGTTACACATTGTTACTCATCAGCATCTGTTCTTATTTATTTAGATTTATTTGCTTCTTTTAGTCATGGATGTTGTAGTTTGGTTTGTCCACCGCTACTCAAGACAACTTGTAAGATCTCAAAGGTAATTTAGTTGCTTCTTTATCTCTTTACTTTTTCTTAATTTGGTATTCACATTACCCAATATGTACTAAATATGAACAACATGATTTGCTTACATTATCATTTTTCTTCCTTTGGGTTAGTGTGGTTCCGGAGGACCTCTCATAATGGTGATGGAGAAATCATTGGCATTAACTTCTTTGCCGAGGGATACACACCTTTCTTGCCCATGAACATAGTTCTTATGTGCTTGTAATACTTTGAGAAAAATGGGTATGTCCAAATATTTCTTTGTTATTTCATAATATAAGTGATCGTCCGAATGATTGCATAATTCACCTTAATATCACGTCGAAGGTAATTTTTTTTGCTCCAAACTTCCTATCTCTCTCTCTTTGTCATCTCTAGTTTAGTTTGGTGTAGCATAGCTATTTCTGGTTTAGCAAAGAAGTACTTATAGTAGTCCTTTTCTGTTTCTCTCTTAACCCTCTTATGTTCGAGAAAATAATTTTAGTAGTCTTATAAACCCCATGCATTTTGACTCATTATCCTATCTTGCACAAAACTACTTGGAAGAGCTGCCAACATACCCTAATTTAACCTATATCTTTTTCATAAATAATCTAGGATCACCTTCATCGATTTCTTCACTTTCCCCACTGGTTGATGTAGTTGTAGTTTCTTTTCCTACAAGGTAACTAATCTCTCTATAAAGATGCATTAGTTATACCACCTTTATTTATTTTTGACTCTGCCTCTTTAGGTTTTGTATTATTGCTTGAGAATACTTCTTCCAATGAGTTTTTGTTGAGTGCAATGCATTTTGTTCTTTATAGCGCAATACATCATGTGGTTAAATATAGATGGCATTGTATCATATCATGATATGGGATTTAAATGTTATTATCATGTAGAGCTTTATGTGACGATATTTATGTTCACTTTTTTTTTTTAATCAATGTTACGTTATGAATCGACTATCTTTGTTGATGGTGGATTTTCATTTAAGGCTAAAATTGTAAAAGCCAAAATTATGCGCTAACATCTTGCAAAAGATAAAGCCATTAAAAAGTGATGAATACTTCTTCACTTTACTAATTCACCTAG
The DNA here is from genome assembly GCA_023531295.1 of Papaver armeniacum. Classification (NCBI taxonomy): domain Eukaryota; kingdom Viridiplantae; phylum Streptophyta; class Magnoliopsida; order Ranunculales; family Papaveraceae; genus Papaver; species Papaver armeniacum. The sequence goes on from JAJJWW010004385.1 coordinate 98,533, forward strand.
AATGGAACATGTGGCAACAATCCCATATACCCTGTGAATTTACAGCATTATTAATTAACGCATAACCAGCCTTGTATTTCCTGTACTCATTACCAGTGCGGCATGACGACTGAGTGTTGTTCTCAGCAGAACAACACGAACCTCCAAGCATTAATAATGAAGCATGTATAAAATACCCGTACAGGTTGCAACTGTCGGTGTGTTATACTATCCCGATTGATCATACATCTCTCGGTGTGTTATACTAGCCCGATTGAGCATGTTTGAACCTGGACTGTCCGTATAAGTCTCAGAAACGATCACAACCATCCAACTTCACCAGCATAATTGGATGGCTTAGATTGAATCCATGACCCCAAGAAGGTATTGGAATATTTATTACCGACCCAACGCGGACCCCGCATGGTCGACCTTCCCAAAACGGTGGCATAGTTTGCCAAACCGTCCAAACCAAAGCCGTATGGACGGAAAAACCTAAATTAGGGTTTGCGGCACATTACATGTATCGTAAAACAGTCTCAACCATCCATCTTCGCAGGAATAGATGGAGGGTGTAGATGTAGATTCAAAAGGCCCAGAGCATGTCAACACAAACACCATGGGCCCGCCTACATACCTGACTGATCGGTCAAGACCAACTATGGTTGGTCGTCTTGATTCGTGCGCCCCGAACTGGGTATGACACATGGCCGGCAAAACCTAATTAGGGTTTGTGTCGCGATCACGAGCGTCCCTTTTCTCTTGCTCGAATGAAGGGTCAGGAATAGACTAAGCAGGTCCGATAAGTATCAACATGATCACTGCGGGCCCACCTATCTCCACACCCTATCGGCCAAGACCAAACTTGGTTGTACACCTTGATTCGCACGCCCAAGATAGGCGTGGTCACACTTCCCAACCACAAACTGATCTCGACCGCTCAAGTTTTCCGGACAAATTGAGTGGCTTAGATCACGTTTCTATGGGACAATGAAGTACAAGTATGTACACCATCCCACTATATGCACGCCGGACTGATCGGCCAAGACCTACCAAGCTTGGTCGTCTTGAAACGCGCGCCCGAAGTTGGCATGATGTGCGGCTTTTGCGGCACCAGATTTATTTTGCAAATTGATCTCGACCACTCAACTTATCACACTTTCACGAGACAACGAGGTATGGGCGCCTACACCGTCATGTCGTCTACACACATGCACAATCGGCCCTGTCAAAATTGTATCCCAAGCTTGGATTCGACCAAGTTGAAGAGTGATGCTTGCGCACCTCTTCAAAAACCCTAATTCCATTAACGGTCGCAGATGAGTGTCTCAAAGATCATCTCGTCCGTCCAACTTCACCGCTTGGTTATACAACCCTAGTCAGGATTTAATTGGTCAGTGAGGCGTCATGGTGATCACCACCCGTCACTTTACCGCACCATGATGCAGTACCTGCATAGAATACACACGATACTTCACAAGTATCGACTTCCTAATCACTTAGTTATTTAATCTAGCATTACATGCTACTTTCTGTGGGTCCCACGATCCACACACTCAAGACATCAATCATGTCACAAACTGGGGGATACATACTGGGGTATTGGTCTGGCGGTTTACAGCGTGCAACGCGCCATCACAAGAACGTGTCAGGAAGTCATAGACGGTTAGAGATGACAGGAGAAGTGGGCAAGACTGGTCGTGTAACACTAACACACAACTCCACAACTCCATCACTCCATTTCCTCCACTTCCCACGAGAGACGTGAATAAGGCTCAAATGACTTGTATAAATAGGTTTTCCTCCCTATTTTCCAAAAAAAAAAGACAAGAAAAGAAAACATGTCCAGGACAACAGAGGCAAGTGTTGATACAATCGTATTCAAACACCGGAACTGATAGCTTACATCCTGCAAGCCAGTCCAGCTTTCTGATACAAGTCATACATATCCAACACCTTCACAATCTCAACACCTTCTTCGCTTCCCTCCCTAAGATCAACCCCATCTCTTTTACTTTGTGACCGAAACAAGTCCGGAACGGCCATTTCTTGGTTTAGGCCGGATTTGCACAGATTGATTTCTCGAATCTACAAGCACTCCCGTGCAGTGCATTTGTTTAAGGTTTAGACTCATTTCTCATCCACACACCCCATCGCAGACTTGATGGAGAAGCAGGAAATTCTTGCTAAGACTCAAACGGATATGACCGCAACTCAGAAAGAGGTACTCACTTTCCTTAAAACTTTAACTGAACGATTGCCACAAGATTCACGGCAACCCTCGGAGCCAACAAGAGATGCCTTCAATACACCCGAAGCAGGCATTTCCGCTTGGACCCACATGAGTGAAGAAGCTCGTGTTGCTCCTGAACGCTCAAGAGAAAGAGACCAGCCATCCAACTTCATCACACGTGAGGACCTGGAACGACTTCTCCAAAACCGAGGCAAAGGAAATCTGACGGATGCACACCAATATCAGCCGCCATACCCTCAAGATATGCAACGAATCCCTCTTCCAAGAGGATACACCTCTCCTCAGTTCTCCCTCTACGATGGTACTAGTAACGCTCGTGAACACATCTCTCGATTTTTGGAATCCTTTGGGGAGCATGAGTACAATCATGTTCTCTGCCTGAAGGAGTTCTCGAAATCACTTACGGGAAGGGCGTACACCTGGTACAACAACATCGCATAACAGCGTATCCAATTGGGGCGAGATGGTCGATGCTTTCTACAGGAAGTATTTCTTCGTATCCGAGCAGATCACCTTTTCAGATCTAGGGAGAGTCTCTCAGCGGAACAACGAGCATCCGAACGACTTCGTTAAGAGGTTCAGAACTCAAGCACTAGATTGTCATGATCCGAACATCACTGAACGCCAGTTGGTGGAGCTGTGCATCAACGGGATGATACCCATATACCGCGTTTTACTAGAGAATCAGGGCCAGACATTCTCCGAACTCCATGAAGCTGCCAACGATCAGCCACAACCGCCCCAGCGTTGCTAGAGAGAACCAGGGTTGTTCAAAATGAAGATCCACGTGAGACTCGAGGAAGCAGACACCTCACAAACAAACAATACAACAGTGGTCCTTCTGTGAGCGTGGTAAGCGAAGGAGGAAAAAGGAAAGATTCAGCAACGGAACAACAACCCAAGCGTGCGGCTCCAGCACACGTGAATTCTTCTCAAAAGGGAGCGGGCAAGACTCTTGCACAAGACACCGAAGATACAGGTTTCCTATTCCCCATGAATGAAGTAGTGGAACTCTCGGAGGCATGGATTCAAGACGATGCCATCAAGCTGCCTCCTATAAGACGTCCACCAACTGAGAAAGATATGGCGGATCCCAAGTACTGTCGCTACCATAGGTTCATTCACCATCCAACCAAAGACAACAACATGTTGAAACAAATCTTCAGAGAAAAGATAGAGACGGGAGAACTCCAACTTGGAAGGTGTTCGTAGAGATCCTCTTCCTGTCAGGAACTGCATGATTTCTGGGGATTCCGTTCGCAAGACAGTACAATCTATGATGGAATATTTATACGAGATCTTGTACTTCTCCAAAGCACAACGTCAGGACATATTTGCAGCCCTCAACCGCGTTGTCTCAGTCAGGCGCTTGCATCTAGAAGAGGAAGCGGTCTCGAAACCTCAGTCCTTGCTGGAAAATGCAAGTAAAGGAAATTGGGGACTCTTAACTGTTGCTCGTTTGAGGGATGTATTGTTCGATAACACATTGATCGATACGGCCTCTGAATTCAACATCATCACCCTCCAGACCTTAAAAGCAACAAAGATTTCAAAACAGGAGGCTACTCGCAACCCAACTGTGATTAAGACTCCAGAAGGAGAACTCAGAAATGCATACGGATACATTGATCTTGAAGTAAAATTGGGTGATGCCTCGACACAAGCAAAGTTCTACATACTCAGAGAACATCCGAATTACGACATGATCCTAGGACGCTCTTGGGTACACGACAACAAGACAACACTAGGAGTTCCCCCTCTACCAGCTATGACACCTGAAAGGATCTCTAACAAGCCGTCTGGACCTGAAGACTGTCCGTTGCCACACCTGCAGCTTGCCAATGTGACACAACTTCCTGGAGAGAGCCCATCAACATACATTAAGAGGTTCCGATATCAAGTAAGTCTCATCACGCAACCCTTCTTGCAACCAATCACTCCTCAATCTGATAAGTCCTGGGGACTGGCTCCAACTAACAAACCAACCCCGGCTAGGAGATGTGAATGGGAAGCCGGCCCCTTCAAACGTTTTATCAAGAGCTTAGATGTTGTCTTGGTCAAAGACGATAAGGCCAAGGTCCGGGTATCTGCACGCCCAAACCCATTTGGAATTGGATATCTGGTGACGAAGACGACTGCGTTCAAGGTTGGGAGCATGACGGTGAAAATGACCACTCCACCTGACTCACCCACCGAAAGAGAGGATGAACCATACCTGGTAGCAGATGTTATTCTAGGAGGCTACTGCAAGCTCATCAACGCTGATAAACTAGAAGGCGTAACAATTCACTCACAATGGCTCAAACTCTACCAAACTTAAGACGCCGTGCTACCACTTTCCAGCGTCCTTCACACTTTAAAACGTTGTGCTATTTCCTCCAACGTGTTTCCTTTTACAATTCCATATCATATTTGTAATTCCTCCGGAAAATGATTGCAATATTTGCATTCATAGTTAGGGTTTCAATTTTCAATTTTCAATTTAATTGAAGCATTATTTCCATCTGAGAACCTCTCTACCCCTAAAAACACAAGATCCTAAGTCAGCCTAAATCAACCCACTAGAGCAAGGAAGGAAACCCTAAGAAAACATCTCATGGGAAGAAGGAAATAGAATGTGCGCACAAAAGGAAAATGATTTGAGCCATCTGCCCCAGCAAGACCAAAGAGACCTCACGTCAGGAGCACATACAAATGCAATCTTAACGAGGGTTTATGACATAAACCTTTATTCAAGGTAAGCAAACAGAAGAAAAGATCTTGAACTCAGCCGCCACTGAGTACAATAAAGATGTTCAAAATTATGGGAATACACTTGAAAAGAGAAAAAGAAGCAAAGAGGTTTAGCCGTCAAGAAGAATGACCGCGCCTACACTACTGCTGGGTCCTGCTTCAACGCCATCACCTGCCACCACTTCTCCCTTCGGAGCCTCAACTTCCACTTCAGATGTTTCCGCAGAAATGCTCTCCGTCCTAACATCATCGGCAGGAGCAGCTTCCAAGTCTTCCTCAAATCCCACAACAACATTAGGGTTTGTGCTGATTGCTTTCGAACACTCAGGTCCATCTGTGTCAGAATCAAGGATTATCACACCGTCCTGGGTTGGATAATCACGCCTATCTTCATCCGGAGGCCGTTTATGCTCCACTCTCCGCCTCTTTAACCGCGCTTCAAATCTCCCTGCCCTTGCGCTTGATGGTGCTCGCAATGCTTCCTCATGCCTCCACCGTTCTTCCATGTCGATCGCAGCTGAAAGGGCACATATGCGTCCCATGGTGATACGCAGGTGCAGAAAAAACATCCCCTGTATAGCAGGACCGACTTCACGAAGTGGGAGATCAATTTTAGCCATTACCTCTTCGTGCGCATTAGTTTCAGGTTTGTCAACTTCGAAACTTTCTTCTGGAGAAGTTACAGAATGATCATCGCCCACTGCTTCCATGATGAGCTGCAAAAAAAAAAGTTACGGGCACACAAAAATGTATGTATTATCATCAGTCAATCAGAAGATCAGATAAGTACTGAGAAATACCTGAGATATAGAAGGAACGATTATGTGATGAGAAGAATCCTTAGAATTTTTCTTTATAATCAAGCAAGTCAACAGAATCCCAGGAGAAAATGAGTCTTTACTTGCCACTTATAAAGGCTACCGATTCGAGATAGCGATCAACGATGCTTATTGGATATATCTGACGAAAGCTGCCGTGTAACGAAGGGGAATGCACCTAGTCCAAGAAACGGGCCAAGCTCCGTCTGGATACATACGTAGGAAACCAAAGCGACTCGCCATATCAAGTCCTACTTCCTTCACCATCCTAATCAGGACCGACCAGTCCTGGGGCAACACCTGACGATTTCGACCTGTGCGGTAAATGTATATTCACTTTAGCTTGGTCATTTATGTGTACAAACTTGTCACCATCTTATGCCTACCCCACAATAGCGTAACCATTATGCGCTAGGCAGGGGACTTAATGTTGATGGTGGATTTTCATTTAAGGCTAAAATTGTAAAAGCCAAAATTATGCGCTGACATCTTGCAAAAGATAAAGCCATTAATAAGTGATGAATACTTCTTCACTTTACTAATTCACCTAGAATGGAGCATGTGGAAAAAATCCCATATACCCTGTGAATTTACAACATTATTAATTAATGCATAACCAGCCTTGTATTTCCTGTACTCATTACTGGTGCGGCATGACGACTGAGTGTTGTTCTCAGCAGAACAACACGAACCTCCAAGCATTAATAATGAAGCATGTATAAAATATCCGTACAGTTTGCAACTCTCGGTGTGTTATACTAGCCCGATTGAGCATACATCTCTCGGTGTGTTATATTAGCCCGATTGAGAATGTTTGAACCTGGACTGTCCGTATCAGTCTCAGAAACGATCACAACCATCCAACTTCACCAGCATAATTGGATGGCTTAGATTGAATCCATGACCCCAAGAAGGTATTGGAATATTTATTACCGACCCAACGCGGACCCCGCATGGTCGGCCTTCCCAAAACGGTGGCATAGTTTGCCAAACCGTCCAAACCAAAGCAGTATGGACGGAAAACCCTAAATTAGGGTTTGCGGCACATTACATGTATCGTAAAACAGTCTCAACCATCCATCTTCGCAGGCATAGATGGAGGGTGTAGATGTAGATTCAAAAGGCCCAGAGCATGTCAACACAAATACCATGGGCCCGCCTACATACCTGACTGATCGGTCAAGACCAACTATGGTTGGTCGTCTTGATTAGTGCGCCCCAAACTGGGTATGACACACGGCCGACAAAACCTAATTTGGGTTTGTGTCGCGATCACGAGCGTCCCTTTTCTTCTGCTCGAATGAAGGGTCCAGGAATAGACTAAGCAGGTCCGGTAAGTATCAACATGATCACTACGGGCCCACCTATCTCCACACCCGATCGGCCAAGACCAAACTTGGCTGTACACCTTGATTCGCACGCCCAAGCTAGGCGTGGTCACACTTCCCAACCACAAACTGATCTCGACCGCTCAAGTTTTCCGGACAAATTGAGTGGCTTAGATTACGTTTCTATGGGACAATGAAGTACATGTATGTACACCATCCCACTGTATGCACGCCGTACTGATCGGCCAAGACCGACCAAGCTTGGTCGTCTTGAAACGCGCGCCCAAAGTTGGCATGATGCGCGGCTTTTACGGTACCAGATTTCTGTTGCAAATTGAACTCGACCACTCAACATCTCCGGACAAATTGAGTGGCCCAGATCACACTTTCATGAGACAACGAGGTATGGGCGCATACACCGTCATGTCGTCTACACACATGCAAGATTGGCCCTGTCAAAATTGTATCCCAAGCTTGGATTCGACCAAGCTGAAGAGTGATGCTTGCGCACCTCTTCAAAAACCCTAATTCCGTTAACGGTCGCAGATGAGTGTCTCAAAGATCATCTCGTCCGTCCAACTTCACCGGCTTGGTTATACAACCCTGGTCAGGATTTAATTGGTCAGTGAGGCGTCATGGTGATCACCACCCATCACTTTACCACACCTTGATGCAGTACCTGCACAGAATACACACGATACTTCACAAGTATCGACTTCCTAAACACTTAGTTATTTAATCTAGCATTACATGCTACTTTTTGTGGGTACCACGATCCACACACTCGAGACATCAATCATGTCACAAACTGGGGGATACATACTGGGGTATTGGTCTGGAGGTTTACAGCGTGCAACGCGCCATCACAAGAACGTGTCAGGAAGTCATGGACGGTTAGAGATGACAGGAGAAGTGGGCAAGACTGGTCGTGTAACACTAACACACAACTCCACAACTCCATCACTCCATTTCCTCCACTTCCCACGAGAGACGTGAATAAGGCTCAAATGACTTGTACAAATAGGTTCTCCTCCCTATTTTCCAAAAAAAAATACAAGAAAAGAGAACAAGTCCATACAACAGAGGCAAGTGTTGATACAATCGTATTCAAACACCGGAACTGATAGCTTACATCCTGCAAGCCAGTCCAGCTTTCTGATACAAGTCATACATAGCCAACACCTTCACAATCTCAACACATTCTTCGCTTCCCTCCCTAAGATCAACCCCATCTCCTTCACTTTGTGACCGAAGCAAGTCCGGAACGGCCATTTCTTGGTTTAGGCCGGATTTGCACAGATTGATTTCTCGAATCTACAAGCACTCCCGTGCAGTACATTTGTTTAAGGTTTAGATTCATTTCTCATCCACACACCCCAAATTACCAAAACCGTCAGAAATAGTTTTCACCCATAAACACTCTTATATCATTTTCTAGCTGAGATTTATTATACTTCTTATAACATAGGATATTTGTTCGACCTTCTGTTGGAATTAGAGGAGCTAATCTCTGTGCTGCAACAAGTTTATCTATGTTGGAAAAGATTAGCCAGAAATTTCCCGACATTTCCAAAGGAATGCTTGTTAAAGAGGTATGTTTGGGATGCCTTCATGCGCGTGTGTCATTTCTACTCAATTGATATAAGATGACGAATGTGACCAAAATTCTGTAACATGGAGGTTCATGTTCCAAAATTGAATATAATATAGATCCGCCTTATAGAGTAGCTAGCTATATCGCTAGCCATGTAGTTTGAATGTTTTTAATTAAATTATACTGGGTTCAAGGGTAAATGAAATACGACATATCCTAAAAATATATTCAAGTGGCGGGAAACGATATTAGTTGGGGATAAACTTTAGCGCACTTTCTTTTGCGGCATATCGAATAGGCACCCCATTCTATATGAAGTAAGTGTAATCTTGTGTTATGAATTTGGTCTCATCATTCTTGCCTTAAAACATAAATGTTTTGCCTAGTCTATTGTCTGATATATGCCTTAGAAATTCTTTTAATTCTTTGGAGTAGTCGATTGATGAGCAAACAAGTATTCATTTCGTAGTGTGTGTGGGCAGTACGTATGGGCGCATGTTTATGTGCATCAATTATTTGTCTATTATTTGAAATATTCCTGCCATTTGCATGCCACACATCATAATCGTGTAATCTATCATTCAGGTTGAACCGCAGTCCCCTGCTTATCATGTTGGAATATGCGCAGGTGACGTTCTTACTTCTTATGGTGAAGACATTATTAAGAGTGTTGGTGAAGACATTGTTAGAGCATAGCTCGGTTGAACCCACCAAGCGTATGTCAAGTTTGGTTATCATATTTTAGTGAACCAAAACTCATTTAAAGAGTCGCTAGATTATGTACTAGAGTCAACTTCGTATAGGTTAGCTTGACAGTATTAGGATATGAGACATTACAAGTATTGCGAAGACTTGAAGAAGTGAAGAAGTAAGGAGCTACAACGACAACATCATCCTTCGACTTGAGGTTAGTGATATTTGAATTGAACTGTTTCATTCCCTAACGTATCTTTCAAGTCGTGCATATTCAAAACATAACTGCGAAGCATGAATGATTACACTCTAGTTAGACATAGTATTAAGGAATACAATACGAAGTATAACGCTTATCTTTTGAAATTCGTATATAAGACATCGACATAATTGTTTGAATGCTATTGTGATTATGTATGGGTATGAGGTGAAGATTTCATTCTAGGTAACAATATTTTACATTAGTTTAAAGGAAGTTAATTCATGAGCTTGTTTCGTGAATCGAAAGGGAAATCGCTAGGCTTATTGGTATTGTTATTCATTGCATATCTTTTGAACTACCAATATGTGTGATTAGTATAACCACTCATGACTTGTTTATGTTCTTGGTAAAACTATTCACAAGGCCTGACTTTTGTATTGGCATGACTTTTATTAGTGAAACCGATCTTAAGTAAGCACCTGAGATGGTATGATCGATTTAGTGTTATTGGTATGACCAACTCTAGGCAAAGGGGAATCGATCCTATGAAGAGGTGCAACCGATCACAAGAGGGGAATCGATCCGTGTAAGAGGTGCAACACATTTTTAGTAGATGGGGGAACCGATCCTATGAACATGTGCAACAAGTTTTTAGTGAAAGGGGAACCGATCCTATGGACATGTGCAGCAAATACAAGTAGTTACCATAAGTATGTGGGGAACCGATCCTAGTACCTAGTCAACCAAATTTTTGGAAAGCTAGTGTGACTATGCACAGTACTCACATGGAGGTAGAACCGAAACTTGTTTTGGTAAAACCGTGAAACCCATGATTTATGATTGAGTGTTCTTAATCAATCACACAGTTCTTGAAAGTCAGATGAACTAATTCTAAAATCGTTTGGAAGTGTGGCAAATCGGTTTCAATATTGTAAGTATGAAAGAGGACTTACAAAGTAAAGATGTCGACATACTTTGAACATGTGCAATAACGCTTATCTTTTATTGTTCAAAGATATTCCTTAATAGCTAAAGGAAAAATCCCGGAACGAAAAATAAGTTGGGAATCTTTTAATTAAGGTTTTTAATTTTATTTTTGGTGTAGTTGCAGGAAATCCTACAATACATCTCTCATAAGAATTCATAATATTCAACACATCTTTTAGATCAACAATCAATCTTTTATTAATTGAGTAAGAAATTTTACAAGAAGGAAATGAAATCAAGAATATAATTACTACTCTAGACTTTCTCTCTCCTCAAGACTTTCTCCCCACTTTAAAAGATCTCTCCCCCTCTTAAGCCTACTCGGCCCTTTATATAGGACATTACATAGTGGATGACAGCTAAGCTGTCCTTTATTTTCGAATCTGGCTTGTGACATTCTCGCGAGTGTACAAATGTTAAATCTCGCAACATTCCTAAATATTGCTAGGTCTTCACATCTTTGTCGTGTTCGGGCTGTCGTCGTCTGTTGCATCATTTTTATTACCAATCTGCGATATCTTCGCAGTGTGTCGTTCATGGATTTCGCAAGGGTATTGGTGTTGCGATATTCTGATCCTACATCTTGCCTCTTCTCATGTCTTCTCTGCGAAGAAGAGAATGTCATGAGAACTAGTACTTTCAAAATGCTGCAGCTGTTCATTTTTTCATATTTTTCTGTATTGACATGATTCTATACTTTTACGCAGAATTTATTACACGTATCTCTTCTTCCATCCATTTCTTAACACGTCTTTTTCAACCGCTATTTCTCAACCGTTCATGTCTACTCTTCGCATTAAATGTGTTTGCCTTTTCGAGAATCCTTCTCTCTATATATATTTTTCTTACTCCTCTCTTCTCCTCTTTTATTTTCCTTCTTGTTTTCTCTGCAATTTTTCTTCCACATCTCTCCGTAACTTCTGCTTCTTCTACTGTAAATCTTCTTCTTTTTATTTCTTTTGATCTTCAATTTTTTCTTTATTCCCATACTCTGAAAATGCCTCCAGTTGGTCGTAAATATGAAACTTCTCTGGAAAAGGTTCAGAAATATTTCGAAGAGAAAGGTTTCACATTAACCACCATTCCCAATCAAGAATCTAAATCCATTCTTTCTGCTAAACTGTTTTATGATCATCATTGTGATGATAAGGAAATCATAGTTTCGCTAGGTCAGATTCTCGCTGGCCTTGCCATTCCTCTCTATGACTCTGATCTTCCTTTATTTTATGAATTTCTTGCTCATGCGAAATTCTCGCGAGCTATCTACCCATTGAGCGGGGATTGTATCCGCTTAATGCTTGAGTTTGCCAACCGTGGTGCTGGTAAAGGGTCTCTTTACCCTAAAGAAGTTAGGGATCCTGAATTCGAGGACTTAGAGATATTCGTTGAAAAATATGCAGTAGAGAGTTTCTTCGAAAACTATGAAGTAATAAACATGAAGAATGATAGAACTCGCTGGGGTGCTCGACTGAAGAGGAAAGAAAATATTGCCAGTGATAAAGTACTTATGCAAGACATCGACTGACAATCTGGCAAGAACAATATTCCTCGTCATTCTAAAGACGACAGGTGGTGCGTCTTTCCGCTAGTTTTGAAAGGACCTTATATTTCAGGTTCAAATGTGCTCCCTGCGAATCTCGCTAATTATCAACCTTGGGTATTTAACTGGCCTGAGAAAGCGAAAGAGGTATACTTCTTAAATTTCGCTCAGTTTATAATCTTTACTCCTTTTTATGCCTATTAATCTTGCGAAATTTTCAGATTACCAAGGTGAGAAAAAGCTACAAATTGACTGCTAAGGCAAGTACTCTAGCGGCGCTCCGTTTGATGACGGATGAAGTAAGAAATACTTTTCTTGATTACTTTTAACAATATTGTTGCCTCTGTTTCTTATCTTCATTCGTGTGCGAAGGTTGGTGTTGAAGTTGTTGAAGAAGAAGAAAGTTCTAAGGTTGCGAAGACTAAAGGTAAGGGTAAAGGTCCTCTTCACAGAGACAAGTCCATTGTCCCACCTTCAAAGAAACGAAAGATTCACTCTCCCTCTCCTTCAAATCTTCAATTTAGCGAGAGTTCTGATAATGAAGATAATGATGATGCTGATATTCCGTTCGCAAGAGAAAATCTTCCAACTGAATCTTCTATGGCACAATTTTCTAGCATCTTCTCTGACTCCAGGCAAGGGATTGAAGATGATCGTATCTCTAGTACGTGCGAAGCTATCGCGAGTATCTGCAATGCTCCTTTACTAGAGGGTGATGATTCTCTTCATGAGGTTTCCAGATCAGTGACTCCCAGCTTTCTAAATTCGCTTGGTGTTTTGGTATGTCTTCGCTCCCCTATTTCTTCATAATTTTAATTTTAAATTATATCTTGATAATTTCTTCACTTTCCTTTTCAGACTGGGAGGGCTTCCTTCGCTGTTACCTCAGATCTTGAGAGAAGACGTGGTATTCTCGAAAAGAAAAATCTTCAACTTCGCAAGAAAAATGAAGAATTGGAAGCTGAAGCTGCTACTATTTGCGAGAAGATTAAGCAATTAGAAGCTGACTCTTCCACTCAGAAGAATAAGATATCTAGTCTTCAAAGTGCCAATCAACAACTTTATGGTATGAGACTTTTCTCTTTTTCTTTGTTTTGTTTTCTCATTATCTTCGCTCATCTGATTTACCATTTTTGCAGACGTCTATAATCTTTCTGATGAAGCCATTCTTCTTCACTCATTCCTGACCCTATGGATAACAATGCCCTTCTTGATCACGTCAACAATTCTTTGAATAGTTTTTCAAATGACAAGATTAAATCTCTTCCTCTAACTGAACTTCAATCTAAATTTCGCCTTTTAGAAATTGATCATAGATCCAGTTTGGGCTTAGACAACCACTTTAAGCGTCTATATCTTAGTTCTAAAGAGAAAATTAATACTTTAAGAACCAAAATCAGTGATCTCCTAGATAATAAAGATCGCATCGCTAGACAAGGTGCTCAAGTATTAGCGAAATTCCAAAAGACTCTTCTTGAGGTTCAAATTGAACGAGATGAATCTATCTGCAAAAATGCTATATTTAGCGAAAGAGAGAATCAAATTCGCACCCTTCTTCTCATAAATAACGACGATGAATTCGCTTGGGCTGCAAAAGTTCTATATGACGCCATAAATAATTTAGGTGTTAACGTTAGTCTTCAAGCTAAGCATATGGCCTTGTTTAGGTATATGATTTCTGACAGAGAAGGTTGCTAATTGTTCTTCTTTATTTAATTGTTTGTCTTTCATGAAGTTGTCGTTAAGTTTCTGATTCATTGTCACATGTTCGTAGGAGCTGAAGAGAGATTTCGTAAAAGAATTGAAGAACTTGAGTCTGAGAAGGAGCAGCTCGCAATGAACCTTTCTTCTCGGGATGATAAATATTCTAGATTGAAGAGGCAATTACAGATTACTGTTGCGAATTTTAATAATGATGCTACTCTTTTTCGCAATCAGACTATTAAGATGGTCTACGATGACAATAGTATCCCTCATTCTGCATATCCTTGCCTTCTTGAAGAAATCCCCCAGAATGTGCCTTCTCTGGATATCTCTGACAGCGATGCTAGCGAAGAAGAGGAATCTGATGGAGATGAAGAAGTAGAAGGATCTGATGAAGAAGAAGAATCAAATGAGAAATAGTTCTATTTTCTTCCTTCTCTTTTGTAATATCTGTACATTCATTCTTTTAATCTTCTATTTTTGTAATCTTTTGCTGCGAATTTCTTGGATCTTCAATTACAAGCTCTACCTTTGTTGTTCCTTTCTGCACATGTTAAAAGAGCAATTTTTTTTTTTTTGCAATATAATTAATCGATATATTTTCAACCTTTCATTTTGTGAGTGCGCAAATCTATCATATGAAGACAAATAACATGTTTTCAATACATTCCCATACTTGCCTCTGTTATTTGCATTCAGATGAAAGATTAAGCAAGTTATTTTCAAATAGTGATATGTATTCATGCCTCAATATCGCAGCTGTTGCTGCTGAATTTTTGCAAGTAAGTATTTCTTGGTTTCTTCCAAGATTTCATTTTTTCTTTTTCTCTTATGTGGTCTTATTTTGCCTTCCTAGTTAAAGGTCTTATTATGCCACCTTTTGTCATTGCGACAAAATCGCAGGACGTCTTTACACTTTCATGTAATGACCCATTGATCTTGTCTTACCATTTTTCTAGTATTGTTGCCTCTGCAGGATATTTTTGTTGAGACAATATGACAGGCCTAAAAATTCTTGCAAACATAAAGCCCCATGACATTGCCGTCTTGCGACGAAATCGCAGGACGTACTTACACTTTCATGTATTGATCCATTGATCTCGTCTTATCTTTTTCTTTTGTATTATTGCCTCTTCAGGATTGTCGCACAAATATGACAAGCCTAAATATTCTTGCAAAAATAAAGCCTCATGACATTTGCATCTTAAAACACTTATCAGCTCCCTAATGGAGGGTGCCGCCCTTATCATCCCCCTCGTTTCCCCTTCAAGGAGGCGTACCTCTACCATACAAGGTTGGCTCCTCCCATCCGGTCTTAACAACAACAAGTTGTTTTCACAGCCTCTTATCCCTTTGCCTATAGGGCTTATGGTTACGAGACTGCACCCTAAGTGGAGTTTTCTTCGGGACGAGTGTAGCATAAGCCAAGACTTGCCAAGAATGGCCGAGACACTTCAAATTCCCCAGGCACTCTTGGCTCAACCGTGTACCTCGGCGCCTTGATCATATGATGACTCCTTAGGAGAGACCCTCAGTCGTCCAAACTAAGTCATAAGCTTAGTTTGAAAATCCGAGGTATCCCTCCTGGATGGGCTTTATTGACCCCAAATCTCCATGACTCAGGTTCCAGGGGCGGTGTAACCTTCTCCCTGAGCCATGTCAACATGTACCCCCTTTTATGACGTACTTTAGGTCTTACATTTGCCTCTTGCGAAATTTTGATCTCGCGAACTAGGGTGTACGCCATAGCAGGTTCGCCCCTTTCTGATTGTTTTGTTTCTTTTTCTGCATATTAGCTCTTTTGCAATTTCGCAATCTCATCTTTATCATTCTTAAATATATTTTCTTCTTCTGCATATCAGCTCTTTCGCAATCTCATCTTTGTTATTCATAAATTCGCAATCTTTTTTTTTTAGATCAACCATACATTTTTCTTTCTTCTCCCAATTTTTACTTTGGTAATCAACAAGTACTTTCATTCTTTAAGCCTCTTATTTCTGCTACTTTTTGTCTCTGAATTTTTAAATTTTTTTGTCTGTTGCGAGATTTTCGCCGCTTCTTATCTTCAATATGCCTTGGCTTCGCAGTGTTTCTTCTTCTCTCTATTCTATTGTATCTACCATCAATTTTCACTCTTTTGTTTATCTTTGATGTTGTGTCTCCAATTCTTCTTCTTCGCAGCTCTTTCTTCGTAAGATTCTATATCAATTTCATAACATTTTTTTTTCTTCAATCCAATCTCCTTTTATGATGCCAATACCATTGGGATAAGGGAATTTGATACATTGATGGAAAGTTGATGCCACACCTAGAATCTCATGTAACCAAGGTCGTCCAATCAATGCGTTGTAAGGTGATTCTACATCAACTACAGAATAAAATTTCAGAGGACAGCCATTTCAGTGGAATTCGCATATGAACTTCTCCTTTAGGCTTATTTGCAGTTCCATTAAAACCATAAATTTTGTAAGTTGAAGGTATTAGATCTTCATCTTTCCCTCCCATAGTTTTATAAGTGTGATAAAAAAGGATATTCACAGAACTTCCAGTATCGATCAAAATTCTATTGATTGCCCATGAATTCTCAGCTTCATCATCTTCATCATCACAAGGTTTTGGGTTAATCTCCAATATTACCACTAATGGGTTGTCATGCATCTCTCCATCCTCAGGTACTTCTTATGCGGTAAAAGAAATAATCTGCTTTTGCCATTATTTCAGTGGCGGTGTCTTCGCAATGTTCATTATTTCTCTATTATCAGCATCTCTTGCGAAAACCCTGCTGAGAGTGTTATCGTGAAAATCTTCAATTGTCCTGTACGAATGTACAATAGAGTTACAAAACAGGTTCTTTGCCTTTGCTCCAACTTCTATCACAAATGTTTCTCTTTCTTTTGTTGTGTTTGTCTTGCGGATATCTGGAGGAGGTGGTAATGCTTGAGTTTGAGTTTGCCCTACTAGAAAATGATTTAGCTTTCCTTGATCTATCATCCTGAGAATGATTCTCTTTATATTTCTGCAGTCATTTGTTGTATGCCCATGAAAATGATGATAAGAGCAAAATTCATTACTCCTGAAGCTTGGAGGCGGTTCATTCCCATGTTCCATGGTACGGGTATGTTTTCCATCATGATTATCGCTTCCCATATCTTCTCCACACTAGCGTTCAAAGGTGGCATTTTGATTTCTTCCCATATTACCCCGTGATTTCGCTGTCCTCTATGATAGTTTTTCCTCTGACCTTCATAAGTTTCTTGTGGTGATCAAGTCTTTGAATTTTGTTATTTCCACCACGGATATAGAAGTTTCTTTCTCTCTCGAATTCTTCTTGATCACTACTTCCCATAGCTAATAACTTCTGCTGACTATCTCCCATTATCCTTTCTTGTTGTCCTTGCGAAGTGCTCGCCACTGTATTTATCAACTTAGGTAACAAGCTTGTGTTCGCTTCTTTTGAACTTGTGTTCGCAACTGGGTATGATT
Source organism: Papaver armeniacum (assembly GCA_023531295.1). Lineage (NCBI taxonomy): Eukaryota > Viridiplantae > Streptophyta > Magnoliopsida > Ranunculales > Papaveraceae > Papaver > Papaver armeniacum. The sequence goes on from JAJJWW010004385.1 coordinate 115,848, forward strand.
CCATCTCATTTTGCTTTTCCTCAAGAGCAATATACTCCTCCTGAAGTTCTCGCAACTCAGTCATTGTGATTGTATTCTTGATTCTGAAAATTTGAATGTATAACAGATTGGTTGTGAACATAGCGTTAATGAATGATAAAATGAGATATCTATCATCCACACAACCAGCCATATCACTACACATTGTCTTCCATCTCATGGTTAGATGTTTCAAACTTTCACCAACCCTTTGCTTTAACCCAAATACATCTTCAATGCCAGGTCGCGAGGAATTGTTACTTATTACGCCCCTAAAAATATAGCCTACAAATGGCTGAAAGATGTTATAGTATTCTTCGGCAAACCTTCAAACCATTTCAAGGCCTCTCCTGTTAAACTTTATGCAAAATATTTGCACAATACAACATCATGGTTCTCCCATTGTTACATACATCTCACATAAGCTTTGATGTGTTGTACTGCACAAGTTGTTCCATCGAAAATGCTGGTTAACGCAGGTAAATTGCACTTTCGGGGTATTCCTCCCAATTGTACTTCTTGTGTGGATGGGGTTTTCGCATCTTCTTCTATGGCTTCATCCAGTTGTTTCTTACCTCATTCTCTTTTATTATTTAACATTCCTCTCATTTCCGCTAACTCTCTCAAAATTTGTTCATTTATACAAGAATTTGGACCCATGGGTCTTTTTAACTCCGCCTCTCTTCTTCTGCGTTCATATCTGTTTTGACTTTCTTGTTCATCATTTTCTTCTCGCCTTTCTCTGCGATCTTCTCTTTCATTTCTTTCATGAATTCGCGTACCATTATATCTCTCATTTTCTCTTCTTTGCCGCCTTTCAGCTCTCCTTTGTACTCTATCATATTCTTCATTGATATTACCATTGTTGCGATTTAGTTCACGCCTTCTTTCTCGATTATCATGATTGTTCTGGCGAATTGCCTCTTGTAGCTCCTGTTCTTCCACTTCTGCTCTCAGTCTTTCCCTCTCGCAAGCTATACGTGCTTGTTCAGTGTAGTGTCTTTCAATTTCATATTCAATTACTCGTTGATTTCTCCGTACTTCTCTCCCATGCAATATTCTCCTTCCTTCTTCCTGATTTTCTTCGCCATCTTGATTATTTTCCCCCTGACGTTGTCTATTTCCTTGATTTCTATCGTTTTGCCCATTTTGAAGAGTTTCAGCCCGTTGGATATAACGATCTTCCATTATTTCTCTTCTTTCGCGACATTCTTCGCCTGGATTTTGTACTTCCTCTCGAATTTCTTCATTAGCAGTTTTTACAGGTAAATTTCGTCTTATTTCTTCTCTAACAGATCTTGAACTTGACCTTGTAGTGCTTCTTGAACTTCTATTTTGTAATCTCATGTTTTCCATCCTAAACTCATGATTTTTCCTTGTCAGATTTGCACGTTCTTCTGCTTCTAATCACCTTTATTCATGTATTGTTTGCCTTAATGCCTCTAACACTGCAATCTCTTAATTTCCATGAATTATTTCTCCAATTACTTCTTGGCCCCTCTCCCCTCGTCCATTGCTTCCTAATTGTTGTTCTTCTCCCATTTTATCTACAGAATCTGATCGCCAAGTATGTACACTCACTCTGTCATAATCCACAGTTATATTTTGTATTAGTGTACGTTGAATTGGTGGTTGAATTTGATTTTCTCCATTTTTCCTTGTGTTCATTCTTGAAGATTCCTCCATTTCATTTCTCCCTTCTCCAGCAAGTCTCCTACTCCTTCTAACAGTTGTTGGTTGTTTGGATGCACGTCTTCTTCTAGCCATTTTTCAATCTTAGTAAATTGTTGAAAATTATATGAAATTCCTTTCCTATTATTCCAAATTATTTCAAATCACAGGTTCAATCCCTGTTTCTAGCGCCATTACGTAGTTGCAGGAAATCCTACAATACATCCCTCGTAAGAATTCATAATATTCAACACATCTTTTAGATCAACAATCAATCTTTTATTAATTGAGTAAGAAATTTACAAGAAGGAAATGAAATCAAGAATATAATTACTGCTATAGACTTTCTCTCTCCTCAAGACTTTCTCCCCACTTTAAAAGATCTCTCCCCCTCTTAAGCCTACTCGGCCCTTTATATAGGACATTACATAGTGGATGACAGCTAAGCTGTCCTTTATTTTCGAATATGGCTTGTGACATTCTCGCGAGTGTACAAATGTTAAATCTCGCAACATTCCTAAATATTGCTAGGTCTTCACATCTTTGTCGTGTTCGGGCTGTCGTCGTCTGTTGCGTCATTTTTATTACCAATCTGCGATATCTTCGCAGTGTGTCGTTCATGGATTTCGCAAGGGTATTGGTGTTGCGATATTTTGATCCTACATTTGGAAAATGAAATTTGTTAATGTGCATTCTAATTGGAGATTTTCTAAGAGATTTTCGGTCAATATTTGGACAAAGCATTTCCAGGAATTATGGAAACCGAATCTGGAAAATATTGCATATCTTGAGAATATTTTAGGTTTTGGAAATTCCTTGGTGTCCAAACTTCCTTGGTCTATAAATACCAAAGTTCGCATTTCTAGCAAACTAATCCTCAGAGCCAGCAAAACTACCTAGTTGTGTTGTTAATGGTGGAGCCGCCTATTCGGAGAGGAAAGTAACCTAATTAGGCGAAATCTCTTACGGCCACTCAGTTTAAAGACTTATATGGGATTGAGAAGCTCTATTAGTACCGTTGGTGGGAAACTAGATAATTTCGGTTTATTATTAGTTTTCGATTGATTTGATTGACTAACGGTTGTTGAACTTTGATTGCACCTAGTTTGTTTATGCTTGAGAAACTTATCTTCTGATATAAGATTCACTCAAACTAGATCGAATTTTCGACGGGGATCTTTAGACTGTTTGTAGATCTAAAGACGTCTTGTGATAAATCCATTATTAACAGACTCCGTTCTGTGCGTGATTGATCACAAGAGATTCAATTTGATTGTGTGCAGGTGTTTATTGAAGATCTAAGAAGATTTGAAGACAAAAAAAACTTTGAAGATTTCTGATTTGGGTTCATAATCTTCGGTGTGCACAATACTTATTTCGGTTAAAGAGTGATAGGTGTAGAATACACCGTATTTACTATCTAGTAGTTACGCTTTCTTTGCTATTTTTCTTGTGAATTATGCACTTTACGTGTGTTTTTGAGTTGTTAGGTACTCTGGAGTCGCACGGAGGAAAAGAAGGAGAAATGACCCAATTTGAGCAAAAGGGCGAAATTGTCATCTCGGGGAGCAAGTGATATATGGAGTGACCCAAGGTTAAGGGGCAACTCTATTAGGAGGAGTAGTAAATGCAGCCAGCTGTGGTTAAGGGGTGACCACATCTTATGGGGCATCCTTTGGGATGTCCCTTATCGATGAAGAGGGGTGTCATCATCAAGTCTTATCCTAAAACACCAAGTCGAGAGAATATGTTTCTCTCATTCATTTACTTTTTCACTGGCGAGAGAGGAAGTGAGGCAGCCATGGATCGAGAGAAAGGGAGAAAGCAATCACGATCTTTGTTGGTTCCGATACCGGATCGATGTTGATGAGCTCTGATGATGAACACATAAATGGAGAAGTGAACTTGAGATCGAGAAGATGGATCCGGAATCGATTTGGAAGAAATTTGGGGGTGAAGAGAAGTTGTTGTTGCCGTGCTTTAATGGAGGAACTCATGGATAGAAATTGCTGTGTTTTGATAGAAATTCAGAGGAGGTGAAACTATTGTGTGAATTTCGAGATGGGTTCTTGATGAACCCGGGTTTTATCCGGGTGGTTGGAAGTGGAGGAGTACCGGTCCAGGGTTTTATCGGTGAATGTTTTGTGAACTGTGATGGGGAAATGGATGAGATGAATCGAGTTGTTTTATAGAATGAGCTTGTTGGCGGTTTAATGGCCCGAGGTTGCAAAAGCAATTTGTTTGAATGGGTCAAGGCTGTGACGGTGAAGATGTGAATCGATGATGATGATTGCGGATTTGGATGAATTTGAGCTCGCGATACTTATGGGATCGGTTAATGGCTTGTTTGGGTACCGATGGAGTGAGTTGTGGTTGAAGGGCTTGGCGGTGTTGGCGTTCTTTGCAATATAGATAAGGAATGAAGCTTGATCTTTGTTGTTGCGAGAGAATGAGAGCTGAAATTGGAAGCTCAGTTTAGCGGGGAAGAAGGTGGATGAGTAATAACACGAGAGATGTTGAATTGGAGATGACTTGGTTGGCCTAGGATACGACTATTGGTTGCCACAGGATGTTATGTTGAACTCTGGTGGTATTGGTCATGGTGCAGGAGGATTGTGTTAGATGAATGCTAGGCTTGTGGCGGTGGCACTAGCCTGGGATTGAATTGCTATCCTGAAATGCGGTGGTTGTTGGTGGCTCGGGGCGGGAAGGTGAAGGTGTTGGTGGTAGTGGCAGTGCATGCTAAGTTGGTTGCGAGTTGCGGCTGGCTTGAGTTGTCTTTATCTTGGTGGCTTTGGTGGGTGCGGAGTTGATGTTGCAGTGTGAAGCTGGTGTTGGATTGCTAGAGAGAGGCGGGCTATACGAGGAGTTTGTGTTGTTGCTTCTAGGCGATCTTGATGCAATGGCAATGTTATTCTTTGTGGCGATTGGTAATCTTGTTATGCTCGGTATTCTTTGTGACAAGGGAAATGCAGTGAGTGTGGAATTGTTTGAGCCGCAGTGAGTTGGAAGGATACAAGGCAATGTGCAGGTGATGGCAGTGGATGGAGTATTGCTGGTGACAATGGGGAGTTGTAGCTGCTGTTAATTGTTAGGTCTTTGGTATTGAAGCGGCGGTGGTGGTGCAATGAGCTACAAGAGGTATCGGTGGTGGCGGCGAGAATGGGCTTGTGGAATTCAATGTGGTTTTAACGGGGTGTTGAAATGTTGTTGGCAAAGATTTGGTGAAGTTTTGAGTGAAGGTTTCAAGAATAAGGTGCAATGCGGTGCGGGGCCATTATGGTGGGTGCACAAGGATTGTGCATCTCAAATTGGCCGATGCAATATAGATCATGCCAAGTCTAGCCGGTCGATCGGAGTCCGGTTCGACTCCATCGGTTAGCTCGACCGGTTTGACCGATCCGAGTTGACCGTTCCAACCCGTTGACCCGGCCGTTCGACCGTTGACCGGTGATCGGTTTGACTTTGTCGGTCCGAGATATTTTCCGGCGACTATTAGGCCAAATTCCGGCCACAATCCCGGTTTTCGGCGAACAAAAATTCGAGAATTTTCTATGGACTTCTCTCATGGGTGTGAAGACTTGGGCTAGGAATTGGATGGAGAATTGGACTCAAATTTGGAAAGAGAAGGTGGAAGAGTTGAGAAAAGCTTGGAATTGGAAATTGAATTGCAAAAGGAAAAGGATTCTATTCCTTAGAAGATATGGAGAATATTGAAGCTTATAAATAGAGAAGTTTTCTACAACTTCTATACCTCTCTACACACACATCACTTGTGTTTTTGCTTGCTTTTCTAAGATTTTTTTTAATTACTTGTGTGAATTTGAAAATTCTTCTTTTAATTATTATTATTTGTGTGAATTTCAAAAACATGAGTAGCTAAATTTCTTATTGATTGAGGATGAATTCCTAGTTCTTAACATATGATTTAAGTTTTTGTTTTCAAATTCTATCTTGAAGTTTTTCACATAATTATCGTTTGTTTTTACTAATAGGAGTGATCTTAAAGACATTCATGATTGATTGATAGATTGTTTGGAGTGCACGCTAAATTGATTTGTTAACTTGATCTAAAGCTAGTGAAAGTTAGGAGATAAGTAATCGTTTCTTGACTCTTTACATAAGTAGCAAACACGAGACCTTGCGGAGGGATTCCGTGGAGCAATTGTGTGTAGAAACAACGTTAGCAAGTAGACCTTGAGCTAAGAGTCTAACTACTAATATCAACCTAAGAAATTCACAAAACTTAATGCATGAGCCAAGTTACATCTAGGTTGAGCTAATTCTAGGTGGCTTGGTGATTAGAATCCGGTAGTCGAGAACTTCCGTGTCCGGTGATACAAGGGATTTAGGGGTTTAGCACTGAGCTTTGCTTTACCTACGGTTGGTGATAATTTGTGACTAATAACAAGTAGAATAGAACATAACTTGATTCATTGTTTCGTAACGAAGAAGGATTCCTTGATCTTCTCTCTCTTATTGCTTTCATCTTTCAACTTTCGATTTTAATTGCTTTGTTTATTTTTATTTTGCTTTTTACACCCCCTTTCGTGACAACTTTTACAACTAAGATCTCTTGCTCCTCGTGGGAACGAACTTGACTTCCATTATATTATTTTTAATTGAGTGGAAATATTGAATTAATTTGATTGCACCTACGACACGCATCAAATTTTGGCATTATTGCCGGGGAGCAACGGGCGATTTTTAGTTGTTTTTATTTTTCTTTTTGATTTATTCTTGCTTTGTTAGATTCTTTACCGTATCTAACTTAGTTTGTGAGAATCTTGTTTGGTGTTATACCTTTGGTGAATGCTTAAAGGGGGTAGACCGAGTCCAATACGTCTTCGATCCGGCACTCAACTAAAGGATTTCATTCGTGCGATTAACACTCCACTTTCTCCTTCTTCATCAAGTGATTCGGACAAAGAGGAAGACACAATGGCTGATCGTACACTAAAGGACCTAGCTTCTCACAAGCTTGATACACAACAATGGTGTATCCAAACTAACTCAACCTTCGAAATCAAGCGGGGTTGATTAGAGAGTTACCAAAGTTCCATGGCATGGTGAATGAGGACCCAAATAAACATCTTATGGACTTCTATGCCATAGTTATGGCTATGCTTCCACCAGGAGACTAATGCGGATGGAGCATTGTTGAAAGCTTTCCCGTTTTCTTTGGCGGGCAATGCTAAGGAATGGTTATATTATTTACCTTAGGAAGTATCACAACATGGAATGGGATGAAGAAACTTTTCCTCGAGAGATATTTTCCCGCATCCAAGGCTACTCAAATTCGCAAGGAGATTTGTGGATTGAAACAACAAGTGGGAGAATCATTGTATGAATGTTGGGAGCGATACAAGAGGTTGGTGGCAAGTTGTCCACACCATCAATTTAGTGACGTTATGATACTCCAATACTTCTATGAAGCTCTCCACTCAAGTGATAGGTCTCTTCTTGACGCCGCGGGTGGTGGTGCACTAATGAACAAGACTTTGACCGAAGCTAGAGAGTTGATTGAAAGTATGGCGGCAAACTCGCAACAATTCTACACAAGGGATGAACCAATGGTTAGGCGAGTGCATGAAGTTAGTGATTCGTCATCACATCTTGATCAAAGGATGAGTAACATGGAGATAATGATGCAAAGAATGGCCGCGGTAATTATTCCGGATGATGAGACCGAACAAGTGAATGCTTTATATCCAAATCAAAGGCCAAGGTACGATCCATACTCCAATACCTATAATCCCAGTTGGAAGGATCATCCCAACTTTAGTTATGCAAACAAGCAAGCGGCGGCTCCTAATCCATATGCACAACAAGGTGGTTTTCAACAATCACGATTCCAACCTCAACAACAAGGTGGTTATCAACAATTCCAACCTCAAGTGAAAGAACAAGGATCTTCAATTGATGATAAGCTTAATGTCATGATGCAAGGTATTACGTCATTGTTTCAACAAAATCAACAAAAGACCGATTCGGCGATCAAGGATTTACAAACTCAAATGGGACAATTGGCGACCGATGTGAATTTATTGAAATCTCAAGCATCCACAAAACTTCCTTCACAACCATTTGTGAATCCAAGAGAGAATGTTAATGCGGTTACTTTAAGAAGTGGAAGACAAGTGGAGGGTCCAAGTCATCATGAGGAAGTTAGTGAAGAGGTAGTCAAAGATAAGGAGGAAACCGCACCAAAGGAGAATTCCACACCAAACGACCAATCCAAGGAACCGGTTTCTACTTTCACTACTCCACCTCCTTTTCCTAGTCGTTTTGCTAAATCCAAGAAAGAAGCTCAAGACAAGGCACTTATGGATATCTTCAAGAAGATTGAAATCAATATACCATTCATTGAGGCTATTAAGACAATTCCAAGGTATGCCAAGTTCATGAAGGAATTATGCATCAAGAAGGATAGGTTGCTTGATAATGAAATTACTAAAGTTGGCGAGAGTGCGTCGGCTATGCTATTGAAGAAGATGCCTACAAAGTGCACGGATCCCGGTGGTTTCACGGTGCCAATTACTATTGGTAAGCAAAGGTTTGAACATGCTTTACTTGACTTGGGTGCTTCCATTAGTGTGATGTCGGCCGAAATATATGACTCCTTGAATCTTGGACCTTTGAAAGAGACGAGAGTTATTATCCAATTGGCAAACAAGTCTAACATATATCCAAAGGGGCTTGTAGAAGACGTGCTAGTGCAAGTAAATGAGCTTATTTTTCCGGTGGATTTCTTTGTGGTGGATATGGACAACAATGAGAACCGATCATCTACTTCTTTACTTCTTGGGAGGCCATTCATGAAGACCGCAAAGACGAAGATTGATGTTGATAAGGGTACACTCACTATGGAATTCGACAAAGAGATAATACACTTTAATATATTTGAAGCCATGCGTTACCCAAGTGATGTGCATTCCGTTTACTCCATTGATGTGGTTGATTCATTAGCGCAACAAATGGTGGAATTGAACCAAGAGGATGAACTTGATGTGGTGTTGCAAAATAGCATTGAATTGGACGTCCATGGCTTATCTAACTTGGATGTTGAAATCTCCAAGGAATTGGTGGAGATGTGTGGTGCTTTGGCGACATTGCAAGAAGCTAAAATGGGTGATGTTTCTTATATTTCTTTACCCGTGAATGATGAAATACTTGTACCATCTATTGTGAAGGCGCCCAAATTAGAATTGAAGCCGCTTCCGGATCATTTGAAGTATGCTTTCTTGGGAGATGGAGATGAGCTTCCGGTGATTATTTCTAAGAACCTCACACCGGTGCAAGAAGACCGTTTGCTTAGAGTCTTGAAAGAGCACAAAACGGCTATTGGGTGGACAATTGCGGACATCAAAGGTATTAGTCCATCCATGTGCATGCATAGGATTCTAATGGAAGAGAACGTGAAACCGGTACGTGATGCTCAACGTCGGCTTAATCCTCCCATGATGGAGGTTGTGAAAAAAGAGATACTCAAATTGCTAAGTGTGGGGGTAATCTACCCAATTTCCGATAGCAAGTGGGTTAGTCCGGTTCAAGTGGTACCAAAGAAATCCGGAGTCACGGTTGTTCGAAATCAAGACGATGAACTTGTTCCTACAAGAGTTCAAACCGGTTGGAGAGTGTGCATTGACTATAGAAAGCTTAATTCCGCAACCCGCAAGGATCACTTTCCTTTACCTTTCATTGATCAAATGTTGGAGCGGTTAGCGGGGCATTCTTATTATTGCTTCTTGGATGGTTATTCGGGATACAACCAAATTGTTATTGCACCGGAGGACCAAGAGAAGACCACTTTCACTTGTCCGTTTGGAACGTTTGCATATAGACGGATGCCGTTCGGCCTTTGCAATGCGCCGGCTACTTTTCAAAGATGCATGGTGAGTATATTCTCGGATTATGTGGAGCGCATCATCGAGGTATTTATGGATGACTTTAGTGTTTATGGCAATTCTTTTGATGGTTGTTTAAATAACCTTGAACTAATTCTTAAACGATGCATAGACACAAACCTTGTCCTTAATTGGGAGAAATGTCACTTTATGGTAAACCACGGCATAGTACTTGGTCACATTGTGTCCTCTCGAGGGCTCGAAGTGGACAAGTCAAAGATAGATTTAATAAGAAACTTACAATATCCCACTTCGGTGAGGGAAATCCGTTCTTTTCTTGGTCATGCAGGTTTCTATAGGCGGTTTATCAAGGATTTCTCCAAAATCTCCATGCCGATGTGCAAGTTATTACAAAAGGAGGTACCTTTCGACTTCAACAAGGAATGCAAGGATGCTTTTGACAAATTAAAGGAGATGTTGACAAGTGCACCAATTATCAAATCACCGGATTGGAATCTTCCATTTGAATTAATGTGTGATGCTAGTGATTATGCGGTTGGAGCCGTTTTGGGTCAAAGGGTGGACAAGTTGTCCCATGTTATCTATTATGCATCTAGGACCCTTAATGATGCACAAATTAATTATTCTACCACGGAAAAGGAGTTATTGGCTATAGTTTTTGCGTTGGAAAAATTTCGATCATACTTGGTGGGTACAAAGGTTATTGTGTATTCCGATCATGCCGCACTAAGACACTTGATAAAGAAGAAAGAAGCTAAGCCAAGATTAATTCGGTGGATCCTATTGTTACAAGAGTTCGACATAGAAATTCGTGATAAGAGGGGTGTGGAGAATACCATTGCGGATCATCTTAGTAGACTTGTTATGTCTCAAGAGGAACTTCCATTACATGACCGTTTTCGGACGAACAACTTTTCTCCATGGACGAATCAACACCTTGGTATGCGGATATAGTGAATTACTTGGTGACAAGGAAGGTACCTAGTACAATGTCTAATTTCCAAAAGATGAAACTTAAGAAGGTCGCTAAGCAATATGTGTGGGATGAACCATACTTATGGAAATATGGCGTTGATCAAATAATGCGAAGGTGCGTGCCTAATTCCGAATTTCAATCCATTCTCTCCTTTTGCCACACTTTTGCATGTGGTGGCCACTTTGGATCTAAACGCACCGCTCTCAAAGTTCTCGAAAGTGGATTTTATTGGCCCACCTTGTTTGAAGATTCATATGTTTTTTGTAAATCGTGTGATAGATGTCAACGAACGGGCAATGTAGGTGCTCGAAATCAAATGCCACTCACACCAATTCTCGCCGTTGAGATTTTTGATGTGTGGGGTATTGATTTTATGGGCCCTTTTGTCAATTCGAATGGAAACTTTTATATACTTCTTGCCGTTGATTATGTTTCGAAATGGGTGGAAGCTAGAGCCACCAAGACTAATGACTCTCAAGTTGTTTGTGATTTTGTAAGGGAAAATATTTTCAATAGGCATGGAACACCAAGAGTGGTGATAAACGATGGAGGCTCACATTTCAAGAAGGCTTTCCACGCTCTCCTCAAGAAGTACAACATAACACACAAAATTGGTACACCTTATCATCCACAAACTAGTGGACAAGCGGAAATTTCAAATCGTGAGATAAAGTCCATTCTTGAGAAAACGGTAAATACCACAAGGAAAGATTGGAGCTTTAAGCTCAATGATGCACTTTGGGCGTATAGAACGGCGTATAAGACACCAATTGGTATGTCTCCATATAGGTTGGTTTATGGTAAGGCTTGTCATCTCCGGTTGAACTTGAACATAAGGCTTATTGGGCGATAAAGAAATTCAACATGGAGTATGATGAAGCGGGGAAACAAAGAAAGTTACAACTACATGAGCTAGAGGAGATACGTAATGATGCTTACGAGAGTGCCCGGATTTACAAGGAAAAGACTAAGCTTTTTCATGACAAGATGATTTCGCGGAAAAGTTTTGTTGTGGGGCAAAAAGTCCTTTTATTTAATACTCGTTTACGTTTATTTCCGGGAAAGCTTAAGTCCCGTTGGGTGGGACCATTTGTTGTTACTAATGTTTATGCTCATGGTGCAATTGATATTGTTAGCGAAAAAACAGGACAACAATTGAAAGTCAACGGCCATAGGTTAAAGCCATATTATGAAAACTTTCCAACGGAGCATGTGGACGTAATTGGACTTCAAGATGCACTCCCTCTGGAGGAGTAATGTGCCGCAAGAGCTACGTCGGGCCGTCGACTTTAAAACAAGCGCTTAATGGGAGGCAACCCATCGGTTTTGTATTTCTTATCCTTTTGCTTTTTGTTATTTCTTTTTCTTGTTTCTTATCATGTTAAAATTTCCCACCTTGACTTTACTAGGAGGATTCAATTACATTGAGGACAATGTAAGGTTTAAGTGTGGGGGAGTGGTTAAGCATGTTTTTAAAACAAAAATTACAAAAAAATGAAAAAAAAAAAAAAAAAAAAAAAAGTTTTTACTTAAAAATTCCAACTTTTAAAGATTTTAGAGTCACTAGCATACTTCTAGGTATGTTTACATAGAGATTTTGACCGACATAATTGAACTTGGAAATGTTGGAGAACTACATTCGGATTTCTTGTTTGTTTGAGTGTTAAATAATGGATTTAATCATGCCGGTGATGCGAATTTGGTGCAGGGAGAAAGGCGTTATTAGAGTTGCTGATCAATCATTAGTGGAGACTACCCATATTCATATCATGAGAGGCACCGACCAGAATTTTTCCATCTACTAAAGAGCTTCTTTTGAGTGTGTGTCACCGTACGTTAATTCCGGGTAGAATGGTGAGCTACCCAACCTCCCACCAATAGAAGCACTACTCTTTGATCTCTTGAGTGCTAATTTTGTCAATCATGAGGGTGACGTCCATGGATGAAAGCTTCCTTCTTGTAGTTCGATTTGCAGTTAGCACCATTCTCTCTCACGACAACAACGGATCCATAGAAACACTCTCATCATCAACAAGGAGCGACACCAAAATCTACAAGGAAAGTTGGAAAAGTTTAAGGTTTACAAGCAACGGAACGAGAAAAAGAGCAAATTTCATATTCAAGTAAAGCAACATACAAAGAGCGGATTTTTACATATATGTTGAAGACTTACAATATAATGAGGTAATTTTATATCCAAGTATGAAGACTTATTCATGAAAGCGAAGAAAATTAAAAGGTGAGAATTTTTTGAAGTTTATGATTTCAAGGCGATACAAGTTGTGAAGAATCAAGCGGTAAAATACTTCTTCCACGGCCATGGTTTGTTTTTGTATTTAATTTCTCTTGTTTTCAAAAAAAAAAAAAAAAAAAAAAAAAAAAGAGAAAGAGAAAAACAAGAGAAATATTTGTTCTTATTTAATAAGCCGTGGGAAAGGAAAATATATAAGGAAGTTTCAAGCGACAAGGATTCTAAGTTTATATGAAAAAGAGTTAAGAATTGTTAAGGATTTATGAAATTCAAGGGTTTATCATCAATAGTTGAAACCAAAGACGAAGATTACGAAGACGAACGAGGAGCGGAAGACGTTTCTATTGGATACCGTGAGAGTGGTGTTATCATAATTGGCGATCGGATGTGAAGGTAAGTAAGTAATCTCATCCTCGATAATATGGTTGATTTCCTTTCTTAGAGATCGTCAGAAAAATGGTTTTTCAAAATGTTAAAAGATGTGGGTTTTTAAAATATTTCGGAAGTTATCCTTCCCACCATTCAACGTGATGCAGGATTTCTATCTTCATTCCTACCTGCACACATGTGAGAACCATAAAAAGCCGTCTTTTTGAGTGCAATTATCATAAAATCCTATTTGGTGAGGCAGAAGTCGAGGCGAAATGCTTATTGATCGTTTCTCAAACACGCAGTCTCTCATTATGGTGTGGTTATTTCTCACTCAACATTTAAGAATGAGAATATGTTCTTTGGTATTTCTAACTTCTTATTACTAGCATGCAGAAACTCTATGTCCTCATAACTCTTTGGATGCTTGGGACGCTTGAACGCTTTGAAGTTGTGAGTTTTTAGTTTGATTTGCTCGAGGACTAGCAAAGTCTAAGTGTGGGGGAATCTGATAGGTGTAGAATACACCGTATTTACTATCTAGTAGTTACGCTTTCTTTGCTATTTTTCTTGTGAATTATGCACTTTACGTGTGTTTTTGAGTTGTTAGGTACTCTGGAGTCGCACGGAGGAAAAGAAGGAGAAATGACCCAATTTGAGCAAAAGGGAGAAATTGTCATCTCGCAGGCAAGTGATATATGGAGCTGACCCAAGGTTAAGGGGCAACTCTATTAGGAGGAGTATTAAATGCAGCCAGCTGTGGTTAAGGGGTGACCACATGTTATGGGGCATCCACTGGGGTGTCCCTTATCTGATGAAGAGGGGTGTCATCATCAAGTCTTATCCTAAAACACCAAGTCGAGAGAATATGTTTCTCTCATTCATTTACTTTTTCACCTGAAACTGAGAGAGGAAGTGAGGCAGCCATGGATCGAGAGAAAGGGAGAAAGCAATCACTGATGCTGTTGGTTCCGATACCAGATCGATGTTGATGAGCTCCTGATGAACACATAAATGGAGAAGTGAACTTGAGATCGAGAAGATGGATCTGGAATCGATTTGGAAGAAATTTGGGGGTGAAGAGAAGTTGTTGTTGCTGTGTTTTAATGGAGGAACTCATGGATAGAAATTGCTGTGTTTTGATAGAAATTCAGAGGAGGTGAAACTATTGTGTGAATTTCAGATGGGTTCTTGATGAACCCAGGTTTTATCTGGTGGTTGGAAGTGGAGGAGTACCATTCCAGGGTTTTATCTGGTGAATGTTTTGTGAACCTGTGATGGGGAAATGGATGAGATGAATCAGAGCTGTTTTATAGAATGAGCTTGTTGGCAGTTTAATGGCACGAGGTTGCAAAGCATTTGTTTGAATGGGTCAAGGCTGTGACGGTGAAGATGTGAATCGATGATGATGATTGCGGATTTGGATGAATTTGAGCTTTGATACTTATGGGATCTGTTAATGGCTTGTTTGGGTACCGATGGAGTGAGCTGTGGTTGAAGGGCTTGGCGGTGTTGGCGTTGTTTGCAATATAGATAAGGAATGAAGCTTGATCTTTGTTGTTGCGAGAGAATGAGAGCTGAAATTGGAAGCTCCGTTTAGCGAGGGGAAGAAGGTGGATGAGTAATAACACAGAGATGTTGAATTGGAGATGACTTGGTTGGCCTAGGATACGGCTATTGGTTGCCCAGGATGTTATGTTGAACTCTGGTGGTATTGGTCATGGTGCGGGAGGATTGTGTTAGATGAATGCTAGGCTTGTGGCAGTGGCACTAGCCTGGGATTGAATTGCTAGCCTGAAATGCGGTGGTTGTTGGTGGCTCGGGCGGGGAAGGTGAAGCTGTTGGTGGTAGTGGCGGAGTGCATGCTAAGTTGGTTGCGGGTTGCGGCTGGCTTGAGTTGTCTTTGTCTTGGTGGCACGAGTGGTGCGGAGTTGATGTTGCCAGTGTGAAGCTGGTGTTGGATTGCTAGAGAGAGGCAGGCTGACGGGGAGTTTGTGTTGTTGCTTCTAGGCGATGCGATGCAATGGCAATGTTATTCTTTGTGGCGATTGGTGATCTTATTATGCTGCTGTTTATTCTTTGTGACAAGGAAATGCGGTGAGTGTGGAATTGTTTGAGCATGATGAGTTGGAAGGATACAAGGCAATGTGCAGGTGATGGCAGTGGATGGAGTATTGCTGGTGACAATGGGGAGTTGTAGCTGCTGTTAATTGTTAGGTGCTGGTATTGAAGCAGAAACGGCAGCTGGTGCAATGAGCTACAAGAGGTATCGGTGGTGGCGGCGAGAATGGGCTTGTGGAATTCAATGTGGTTTTAACGGGGTGTTGAAATGTTGTTGGCAAAGATTCGGTGAAGTTTTGGTGAAGGTTTCAAGAATAAGGTGCAATGCAGTGCAGGGCCATTATGGCTGGGTGCACAAGGATTGTGCATCTCAAATTGGCCAGTGCAATATAGATCATGCCAAGTCTAGCCAGTCCAGTCAGACCTGACTGGTTCTGACTCCATCTGACCTAGCTCTGACTCGGTTTGACCGATCCGACTCAGAGTTGACCGTTCCAACCCGTTGACCCGGCCGTTCTGACCCGTTGACCCGGTGATCGGTTTGACTTTGTCGGTCTTTGAGATATTTTCGGCGACTATTAGGCCAAATTCCGGCCACAATCCCGGTTTTCCGCGAGCAAAAATTCAGAATTTTCTATGGACTTCTCTCATGGGTGTGAAGACTTGGGCTAGGAATTGGATGGAGAATTGGACTCAAATTTGGAAAGAGAAGGTGGAAGAGTTGAGAAAAGCTTGGAATTGGAAATTGAATTGCAAAAGGAAAAGGATTCTATTCCTTAGAAGATATGGAGAATATTGAAGCTTATAAATAGAGAAGTTTTCTACAACTTCTATACCTCTCTACACACACATCACTTGTGTTTTTGCTTGCTTTTCTAAGATTTTTTTTAATTACTTGTGTGAATTTGAAAATTCTTCTTTTAATTATTATTATTTGTGTGAATTTCAAAAACATGAGTAGCTAAATTTCTTATTGATTGAGGATGAATTCCTAGTTCTTAACATGATTTGAGTTTTGGTTTTCAATTCTATCTTGAGATTTTTCACATGATTATCGATTGTTTTTACTAATAGGAGTGATCTTAAAGACATTCATGATTGATTGATAGATTGTTTGGAGTGCACGCTAAATTGATTTGTTAATTGATCTATATCTAGTATAAGTTAGGGAATACGTAATCGTTCTCGACACTTTACACAAGTAGAAAACACGAGACCTTGCGGAGGGATTCCGTGGAGCAATTGTGTGTAGAAACAACGCTAGAAAGTGAACCAAGCGAACCGAGTTTAACTACTAGTACTAAACCTAAATTCATAAATCTTAATGCATTCTGGGAATTACATCTTGTAAGCGGACCTCAAGGTGGTTCTTTTGAATAGAATCGATAACTAAGCGGACTGTTACTCAGTGAAATTAGGGATTTTGGGGCTAGCTAAGCGGACCTGCTATCCTACGGTTGGTGATAATCTGTGACTAATAACAAGTAGAAAAGAACATAACTCTAATCATTGTTTCGTAACGAAGAAGGATTCCTTGATCTTGTCTCTCTTATTGCTTTCATCTTTCAACTTTCGATTTTAATTGCTTTGTTTATTTTTATTTTGCTTTTTTACACCCCCCTTTCGTGACAACTTTTACAACTAAGATCTCTTGCTCCTCGTGGGAACGAACTTGACTTCCATTATATTATTTTTAATTGAGTGGAAATTTTGAATTAATTTGATTGCACCTACGACACGCATCAAAGAGGATCCAACTATAATCAGTTTATCCTTGTGGTAGATTGGATCGATTAGTTGATTAGATCGACATCAATACGTTTCTTTGTGATTCAAGGTATTGATTGCAAAATATAGACGATTACTTCGGTAATTGTTAGTAGATAGATCTAAGGACCTGGCAAAGGAGTTTATTGGGATAAACGGAAGAGCCTTTTGTCGAACTCACATCACTTGGTTGAAAAGAGTTGCTACCAAACAGATTTATTGTTCCTTTGCTATTTGGAATTGTTCCAAGCACGTGACTTATTTATAAGTTGGAGGCGTGGGAATACAGACGGAACTAGGTGAACTATAGGTTTAGCTGCTTGGTATCAACTATACGAAGTTGGTTTGATTTTGTATAACGGGTTAATCCCGAGAGTATTCAATTCTGGACAAGGTCCCGGGGTTTTTCTGTATTTGCGGTTTCCTCGTTAACAAAATCTTGTTGTGTCTTTTACTTTTCTATTTCCGTAATTATAATTGTTTTTATTATAATTATAAGTAAAATACACAAACGTTAATTCCTATTTACTTAATAGTAATCCTATTGTGTTTGGTTAAGTACGGACCTCTTATCAAGTAAACATACTTCGTTGTTGTATTGTCTCGATCTCGTATCCGTAGACGATCACATGAAGTGTGAACCGATTAGTTGTATTGTCTCGACTCAGTCCATAGACAATCACTTTTGGAGAAAGAACTTATAGGTGGAAAAGTTTTAGATTGAGGTATATTTGGGTACCCTCGTCTTTTCAATTGGTACCAGAGCAGGCAAACACGAAAAGATCTAACAATCTGTGTTTAGTGCGATCCCACCTATAAGAAATTGAATCTAATGAGTGATTCAATTAACGTAGCTATTTGAGAAAAACTCGTCCTGGGTTTAAATTTCAAAAATGCTTAGAAGGGATGTCTTCTCCAAGCTCTACCTACTCTTCTGAAAATATTTCCTTGTGTTCTCAAGAAGAGGTTAAGTTAAGCCCTATGCTCACTTTATGATAAAGAGGATATTGATTATGTAACATCTCATCTAGATGAACTAAGCAAAGAGTTCCTTTCTTGTGCAACTGAGATTACACTTGCACTAAAAAGAGAAGGAAAACTTGTTGAAGACTTATGTCAAATGAAAGCTGAAAATGATCAAATCAAACGTAATCTTTCATCATGTAAAACTGATCTAGACTCCTTCAAGAGCAATTCTTCCTTGAAGATCCAATCCTTAGAAGCAAAACTAAGGAAAAGTATTGATCAAGAAAAGAAATCTGAGCAGTTAAGAAAAACTGCAACTGATGATTACAACGCCTTAAAAATCTCATATGATTCTAAGATAAAGACTATTTTAGAACATGTCAAAAGGCTAAAGAATGATCTGTTTTCTTTAATGTTCGAACACCAGTTGGACACATCCTTTCCGGGAAGGTACAAAAAATCCAGATCAATCTGTTCTTTGAAAGAAAAAAAGAATTTCGACAATAAGAACACTAAAAGGGGGGTTTTCAGCTTGTAAAAAGAAATTTTTAGGGAATCACAAGATGAACCACTCACATCAGAATTCTTCATATCATCAGGGTCATCATAATCGATGTTTTCACAGTGGAAACAAAGGTCATGTTGTTAAGAATTGTGAACGGCTTTCTTATTTGAACTCTGAAAAAAGTTTCTCATGTCTAAAGTATAACATGAGATCATCTTCTAAAGAAAGCATGCGTAAATCTGATCCTTCTAAATCAAAGGATTCTCGAAAGAAATCAAGTGGTGTAGTTCATCACAAAAGGAAGAAGGATCAGAAGACTAAGAAGTGGATACCAAAGAAGACAAAAGAACTGAATAGGAAGGAAGCTGACAACGACTCCAGATCATCGACACTTAAGCTAATTCCTAAATATCTTGATGATAGTAATTTCTATGATAAATTTGGTTTATCGTCAGAAAAGATTAGGGTTCTTAATAAATCAGGTAAGAAGAAATTCTCTGACAACCGTGGAAAACTTAATTTGTCTCATTCAGATACTTAGTATCTGGGAGAAATACACTGACTCATGAAGTGCTCAAACTTAGTTTGATGAGTTCAGTGTATATTGTGGAATAGTTCAAAACTTGTGAGAATTATGAAGATATTCACACGAACGCACTTTCCTAAAATCCTTAATATTATTTCGGTTTTTCTATTAAGGGAGAATATTTGATTTCCATAATCAATGAACAAGTTTTTAGCAACTATTGATATATAGGATTCGGTATTATATGAGTGTTTCGGTTTTCAGTCTGAAATCAGGAATCATGTACAAATCAGATTATTATTCAAAGCTTTCTTCAAAAGTTTCAGAAAGGTATGCTGAAAAAATGGCTAGTGACTCCTTTGGTCATCTCAGTTTCAATTGAAACAGATCCGCTTCCTATATGAATATGAATCTTTCATCGTGTATGATCGATTATGAAAAAGAGTTTCGCAAGATGGATCGAACTTGTGTCGAAACCAAGTTAGAAGTTTTGATGCTAAGACGTAGCCTTGAAAAATCCTTACTAGTTCAAGCTCAAATTCTCAAGCAACTAGATTTACTCTCCAAAAGAGTAAACGAGGAGGAATCTAACTTCCACAAGGTTGAGGAATTAGTCTTCAATCAAGGATCGCTTCAGGGAATTCGGAGAGTCATCCCTATCAAGCGCAAGAGAACTCAAGACTATGAAGGGTACTGAACCCAGGAAAATAGACATTAGTCTTTGATTTCTTTCAATAAAGCCTATTATGAATAAAATTATCTTATTATGAATGAATAAAATTATTTGATTTATAATTTTTCTTGTGATAGTTTATGTTTACATAGCCTGTGCTTGAATGTTTTATCTTATTGCTATGTATGTGTATGGGATGTTTGATTTCGGTTTTCTAACCTTGATATTCGATCTCATATGTTGTGAACCCTTATGGTTTGAGTGACTTTTTGGTTTAGCAGGACTAAGTTCTATCCCATGTTGGTAGGCTTTATCAAAGGATCATGAGGGGTTCTGATTGAAATAATATGAGAAAAAGTCACAATATGTTGAATCGTTGGTTTAGCATAAAAGCATATGTGTTTCGTGGTTTCAACTTTTGCTTGCAATAGTTAAAACCGATTTTCAACCTTTCTGTGGTAAAGGTTGGTTGTTGTTATTCTTTTATTTTTCATAAGGATGACAACATAATGATATTTCGATATCAATTCTCCCTGGAAGAAGATGCATACATATTGGAGAAGAGGATGCGAAATTTGAGGTAACGATTTTGTTAGTTAATCGTTTTCCTGTTTAAGAAAATCCTGAGTTTATTGCGTATATTTATTGCTTTTGCTTAACAAAATTTCGGTACAATTGATTTTTTATTCCATTATTTGTGTATGGATGTGTGTGTGATTCAATTATTTCCGGTTAAGAAAAACTATTGTTATCTTGCTTTATTGTTTGGTATCAATCGTTTAGGCTTACAAAATTTTGGTGCAATTGCGGTACTTTAATGTCTATGTTGTTTCAATTGCTTCCGGTTGAGGTGAATAATTATGCAAGTTGATTTATTTGGATTGTATGAATTGTTTACGGCTTAACGAAAGAAAAGGTTTACGGGATGAATTTTTTAGTCCAATTCGATTCCGAATAAGAGAAACTAAGTTAATTCTGATCTTAGTTAGACTTATCAAAGTGGAGGTTTCGGTTATTCAAGTCTAATCGAATGCCTTAACAAGAAATGCTAGTTAACTAACCTAGTACTTGTATTGTTTAAAAGTTAAAGGTCTAAGTTATATGGACAATTAGAACCTGATGAGAAAAATAGAGTTATCTTTATTTTGGTCCTATCGAACAAGCGGTTGTATTAGTCGATTTTTGGTTTGCTAAACTATTAGGGAAAATTGCTTCGGGCAATTGTTTCCTTGGTAACATATCAAAACAAAATTACTTTGTAGTTTCGGTTTTGATATTGGTTATCAAAAATGGTGTGTGGAACCCTCGTGCTTAACTCTTATAGGTTTGCAAGTCTATTTTGAGATTTGTAAGATCCTTTCGGTATGTCCTTTATTTGCTCGTACCTTTGTCATTTTTTGACAAAAAGGGGGAGAAATATATATATAGCAAACAAGTGATACTTTTATTGATTTATATTGATTGGTATCACTAAGGGAAAGGATATTGGTGCTTAAACGTTTATCTAACGAAAGAGTAAAGCATAAACTAAGGGGGAGTAGCATATCATATGATACTTGTAGTTATATGGACTACAAAGGAATAACAAAGACGTGCGGATTGATAAAATCTACCTATATTACCTTTAGGGGGAGTATTAGCTTTGTTATTAAAATCTACCTATTTCTGATTTGGGTTCATAATCTTTGGTGTGCACAATACTTGTTTCGGTTGAAGAGGATCCAACTATAATCAGTTTATCCTTGTGGTAGATTGGATTGATTAGTTGAGTAGATCGACATCAATACATTTCTTTGTGATTCAAGGTATTGATTGCAAAATCTAGACGATTACTTCGGTAATTGTTAGTAGATAGATCTAAGGACCTGACAAAGGAGTTTATTGGGATAAACGGAAGAGCTTTTTGTCGAACTCACATCACTTGGTTGAAAAGAGTTGCTACCAAACAGATTTTTTGTTCCTTTACTGTTTGGAATACGAACCAAAGGAATTGTTCCAAGTACGTGAATTATTTATAAGTTGGAGGCGTGGGAATACAGACGGAATTAGATGAACTATAGGTTTAGTTGCTCGGTCTCAACTATACGAAGTTGGTTTCATTTTGTATAGCGGCTTAATCACGAGAGTATTCAATGCGGACAAGGTCGGGGTTTTTCGTATTTGCGGTTTCCTCGTTAACAAAATCTTGTTGTGTCTTTTACTTTTCTATTTCCGCAATTATAATTGTTTTTATTATAATTAGAAGTAAAATACACATACGTAAATTCCTATTTACTTGATAGTAATCCTATTGTGTTTGGTTAAGTCCGAACCTCTTATCAATTAAACATACTTCGTTGTTGTATTATCTCGATCTCGTATCCATAGACGATCACACAAAGTGTGAACCGATTAGTTGTATTGTCTCGACTCAGTCCATAGACAATCACTTTCGGAGAAAGTACTTATAGTTGGAAAAGTTTTAGATTGAGGTATATTTGGGTACCCTCGTATTTTCAGACATTATTAAGAGTGTTTTAGAGGTATCCCCTGTAGTATCAATTGTTGTTATATATATATCAATTGTTGTCTGAAGTAAAGCATATTGATCATTGTAATTATTTGGGGTATATTAGTTTGAAGCAACCCTATTTTTGATTGGAAAGTCTCTAGAGTTGTAAGTGCTAGAGAAACATACCGAATTTGAGGAAAAAATTTTGATCGTCGGTGAAACAAGCCCAGATAAGATTTTCAGGTAATGTTTTTCACTCGTTTTAGCACAGATACATTATAGTGGATTGGAAAATTTCCTTTTTAGTTAGTGATGATTAAAACCTCAGTTCCACTATATGGGAAAAGTAATACCCAGCAGCCCAAGTTAGGATGAAAAAGAGCATCCATATAATCATATACCGATACCATTGTGGATAGTCATGATAACAAAAAACTTATGAAATGCGGGATGAGACAGAACCCAAAGATCTCACTGATTACAAAAGTATTCTTGGAATTAATATACGAAAGAGAACTGATTGATGAATAAATAAAGGAGAAGATAGATTTTGCTAATCTTCATTTATGTAAGTTTTTTTGTCGGAAAGTTACATCGCAGCAGCTAAAACTGTAATATGGGGACAATCCTAGAAAAAAGTGGGATAGTATGAATGAACGTTCACAATAACCGACAAGTTAATATTTCAGAGCTAGGCTGCATACTTCTTCACTTATGCCACAGACAAGGACAGTGGCATGTAGTCTTTTTTTCCCCACAATCAACAATTAACTTAACTAAATAATTGTATTCATTCTATTAGCATATCGCAGTCATGATGACGCTGAAGCTGCCTTACCTTTGAGATTTTGGAAACTCTTTTATATTACTGCTATCTCTTTTTTGTAATTATATTCCTTTGTCTTTGCAGTTGGCCTCTCCCTATAGGACGAACTGTGATATTGAAGTCTACCATCAAGCATTACATATCTTGATCCGGTCATTAAGTTTGCATCATGCAGGACGTATTTTTGTATATTATTAATATTTAGTTAATTATAACAATAATAATGTATTTAGAGATATCCAAGTAAATAGGTGTTTTAGTTTTTATTATGTAAGTTGAGTTTTAGTAAATGTTTGGAAATATCTGTATTGCAAATTACTTATGGAGCTCCAGCTAATCCTGTAGCAATGCTGAAAAAACATGTACGATAGTATTACACCAAAACACTTGGATTCTGACATGCAAAACCAAAAAAATGGTATGCTGAATCTTGCCTGGTGCAATTGTTTTAGAGAATCTCATGGCTGAGGGAGGCTCATAGCAGAAAAAATGGGAACTGACGAATCATGTGTCCTTGGACGAGTCTGGTAGTTCAGTTGAGACATATTTCGGAAGGACTCTAAAATTCCTTACTGCGATTTTGTATTTTTGGGTAGTTTTTCGTGTCATGGTCTGATTCCAACATTACTCCATTCTTGCTGGCGTTTTAAGGTCCAGTCTTTAAAATCTGTATCCGAAGCAGGAGATGGAAGGAAAAGAAATATGTAGATCACTTTCAAAGTTTTGTGCTCAAATTTATTTTCCTTGGATTCAATTTATTGAGATTCATATATGTAATTAAGAGATCGATGTCATATCTCTAAACCTTTTCCAGATAGGAACTACTGTGTTAAAAAAAAAAACACGAAGACCTGTCCATAGTTTCGACAGAAACAAATAAAACTGGATCATCATAATCATTTAACGTTACACCTTTGCGATGGACTCTTTTGTCTATTGTTGAGCTTCTTCAACCAACTTTTGAACCTCATGCTGATCTGTCAAGCTTCACATTCCAAATTGGGTCTATGCAGCTTTGCTACGTAGTACGGCAGTAAATTTTGGACCTTGGGCACACATTCATGTCTATAGTAAAATCTGTTGTCCCACGTGACTTATATTCGACGAGTCAATTACCAAATATACATGACATTTTAATTTCTCAAAAACAAAAAAACAATGATACTTATACTAATTTCCTTTTCTTGGATTTTCATAGAATGCGAGTTTAGTAAATAACACATGCTTAGACGAACTTAAAAGTAATAAAATTATTCTTTCCTAATAAAATAAAACGAACACACAAGGTGAGTACATATTATTACATTCACCACTTAGACCTGACCATCAGAAGTTAGACAAACACAACCATGAGTCATCACTCATCAGTCATCACCTTCAAAATGGCCTTATCGAAATATAGTATTGTTCACCTACTCGTTAAGTCATAGTGAAATTTTGATGAAGTTACAGAGATGGGACCCTTGGCCTTTATTCTCTAGGAGATTTCTAGGAGACCGACGACTTTGTTCTCTAGATTCCTGTTGGACTGGTTCCTTTGCTTTTACATTTTAAATGAAAAGCATTTAAAATAAAAAAAGAGGTTATTTCCTCCTTATTTCTCCATATACAGATATAGCCTTCCCACTTTACTCAAAAACTAGCCAGAGTTGGTGCATTTTTAAGGACATTCTCGGAATTTCCACGAAGAAGACTTCCTGCTTTCAAGTCCATAAAACAAGAACTCGTACACAACAAAAAAGAAAATAGTCATGCCGATACGAAATGATGAACCAAATTGCTGCAGATGTTGTACAGGATTTCTGTTCAGTTTAGGTTTAACTGCTCTCTTGCTATGGCTAACCTTAAAACCATCTTCTCCCAAATACTCCATCGAGTCATTTTATGTTCCTATCCTCAACAAAACCTCAACTTCTCAATCCACTGTTAATTCAACCACCATATATGTTGATCTCAGATTGAAGAATGAAAACAGAAACAAGGGTATCTATTATGATGCTCTTGACTTAAATTTTTTTTTTATTTTCCTGAAAATTAGGTTTATAGTATTTATGATTTAAAATTTTTAAGGATATTTAAGTAATTTACTACCCATAATTCACCCTTTATCACCGCACCCTAGGTATGATAAATAACTTGTATGACTCAAAATAGGATTCAGGTGGTGGTGGAAATTAGCTTGCTTAGTTGATTCTTAACTGGATGGCTCTTACAAGCAACGGTAGATGGCTTAAGAACATTACACAAACTGATAATGGATACGATCATACAACAATATTAATTAAAATCAATACGATCTTTGGGGATCACGTTCTGCACTCGGCAAGTGTTGTTGGTCTTAAATCCCGCACGATCTTGTTATAGATGTTTTTGCTGACATGTGTTATAGAACTGGTGTTTCGGCTAGGAAAGAGGCGTCTCTTGGTTTTCTGTCAGATGATGATATTGCGTTGCGGTCGGCAGATATTTTGTTTAGATGTTTGTTTCGATGTTCCGGGAGTCTCACGTGCTTTTTTTCCCGGCCGTGCATCATCCAATACAGTTCTTCGCAAACGCAACAAATATCTCGACAAATGCACTGCCCACGTATATGGATTTGGCATTCTGGCTTTCACTACCCTTGGGGAAATAGGAGAAGATACTAGAGAAAATGGGTCATTTGTCCAAAAAAATTTAAAACACGGTTCAAATGGACGAGTAAAAAAAAGTACGGGTGAAATAGCCAAAAGAAAAAGCAAGGATGACACTGGATTCATCCTGGCTTATACTTAAAAAATAGCAAGGATGAAACTGGATGCATCCTGTATAAAATAAAAATAAGAAAAAAATATTTGAAAATGGACAGGATGAAACTGGTTACATCCTGCCTATTTTTAAATTTTTGTCCATTTAAACAGTATCTTTTTAATTTTTGGCTATTTAAACAGTATCAAAACCTAAGTGTCTTTTTCATCCAGGAATTGTTGATTTTGGTCTTTTTGACCAATTTTGTGAAGATACTATTAGTTTTCTTCAAAGATTGAAAAATTGTATTGCTAGTTATGATGCCACGACTAAGGTAGATAGTTTCCTTTTTCATAGATTAGGTGTAGCCATTCAAAAAGGGGTCGTGTCTAGCTTGTTGCTAGGCTACCGGTCAACTTCAAGGACCCTTCTGTAGACGGTATGATTTAACTATTGGAATTCACTCGGTAAAAAAAAAAAACGATTAAAAAATCATTTTAAATACCTCCTTAACTACCACTACAAAAAAGGAAATGAACTCAATTTCCTTTTCACCCTTTAAGATCGAGAAACAGTCTCCTGCTGTTAAGCATCACCCATCTGTACCCACGGTTTCTCAGGGAGACACCAACTGCAAAGACAAAATAGCATCATATATTATCAGAATGAGGCTATCGTTAAGGCAAATTTAAATTTAAAATACTAAAAACCAGAAAATGACGAGTTAAAGGATGGCCTTTTCCTAAAAAGCTTTCACCCTGGAGGCTATAGCTGAAAAGCTCCAAAATTCACTTGACAATAGCACATACCAATATACTTGGAAAAATGGAGAGCACAAGAAAACTTACCATGACATGAACCGGCATTATTACTAAAACGGGTGGAATTAAATTACCTATAAAATTTATCCGGCCTCAACTCCTCAACGACTACAGTGTTCTCTACCAACTTGAACTTTCTTACCAACTCCATCTCTAGTGCTTCCCCAATTTTATCCAATATGATAGCTTCAAACTAATACAACCAAATTTTTCGTTTTTAATAAGATAGTCCAGCCATAAAGAAAAACAAACTTAGATGCTCAGCTTAAGGACAACAAATTATACTTCAACAATGTAAAGATGACATACCTCAACGACACTCTAGATAATGTCTCCATACAGCGAAGAAGAATATCGCCCGGGCATATACCAGCATGATAAGCAGGGGATAATGATACAACCTAAATAATAAATACGCACATTTCAATAACTACACAGTCAATTGATACTGCTTATACTACTAGAGTTTTTTTCTCCCTATCAATTAACGATTCCAGCAGGGACGGTATGAGGGGGTGGCTTACCCAGGCTGAAGCCCACCCCAAAATTTCCAAAAAGATGTTTTGTTAGTGCAATTTTTAACATTTGTAAAATTTAGCCAGGGTGTAAATTTTAATTAGCCCATTAATTGTTAAGATATGATTCTGCGTGGAAGAAATCAGAAGATTTTGGAACCCGATCCCACATGGATTAATTTTTGAATAGCATCTCAACCGTTCAAAGGCTATAGGGAAAAACAAGTATTCATGATGTTTCTTAAAATCGGGTATTGAATGGGCTCACCTGTTACGTGTCAGTTTGATAAAATAAAACTGTGTGTCAAATGGGTGTGTCTTGTCCTTAACTAAGCAAGCGTTTGTCCACCTTTAAAAAAACAAAAAAAACCAAGTGTTTGTCCAAAAAATCATTTTACTTCTATGAAGTGACTACAATTTTATGTATATCTACGTATAATCTAAAAATGCAGTGTATTCATGAGACAAAAATACAATATGTCATGACTTATTATGCGTATATGTACAAACTCCAAATATTTTTGCATCCCTATAATAACCTCTAAAACTTGAAAAAAATTGGGCGGCCTTCGGCCGCTAAATAAATCAGGATTTTTATTTTCGATACGCAAATTATTCCTCCCTAATATTAGTTACAAGGTGAAAAAATTTGATTCAAAGCTTTATGCTCCAAGGAAAAGAGATCGTGTGGCATACCCATACTCAGCTTTAAGTATATTACCGCAGTGGTCATTCTTGCAGTTGAGATAAATTAAGTTGAGAGTTCGAGAAAAAAAAATAGCCCACCCAAACATAAATTCCTGGTTCCGTCGCTGGATTCCAGCCATGATAGACTTGATCATCAAACGTCATATATCAAACAACCAAGAAGGCGGTCAATATTAAGTAGGACAAATTGAGAAAACACGGTTACACTTGGTTCATATGAAGTGATGTGCCTATTTTAATATGGATATTTAGATTATATTTATAATTAAAAAGTACGTACTGGAGTTTTCTTTTATAAAAATATGTTGAAATTATTGTTTGATTTTGACGAACTTAATTGCGATGAATCATATTTTTATTGGTTTCACATGTCCATAAGAGTATCTCATTCTACACGGAGATATGATTTAAACCTTTATTTATGAAAGTTTATACATTTTTCAAAAATAGTTGGTTTATAAAACATCTCCTAGCTAGGGTGAGGTTTTAAGCCTAAGATTATAGGTAGTTATTATAACTAATTTTTTTCTTTTAATTATAGACAACAATTTACATTAAAAAAAAATTGATGGTGTGGATGTCATTTCGAGGGTCTAGACTCTAGATAAAATTTTCTTGAAGACCTTTGTATTTATTTTGACATCTCTCTTACTTTATAGGACCTATTATTGGAGATGGATTTATTTCAAATGAGATATAAAATCCTATGTGTCATGGAAATATAAAACTTTCACCTTTTATTGGAGATGCACTGATGAGAAATTCCAATATGCTTTTAATTATACTCCATGTGATTCTGGAAAAGAGATACTTATCACTTTTTTTTTTTCATTTTAGCTAGAAAATAGACCAAATTGAAAAGTGATAGTATCTCTTTTCTGAAACCAGAGGGAGTATGTGATATATTATATACCTTTCAACCTAAATTTAAGGAACATTTACCCCTATAAACTTTCTATTAGATTAAATATACTAAACGGTTTTAATCTTATGTCTAGCTTAGATTTATTAGATTATTTCAGTTACGTTCAACCGTATCAATTGAGTAGAAATTACAAAAGAGAATAATAATCATCATACCTCTTTAACAACAATTCCTGTAGAGATGTCAGGAAATTTCCAGGTAATTTTTTCCATCATATACAAATTTAGTTCGGCACAGAAATTAGCTCATTTAATTCCAAAATAGGGTCAAACAAATTTCCTATGTCATAAGAAAAATATATTAAATCGTCATCACTATCATGGTCATTTTATAATGAAAAATATATTAAATCGTCATCACTATCATGGTCATTTTATAATGTAGTCATGTAGAAATAAGGTATGTTGAGTTGAAATAGTCAAATAAAGCTCTAGCTTGTGATAACACTCAAATCTCAAATCATGCAGTAATAGTGTCATATAATTACTATACACTCATATAACAATGCACTTAGAGCTCAATAAGTTAGAATAAAAAAAATCCACCGTTCAACTTTAACCCAAAATATTAACAATAAATAAATAAAGTTATTTTTGATCGATTTTTTTTTTCTTTTTTGATTGATAGTAAAAAGAAGTTATCTGATGTAGGACATCCGTTAGATTTAGGATTAATAATTTTATTTTTATTTCTAGAGTTTCATTAATTTAATATAGGCATATCTTATTTTTAGAAGTTATTTAATTTTAGAATATTATTTATTTTAGGGATTTCTTATGTTCCAAAATTGAGTCTTAGAGTTATTTAAATAGGATACTAGTCCTATGTAATCATATACACATTATTATTATCAATCAATATTGAGATTTCTCAACTATTTTCCAACTTTACTATCAAAATTCTTTATTCACGCTTCCGTTCTGCATTAAGTGGCATCACGAGCTTCGGCTTCGATCCTCTTATTCTTTTCATCTAAACTTCCTTTACCCTTTCGTCACCTTTACTTATCGAGATCTCCGTATCTCTTCTTCTAAACCCTATCTTTTTATTTTCGTTTATCAAAAAAAATAAAAAAAAATCCGTCCGTTTGTCAACCAAACCCTTTATTTCTCACCCCTACAGTACCACCACTCTTCCCTTTTCATTCTTTCTCCACATCACCACGTCCAATTCTCTAACTTAATCTTTTCTTTTTTTCTCACGTCTGTTTTGTCCACCTCTTTCCTACCTCTTATTATTGTTCCTCCCAATCATTAGTTAATTGATTTTGTGCACTACTTTTTCTCCGTTAATTTCATTCACTTAAATCTGTTTTTCCCTTACCAACAACAAGCCCACTATCATATCTTAGCTAAGCAAGCCCATTAAACCAAGCTATTAAGCATTGTTATAATGTTTAATTTGGACGACGTATTTCGTGATATTGCAAAATCTCAACGACAAATTGCAAAATCTCAAGCGGCGACTCAGCGTCAACTTGAGATAATATCAACAAATTTAGGTGTTCCTGTTTTAAACCAGAATGGTGCTCGAATTTACAATGATGCTTGTCAACTTCATAACGTTGAATCAGAATCACTAAAGAAAAGTCTTCAACTTCTCGCAGAAGCGAAGCTTATTTTGGATCAAATAGATTGGTCACGACTCGACGATTTTCATAAGATTACTCCTCCAACGATACAGGTCCCGACACCAACACTTTCTTCGCCAATTATAGAACCACCATTCATACCTATTTCCAGTGATGTTTGTGTTCCTAACGGTGAAGTTGATGAAAATTGTTACGTCTCTTATGAACAAAAACAAGTTGAAGAAGTTTTGCCAATATCAACACCGGAAACACCATCTTCTTGTAAGTCGCCTAATGTCATTCTTCTTGAAAATCAAAAGCTATGCGAAAATATTTTCGTTAGTCAAAATTATTGCCAGATAATTACTACTCCAAGTGTTGCCAACGTTGACATCAACTTTTGTGTTCAACAATCAGTTTTATGGTGTTCTACTCTACGATCATCAACTTACTCAAAGTATATTATCTGTTGGGCGGGTCGTTTGCAATACTTGGTGAACTCGAAGACGACTTCTTTTCAAGATGGCGGGCCTGATGTAACACATGTTCTTCGGTACTTTTCTAATTCGAGACGAATTCTTTTCAAGATGGCGGGCCTGATATAGGACATCCGTTAGATTTAGGATTAATAATTTTATTTTTATTTCTAGAGTTTCATTAATTTAATATAGGCATATCTTATTTTTAGAAGTTATTTAATTCTAGAATATTATTTATTTTAGGGATTTCTTATGTTCCAAAATTGAGTCTTAGAGTTATTTAAATAGGATACTAGTCCTATGTAATCATATACACATTATTATTATCAATCAATATTGAGATTTCTCAACTATTTTCCAACTTTACTATCAAAATTCTTTATTCACGCTTCCGTTCTGCATTATTATCGAATAGAGAATATCAAATACTCTACAACTAGCTAGACATAGAAATAATAACGGTTTAAGGTTTTGCAAGAGTCACGGATAAAAGATTGTGGTATAACTAATAAATCTATGGGTTATTTAACGTTTAGTACCCAGCAAATGTCCAACACCTAGCTTTGGTACCCAATATTTGAAATATTATCGGTTGGTACCTTGACTTGTGAAGGACTGTTAAGTCAAACCGTTGACTTAATAAAAAATATTCTTTTTAAATAATTTGTTAATTATTTTTAATAATAAACTTGTCATTTTTAAAACCCAAAAATAACCTTTAATCCGACGGTTCCAAAAGAAGATCCATATCAACAAAACTAGTAATTCAAAGATCTCCAGCGTCTTTCCGAGCATGATCTGAACGAGGCCAATTCATTTTGTCTTCCTTCTTCCTTTCTGCAGTGAAGAGAGGGTGTGGACTCCATCGAGCCATGAGTTTTGGTGGTGATCAAATGGGTTGGAGAGATAGGTTATTGATTCGATTAGGTAATGAAGAACAGACAGTCTGTTAGTAGCCGATCAAAAAAAAAAAGAAAAAGAAAAAAAACAGTATGTTAGTTTTAGCACGTTAAGATGGGTTCTTATGATATGAGTACCTCACTAGACAAGAACAACACAAATTTGGTCGCTGTGAATGAGATGAAATCAATGGGTGGTTGGAATTATGTTCGATTTGAGATTGAAGTATATGGACAAATTTTTACAGCAAGAGAACAGTCACTGAAGTTGAGATGTTGTGGTTAATTTCAGACCAATGGAGCATACTGAATCCATAATGAATGGTTGGAATTGATGAAGGTTTATGGATCCTGATAACATTGGGGCTATGGGTCTATTTTACATTTGAATTCTTTACAGGGAACTCGAATATGGGACAACGAATCGAGCCACAAGGAGAGAACCTGATCACCAATCGTTTGACCCACAAAGTATTTGTATAAAGACCTGAATGAGCACCTTACCTTTCAGCTCTTGTATTCCCTGAACCAAGTCTCTGCCACTAGCCAGCCATGGGTATGACGGTCATATACGATTAGTTAGGAGCTTAATTTAGAGGATTAAGATAAACATGGAAATAATTTAAAACTTTTGGAAGTTGGACAGAGAATTTGGAAAGAGTTTTTGAGCTGCAAAACATCCATGAAGTGTTGCTACTGCCGTTGGATTAAGTGGTTCCTATGAGTTTGTATAAACTAGAGGACTTGGGTCTCTATTTGATTCGAAAGTCTAGGGAGGATCTATTAAAGAAGACGTAAAAGCTAAAACAGATGGATACCATACCCCCTTTCACGCATGTTTGCAGTACCCCTGAAACAGATGACTGTAACGCAAAGAAAGAGCGAGGAAGAAGAAGGATTTTTCTTAGGGGTAAACTTGTCAAACTATTTTATTTTTTAAAAGAAATTAGAAAAAATAATAATAATTTGGTCAATGGAAGTATTTAACAGTCAGTCGTTGGTCAAGGTACCAACCGATAATATTTCAAATATTGGGTACTAAAGCTAGGTATTGGACATTTGCAGGGTACCAACCGTTAAATAACCCTAAATCTATCTATATAGGAAAAATAACTTAATCTGCTTAATGCAGTGAAAAAAATGATGAATTGGGTTAGAGAATTAAAGAAATGGATGATGATGATCTTAGATTAGTTAGAGAAAGATATAAGTTGAACTAGACATACCCGTGTTTTTCGAAGTGTTCAACGCACTTCCGAACAATATTTATGGGCATAAAAGGTGTATATTCTTCGAGATAGAAATTGATACCAATTACCTCCCCGTCACCATTTATAAGAGGTCAACCAGTACCACACTAACAAGAGTTAAAAATACATAGGTGAATCTCAAAAAAAAAAAAAAAAAATTATATTAGCTAGTGCGAAATATATCAAAAAGAAAGAAAAGAAGTTAAATTACCTTTGAGATTTTACATGTTGACTTGAGCATCAAGGGACAGTATCTAAATTGCAATATCTAAATTGCAAAATTCATTACTAAATAAAACAAACAAACAAAAAGCAATTAATAAATAAGAAAAATCTTGATTAATAATTATGTGCCATAAATATGAAAACCTAACGTTTTTACCAGAATGTTCCGAGAGCAGACATTGCTTTATATGGTTCCTGGAAAAACCGACCAACAGATATCACCTCATCTCCATGGGAAAGATGAAAAGTTTCAGATTGTTGACAAAGAAGTCCTCCTCTTGCACCTGCTTTACCGATCACTTTGACATCTTTTAAAATTGCAGGCGACACCGATTGAGTTGACTCAATCTTCAAAAGTGCAATGTTATAATGTACATCATAATCAAATGGACGAACATCAAATCTCCTTCCATCGTGCAAACAAACCTGGGTAACAAAATATATTGGCCTAATATAATAACAAAATATATTTTATAATAGCTCAACAAACTCATTACACATAAGTAAGGTATGAAAACTAACCACGTACTCAACACCATTTCTAGAATGGTCGAACATGCTTCCGAAGGTTAACACAGTAGATACATATTTCTTTTCACTAACTTTTATCACATCTGATAATTGTGCTGCTTCCAAAGAAATGAAATTTCTTATCAACGGAAACAGACACCACGCTCACTACACTTCTAGATACTTTGATAGTTGATATCATAAATTTTTATTCTGCGTGTGCATACTATCAAACTTTTCTCCAAAAGTGTTCACATATTGACACCAAGAACCTGTTATGAAGGAAAAATTATTACCCTAAAATTTAAATATGCAACACAACTGATAACCCTAAATAAAAAGTAGTACAATCCAATAACCTGTGATTTTCTTTCGTTTGGAATTTGACTGCTCCATCATCTCAACACACAGTCTTCGTGCCTTTACTTTCACCTGTCAATATGCATAAATTTCCCAACAAAAAAGAAACAACAGATTGTAAAATATTTCCGCGTCCCCGTAAAAGAACATCAAACTATAAAAATACTCAGACACCCAGAGTCAAAACTGACCAAAGAAAACAGCTAATGTGTGAAAACTGAACCCACGAAAACCAAAATACCCAACTAGGCAACTACACATAAAACTACCCGCTTTTCCAAAATTCTACAACCTTCATAAAAACCAATCCTATTTCAACTGTTTAGCACTAATATTG
This sequence comes from Papaver armeniacum, assembly GCA_023531295.1. Classification (NCBI taxonomy): domain Eukaryota; kingdom Viridiplantae; phylum Streptophyta; class Magnoliopsida; order Ranunculales; family Papaveraceae; genus Papaver; species Papaver armeniacum. The sequence goes on from JAJJWW010004385.1 coordinate 150,139, forward strand.
GATTTAATGGAACAAATTTAATCTAAGAATACCACGTAACTTAGTGACGAACAATAACAAAGAAAGTCTCGATTCAAACTCCCTTAGGACCCTTACATTTAACCCCAAACAAACCCATTAAAGATTGTTAGGTCAAACCCTTCTCCCAACAAAAGAACAACACAACCGATAAAGAGAGAAGATAAATACCTGAAGTTTTTTTTTTTCTTTTGTAACGGAAACAAAAGAGACGATTAAATAAATCCACGATAGAGAACCCAAAACTCTAAAGTTTTGAATGAGTTATTTTTCGAGAAAATTTGGTTTCCACGAGATTTTTCTCCGAAAAACAAACACAAAAAACTAGGGCTTAGTTATCATGTCATGTGTATATATATGTGTATAATTTCCTTCCTTCGGATAAATTCCCATATTTAGTTATAAACATGCTTAATTTGGTGTTTTCCGCTTATTAAACGTTCCTTGTATTTGCAGCCTAGTACGGTCACAGATTCACAATCATATAGGTGAGTACGTATTACATTCCTTGACCAACTGGCCCTTGACCAAGTCATCACCACCTACAAAATGGTCTTATAGTAGTGTTCACCTACTCGTTAAGTCATTGTGAAACTTTGTCGAACGTTACAGAGTTGGGATCATTGGCCTTTATTTTCTAGGAGACTGAGAAGCAACGACTTTGTTCTCTAGATTCCATTTATAAACAAAAGAAAAGAAAAAAGAGGTTATTTCCTCCTTATTTCTCCATATACAAATATAGCCTTCCCACTTTACTCATAAACTTCCCACTTTACTCATTCCTAAGGACATTCTCGTAATTCAACGAAGAAGACTTCTTGTTCTCATGTCCATAAAACAAGAACTAGATACTTCCATTTTCCGTCCAAAAAAAAAAAAAAAAAAAAAAAAACCATATGCCGAGACGAAATGATGAACCAAATTGCTGCAGATGTTGTACAGGGTTCATATTCGGTTCAGGTTTAACTGCTCTCTTACTCTGGCTAACCTTAAAACCTTCATCCCCCAATAACAGTCTTGGGTCCTGATTTCTGTATTAATTAAGAGTCTTTAAGTAGAGATACTATCCAATTTAGTTGAAGCTAAAATTGATAAGGAACTGAGGTTCAAACAAGAAATGATGTGTATGCTCAAGATATTTGGCCATGCCAGTAAATATATCGAAGTATTCGAATGCCATGTACATTTATCATAAGAACGCAATTGTGCATTTAACAATGTCAAATTGCGAACCTGCACAAGTAGGCCTAAGAGCTATATTAATGTTTTACAACAGATTCAAATTGTGCAATCAGTTTGGCCTTCCCAATCTCATCAAACAAGACACCTGTTGATGCAGTTTATGAGAGTCAGTGTAATAAGACATTAGGATTCTGAACATCCAAGCAATCTGTAAAACAACAGAAATGATGATACCTTGGGGAGACGAGAAGTAAGCGGGAAAATCAAAGTTCTTCATCAAACTTGAGTAAAATTTGGGACATTTGTGGTTGATGTCTCCTGACCTACAATTAGAAAAGGGGGAACATTAATCGAATCTTAGAACTAAATCAGTCTGACTCCAGAAACTAATTTTCAGGCATTAGACTCGTGCATGAATGAATGACTACATGAATGAACAAATTGATATACGATTGCTGAATTGGCAGACACTGGAAACACATCTTGCCGCGTCTCATAAAATCTCCTAAAAAGTATTCCCAACATATGGTAGCTCTCTAAGCCTAGAAAACCACGTTTTTGATTAAGTGACTGAATCATCACTTAACATAGTGTCGTACGGAGCAAATTCAAAATTCATTGCAGAACAGGTGTGGTGGTTATAGTCAAATGTTACCTTAACACCAGCCATATTTAATAGTTTCTGCGAAGCAGTATAAACTATGTCGTTACTGAACCTCTTCTCCACAAAATAGATTACTTCTGAGACACCAGACTGCAAGAGAGAAAAAAAATCATTTCTTTGTATCAATACGAAGGAAGTTAATGTTGATCTGTTAATCAGCTATCCGAACTGAAGATAATGTAATTACTGAACCAGAAAGCAAAAATGGGAACATCTACATTCAAAACTAATTTAAGAACTACTTTAAATCCTAGGAAATCAAACAACAAACCCTTTACTCCTACTTGTATGAGTGGGGAAAGTAAAAAAACTAGCTCAACTCAAGTAAAATAGAAAAACAGTGACATAAATTAACTGAGGTTGTTACTCGCAAATTGTGGCAAATTTGTGACAAATAATTTTGAAGCCTGAGAAATTAAGGTGACAGAAGTTATGAATATAAAACCTGGATTATAACTTTGGCACACTCATTGCAGGGATACATCGTCACATAGAGTTTCTGCAGAATATAACGAAACAGAGACATTAGTACCACCAATAATTGGCGACTCTGCTTCTTTTTCTTTTATGTATATGGTGCAATGCACGGTGGATAGAAATTATACTTGTATCTCTAGTAAGAACCCCAAATTACGCAGAACAATAAAATTGTCAGAAGCTAACCTATCCTGCCGCAGATGCATGATTTGTGTTCAAAATGGCGTTAACTTCAGCATGGCAGACATAACTGCAAGAAAGAGCATGATTATAGAGTGAACGTCTTGGCAGCAAATCATACAGATAGTTAAGAAAAACACTTGTAAAGACATCGTATAAGTACAGACACAAAATTAATAACTTCGCACAATGTATATTAATATAGGACCACATATGCTTCAAAAAAATAAATATAGGAACACATAGTTCTATCGTGAGCTTTTTGGAAATGTAAAGTCACACAATGTATTATGGAAATAAAAAACTTCAGGCGTACTAAGCAATCTTCCAACAATTTAATGGGAAGGCTGTACAATAGGAGTTCTCAAAAGAGAGAGGCACCCATAAAGGATAGACAAAAAGAAGGGGACCAAAATTAAATATGAGGCAGACAAACCAGTTACTAGGGATACTTAAACCAAAAGAAAACAGTATGGAAGTTCTCAATTGCCAATTAATCATAAAATCCCAATAACAAAAGAAGTCATCATAAGATATCCCCCTAAAAGATGAAGTTGTTGATGCACAATACACTAGAAAATATTTAACTTTCCGGACTATGATCTCTTAAGAAAATTTCCTGTCTACAAAAATGCACTTGTTCGTCTGTTAGCATCATACTTCACAGATTACAGCATAAAGGCAGCAGTTTCCAAAAAATCTTCTCAGGTTCGTTTATTGTTTGATCGGTGAAGAAAATATATATTGATCAAAAAAGCAAGAGGGTACAAAAGGTTTGTACCACCCTTGAGAGAAATACAAAGAGAAGCAAAAACAAAACTAGTAACAGGCTACTAGCTTGTGATTAAGGAGGATCTAAATAAGCTCTCGGCCAATTTATCATTACATCATTAAAACCCAGAAAATGAGAAAGATTAAAATTCTTTCATATCCTCATGAACATCATCAATATGTGGATCAAAAGTGATACCAGGGTTGTTTATACTTAAATGTAATCAAAGAATATAAAAGGAATTAGTGTTAGATCCAGTTATATCACACCAAAACTGAGAACCAAACTAAACTACATAGTTCATAACTTGACTTAGGAATATTTTGTCTCTAATGCATCACCGGTCACTGATTTCTGAAAACAAGATGAGGAAACAATCATTACAGAATCTCACAAGAAAGTACAAAAGCATTTGGTTTATCAGGAAAACTAACCTTTGCCCATGGGAGCTTCTCGTCTGCACAACCTCTTGGAAATCCATTATAGCCAATGCCTGACTAAAAGAGTATTATTCAAAGAATGGTGTAAAAACAAGAATTCTATCTGAATTTGAAATAAATCTGAATGGGATTCGTTACAGCAACAACACCATGCACATAGTAGAATACGAATGTGTTCTCTACAAACCACATGGATGTGATCATAGTTTTGTTTAATAAAATAAAACGTTTAAGCTGGCAACAAAAGCCTTCCCCTAGAATGGATATAACTTGGATTTTAACATTTTTTGTTGCATTTGTTGGGTTGGACATCACTGATGATAGAAGCATCTGTCTCCATCCAGAACAAGGTGGCACAGAAGTACCACAATTATAGCATCAAGGATTGTTCAAAGTCATTTTTCACCTATAGTTACAGTACTACTTAGTCATGTGCACAAAAACCTCGGTCACTCAATTGTTGTTCACCATATTCGTAATTAACATGCTTATCTGAACTAAATTTATTAACTTACCAAGTATTATTCCATCATGGCTGACTAAGCATGCTCCAACCTACGTAAACAGAACATATATGAAATTAGTTCTCAAGTTACATAACGAAACAAATTCACAGGGGAGAAGATAATATGCATTACAAACAGAAATAACAGCAATTCCAAGACTAGTATCTACCTAAAGTAATAGTTAAATACTCATCAGGAAACAATTATTGTGAGGAATTTTATACATCACAAAAATGAACCCATCAAACATAACAGAACAGAAGTTATTACGCAATTTGGCGGCTGGACATCTGTTTAACTGTTTTACTTCCCTGGCTGCAGTGATTGAAGACTCTTGAGGGGCAGTAAAAACTCTGAAGACCACCTCACACAATCTTTTGTTACACTAACCTAGAATGTAAATTTTTGCCTGAGGGACTAGTCAGGTACTGCAGGAATCGAGAGCGGAAATGATATTTTCCGGTAAAACCAAAGGAAGATCTAACGTCACTAACTCAAAATTGTCAAACCACGCAAATGTACGGACAATAGCATTTTCGATTCTTCAAATTTTACCTGTCTGTTGGGATCCTTAGATCGCTTTGCCGATAAGAAAGCCAATGCCATAAAATAATCATCCCATGACAGATACCTGCATTTTTGTTTTCAAATTAGTAGGAATTTGACAGATTAAGAAACTAGAAAATCAAACAGAAAATTGGATCGAACCCTTTGCGTTTGGAAGGATCGAAAGGGCTCTGAGATGAAGACTTATGAAGACCGTTTTTTTCTAGTAGTTCGACTGGATGTCTGGATACCGTTTATTTCTTTTAGCTTTTGATGATGATGACATGAAATGAAACGCGATTGTGGATATTACAGCTCCGAAAACTGTTGTTGTATAAGCTAGAACCAAATCTCTTGAATTCATCCTGATTGAGAAGAAGATAATTCTTTATTATGATAATCATATCAATTAAGTTTACCACTGACTCATGAATATATAGAGCTAAAAATATATTGTGATAAAGCAAAGATCCTATATACTAGGAAACAATATTTATCCTTAAATAAGGATATATGTTAACAGATCTAACGTCACTAACTCAAAATTGTCAAACCACGCAAATGTACGGACAATAGCATTTTCGATTCTTCAAATTTTACCTGTCTGTTGGGATCCTTAGATCGCTTTGCCGATAAGAAAGCCAATGCCATAAAATAATCATCCCATGACAGATAATTCGCATTTTTGTTTTCAAATTAGTAGGAATTTTACCGTTTTTTCTAGTAGTTCGATTGGATGTCTGGATACCGTTTATTTCTTTTAGCTTTTGATGATGATGACATGAAATGAAACGCGATTGTGGATATTACAGCTCCGAAAACTGTTGTTGTATAAGCTAGAACCAAATCTCTTGAATTCATCCTGAGTTAGAGAGAAGATGAGTAAAAGGAGAAACCCTAGATGGAAATGGGGGAAAATTGGAATTGGTCGTAAATGGCGGCAAACAGAAATTCTTCATCATAAATACGCGCCAATTTTACTGATCTGGCTGTACCCGAACCTAGATCGGAGAGAACTTGGATATGAATCGAGCAAAGGCCCATCAAAGTAGGCGTGCTCACAAGCCTCCCATGACTCCGGGCTGAGCAAAACTACACGAACTGCGGATTGTGAAAACTACAGGGAGACCCATTTTTACAACTTTTCCCACTGTAAAACCTACACGCGTGAAATATCACACGCGCACCCAAACAGGCCGTGCAAATTATTCACGCACCCAGAGTTTTCGAAATTACCTTTTTTTCTTCTTCTTTTTTCCGAGTTTAACCTCACCCAAACAAAAAGTTAGTTCACAGCTTCGTTTCAGTTTTCACAAATTCGGTTTCGAGAGAGAGATTTCACGTTGAGCGATTGAGAAGGAGAAGGAGATAGAATACTGCCTAGAGCCGAGAGATTCAATTATCGAGAGTCAAGAAGGAGATGATCTGGCCGAATTTACCCAGCCGATGATAATTGAAGCCGTAGCCTCACTTTCACTTTCCGAGATTCGGCCGATAGAGATTGATAGCTCGAGATTCGATTCGATAGAGATTGATAGCTCGGAGATTCAAGTAAGGAGCCGATTGAGGGATTTAATTTACTCGAAATTCAAGTTTGTGTTCGAGCTACATTCCAATCTTGTTTCTGATTTTTGTTTAATATGGATTCGATTCTAGGTTTTAGTTTCTGAAAGATTAGGATCTATTATTTTAGGTTTCCGAAGATTAATTTAGGTTTTCGAATCGGTTTTTAGATCTTTTAAGCTTGTTTTTGATTTTTTTTTTATTTTTCTAAGTTTTGAAATTGTTACGATTAATGTAGGTCTTTTCGATTCAATCTGTTTGTTTCGATTTCATGTTCGGATGTTGATACACCAATTTTTTAGGTGTTGCTTCTGTTCTATTTGATTTATCAATTGATTTGTTTTTCCACTCATATTTTTGATCTGTTTTCTCATTACGTTAATGGAGATGTTATTGATTTTGGTATGTTGTTGATTTCTGATCTGATTATGGTTAGTGTAGATTTGTTTTTTTGTTGTTGATTATATCTTTTAATTTTGAGTAAGAATTCTTGTGAAGCCATATGCAGGATAGATTTTTGTCTTTTGTGTTTTTGCAGGGTGAAATGCCTGTTGCTAGTGCACCAGCTGTAATTCACTACTTTAGTGAATTCTTAGCACATCTTGTTGATGTGAACACAACTCTGGAGAGTTTGAAGACAGTCGTTTGCCATAAGTGGACTCGTTTACTACCTCATCATGTGAAATTTTCTTTTAATGATGGAAGCAAGTTTGTGCGAGTTGATTCGATGTTCGCGCTCGGTGTCTTGTATCTCGTTGCCAATGTAAAGGTCAGAAGAGCTTTGATTTACTTGTTGAAGTTGGCTTCAATTCTTTGAACAGTCGTAGTAGAGCTTCATCAAGTAGGTGTGTAATAGAACCTGAACCAGAAGAAGCTATGGTGAATTTCCTTGAAGATGGTTCTGTACCTATTGACAAGGTTCTTAGGACTGAGGGCTGGGATAAATTACTTGGTGTTGTTGATAAAGTATTTTTTGGAGGTGTAGCAGAGGTACGTATTGCGGTAAAGAAATACGAGGTAAAAACTGGGCGTGTTCTTGTATATACTAAGAATGAACCTAGCAGGTTCTATGCAAAATGCTCTAAAGAAAAATGCCCTTGGGAGTATAAGGTTTGTGTTGTTGATGTTGAAAACACGATGCTTAAGGTTAAGAAGTATGTTGGCAGTCATACACTGTGGTGTGGGATGTCAAAGGCTTTTCCACAGGCTCAGCAGTAAATTTGTTTCTAGTCTTATCAAGGATGAAATTAGAATTGATCCGAGTTTCAAAGCATCTGATTTGAAAAAGTTTCTTAAATCTAGTTACGGGATCAATATGAAATATTACCAAGCTTACAATGGAAGAGAGAAAGTGTATGAGGAAATATTTGGTGATGAGGCCATGTCGTATTCGCATCTGGTATGGTATGTAGATGCCATTCGCAGTACAAATCCTGGGAATTGGATTGATTTTCAAGTTCAAACGGATGAACCTGAATTGAACGAGGATAGTTCAACTGAATTAGAAGATGAGACACCTTCAAATAAGTTTGTGCGTCTTTTTATTGCTTTCGAGGCATGCATCCATGGTTACCGTTACCTTCGTCCCATGATATATGTCGATGCTACCTTTCTTACAGGGAGATATAGAGGATGCCTCATGGCTGCAACCGCTATCAATGCTGAAAATGGTATTTTTTCTGATAATGCATGCTTCTTATATATGTGCATAATGTCTCATGCATTATTTATTTTGGCTTCATAATGTCTTATGCATTATTGTTTTCACTTTTCTGGTTATGCATCATTTCTGTTTAGATGCATAAGACATTATACATTATTTATTTTAACTACATGATGTCTTATGCATATTTTAGTTTAGATGTATAAGACATTATGCATTTTTTGTTTTCACTTTTCTGGTTATGCATCATTTATGTTTAGATGCATAAGACATTATACATTATTTATTTTAACTGCATGATGTCTTATGCATTATTGTTTTTCACTTTTCTGATCTTATGCATCCTTTTTTATGCAACTGCATAATGTCTTATGCACTATTTAGTTTAGATGCATAAGACATTATGCATCTGTTTTAGCGCGCATACTTCATGTTTACGCTGGCTTGATTTTATATTTTTTGTCATGCGGTGGTTCTTTCCACTAGCCATGGCCCTGGTACCTGGTGAAGATAATGATAAATGGGAATGGTTCATGAGGAATTTGAGTTATGTTCTTGATCATGATCAAAGGCCAATCACATTTTTATCTGATCGTGCAGAAGGATTAAAGAGAGTTATTCCAGTTTATTTTCCCGGAGCCTTCCATAGTTTCTGCTACTATCATATGAAGATGAACTTACCAATTAATGGCTCTGACGAAAGGTATGGTGTTGTTATTGATGCATTTCAAGCTTCTATGTATGCTCTTAGTCCCGAAGGTTTCCAAACTGCCATCGCTACGATTAGGGGTCTTGGTTGTGGTTGGGTTGCAGACTATATTGAAGATATCCCTCCGGAGAAGTGGTCAAATGCCTTTTTTCATGGTTGTAGGTATGGTAGGACATCTTCCACTCTTGCTGAATCCTTCAATAGTTGGATGAAGGTACACAAGAAGCTCCCTGCAAATGCTCTTATGGATCAGATAAGGAAGGATGTGATGGGTATGATGTCAGAAAGGCGTAATACTGGTAAAAGTTTCATAACAATTCTCACACCGAAGAATGAAGCTAAGATGGAGGCTCTTATTGATGAGGGTTTAACATGGCTGGTTATACAGTCCGATACTCATGTTTATGAAGTGGAGGGAGGGGAGAGTTCTCATAGTTTTAACCTTAAGGCAAGGACATGTACCTGTCAGAGGTGGCGCGTCTATGGATTTCCATGTGTGCATGCTTTCGCATCGATAACAATGTCTGGTTCTAATCCGTATGATTTTGTTGAACCTTATTTCACTACTGCATACTTCAATAATGTCTACAGCCATGCAATTCATCATATTCCGAACTACAACAGGCCTGAAGTTTATGAAGGTAATGATATTAGCAATGTACCTGATGTTAGGAGGCCGCCAGGGCGACCACAAGCTAATAGACATTTGAGTCGTTACGAGAAGCCGCCCAGGAGAGCTATGCGCTGTGGTAATTGTTGTGAGATTGGTAATCACAACAAGCAAACTTGTACAAAGCCTACCTGTTACAAGAAGCTTCCAAAGCCGCCGAAGAAGCCGAAGCAGCCTAAGGGAAGTTAAGGGAGAGCAATTATCTTGTTTGTTTTTTTCTTTAATTAGTTTTTATGAACAAGTACTTTTTCTTTACTTAGTTTCTTTTTTGTATTGGTTTTATGAAAAAAAACTTTCAGTGTGTGTTTTTCTGCTTGTATCAGATTATATTTTCATTTTTTTTATCTTAAATGCATAGTAGATTATGCATTAGTTTTCGATGATGCATTATCTCTTATGCATTATGTTTTGAAGATGCATAATCTGTTATGCATTTATTCTTTTAAAGATGGCTGCATAACGAGTCATTCAACTTTGGTTCTTTCATGCATCTGTATCTGCATAACAAGTAATGCGTCTGCATAACAAGTCATGCACATTTGTTTTATTCTGCATAACATGTTATTCAGTTTTTGTTTTGTTGCATAACATGTGCTCTTTTGTTGCATAACATGATATTTAGATGTTTATATGTAACCTGTTGTTCCTTCATTTTCCTTGTAAGATTTATATCATGTTATGTTTATAATCGGGGGTCGAGGGGGCAGCGGCCCCTCGTTATCATAGTACAGTTAAATGAAATAAGATTGCAGCAAATATATATATATATAAAAATATCGACAAGATAACAAGATATAAGTTGTTCATACAAGATTCATACCAACGCATTACACATAACTACTGATTGAAGTTAAGCTTCACACTAACTACTTTCCCATTATTTTTCACTCCCAAGTTAAATTGCTCATCCTACCAACAACACACAGGTTGTTAAAACAAAGTTACGTTTCAACCTTTCTATTATGCACAGCATCAAGAACATTTACGCACAGCTTCATCACATTGACGCACAGCATCATCCCAGATGTCTTCATTGGCATCTATCCCCCAACTGTTTCCAATATCCGTCAGCAATTTCAATACCAGACTTACTCTTTTCTTGTTAGCTTTTTCTACCGTATCTTCCTTTCCCAACTTCAGCCATTTCTGCCTGACTACAGACTTCATGCTCATTTTCATATAGTAGCATATAAATATGAGGCAGTCGGGGTGATGACCTTATTCAGGAACAGTCCTGGCAAAAATATCCTTGTATACAAGCGATTCCCTCTTTATATCCACGATTTATGGTGATAGATTCAGTTTGTCATACCTTTCGATCAAATAAGGCATACAAGCCTTTGCCATTATAACCGCTTGTTTCTTGCAGTTAACTTTATAGAATTCAAGACTGTTATAGAAGTTCCACTCACCCTATGAAAAGTCATACTCTAACAATGTCCAATGTGTACCAGCAGGGTTTTCCTTTGTCATATAGTTCATTGGGATGAACATCTTCTCAACTTCAATAGGGAAATTCAAGATGAATTCTCCAACATATTTGGAAATCCCATCTTTCTCCTTTGTTTTAACAAAGAATCGCAAAAGAAATATTTTTAGGAAAAAAAGTTAGTGGATGTAATTGAAAGGGTGCACAATGTGTAGGAAACAATGATGAATAACTTGTTATGCAGTTCAAAACTAGTTGCATAACATGTTATGCAGAAATAATAATATGGGAATAAGATAATATGCAATAATTACTTGTTATGTAGCAAAATGAAATTCTTTTTTTGACTTACCCAAGCATCTGGCCTCATGAATGCAGACTTCGCATACCTCTGTTGAATACTCACATCATTCTCTTCATTTTTCCGCTTCGTGAACAACCTATAACTGTAGTAGCATAGTACTTGTTCTTCTAGGTATTCATTGTTCATTAGCTGCCTTATTATATCTCCGTGAATCCGAATATCCCACAAGTACGGGTCTTCTCCTTCTCTGATACTCCAAGCCGAATTTCCGCAGACGACATAATTAGTGAGATGTTTTATTCAAGTGACATGGGTTTGTGTTATGCATGGATTGTTTTAGAAGCATAATTTATTATGCATGGTTTTTTTTTAAGCATAACTTCTTATGCATTTATTTCATAAGAAGCATAACCTGTAATGCATTGATTTTTTAAACAAGCATAAACGTAGTTTTGATGTACTTACAGGCTGTTGGCATTATCAAAGTACGTCTTCAGTACTTCCATCAAGGCTAGTTCTATTGTATCCTTGTAATCCTGAAAGCATTCCATTGTTTCCAGCGGAGGTAATTTTCTGAACGGCCCGCCAACAGACGTACGGGGATTTTCTTCTTCAACTTTATTCTCATCAGGCTTGTCTTTTTGCTTCTGCTGCTTCCCTAGCTCACAATATTTGAGTAGTACACTGGTTGTCCTTTGATTCCATGTTGTCCTTTCCTTGATTCTTCTTACCTTGCTTCCTGGTTGGTTCCCATCCTCTTATGCCTTGTTTGCTTTTCCTTTAGTGGCGTATTTCTTCACAGCTTTCTTCTTTTCAAAGACTGTTTTTGGAACATATTCCTCTTCTAGTTCTTCTCCTACAGATTCATGTAACCAAATGTGTTAGATATAACAATTTATTTTGAAATTAAGTAGTAGTTGATTAAATAGCAAAACAACAACATAATAAATAGTATATAGTTGATTAAAAATAATAAATAGTACATAGTTGATTGTGAAATTAAAAAAAACTTCAAGCAGTTCATGGATATTCAAATACATAATTTGTTTTATAATTTCCGTACCAATGATAGTGAAATATTCTCCATCTCTGCAGCTTCATTGTTTTCAGCATCAGTGGTTGTCTCCTTATCTGTAGCAACGGCCGTCTCAACAGCTGGTTGTTGTGACTTTTCTGCGACTTGCTCTTCTGCCATCTCAACAATGGGTTGTTGCAGCTTTGTTGCGACTGGCTATTCTGGCATTTCAACAGCTTGCTATTGTTTTCCTCCAGCACCATCTTCTCCTTGTGAAATATGGAGATTAAATGAGGGCCCTTCAGCTATATTCTGAATTTCTGGAAGATGTTCACCATCTTCATTTCCAGCACCATCTTCTCCTCCAGCACCATCATCACCATCTTCTCCTCCAGCACCATCATCACCAGCAAGGAATTCTTTTTCATGTGCTTCAATTCTTTCTTGATTTGTTGCCGATTTTGTGTTGTCTGCAATTCCTCCGCGCGTGTCTGCGTTTCCTTGTCACCGGAGAGATTAACGCTTTTTTTCTGTGTCCATGAACTTGTAAGGTGAAGACTGGAGTCCTTGACTAGCCGTTTTGGTCTTGGCTATCAAGTCTGATAACTTGCGGCAATGATTCTTGTGTAGGTGGCTCAGTTGAGGATACCACTTCAACAACTGTCTCATTCCTGGGCAAGTTTTGGCTCAGTGAGACGCTTGGCTCAGCTGATGATGCATTGACGCTAGGGCCAGCTGATGATTCCACTCGCACCTCCTCTTTCACGCCTGATGCAACGAGAAACTCCTTCACTTTATCGTACAACTGAGAATTGAAGTCTCCCCCAGTCTATCTATATTCCTCCTGAGTCTGCTTGATGTATTTTAGCATTTCTTGGACATTCTTCAACCTTGCTCCAGGACTATCGGGAAACTTCTCCTCTTCAATGATTTGTAACGCATCCTGAAATGCATCTTCATACTTGTCCCTGTTCACCTCAAGATCCATTGCGATGAGCTCATATATAGTTTTCCTGTTTCTTTGTTCCCTTGGTTCACAGAGTTCCAACTCCATTGGTCTGTACGCATCTCTAAAGTTCTCATGAAACTGCAACATGATTAATAACACTCACCAGGAATGCATAACAAATATAACAACATTTCTTATATGCATAACATGTGATGCAGATATTTTAAACAATGCATAACTAACCATGCATTAAACATTGGAGCTGCATAACATATTATGCACTCATATTTCACAACCCTGCATAACACTTTGTCATTTTTAAATAATGCATAACTGGTTATGCATTTACAATTGCATATGCATAAGATGTTATGCAACTATTTAGAAAGGTTCATAATATGTTATGCACTCATATTTAATATAACAACATTTTTTATATGCATAACATAACATGTGATGCATATATGTTAAACAATGCATAACTAACCATGCATTAAACATTGGAGCTGCATAACATATTATGCACTCATATTTCACAACCCTGCATAACACTTTTGTCATTTTTAAATAATGCATAACTGGTTATGCATTTGATGCGTGTCGTAGGTGCAATCAAATTAATTCAATATTTCCACTCAATTAAAAATAATATAATGGAAGTCAAGTTCGTTCCCACGAGGAGCAAGAGATCTTAGTTGTAAAAGTTGTCACGAAAGGGGGGTGTAAAAAAAAGCAAAAGAAAATAAACAAAAAAATTAAAATCGAAAGTTGAAAGTTGAAAGATGAAAGCAATAAGAGAGACAAGATCAAGGAATCCTTCTTCGTTACGAAACAATGATTAAAGTTATGTTCTTTTCTAATTGTTATTAGTCACAGATTATCACCAACCGTAGGATAGCAGTGTACGCTTAGCTAGCCCCAAAATCCCTAATTTCACCGAGTAACAGTCCGCTTAGTTATCGATTCTATTCAAAAGAACCACCCCGAGGTTCGCTTACAAGATGTAATTCCCATAATGCATTAAGATTTATGAATTTAGGTTTAGTACTAGTAGTTAAACTCGGTTCGCTTGGTCCACTTTCTAGCGTTGTTTCTACACACAATTGCTCCACGGAATCCCTCCGCAAGGTCTCGTGTTTTCTACTTGTGTAAAGTGTCGAGAACGATTACGTATTCCCTAACTTATACTAGATATAGATCAATTAACAAATTAATTTAGCGTGCACTCCAAACAATCTATCAATCAATCATGAATGTCTTTAAGATCACTCCTATTAGTAAAAACAATCGATAATCATGTGAAAAATCTCAAGATAGAATTGAAAACAAAAACTCAAATCATGTTAAGAACTAGGAATTCATCCTCAATCAATAAATTAACTACTCATGTTAAAGAGTTCACACAAAGAATAAGAAAAGAAAGAATTGTGTGTGTAGAGATGTGTGTAAAAGATGTAGAAAACTTCTCTATTTATAGGCTTCAATATTCTCCAAATCTTCCAAGGAATAGAATCCTTTTCCTTTAGCAATTCAATTTCCAAAACCAAGCCTTTCTCAACTCTTCCATCTTCTCTTTCCAAATTTGAGCCCAATTCTCCATCCAATTCCAAGCCCAAGTCTTCACACCCATGAGAGAAGTGCATAGAAAATTCTGGAATTTTTGGCTCGCCAGAAAACTGGGATTGTGGCCGGAATCCGGCCGGAATAGTCGCCGCCGGCAACCTGAAAATTTCGTCGCTACCGAGAGAATATGCGACGGAATATTCGTCGTCCTCTGTTAGTCCTAACTGTCAAACGGGTCAACCGTCAGTCAACTGTTAGTCAGCAGGGTCAAAGGAGGCGTCCCAGTCAGCTTTGAGTCAGCTTCTTACTCGGCTAACTGGTCTTACTCAGCTGAGTTACTGAGTTAGGTTCAACGAGTCACTGGGTCGACTCGGCAGAGCAGAAAATTCAACAGAGTTTACTCTGTTTGTTGAGCATTTCTCGTGCCGATTTCGTGCCGAGTTTTCTTGGGTCTTCTCCGTTAAGAACCTATACATTCATCTATTGAGCTCTTCCCCGCAATGCCACATCCTGCAGACTTAGTTTCATGCCATTCCATAACACCTTGCAAACAACTGAACTTTAGCAACAACCCAACTCATCTTTTGTTCTTCATTAATCTCTTGCAAAGAAACCATTGTTACCTACAAACTCCTTCCAATCTTTCTCCAGCTTCCACCATTTTCTTCTTTCAGCTCCAATATCTAACAACCCCAATAGCTCAAGCATTGCCAGGCCAGCCAGCACCATCAACTGCAATTCATCTATTGTAGCAACAACTCATTGCAGCACCAATTGCAAAACTGTATATGCTCAGCTCAAAAGAACTCTCAACCCTCAAGTTTAATCTACAAAGCTCAGCTCCAGACACGTACTCCACAACCGCAACATCAGCCCGACCCATTTGCTTCTTCATCTGCAGCACCACCATCTCTTCCATTAGCAACAAAGACTATCACTTCCTTGCAATCATCTCATGCCGCTTTGTTCTGTGTCTTCATCAATTTCCAACATCAACACTATTCCTAGGCAACTTCAGTTTGAACAGCAACTCCAATTTCCTCTTCAACCAATTCCAGGAACGACATAAAATGTAACCCATCTTCTAATTCATCACCAAAACCGATTGGAACCAACATCAACTTCTCCTGAGACTTCAACCAACAGCACCATCAACCCATTCTTGCACTTGAGTTTTCCACCATTGCCATTCCTATACCATCACCCACTCGCTCTCAATTCACCAAAGAACTCGGCTCTCACAAAGAAACCCAATTCGAATACAACCTCAAAAACCCTTTCTCTTCACTTCCTTCTTCTCACTCGGCTCCGAATTGACTTCATCTGGTTCACAATTCACAGCGGCATCTTATCAGCATCATTTTCATCCCATGTTTGGTTCAACCACATACCCATTCATTAAACGGCACTCTCATCTCTATCGAACTCGGACCAACAAACCCTAATCGATTCAAACAACTTCGTAAACCCTTAATTAGCCATAACCCATCTCTCGATTCATCCTCTCCGAGCTCCTCTCGAGCTCCTCTTCAAATCGAAACCCTAATTCGACAAATGACACCCATTCTGCTTGAGCTTCAACTCTTCAATTGCAGAGACTACCACCGAAACCCATTAATTCTTCTTATTCCCTGATTTGAATCTCAGTATCAATAAATCATCTCCAATTTCTCTCGATCTCTGACAGAGCAAATACGAGAGTAACTACATTAATTTATTTCCTCTCGTGCTCTTGATTTCTTCCCCAAATTTCTCTCGCTCTCGAATAGTAACTGACAGCCATATGATGCTCTTCCCCTTTACTTCTCTGCTTCATTCTATTCATCTGAACCATTTCGATCTCAACAACATACTTTCTCAACCATTATCAGATCCCTTTGAGCAGCACCTGTTCTTCATCTCTTGATCTGTTCTTGAATAGCAGCTTTTCTTTCTTCTTTATTTCAGGTAGAAGAGAATGATAGAATGATGAGATGAACAAAAGTCCTCTCTCTCGATTTAGTTTTAGGGTAAGGTCGATATTGACAATCTTGGTCATCCCTGCTAAGGGTTAACCTGATGGCAGCCCCTTAACCTTGGCTGGACTGCGGCTAGTATTCTTCCATAAAGTTGCCCTTTAACTTAGGCAGATCTGTATTTACTATTCTTTCAAATTGGGTTGCCCCTTAACCTTCCCTGGGCTCCATATATCAATCGCCTGTAAAATGACCTTTTTGCCCTTTTTGGCTCAAATTGGGTGATTTCTTCTTCTTTTCCTCCGTGCGACTCCAAAGTAGCTATAAAACTCAAAACAAGCGTAAAATACATAATTTACACGAAAAATAGCAAAGAAAGCATAAACTACTAGATAGTAAATACGGTGTATTCTACACCTATCAAATTCCCCCACACTTAGACTTTGCTAGTCCTCGAGCAAATCAAACTAAAAACTCACAACTTCAAAGCGTTCAAGCGTCCCAAGCATCCAAAGAGTTATGAGGACATAGAGTTTCGCATGCTAGTAATAAGAAGTTAGAAATACTAAAGAACATATTCTCATTCTTAAATGTTGAGTGAGAAATAACCACACCATAATGAGAGAATGCGTGTTTGAGAAACGATCAATAAGCATTTCGCCTCGACTTCTGCCTTACCAAATAGGATTTTATGATAATTGCACTCAAAAAGACTGACTTTTTTATGGTTCTCACATGTGTGCAGGTAGGAACGAAGAGAGAATTCCTGCGACACGTTGAATGGTGGGAAGGACAACTTCCGAAATATTTTTAAAAACCCACATCTTTTAATATTTTGAAAAACCATTTTTCTGACGATCTCTAAGAAAGGAAATCAACCATATTACCGAGGATGAGATTACTTACTCACCTTCACATCCGATCGCCAATTATGATAACACCACTCTCACGGCATCCAATAGAAACGTCTTCCGCTCCTTGTCTTGATCTTCATGGTCTTCGGTTTCAACTATTGATGATAAACCCTTGAATTTCATAAATCCTTAACAATTTGTAACTCTTTTACCTAAAAAATCCTTGTCGCTTGAAACTTTCTTATAGATTTTCCTTCCCCACGGCTCATTAAATAAAAATAAGAACAAATATTTCTCTTGTTTTTCTCTTTTTTTTTTTTTTTTTTTTTTTTTAAACAAAAACAAGAGAAATTAAATACAACCATGGCCGTGGAAGAAGTATTTTACCGCTTGATTCTTCACAACTTGTATCATCTTGAAATCATAAACTTCAAAAATTTTCACCTTTTACTTTTCTTCGCTTTCATGAATAAGTCTTCATACTTGAATATAAAATTACCTCATTGTAGTGTAAGTCTTCAACATATATGTAAAAATCCGCTCTTTTGTATGTTGCTTTTACTTGTATTTGAAATTTGCTCTTTTTCTCATTCCGTTGCTTATAAACCTTAAACTTTTCCAACTTTCCTTGTAGATTTTGATGTCGCTCCTTGTTGATGATGAATGTGTTTCTATGGATCCGTTGTTGTCGAGAGAGAGAATGGTGCTAACTGCAAATCGAACTACAAGAAGGAAGCTTTCATCCATGGACGTCACCCTCATGATTGACAAAATTAGCACTCAAGAGATCAAAGAGTAGTGCTTCTATTGGTGGGAGGTTGGGTAGCTCACCATTCTACCCGGAATTAACTTACGGTGACACACACTCAAAAGAAAGCTCTTTAGTAGATGGAAAATTTCTGGTCGGTGCCTCTCATGATATGAATACGGGTAGTCTCCACTAATGATTGATCAGCAACTCTAATAACGCCTTTCTCCCTGCACCAAATTCGCATCACCGGCATGATTAAATCCATTATTTAACACTCTAATAAACAAGAAATCCGAATGTAGTTCTCTAACATTTCCAAGTTCAATTATGTCGGTCAAAATCTCTATGTAAACATACCTAGAAGTATGCTAGTGACTCTAAAATCTTTTAAAAGTTGGAGTTTTAGGTAAAACTTTTTTTTTTTTTTAAATTTTTTAAATTTTTTTTTTTTGTAATTTTTGTTTTAAAAACATGCTTAACCACTCCCCCACACTTAAACCTTACATTGTCCTCAATGTAATTGAATCCTCCTAGTAAAGTCAAGGTGGGAAATTTTAACATGATAAGAAACAAGAAAAAGAAATAACAAAAAGCAAAAAGAATAAGAAATACAAAACCTATGGGTTGCCTCCCATTAAGCGCTTGTTTTAAAGTCGACGGCCCGACTTAGCTCTTGCATGATTCATTCCCCATATACTAACAATCGGAAAATTTGAGGATCCACCCATAATACCTGTTTTGCAAACAATAACTCCATACAAATATTAGCACAAGAAAACAATAGTGATGTTATCGCCGATAGAAATTTCCCCCACACTTATTCTCGTCCACACTCGGAAGTGTATAAAGAACATAGAATTTGGGAATTTCCATGTGTTCCTCTTGGCAAACCTGCATAGTGTTAGCATCAAGTGTTTCCAATGGTGGATATTTAGAAACAAAATCATCCAAAAATACTTTCGAAGCACATACATTCAAACCAATAAGAGGTGAAGGAGAAGAATCAATAGGCAAAGGGTTAGACAAACCTTGCACAATCTCTTGTATTATAGAATCCTCTTCATCCTTAAAAATTCAAGTGAATTACTTACCTCTTGTATATCGTGGTCCTCTATTAAACCTTGCAACCATTCTTCGTCGTTTTCTACCTTAACCAAAGTCTCGGCATCATTAAAATCATTCGCAAGTTCAATTGGGTCTTCCACAAAATCAATGAATGTGGTTTCATCCTCTAGTATCATCTCTTCAACATTGTCATCATCGGAATCGGGCCATTCACTAAAATGATTTTCATCGGTATAGATTGTAAAATCTTCTTGTGCGGGTGGTACACCGTTTATAACAATAGGTAAGTCACACCCAATCTCCTCCTTTTGAATAGGTGAAGGATCGTTATTATGATCCGGAGTTGGAATAACTTCCTCATTGTCGGAACACTCATACACTTCCGCGGACTCCCATCTTTCCCTAAGAAATTTTTGCCAAGCAATAAATGCATCTTCCTCAAGCTCTTCCTTTTGAATAGGTGATTGATCATTATTAAGATCAAGGCTCGAGTAATCTACACTAGCGTCATCAAAAGTCTCCAAAGGTTTGTTAATTTGTTCGTATATTTTCTCCGAATTCCTTTGAATTTCTCGATGTGATTCTTGAAACTTTTGTTGAAGATCCTCAATCATGGCAGTCATCTTATCTGCAAAACTAGAGAATTTCGATCATAAAAACTATCCTCCCATCCTCGTGATTGTCCACTTACATACCCGTCATAAGGTTGTTGATATGTATGAGAATATCCATAAGGTTCTCAGGAATTTGATCATAGCCAAAAGATTGGTTTTGATTGTATCCTAAGGATGATTGGAAATTGTCATAATGTTGAGGTTGAAAACCGTATTGATTGTTGTAATATGCTTGCTCTCGTCCACCATACATGGAAAACCTAAGACCTGAAATAAGATTCAAAACTTAAGTTAGATACGGAATAGAATCCAACAAAGCAAGAATAAAGCAAAAAGAAAAATAAAAACAACTAAAATCATCCATTTGCTCCCTAACCCGGCGCCAAAATTTGATGCGTGTCGTAGGTGCAATCAAATTAATTCAATATTTCCACTCAATTAAAAATAATATAATGGAAGTCAAGTTCGTTCCCACGAGGAGCAAGAGATCTTAGTTGTAAAAGTTGTCACGAAAGGGGGGTGTAAAAAAAAAGCAAAAGAAAATAAACAAAACAATTAAAATCGAAAGTTGAAAGTTGAAAGATGAAAGCAATAAGAGAGACAAGATCAAGGAATCCTTCTTCGTTACGAAACAATGATTAAAGTTATGTTCTTTTCTACTTGTTATTAGTCACAGATTATCACCAACCGTAGGATAGCAGGTACGCTTAGCTAGCCCCAAAATCCCTAATTTCACTGAGTAACATGTCCGCTTAGTTATCAGATTCTATTCAAAAGAACCACCCTGAGGTTCGCTTACAAGATGTAATTCCCATAATGCATTAAGATTTATGAATTTAGGTTTAGTACTAGTAGTTAAACTCGGTTCGCTTGGTCCACTTTCTAGCGTTGTTTCTACACACAATTGCTCCACGGAATCCCTCCGCAAGGTCTCGTGTTTTCTACTTGTGTAAAGTGTCGAGAACGATTACGTATTCCCTAACTTATACTAGATATAGATCAATTAACAAATTAATTTAGCGTGCACTCCAAACAATCTATCAATCAATCATGAATGTCTTTAAGATCACTCCTATTAGTAAAAACAATCGATAATCATGTGAAAAATCTCAAGATAGAATTGAAAACAAAAACTCAAATCATGTTAAGAACTAGGAATTCATCCTCAATCAATAAATTAACTACTCATGTTAAAGAGTTCACACAAAGAATAAGAAAAGAAAAAAATTGTGTGTGTAGAGATGTGTGTAAAAGATGTAGAAAACTTCTCTATTTATAGGCTTCAATATTCTCCAAATCTTCCAAGGAATAGAATCCTTTTCCTTTAGCAATTCAATTTCCAAAACCAAGCCTTTCTCAACTCTTCCATCTTCTCTTTCCAAATTTGAGCCCAATTCTCCATCCAATTCCAAGCCCAAGTCTTCACACCCATGAGAGAAGTCCATAGAAAATTCTGGAATTTTTGGCTCGCCGGAAAACTAGGATTGTGGCCGGAACCCGTCCGGAATAGTCGCCGCCGGCAACCTGAAAATTCTGTCAGTCGAGAGAATATGCGACGGAATATTCCGTCAGTCCTCCGTTAGTCCTAACTGTCAAACGGGTCAACCGTCAGTCAACTGTTAGTCAGCAGGGTCAAAGGAGGCGTCCCAGTCAGCTTTGAGTCAGCTTCTTACTCGGCTAACTGGTCTTACTCAGCTGAGTTACTGAGTTAGGTTCAACGAGTCACTGGGTCGACTCGGCAGAAAGGTAAAATTCAACAGAGTTTACTCTCGTTTGTTGAGCATTTCTCGTGCCGATTTCGTGCCGTTTTCTTTGGGTCTTCTCCGTTAAGAACCTATACATTCATCTATTGAGCTCTTCCCCGCAATGCCACATCCTGCAGCTTAGTTTCATGCCATTCCATAACACCTTGCAAACAACCAGCTTAGCAGCAACCCAACTCATCTTTTGTTCTTCATTAATCTCTTGTAGCAAACCATTGTTACCTACAGCTCCTTCCAATCTTTCTCCAGCTTCCACCATTTTCTTCTTTCAGCTCCAATATCTAACAACCCCAATAGCTCAAGCATTGCCGTGCGGCAAAGACCATCAACTGCAATTCATCTATTGTAGCAACAACTCATTGCAACACCAATTGCAAAACTGTATATGCTCAGCTCAAAAGAACTCTCAACCCTCAAGTTTAATCTACAAAGCTCAGCTCCAGACACAGCTCCACAACTGCAACATCAGCCCTGACCCATTTGCTTCTTCATCTGCAGCACCACCATCTCTTCCATTAGCAACAGCACTATCACTTCCTTGCAATCATCTCATGCTGCTTTGTTCTGTGTCTTCATCAATTTCCAACATCAGCACTATTCCTAGGCAACTTCAGTTTGAACAGCAACTCCAATTTCCTCTTTAACCAATTCCAGGAACGACATAAAATGTAACCCATCTTCTAATTCATCACCAAAACCGATTGGAACCAACATCAACTTCTCCTGAGACTTCAACCAACAGCACCATCAACCCATTCTTGCACTTGAGTTTTCCACCATTGCCATTCCTATACCATCAGCTTCACTCTGCTCTCAATTCACTAGCAACTCAGCTCTCACAGCAAAACCCAATTCGAATACAACCTCAAAAACCCTTTCTCTTCACTTCCTTCTTCTCACTCAGCTCTGAATTGACTTCATCTGGTTCACAATTCACAGCGGCATCTTATCAGCATCATTTTCATCCCATGTTTGGTTCAACCACAGACCCATTCATTAACAGCGTCACTCTCATCTCTATCGAACTCAGACCAACAAACCCTAATCGATTCAAACAACTTCAGAAACCCTTAATTAGCCATAACCCATCTCTGATTCATCCTCTCTGAGCTCCTCTCTGAGCTCCTCTTCAAATCGAAACCCTAATTCGACAGCGACACCCATTCTGCTTGAGCTTCAACTCTTCAATTGCAGAGACTACCACCGAAACCCATTAATTCTTCTTATTCCCTGATTTGAATCTCTGTATCAATAAATCATCTCCAATTTCTCTCGATCTCTCGGACAGAGCAAATACAGTAGCAGCTACATTAATTTATTTCCCTCTGTGCTCTTGATTTCTTCCCCAAATTTCTCTGGCTCTCGAATAGTAACGGCAGCCATGACTGCTCTTCCCCCTTTACTTCTCTGCTTCATTCTATTCATCTGAACCATTTTGATCTCAACAACATACTTTCTCAACCATTATCAGATCCCTTTGAGCAGCACCTGTTCTTCATCTCTTGATCTGTTCTTGAATAGCAGTTTTTCTTTCTTCTTTATTTCAGGTAGAAGAGAATGATAGAATGATGAGATGAACAAAAGTCCTCTCTCTCGATTTAGTTTTAGGGTAAGGCTGGATATTGACACCCGGTCATCCCTGCTAAGGGTTAACCTGATGGCAGCCCCTTAACCTTGGCTGGACTGCGGCTAGTATCCTTCCATAAAGTTGCCCCTTAACTTAGGCAGATCTGTATTTACTATTCTTTCAAATTGGGTTGCCCCTTAACCTTCCCTGGGCTCCATATATCAATCGCCTGTAAAATGACCTTTTTGCCCTTTTTGGCTCAAATTGGGTGATTTCTTCTTCTTTTCCTCCGTGCGACTCCAAAGTAGCTATAAAACTCAAAACAAGCGTAAAATACATAATTTACACGAAAAATAGCAAAGAAAGCATAAACTACTAGATAGTAAATACGGTGTATTCTACACCTATCAGCATTCACAATTGCATATGCATAAGATGTTATGTAGATAATTTATAACGGTTCATAAAAAAATACTTGCAAGTCTGAAATATGCTTCTTGATCATTGATTTCTTCATTGCTGCAAAGTCCCACCTCCCAGCTCTTGGTGTAGTAGCACTGTCACTGACCTTGATGTCGGATGCCAACTCAGCTATGTTAGATTTCTCAGCCAACCAAAGCTGCAAAAAACAATAACTAATATATAAGATATTTTATAGATTTGATTTATTGAAAGAGAATTAAGTAAACAAAAAAAAAACCCAACTCACAAGAGAATATATAGTGCAACAGGGAAATTCCTGATCTGAAAATTCTTTTCTTTCACAGTTTTGATGTCGTTCATCAGGTTATCGTGAATCAAATCAGGAAATGATACAGAGTCCATGGTTTGCAAATTCTTCACCAAACCAACATATTTGACGTCCAAATTGTCTCCCATTGACCCACAAAAGAACAAGACGACTAGCATGTAGAGGCAGACAACTTCCTCTTCACAACCTTTCTTATCAAGTTTTTCCAACACCAGCCTTTGAATATCCTCTACCCAAACCTTTGTTACCCGTGCTTTGGGATCCGTACTCACTTTACCACTCTTGTTTTGAGTGGGAATTGTTTGACCAAGGCAAGTGACCGAGTCATCTCTAGCTCTTCCTTTGAAGTCGAATATTTCTTCCTCTATCTCCTTGAACTCTTGGAATCGGGAAAGTAGCAAAGCAAGCTCACCGGGCCGTTGACGGTATACACTTGTTTTCGGACACCTTGAATGAATGCTGACTTAAATCATCATGGTTATATGATAAAAAGACCTCATCCACCAACTGGGATGCTCTTACCATCAAACAATGCCATGTCCGCAGTAGATACCAGTTATAGAATTTCCCAAATGGACACACATTCATCATACTAGCCTGCGTTGGAGTAAAACCACCTCTTTCCTTTATTTTTGTGAACAAGGTACCTACCCTTAGAAATCCTTCTCTATAAGAACCTTTCTGAGTTGCAGGCTTGGTTTTAGGTTTAACTGCATAAATAAAAGAGCAAAAAAAATGCATTTTACTAAGTTAGAAACGCTATTTTGACTGCATAACCTCCTATGCCTCTTATTCATGCATATGCATAAACTGTTATGCACAATTATTACAATGCATAACCTATAATGCACTACTTTTTAGAATATATTTTTTGCAGATTTATTATGTTGCATAACCTATGATGACTTGTTATGCACACCAAAGTTGTCTGCATAACCTATTATGCATTTTTTAAAGAAGCATTATGTGTTTTATTTACAAGCTGTTAACTACAAAACTAGCAGGTAAATGATCAACATAATTTTATTTAGTGATGCATAACGGGAATTCAACGCACCTGGTTCATAGACAACACATTGCTGATCAGGTTCTTCTTCTTCTTCACCTTCTTCTTCATCTTCTTCTTCACTTTCAGATCTTTCAATTTGCTTCTCCTTCTTTTTCCTTTTCACGTCTTTTGATTGTTTGGGTTCACATCTTTTTCTTTTCCTTTGCTTATCAACAGCTTGCTTGACTGAAACAGACCAAATCAACATTGAAACAAATCAATCACACTAAATAAATAATATATCACACAAAAAAGAAATCATAAGAAAATCTTACCAGTTTCCTTTGGTTCGGCTTTCTCAAAATCATCTGAGTCATCATCCGAAATTTCCTTTGGTGCAGCTTTCTTTGCTCTCTTTGTTTTCTTTTCTGCTTCAGGCTTAGGTGAACTAGGTGATTCCTAATCTTTCAATCTCTGCGACTTCCTTGATGGGGTGGTTGCTTCGGGATCTTATTGACACACAAATAAGTATGTTATTCATATCAGGTTATGGAGTAATTTTGGTAAGCATAACAAGTCATGCATTTGCATAACAAGTCATTCAAACATGGATCACAGACACATGAAGGAATGTAAATGCATACCAGAGACTTTCTTCTTCTTCTTGGCAGCGCCGGGCTTTATGTTGGTTCTCGTCTCCTTTTGCTGTTGTTCACCATCAGTTTCCGCCTTTTCTACTTCTAGATTATCACCATTAGCAGGTAAAAATGATGTTAAAACTTAAATAGATTAAAATGAAAAAGTAACACTTAAAAATGGGTGTTATGCAGTGTTTTTTTGAAAGCATAATCTGTCATGCATCTGCAAAACATGTTATGCACATTTATTTTGATGCTGCATAACCTTTCTTGCATAATGCATAACTAGATTTTATGCTGCATAACCTGTCATGCATAATGCAGAACTAGTCATGCATTCAGAATTGCAGATGCATAATCTGTTCTGCAATCATTCATAAAGTACGCATAACTTATTATGCACTCAAATAACTTGTTATGCAGTTTTTTTTTTATGCAGAATCACACATCAGTTAGTGAGGATGCATACCAGAGACTTCCAATCTTTCCACGGTATTTTTCTTTGCCTTCTTTTGCATCTTTACCAGTGGTTGGTCACTATCACTTTCTACTTTTTCATCTTCAACATCATCAGGTAAAATTGATGTTAAAATCAAAGATTGGGTAAGTTATAGAGCAAAAGAAATTAGGGGTAAACATATTTAGGATGAAAATTTCACCAGAAACAATTTTCTTCTTAGATTTGTTCTTCTTTTTGGGATTTCCGGCTTCTGGTTCGTCATCGACTTCTGGTACAAACAAAACTTAAAATTAAAGATACAAAAATGGAAAAAACAAAATCAAAACACAAACAGATGAAGTAATTCTTTGAATCTCACCATTTTTTTTTCTTTTTCTTCGATCAATTTCTCCTTCGTCTTCAACATCAAGAACAAAAGTTAAAATCGAAAAAAAAAAATAATCAAATCTACTGAATGCAAGCAAGAATACATCGATTAAAGCTAGTTTCAATACCTGTTTTCTTCTGTTTCGACTTCTGAAGACGTGTTTTACTTGGCGTTTCATCCATTTTTGACGAACTATGTTTCTAGGGTTTTCGATTTTCTAATCTGTAATCTGTATGTAGTTTCTAGGGTTTTCGATTTTGAAATTGAATTCGCAGGGTTTGGTTTCTGCGAATGATGATGGAGAAAAAAAAATATAGATCGTGAAGGAGAGAACCGATGAAGATGAAGAAGAAATAGTAGTAAGTACTAACGGGTGGAATTGAAATAAATGGGAGTTATTATAACCGTACGAAACCGCTGAGGGTATTAGTGACTTTTTTCACGTTTTTATTTTTTTAAAAAAACTTTGGGTGCGACCGTAGGCAAAATTAATCGTGGGCCTGCTAGTGTGAAATTTTTTTTTGGGCCTGCCCCTAATGTTTCCCTGCGGATTTCATCCGACCCAAGTTTCAATTTGTTGGAGTGGACGCGAATGTACTTTTCAAATCCGCAATAGTGGACTGGGAGTGCCCGCCTCCAAAATCAGCTAGACATCCATCTACCCTCATTACCGTTTTTCTTTTCGATAATATTAATTTTTTCACCCTTAAGATTGGCAATCTAACGATACTCCAAAGTTTAAGTGACACGTCTGGACATACACAACTAGAACCTGTTATATATAGGATTAATTTCTTATATTTTTTTAAATTTTTTTCTTTCCGTTGTGTATCTTTAGCTTTAATTTCTTAGTTTCTTAAGAAATTGTTTAGTTGTCAGAAGGTTCCATGCATCTTCTTAATTACTTTATAATATTAAAATTATTTTTTAAGAAAAATAAATTGGAAATGATAAAAAAAATTAAGGACCATTTATACTAAAAGATTGGTCATTCTCGGTTCATGAAGAATTGAATAGACATCCTCGTACTATTTTTAAAGACACGACTGATGTTGAACTTGGTTGTGGTAATGGTTGGATTTCAATTGTTCTTGATATCAAATTGTTGATGGTGGATTTTCATTCAAGGTTAGATTTGTAAAAAAACCAGAAAAATCATGCGCTGACATCTTGTAAAAGATAAAGCCATTTATAAGTGTTGGATATTCCCTCACTTAATTCACCAAGAATGGAGCATGTAGCAACAGTCCCATTCTGTGAATTTCATATCAGCCTTGTATTTCCTGTACTCATTATCAGTGTGGCATGATGACTGAGTGTTACTCTTATAGAGTAACACGAACCTCCAAGCACTATAATGAATCATTATCAGTGTGGCATGAGACTGAGTGTTACTCATATAGAGTAACACGAACCTCCAAACACAATAATGAAACCATGTACGAAATACCCGTACAGGCTGATGCTCGGTGTGTTATATTAGCCCGAGCCCCTCTCGGTGTGTTATACTAGCCCGATTGAGCCGCTCTCGGTGTGTTATACTAGCCCGATTGAGCCCCTCTCGGTGTGTTATATTAGCCCGATTGAGCATCCGGACTTTGATGATCGGTCTCGGATATGATCTGATCGCAGTCATCCAACTCCACAAGCATGATTGGATGACCACAGATCAATTCCATCACCCTAAGCATGGTATGGAATACCCACGGCCTTAGCTTGCCAAAAGAAAACCGTTCATACCAAGCATTATGACGGAAAACCCTAAATTAGGGTTTGCGGCATATTACATATGTTGCAAAGTAGTCTCAACCATCCATCTTCGCAGTATAGATGGAGGGTCTAGATGTAGACTCAAAGGGCCCGTGAGCATGTCAACACGATCACCGTGAGACCGCCTACACACTTGACCAATCGGTCAAGACCAACAATGTTTGGCCGTGACAAAATCGTCACCCAAACAAGAGGTGGCGCACGTCTTTGAAAGCCAAATTAGGGTTTCAAGCCATCACGCGCGTCCATCTTCTCTGGTACGAATGGAGGGTCAAAGATTAGATTAAGCAGTCCGGTCATACCAAAGATGATCACCGTGGGCCCATCTATCTCCTCATGCGGTCGGCCAAGGCATATCATGCCCGGCTAATCCAAAATGCCCGCCCAAACATGCGTGGTTACACTTCCCAAATTGCAAATTGATCTCGACCACTCAACTTCACCGGGTGATTTGAATGGATTAGATCACGTTTTCATGGGATAATCAGGTATAGGTGTGAACACCAGCCTACCACCCACACGCCGGAGTGATCGACCAAGACCGACCAAGGATGGTTATCTTGGAACGCGTGCGGGAATATCACGCGGTTATCAACTCCTTTGCGGTAAGAAATTTCTGCCGCAAACCGATCTCAACCACTCAACTGTGCCGGTCAATTTGAGTGGCCTAGATCGCGCCTTCTTGGGAAAGTGAGACATGGACGTGTACACCGGCATGCCATCAACATGCATGACCGGTCGGTCCTCTCCAAAGCCCTTCCCATGCTTGGTTTCGACCAAGATGAAGAGTGATGCTTGCGCACCTCTTCAAAAACCCTAGTATTCATTAACGATCGCAGATGAGTGTCTCAAACATCATCTCATCCGTTCAACTTCACCAGACTTGGTTATACAACCACAGTCGAGTTATTTGGTTAGTGAGGCGTCATTACCCATCACTTTACCACACCACAATGCAGTACACTGCATAAAATACACACGATACTTCACAAGTATCGACTTTCGAATAACGCAGATTATTCAATTCAAAGCATTACATGCTATCTTTCGTGGATCCACGATCCGCACATTCCAGCACATCAATCATGTCACAAACCGGGGATACTTATCGGGGTATTGGTCGGCGGTTTACGGCGTGCGGCGTGCAACGCGCCATCACAAGAACGTGTCAGGAAGTCATGGACGGTTAGAGATGAACTGGAGAAGTGGGCAAGACTGGTCGTGTATCACCAACGCACAACTCCACTACTCCATCATTCCACTTCCTCCACTTCCCACGAGAGACGTGAATAAGGCTCAATGACTTGTATAAATAGGTTCTCCGCCCTATTTCAAACAACAACACAAGTTCAAACAAGACAGAAAATCAACACCCAGAGCCTCCTTACATTAACCGTAAGCCTGCTCACTTTCTGTCACAAGTCATAAGCAAGCCAACACCTTCACAATCTCAACACCTTCTTCGCTTCCCTCCCTAAGATCAACCCCATCTCCTTCACTTTGTGACCGAGACAAGTCTGGAACGGCCATTTCTTGGTTTAGGCCGGACTTGCACAGATTGATCTCTCGAATCTACAAGCACTCACCGCGCAGTGCATTTGTTTAAAGGTTTAAATTCATTCCTCATCCACACCCCAAATTACCAAATTCTGCAGGAGTAGTTTTCACCCATCAACACAAATACTCTCCAAAGAAGGAACATTCTTTCACACTGTGGAGTTTTTTAACAATTAAAAGGCAGTGATCATCGTAATGTTTAGGTTTGTTTAGGTTTATAGACCTCGAATAAATCCTAGAGCGATTAAAATAGCGATAATGGACAACCACTTTATGATGCTGAAAAGAAACATTGCTTGATCGAATAGAATTTCATGAACCTAATATATTGTCTAGATATTAGATTTATCTTGAACTGAAACAATTGATGCAGTTGAGATCATTAATTCCATAACTAATCCAAATAAAATGTCAAATCCATCAACATTTCATGAAGTTGATTGTCCTTCATTATAAGCTTTCTTGATTTCTTTATTCCTAAATGTATCTTACCAACAAAACACCGGAACCGCAGGCCCCGAAAAATTGATAGGCTTAACTCCCGGATAGTAAGCCCTGGTACCTAGTGTAAACTAATAAACTTGGAAGAAAATATCATATTAAACGATCATTGAAGAACATAAATTATATATTCCAAGAAGGACGATGAATCAAAGATATAATGGTGTTAGGAGTACTCTCCAACCATTCTTATATGCTCCCACAAATAAGGAGTATGAAAATGATAGGATACCAAGTACACCACCAACTTGTTCGTTCGGCAACCCGTGTGGACAAAACCTAATAATACAAGTATACCAACTTAATGATCCTTGACAATATGTATATGGAGTTTATATCTCTATCTCTTCTCAATCCGAAAGTATGGACTATGGAGTCCGTGAACCTGATTGTCAAGAAAAGTACTTGGAAGATCTCAAAATTCAATATCCAAGACTAACCTAGTCGTATCCAAATAATTAAATTGGAATTATGCCAAGTGATAAACTTGTTATCTATCTTTCAAGATACGAATACTACAAGAAACAAGTTTCGAAATCGATTAAAATACTAATATTGAATACGTACTATTTCTGTAAAACCAATAATAAAGATAAACAATATAATGCGAAAAGGAAAAAACTTAAGACACCATAAGTTTTGTTAACGAGGAAACCACAATAACAGAAAAACCCTGGGACCTTGTCCAGATTTGAACACCAAATTGTATTAAGCCGCTACAGACATTATCCTACTGTTTGAGGGTGAAAACCGTTTCTGCTGATTTTGGTAATTTCGGGTGTGTGGGTGAGAAACGAATCTAAACCCTAAACAATGGACTGCACGGGAGTACTTTTGATTCGAGAGATCAATCTGTACAATCCTGGCCTAAACCAAGAAATGGCCGTTCCAGGCTTGCTTCGGTCACAAAGTGAAGGAGAAGGGTTGGTCTTAGGGAGGGAAGCGAAGAGAGTGTTGAGACCAGAATTATTGATTCTGAAGGTGTGGTTTGTTTTATGACTTGTATCGAAAGTAGAACTGGTTAGCAGAATGGAAAGCTACCAGATGATTTCTAGATACTGTATTGTTGCCGACCAAAACTTGTTCTTTGGTGAAAATAGGTGAAGCCTATTTATACAAGTCATATTGAAACGTACCCAGGTCTCGTAGGAAGTGGAAACGATTGAGTGGTGGAAGAATAGAGTAACGTGTAACCGTCAGACGTTATGCTTCTATGATGAGGGAAGTGAATTCGTGTAACCGTCAGTCATTACGCTTCATTGATGAAGGAAATGAATTGTTTACACCGTTACTTTTCACCACCACTAATTGTCCTACTTCATGACACTTCTTGTAACGGGCGCATTGCACGCCGCACGCTGTAAACCGCTAGACCAATACCTTGATGAGTATCCCCCCATTTGAGACATATTTGATGTCTCGAGTGTTTTCGTGGAAAACGTGTAGCAGGTTGCTATGTGTGGCAAGTCAAAGTCAAGAGACTTTGCCATAGGAAAATAGCATGTGATGCTATTAAGCTTGCCTCGCTCGGCCGCCTAAGACTTGCCACAAGTCCGTCAGTTTGGTGGCGAACGTCAATGGATGAGATTACATCTCACGAGGAAGGGTAGCCGTTGATTATGGCCACATCTTTGTTGTGTAACAAAGTGGCGCCATTAGCATAGTGGAGCCTGGCGCAGCCATGGTGTAGTGGGTTGCCCGGGACTTGCCGCAATTCTGTCAGTTCAGTGGCGAACTTAGATGGCTAAGATTGCATCTCATGAGGAAGAGTGGCCATCGATTATGGCCGCATCTTGTTGTATAGCGAAGTGGCGTCGTTGGCATAGTAGCGCCTGGTGGAGCCATGTCATAACGTCACGCTAGTGGCGTAGCCATGACATAGCGGCATGCTAATGGCGTAGCCCGACATGCTAGTAGTCGTGGTATAGCGACATGCCAGTGGCATGGCATAGCGGCATGCCAGTGACGTGGCATAGCGGCATACTAGTAGCCGTGGCATGGCGGCATGCCAGTGGTGTTGTGGCATGGCCACGCCTGTGGCGTTGTAGCATGGCCATAACTAGGATTTGGCGTCGTGGTAAGAATTAGGGCTTGGCGGCGTGGCCAAGGCTAGGATTTGGCACCGTGGTAAGAATTAGGGCTTGGCGGCGTGGCCAAGGCTAGGTTTGGCGCCGTGGTAAGAATTATGGCTTGGCGGCGTGGCCAAGGCTAGGTTTTGGCGCCGTGGTAAGAATTAGGGCTTGGCGGCATGGCCAAGGCTAGGTTTTGGCGCCGTGGTAAGAATTAGGGCTTGGCGGCGTGGCCAAGGCTAGGTTTTGGCGGCGTGGTAAGAATTAGGGATTGGCGGCGTGGCCAAGGCTAGGTTTTGGCGCCGTGGTAAGAATTAGGGCTTTGCGGCATGGCCAAGGCTAGGTTTTTGCGCCGTGGTAAGAATTAGGACTTGGCGGCGTGAGCAAGGCTAAAGTGGCATGCTACCGTGGCAGAGTGGCATGTTGGCATGCCGATCAATATGTTGTTGTGGTAAGGCGCGTTTGGATTTCCAGTTAGTATGGTGGCGCGGCAGGGTGCGTTTGGCCTTTAATGTATGGTGGCAAGTTTGGAGCTACTTGATTGGCCGAGGAAAGGGGCCGGCCAAACATAAGGCGCGGCTACACTTCTGGTGAAAGTGTGGCGGCTTTAGAGAAACCTGATTGGTCGATTAAAATAGGGCCGGCCAAGCATGGGCGTGGCTACACTTCTGGTGAGAGTGTGGCGTCTTTAGAGCGACCTGATTGGTCGATGGGAAGTGGGACCGGCGAGTATGGGCCCAGCCACAACTTATGTGCGCGTGGCTAATTTGAGGCGACACGATTGGTCGAGAGAAATAGGGCCGGTTTAGGAAGGGGCGTGGCCAATGGCATGGCCACGCCTCCCTTTGCTACTGCGGCTCCCTGTTTTCTGATTCTGAGCAAGGTTTTGCACCTGCTAATCCATGGCGGATTAATGACCTAGTTTGCCTAGGTTTAATTTCGACAAGCAAGGTCTGATATACTGCGCGAGGCACAAAAATCCCAACTTCTGCAAGTTAGTCAGGTCAATTGATTGAATTCTATGGGTTTGTGTTATGTTTTATAGAGAAGATATATTTCTTCGAATTACTACTTTGTGTTATGTTTTATAGTTTTCGTCTATGGGTTTTCTTGTGATGTTCATCTGTGGGTTTTCACCTAGAAGAATCAGTTGAGGAGTCCTGTGAAATCTAGGTATTTTATCTAATCAAAAAAAAAAATCAAAAATCAAAAATCAAAAAAAAAAAAAAAATTGTTTCATCATCAAGGTGCGTAGTTTCCTTTACACCAATCAGTTGTTCATCAAAAATATCTTGTGAATGTTAGTTCCGTCAAGATTCAAGATGCAGGAACAACACTATACTTTTCGTAGTCGATATATATTGGAAAAGAAACTTTGGGATTTTTTTATCCATGGTGGCTGTGAACAAAATTTGGTTTCCATCAAAATGGTGGAAGCTTTGGGTTATGATATGGTGGTATCATGTCCCGGATCATATAAAATGGTTCAACAACCACAACGAAGGCGTAGTTACTTGTTTGGGTGTTTGCAAAATTCCAATAGCAATCGGCAAGTGTTACTCCGACACCATATTTTGTGAAGTAGTTGATATTGACATTTGTGATGTTGTGTTGGGTGCTTCGTGGTTATTTGACGTTCGAGCAAGTTGTCGTGATAACATTTGTGAATTCATATGGGGAACCACCAAGGTCAAGCTAATGTCGGGTAAACGACCGTTGAAAGAAACAAGAGCTGAAAATATGCCAAAAACGGTAAATGAAGACTGCTTCCCGGATCGGTTAACTGAACAAAAGGAGACTACACTGGCGAAGGCTTTCCATGGAGGCCTATTTTCCAATTTTTGTGACAGTTCACCTAATTCTTATAGAGTTCGAGTGGACAACGCATGGAAGTCCTCATGGGAATTTTTAACTGTAATACTAAGACAAAGAGATACCAAATACCGACTTGGTGCATGCATATAAAGATCCAGAAGTTAAATTTGTATCACGAACACTTAGTGATCCCGATGCATAATTCGAGGCTTGGCTGTGTTTCAAGTGGTAGTACTAAAATTCTTTCTTCCACTTGTCATTTCCAATATAAACTCGAGGCGAGTTTTGTCGCAGTGGGGGAGCCTGATACGGGACGTATTAGGAAATTTAAAAGTATATTCCAAGATATGGCTATATCTTGGATATCTATCAATTTTAGCATTTTATTTATTAGAATTATTATTTGCTTTATCTTCTTTTATGAGAATAATATATTCTCTAGGCTATTTTAGTTATATTTAGATTTAGGTTAATTTCTTAGACGGTTATATAAGCCCGTTTATTCTATCATTGTAACCAGCTTGCGAGCTCATTTAATGAAAGTATTTCTTGGTTATAAACCTGTTGTTCTCTTTTAAGAGATTGATCATCGTCTTGATCGTTTATCGTCGGTTTGCTCCTGGATTGGAGTTGTTTATCATTATTGGGTCTTGTTTACCGGAGTGGATTATTCGCGTGTCGGTTTATCTTAAATCGTATCCTCCGTGCCATATCAAGAGGTGACATTGCAATTTGATCCGTGAATCGGTGAATGATGCTAGCTGGCTAGGTCACCGAACGTATGGAGATCGCGCTGCTTTGAACGGCCAAGATGGCGCTTCTTGGCTGGTGGAGATGGCACTATTTCGAACGGCTAAGATGGCGCCGTTTTGGCTGGCTACGGAAAGGTGGAGGGCGCGGCTAGCTTGGAGTGGCGGATGGCGCGGCTAGCTTGGAGTGGCGGGTGACGCGGATAGCTTTGTTGTACAGAGATGGTACCGCTAGCTTGGGACACGAAGCGCTGGCACTTTGAGTTGGAGGATGGAGCGGCTAGCTTGGAGTGGCGGGTGATGCGGATAGCTTGGCGTGGCGGATGGCGCGGCTAGCTTGGCGTGGCGGATGACGCTGATGGCTTTGGCCGTGGAGATTAGCGCCGTGGAACGTCAACACCGCGGGCCCAGCTGCTTTATTTTTTGCGTGTCCCAAAAGGGAAACCCTTCTCTAGTTGAACTCCAAAACACCATGCCTATAAAAGGCGTTACCCATCTTCCTTACTTTCGTATTGTTGGCTTTGTTTCCACACCTTAGTGCTAGCGGCAAAGACTTGGACCAGCGGAGAGAACGGCAACAAAAGTAGGCGAGCGTATTTTAAGTATGTTTCTTTTTTTGTTTGCTCTTCTGTGTTGGTGTAAACCCTAGCCATAGGCATGACCTCCATGAATTTGTAACAGCACTTCAATATGAATAATTCTTCTCCGCTAATATTATTGTAGTAGCGTTAATCACAAAGAAAATAATCATCATGTTAGGCAAGCATGTACGTGTGGACAACGCCATATGTTCCCTTTTCCATGAAAACTAGTTGTAGGGTTTCTTTTGTTCGTGAGCATAACTCCCGCGGCAAAACGTGATATGACTGAGAGCATACTTCCTGTGGCCTTGTACGATTTCGGCCAAAAACATATTCCTCACGATGTTGTCGGGTTTTGGCTAAGAGCATATTTTCCCGCGACATCACATATATATCTCATTGAGCAAGCACCAGTCCCCATTCTTTCTTTTTTTTTGACGTGAGTGCTATAAAATGCAGCCAAAGGGGAAATTTCCGTAGAAAATGTGTCGTTGACTTTATGCTTTCCTTCAAAGTAGTAATTTTTCTATTTTGCTTCGTTGTAGTTACTTCAAAAGCATAAGGAATTTTGTTAAGATGCCACCGAAAGCAGCTTCCGCCTTCGTATCGGGAAATAATAACTCCAAGCCAAACACAAATGATGAGTTCTTTACGAAATCCGCTACAATTACAAGGACCCATCCCAAATTCGTGGCAACTCTTCCTGATCGATTCATAGAATGATGGAGAAGTCCAATCGTCTTCCTGGGCGTATAATGAGGTTTTGTCTTGAAGAAAGAGTACTCGGCTTATCCAATTGACTTCAAAATCTGTCATAGTCCATTGCGCTCTTATGATAAGTGGATGAAATTTATGATGAGCCGCGACCACGTAAAGGCCAACTTAATTGAGGCGCAAATCATGCATCTTTGTCATGGCGCTCATGCGGCACTTCAAATCGTAAAAGACATTGCAAAGCTTGATTACTTTCATCTCCAGATGGTGTCAGGAAACTCACACGGCTATATGTAGATGGGGTGAGATGACTATTTCCTTGGAAACCGTAGCCTTCGTTGAATCTTCCAATAATTGGGAAACTTGATGTTATCTTTTTCGAGGAAGAAGAAGAAATACACGCCACTTTGGTCACAAAAGCAACGAAATATGTTCGAAAGAATTATGAGGAAAAGTGCTTCTATAATCGGTGGGTGTCCGAGTGGTTCCTCGATGAACCGGAGTCAAGTGTTGGATGATACACTCCATGTTGCTGCATTTTTAATTCTTTGGCTATCCTATAGTTAATTAGATGTTTTTGATGATGGAGAAGGAGATAAGACATAAGCTCATCAAAAAATTTGCTATCAAATGTTGTACAACTCTTCCCTCTCTACACTCATCTAGATCACTTTATAGCAAACATGTACGTCTCTTTTTCCTTGAATATGGGTATAGGAAAAAGTCAGACTCGTGTATCCACGTCGCCTATTTTCTTCAAGCATGTTTGTGGGAGCATTTCAAGAATTACGCTCCTAACCCGAGAACCTCATTTCAAAAGTTGGTCGAGAAGGGATGCATATGGCGGTTCTAGGATACTTCTATGGTGAATGCGAGTTGGTTGAGAGGCGTCCAAGACCTAGTTCAAAGCTCATTGATCTTCTTGACAACGCACATGCGGTTAACTTTCATCCTTGGGCTCCATTCCACGCCTCCATAAACAAAGTTGCATTAGCAACATTTCAAAAATCTTGAGGATTATTGCCTCAGCAGGATCATTGCACAAATATGACAAGCCTAAGTCTCCTTTGCGAAAAACAAAGCCTCATGACATTTGCGTCTGTTTTGGCACTCCCCAATGGAGAGTACCGCCCTTATCATCTCCCCGGTTGCTCCCTTCAAGGAGGCGAAACATCGGCCATACAAGACTAGCTCCTCCCATCCTGGCCTTAACAACAACAGCTTGTTTTGCCCTCTTATCCCTTATACCTATAGGGTTTATGGTTTCTTTCAAGCGAGGCATGCCAAGACTTGCCAAGAATGGCCAGGGTAGGTTCATCCATCCCGGCACTCGCTCAATGTACCTTGGCCTTGAGCATACATGATAGGAAGAGACCCTGCCGCCCAACCAGGGTATAACCTACATATATAGTTGGGAATCCAAGGCCTCTTCCGATAGGCTTTCATGGGCCCCAAAGTTTCATGGTTCAAAGCTGTGAGAGCGGCGAGAGATACCCCTTATATGACGACTTTAGGTCTTACATTTGCCTCTTACGAAATGTTATTCGCGAACTAGGGTGTACGCCATAAAGGTTCGTCCCATTCATTTGCGCATTTATATTTGTTAAATCATTCAATCATTCATGTTTCATTATTTGCTGATATTTGTTTGCGAAGTATTCGCAATGTTCTGTTTCACTTGTTGTATTTCACTTTTCTTTCTTAGTCGAATTCTCATTTTTACTCTTCGCGAGATTCTCGTATATCCTTACTTCAACCTGCTATTTTTTCTCCCGCTTTTGTTGCTTATTTATTTCTTATGCCTTTTGCTCCTCATATCCTTTTGCGACTGCTCTTGGCATTCACCTCGCGAGGTACGTTCCTTACTTCTATGGCATCCACCATCAGTTTTTCCTTTCTCTCGCTTCATCTCTCACATGTCGCTTTCCACCCTTTTTTTTGGCATTCCTTTTCTTCGCAGCCTTTTGTTCCCACTTCGATCACAAATGTTTCCTTTCCCTTCGCCGACACTCTCGTGCATCTCTGGTGGTGGTAATGTCTGACCTGTTTCTTCCCTTAGAAAGTGATTCCTTTTCCCCGATCAATCATCCCGAGAATAATTCTCTTTATGTTTCTACAATCGTTTGTTTGATGCCCATGGAAGCGATGGTAAGAACAAAACTCATGGCTTCTATCGCCCGCGGTGGTTCCATTCCAACATTCCAAGGTGCCGTACATTTTCCATCACAAGTATAGCTTCCCATCTTTTCAACGCTTGTATTTTGGAGGTATCTTAATTTGTTCCCATACTGTTTCTATGACTTCTTTGCCCTCCACGGTTATTTTGCCTTCGTCCACCATAAGTTTTCGCACATGATCTAGCCTCCTAATCTTATTATTGCTGTTTGCCAGAAGTAATTCCTTTTCGCTCAAACTCTTCTTGATCATGGCTTCCTCATGGCTACTATCTTCTCATTGCCTCATCGCCTCTCCTTGCTCGCTGTCCTTGCGAAGTGCTCGCCACTGTATTGATGAACTGAGGTAATAAGCTTGTGTTCGCAGATTCGAGTTTGTGTTCGCGATCGATAAGAATTCATTTCATTCTCGCCTTTCTTCTAAGGCGATATATTCTTCCCCGTAATTCTAGCTTCGCATCGTGATTGTATTTTTTTGACTCTAAAATTTGAATGTATAACAAGTTGGTCGCAAAGAGAGCATTCACAAATGAGAGGATGAGATATCTCTCTCAACACGTCCCGCCATTTCGCTACACATGGTTCTCCATCTTATTGTTGCCTTAAGCTTTCTCCAACTCTTTGTTTCAACCCGAATACATCTTCAATTCCTCGGTCGCGTGAAGTTGTTGCTCCAAAATGTAGTAGATGGTTAAACGACGCGATCGTGTTCCCCGGGCAAACTTTCAAACCACTTTAACGCTTCTCTTTGACGCTACTTACACAATATAGCATCATGACTCTCCCACCGCAACATACATCTCATATAAGCTTTAATGTTTCGACAGTGTTGTTGCTAAAAATGGCTAATGTAGGCAAATTGCATTTAGGAGGGCTAAGAAGGAGATAAGACATAAGCTCATTTCAAATTTGCTTTTTTATCAAACTCGCGACGCCTTTCTTCGCGTTAATTCGCATGCCAAAGGCGTTGCTCTTCCCACGATTTTGTTCTCTCTTTCTCTCTGTTGTCATGGTTATTCTCGGGATTGCCTCCTCCATCTCTTGATTTTCCATTTCTTCTCTTGTTTCTTGGTCTCTCAATGTCATCCTCGATCTCTGTTTCTTCTCAACAGATTATCCTTCCTTCAAAGCACTGGTCATTCTAGAGTTGCATGTTTTCCCGATTTTCCCTATTTCGCTCATCTTGCCGAGGAATATAACGATCTTCTATTTCTCCTCTTCTCTCGCCATGCTCTCGCGTCCGGATCTTGGGTCTCTTCCTGTACGTCGTTTGATCTAGAACTTGATCTCACGCTACTTCTAGATCTCCTACTTTGCAATATGTTCTCCATCCTCAATTCATGGTTCTGTTTTGTCAAGAGCCGTCTCTCCTCATGTATTGTTTGCCTCAATCTTTCTAACGCCATTTCTTCATTTCCTAGATTCATTTCTCCATTCATCCCTTGCTCCCCTTGTCCATTGTTTCTTCGAAGTATGTACACTTACTCTATCATAATCCATGTTAGCCGGGAGATGGGATTTTGATCTTCTCCATCATTTCTCCTATTTATCCTTGACGAGCTTCATTCCTCCTTTCTCCAAAGAAGTCTCCCACTTCTTCTTACAATCGTTGGTTGCCCTTGTACATTTCTTCTTCTAGCCATTTTTCTTTTCCAATGAATTTTTGAGTATCTTCTTCAAACCTCGTTAATCCAAATTCTTTCCAATTTCTTTCAATCACGTTCAATGCGCATATGTATGGTTTTCCCACACTACACCCCCTCACTATATTTTGGTTAATTAGTTCATTTCTGAGAATGGATTGATTTCCGAGTTATCTCATTGGGGAAAATGGAATTACACTTTAGCAAGTAAAACACTCTTAAATTTTTCTCTCCTAATTGCGCAACAATTCCAAAAAGATCTCTCCCCACAACACTCACTCAACCCTTTATATAGGCATATAGTGGATGTCCAAGACTGGAATGTCTCGCGAAGTGTCGCGTTGTACAACTATTCAATCTCGCGACACTAACCCTCGCCGTGTTCCATGATCTTCTATTTTAGTTTTGACTTATTGATCTCGCGAGCCCTATGTATGCGCGGATTACACTTACACTCATCCTCACTTAGTAGCAAACATGGCTCCAGATATCCACGCCGCCTTTCTTCGCCTGTGGGAGCCAAGAATTACGCTCCTAACCCGAGAACCTCATTTCCCGATGCATATGGCGGTTCTAGATACTTCGTTGGTTGGAGAGGCGTCCAAGACTTTTGATCTTCTTGACAACGCACATGCGGTTAACTTTCATCCTTGGGCTCCATTCCACGCCCATAGTTCAACCAGACACTTTTGCTTCCTCGGCGATATTGTGTTCTCGACGGGAATATGAGCATTGGAGAAACTGTGTTCTTGCGAACCTGCATACCTGGGTACATGCCATCTCTTTTCAGAGGATCTTGTGGAGTAGTCCCTTACAATATTGATAGGGATTCTCGACATATGGGCTTTGATCAGGGAGTCCCATTCTGTCGCCCGCTGACAGCTCCAAATGAATCGTTACCCGCTATTCTTGATTACAACGTTTTTGCACCAGATAAAAGTCTTTCGTTCTTGATCTCAGAACGAAAACCCGTGACAAATCCCAAATATAACATCTTCTTGCAAGATGAGTTCCTCGCCATTCATTAGTTCGTGCAGGATGTTGTGACAGAGCCACGTGGAAAACCTTCCTCTCTGCGGTTCGGCAAAGCATAAATTTTTGAAACTTGACTTCCTTCGGGAAAGCGAAAATCCTCTAGCTCGGATGCGGATAGTCCCCAGAAAAAGGAGAAAGGGTCGAAAAATCGCGCAGGTGGCTTCAAAAGGGATTCGACGGCTCTTGTGACTTTCAGTTCTTCCAACTTGCAAGTACGTATGGTTTTCTTACTGCTTTGGTTGATTGCATAAATATTTTGAATTGTCGCCACTGAAGATTTCTTCCCTTTTTTGACCCAAGGTCTTAACAAGGTAAACGCCTTCACCAGGCTCGCACATGGCCAGAAAAAAGGGTCTCCTGAAGAAAAATCTGGCGATACTGAGCCCCTTAACAGCGAAGAGGAAGATGTAGAAGAAGAAAGTTCAGGATCCGGCGATGATGGGAAAAGTACTTAAGAGCGTAGCGGCGAGTCTTCTTCCAGTTATAGTGGGCCCACAGATGAGTCGGTGAGTTTTCCACACTTTTCTCTTGGATTATTTATTTATACTGAATAACTAATTAATTGGTGATATATACAGGAAGAGGTTGTTTCTGAAAATAACTCTGAGATGGAGATCCACGGCAATGAAGGTGTAACAGTGTCTCAAGTCATGGAAACCGTACCCGCTGGTGATCTTGAGATGGAGGTTGATCATCATGAATATGTTGATGTATCTCCCATGGCGGAAAATACTGTCGTGACGACCGGTGTGATTGTTCCCAAAGAGTCTTTGCTAGTCGCACATCCAGCCGCAGGTGTCGTTTTTGATCCTCCATTTGAGGGTCCTTTTGAAGGTCACATGTTGATTGGAGAACTCAGTGTGCCCGTGAAGTATGCGGAGCTATATACCAAGATATGGAAGAGGTATGGGCACATTGCCACGACCATGAAGGTTGATAGTCGCTTTGCATTGGTTAAGCACGTGGAGGAAACCTTATCTTTCAATTCATGACATGTGTGGCGAATCGACACATCAAGTTTCGGGAGACGTTGTCAAGAGTTGGGAATTCCATTGGGATATGTGTGTAAACTTTGAGTTTAATGCCTCCTGGTTCTGTGAGAGATTTTCCGAGATCCAAAGGCTGCAGGCTGAAGCGGTTAATGGCCCTTCCGCGGATTTGATTAATAAATAGGAGGCAGAAGTCGAGAAGTTGTCCCAGGAGTTGAAGCTGAAAAAGGCGGCTCTTCAAATCATGAAGGACATTTTCTCCAAGAAGAACGAGCCGTTGTTAGGCAATTTTCCTTGAATACTTTTATTTTATGAACTTCTTTTCTTATTTTTTTTTTTTGAAAGGCAAAAGAAACGCCTAGTTTATGGTTTGGTTTTATGGTTTTTGAATTGATAGATGATTGCTTCTTACAAGAGTTTTTGGATTATTTTGGAATAATTGCCTTTTGATCAATCAATATGTCAAAATCTGACTTGCGAATGTAAGTAGCAAAATCATTCGGGAAAACTGCGAAACCGTGAATGTTGTGTGAGAAAGGGAAAGATATGAAATCTTGGGATGATTGGGTTGTTGGCTTCCATTGTAGATGCGAAAACCCAAACAATAGATCGTGTAAACATTGTCTGGCAAAACTTACTCGCTTTAGAGCCTTTCACCAAAACTGAATCTTCAGGGAGTAAATCTGAGTCTTTATGTGACGCCCTCCATGCCGGGAAAGTCCCCGGTCATTCTTTATTGTCCGTGAAACATCTTCATGTCGATCCGCGGTAAGGCGGAGAATCTCTAGTCCCCAGACGTAATTCTCCTGAATCCATCTTTTTTTGGACGATGCGCTTCGAAGCATTGCATTTACTGGTATGATGATGGAATTGAGAATTGAATTTGCAACCGAGATATTAACCTCCTTTGTGGTCGCCAATTGTTTGAGGGTGAAAACCGTTTCTGCTGATTTTGGTAATTTCGGGTGTGTGGGTGGGAAACGAATCTAAACCCTAAACAATGGACTGCACGAGAGTAATTTTGATTCGAGAGATCAATCTGTACAATCCTGGCCTAAACCAAGAAATGGTCGTTCCAGGCTTGCTTCGGTCACAAAGTGAAGGAGAAGGGTTGGTCTTAGGGAGGGAAGCGAAGAGAGTGTTGAGACTAGAATCGTTGATTCTGAAGGTGTGGTTGGTTTTATGACTTGTATCGGAAGTAGAACTGGTTAGCAGAATGGAAAGCTACCAGGTGATTTCTATATATTTTATTGTTGCCGACCACAACTTGTTCTTTGGTGAAAATAGGTGAAGCCTATTTATACAAGTCATATTAAAACGTACCCTGGTCTCGTAGGAAGTGAAAACGATTGAGTGGTGGAAGAATAGAGTAACGTGTAACCGTCAGACGTTATGCTTCCGAGATGAGGGAAGTGAATTCGTGTAATCGTCAGTCATTACGCTTCCATGATGAAGGAAATGAATTGTTTACACCGTTACTTTTCACCACCACTAATTGTCCTACTTCATGACACTTTCTTGTAACGGGCGCATTGCACGCTGCATGCTGTAAACCGTCAGACCAATACCCTGATGAGTATCCCCCAATTTATGACATGTTTGATGTCTCGAGTGTTTTCGTGGAAAACGTGTAGCAGGTTGCTATGTGTGGCAAGTCAAAGTCAAGAGACTTTGCCATAGAAAAATAGCATGTGATGCTATTAGGCTTGCCTTGGTCGGCCGCTTAAAACTTGCCACAAGTACGTCAGTTTGGTGGCGAACTTGAATGGATGAGATTACATCTCATGAGGAAGGGTAGTCGTTGATTAAGCCACATATTTGTTGTGTAACAAAGTGGCGCCATTAGCATAGTGGTGCCTGGCGTAGCCGTGGCGTA
The DNA here is from genome assembly GCA_023531295.1 of Papaver armeniacum. Classification (NCBI taxonomy): domain Eukaryota; kingdom Viridiplantae; phylum Streptophyta; class Magnoliopsida; order Ranunculales; family Papaveraceae; genus Papaver; species Papaver armeniacum. The sequence goes on from JAJJWW010004385.1 coordinate 194,035, forward strand.
GCGGGTTGCCTGAGACTTGCCGCAAGTCCGTCAGTTCAGTGGCGAACTTGGATGGCTAATTTGCATCTCATGAGGAAGAATGGCCATCGATTATGGCCGCATCTTGTTGTATAGCGAAGTGGCGCCATTGGCATAGTAGCACCTGGTGGAGCCATGACATATCGGCATGCCAGTGGCGTAGCCATGGCATAGCGACATGCTAATGGCGTAGCCACGGCATAGCGCCATGCTAGTAGCTGTGGCATAGCGGCATGCCAGTGGCGTGGCATAGCGGCATATTAGTAGACGTGGCATGGCGGCATGCCAGTGGCGTTGCCACACTTGTGGCTTTGTAGCATGGCCAAAGCTAGGATTTGGCGCCGTGGTAAGAATTAGGGCTTGGCGTCGTGGCCAAGTCTAGGATTTGGCACCGTGGTAAGAATTAGGGCTTGGCGGCGTGGCCAAGCCTAGGTTTTAGCGCCGTGGTAAGAATTAGAGCTTGGCAGCGTGGCCAAGGCTAGGTTTTGGTGTGGTGGTAAGAATTAGGGCTTGGCGGCGTGGCCAAGGCTAGGTTTTGGCGTCATGGCCAAGGCTAAAGTGGCATGCTGCCGCGGCAGAATTGCATGTTGGTATGCCGATCAATATGTTGTTGTGGTAAGGCGCGTTTGGCTTGCCAGTTAGTATGGTGGCGTGGCAGGGTGCGTTTGGCTTTTAATGTATGGTGGCAAGTTTTGAGCGATTTAATTGGCCGAGGAAAGGGGTCGGCCAAACCTAAGGCGTGGCTACACTTCTGGTGAAAGTGTGGCGGATTTAGAGCGACCTGATTGGTCGATTAAAAGAGGACCGGCCAAGCATGGGCGTGGCTACACTTCTGGTGAATATGTGGCGGCTTTAGAGTGACCTGATTGGTCGATGGGAAGTGGGGCCGGCGAGTATGGGCCCATCCACAACTTATGTGCGCGTGACTAATTTGAGGAGACACGATTGGTCGAGAGAAATAGGGCCGCTTTAGGAAGGGGCGTGGTCAATGGAAAGTGGCGCCAGTTGGCCTAAGGCATGGCCACGTCTCCCTTTGCTGCTGCGGCTCCCTGTTTTCTGATTCAGAGCAAGGTTTTGCACCTGCTAATCCATGGAGGATTAATTACCTAGTTTGCCTAGGTTTAATTTCGACAAGCAAGGTCTCATATATTGCGCGAGGAAAAAAAAAAAACCCTAACTTCTCGCAAGTTAGTCGGAGTCAATTGATTGAATTCTATGTGTTGAAATAGAGTTCTTTTACGTTCATTGCCCGAGAGCAAAGATGCTTTTTCGATTGAATACCTTATGCAAAGACCTTATCCTTGATACTTGGAAATTCGTGCTACTCTGCTGAGTGAACACAAATCGTCATGCCATATCAACATTAAGGGTTCAAAGGAGAACATAGCATAAAAGGCATTCAAAGGAACTTATATTAAGTGAATATAGGCGAGGCGCCAAAATTTACAGAACATCTGGGATGGTTGCTACATTCGCCAGTCTAGATAAATTTCATGTAAGTATATTGAACGGCTCAATAAATATGCCGGTAGAGAGGTTAGCACTCACCGCACCGTTTCCTTACAGAGTGACGTCACATCAGATGCAAGGTTTTACGATTTTAACCCTAAGCTAAAAACCACCATCAACACCTACTATCAGACTTCGGAGTAGAATGTAATTAAGACTGAATCCACCTGAAAAAGCGGGGGTATAACAACCACACCCAATATTTCACTTAGCAATCTGTATGGACAAACTCCAATATACTTTCTAAAGAATCAACTAGACAGTCAGACTCAATCTAGATAAAAAGTATATCAAAGAGTTTATATCTCAATCTCTCGATTTGATATTTACTCAAGCAAATATAAATCTGCGAGTCTTTATCAAAGATAGATAACTTGGATGGTACCAAAGACCAATATCCAAGTGTCAATCAATTTAAATCAACCACCGTCGGTTATTCTAATTGATTGAACAACGCACAACCTGTGATATTTCAATTATATAAACAAATATAATGCGGAATATAAATAACACAGACACCAGATTTTGTTAACGAGGAAACCGCAAATGCAAAAAAACCCCAGGACCTAGTCCAGATTGAACACATACTGTATTAAGCCGCAACAGATACTAGCCTACTCCAAACTAACTTCGGTCTGGACTGTAGTTGAACCCAAATCAATATCACACTGATCCAAGGTACAGTTATGCTCCTACGCCTCTGATCCCTGCAGGATGCTACATACTTGATTCCCTTAGCTGATCTCACCCACAACTAAGAGTTGCTACGACCCAAAGTCGAAGACTTTAATAAACAAATCTGTATCACACAAAAAAGTCTACGGTAATAGATAAATCCGTCTCCCACGAATATACCTACGAGTTTTTGTTCCGTCTTTTGATAAATCAAGGTAAACAGGAACCAATTGATAACCCAGACTTATATCCCGAAGAACAGCCTAATATTATCAATCACCTCACAATAATCTTAATCGATGCAGCGAAAAAAGATATTGCGGAATCACAATGATGAGACGAAGTGTTTGTGATTTCTTTTCTATCTTGCCTATCGGAGATATAAATCTCAAGCCAATTATTCCAATTGTACTCGTACGATAGAAACAACAAGATCATATCACACAACTACAAGAAAAGTAGTATCGGTCTTGCTTCACAATCCCAATGAAGTCTATAAGTCGTTAACCTGGTTTAGAGAAGAAAACCCAAGGCTAAAGAAGAAATGACTCTAGATTATGCGACTAGTATCACACGTAAGGTGTGGGGATTAGGTTTCCCAGTTGCTAGAGTTTTCCCTTATATAGTCTTTCAAATCAGGGTTTGCAATCAATGTTAGCTTGGTAAAAAAGCATTCAATATTCACCGTTAGATGAAAACCTGATTAGATTCAAGCTAATATTTCTCAACCGTTGTATCGAAACCTTAGCTTGTTACACATAAATGAAATGTCCAATTTTGGGTTTATGTACTGTTCCCAAACATTAACATTTGTATGTTGAACAATAGTTAACCAAATGGTTAGCCATATGATCACTTTCATATCAACCATATTCTTCTTCACCATAACTAGTTCAAATGACTCAAATGAACTAGTTAGAGAGTTGTTTAATTGCTTAGATCTTATGTAACTACACAAGACACAATCGAAGCAAAAATGGTTTGATTCACTCTAATCATTCATGAACTTTATAGCCACGGTTTGCAAAAGCATTCCTTAGTTTATATAAACATGAGTTCAAGAACAACCGGTTTTGGATATAACCTACTCAAGTTCGCGGACTGGGTTCATGGACTTAAGCTCACGGAAGGAGTTCACAAACTCCAGCAGAAATTCTCGGGTCGAGAACTTCCGCCAGTTCGCGGACTTGGCTCACGCCACATTCCGTTTCTCTTGATCAACAAAGTTCGCAAACTTTGGTTCAAGGAATAAGGGCTTATACATATATGTGTTTCCACAACAATGCTTATATCCTACCAATGGTTATGTAATCTAAACTCTCATTTCAATCATTGAAACATTTTCAGAGAACGTTATATAGCCGTTATTCACGGACCATTTTTCGTCAGAGCAATTTTCAAAGTGATTGAAACATAACATGACATTCGTCACTAGGTAAAGATGAATTTGGCTAAAGCGAAAGCTTACCAACACATATTTCGAGAAATAAATAGGCGAGATAAACTCGGCTCGAAATAGCAAATGTGTATAATGAAAGTCTATACATCAAAACAACTTATGTCTCAAGATTAGGAGATAGGGTTGTTTATGGGTGAAAACTATTCCTGCCGGATTTGGTAATTGGGGTGTGTGAATAAGGAATGAATCTAAACCCTAAACAAATGCACTGCGCGGTGAGTGCTTGTAGATTCAGAAATCAATCTGTGCAAGTCCGGCATAAAATAAGAAATGGTCGTTCCAGACTTGTTTCGGTCACAAAGTGAAGAAGATGGGGTTGATCTTAGGGAGGGAAGCGAAGAAGGTGTTGAGATTGTGAAGGGGTTGGCTTGCTTATGACTTGTAACAGAAAGGTGAGCAGGCTTACGATTGATGCAAGCAGGCTCTGGGTGTCTGAATTCGTTGTGTATTAACACTTGGTTTCTGTCTCGTCTGGACTTGTGTTGTTTTTTCTCCTTGTTTCCTCTTTTTCTCCTGTATTGGAAAAAATGTAGGAGAATCTATTTATACAAGTCATTTGAGCCTTATTCACGTCTCTCGTGTGAAGTGGGGGAAGTGGAATGATGGAGTAGTGGAGGTGTCTGCTGGTGTTACACGACCAGTCTTTCCCACTTCTCCTGTCATCTCTAACCGTCCATGACTTCCTAACACGTTCTTGTGATGGCGCGTTGCACGCTGCACGCTATAAACCGCCAGACCAATACCCCAGTATGTATCCCCCAGTTTGTGACATGATTGATGTCTTCGAGTGTGTGGTCGTGGGATCCACAAAAGGTAGCATGTAATGCTAAATTGAATAACTGCGTTATTCATGAAGTTGATACTTGTGAAGTATCATGTGTATTTTATGCAGGTACTGCATCCTAGTGTGGTAAAGTGACGGGAGATGATGCCTCACTGACCAATTAACTCCTGACCAGGGTTGTATAACCAAGCTGGTGAAGTTGGACGGATGAGATGATCTTTGAGACACTCATCTGCGACCGTTAATGAAATTAGGGTTTCTAGAGGAGGTGCGCAAGCATTCCTCTTCAGCCTGGTCGAATCCAAGCTTGGGATATGACTTTGGCCAGGCCGACCGTACATGCGTGTAGACGGCATGACGGTGTAGGCGCCTATACCCATTACCTCAAGAAAGTATGATCTGGGCCACTCAATTCTTCCGGTGAAGATGAGTGGTCTAGATCAATTTGTGACAGAAAACCAGTGCCGCAGGAGCCGGGCGTCATGCCCACTTCGGGCGCACGTTCCAAGTTGACCAATCTTGGTCGGTCTTGGCCAATCGGTCTGGTGTGAAGGTGGTAGGCTGGTGTTCACGCCTATACCTGAATATCCCATGAAAACGTGATCTGAGCCATCCAAATCATCCGGCGAAGTTGAGCGGTCGAGATCAGTTTGCGATTTTGGAGGTGTGACCACGCTAGTTTGGGCGCGCGTCTTGGAATAACCAGGCATGATATGCCTTGGCCAATCGGGTGAGGGGATAGATGGGTCCACGGTGGTCATGCTGGTATGACCGGACCTGCTTAATCTAATCTGAGACCATTCATTCGTGCCGGAGAAGATGGACGCTCGTGATGCTCAAAACCCTAATTTTTGGGTTTCACGGCCGTGCGTCATGCTATGTTCGGGCGCACGAATTGGGATGACCAACCATGGTTGGTCCTGACCGATTGGTCAGGTATGTAGCCGGGCCCACGGTGATTGTGTTGACATGCTCTGGGCCCTTTGAATCTACATCTACACCCTCCATCTATACCTGCAAATATGGATGGTTAAGACTGTTTTGCGACACATGTAATATGCCGCAAACCCTAATTTAGGGTTTTCCCTTCCATACGCTCTGGTTTGGACGTTTTGGCAAGCTAGGCCAAAGGGGAGGCCGACCATGCGGGGTCCGCGTTGGTTCGGCAGTGGATATTCCATACCTGCTTGGGGGTGATGGAATTGATCTGGGTCATCCAATCATGCTTGTGGAGTTGGATGACTGTGATCATATCCAGACTGATACGGTCAGTCCGGATGCTCAATCGGGCTAGCATAACACACCGAGAGTGGCTCAATCGGGCTAGTATAACACACCGAGAGTCAGCCTGTGCGGGTATTTCGTACATGGTTTCATTATAATGCTTGGAGGTTCGTGTTGCTCTGCTAAGAGTAACACTCGATCGTCATGCCGCACCGATAATGAGTACAGAAATACAAGGCTGATTGTGCATTAATTAATAATGCTAGAAATTCACAGGGTATATGGGATTGTTGCTACATGCTCCAACCTGGATGAATTTCATGTATTCACAGAATGAGATTGTTGCCACATGCTCCATTCTAGGTGAATTAAGTGAGGGAGTATCCAACACTTATCAATGGCTTTATCTTTTACAAGATGTCAGCGCATAATTTTTACGGTTTTTACAATTTTAACCTTAAACGAAAATCCACCATCAACATTAAGTCCCCTGCCTAGCACATAATGGTTACACTATTGTGGGGTAGGCATGAGATGGTGACATACATATGTGAGAAAGACAGGATAAAGAAGTTTACCCGGAAGAGTGTTGGCCGACCGCTAGTTTCCCACGCCGTCATGCTTGTATGGAATCCTTTGGTGGGACCGGTTTCCTTCTTTGGGTATTTGAATCAAAAGAGGAATCCAAACAAAAGAGGTATCCTTGTTCTATTGGGATTCTTCTAATTTTTTTTCTATAAAAGAGACCAACCCTTTTTCTTTTTCTCACGATTTTTTTTTTGTTTGTTGAGCATCTCCCGTCCGTGGTCTTCACTGCCGTCGCCAACCGCCACCTCCGCCGGAGCTTGCCGTCGCAGTCCGTCCGTCCGCGGTAAGGTGAGCGTTTTTTTTTTTTTTGTTTTTTTTTTTTTTTAAGGTAAAACCCTAGTTTGCTAGGTAAACACCTTTTGTAAGATGTGTATATGCTTAGTTTTTCCACCGAGGTTGATACGCCAATATTTTCTAGAATTGCTTAGTAAAACAACCCGGGAATCCATGATCATGTTGTTTTTGCTTCTTTCCACCATTGCATGCAAAACCTAGCTTTTAGGTTGTATCTTGAAAAGAAAAAACCTTGGCTTGAATCTCGTAGACACGATTCCCATGAATAAAGAAAAATCGTGTTATGATGCGTGCGAATGAACGCGGGCCCGCCGTGCATGCTTGATTGAATGTGGATCCCACCGTGTACACCTGATCGAACATCGACCTTATACCAGCCTTGTGACCTCGACCAACACCGGCTTCGTGACCTCGATCGGCCTTGCTTGCTGACGTGGCCCAATACCAGACTTGTGACCTTGCTCGGCGTTGACCAATACCGGCTTGAAATTTGAGTAATACCAGACTTGAAACCAATACCGGACTTGAAGCTTGAGTAATACCAGACTTGAAACCAATACCGGACTTGAAATCAATACCGGTACTTGAAACCAATACCGGACTTGAAACTTATACTAGACTTGAAATTTGTACCGGACTTGAAACTTGAGCCGGTGCTCGAAACTTGAGCTGGTGCTTGGACCCAATCCAAGTCTTGTGCATTCCAACGTGAATGCAGTTCGCACTCGTGTGTTTTTTATACAAGTACTGACTCCTGTATTTATTGTAGAATGAAGAAAAGAACTCATGTCGATATGTCTTCTGGAGATAATGCTGGTGCCAAGTCAGGAAGTGTTGAAAGCTTCAAAGATATGCCGAACATTGCTGATGAGTTGTTCACCTTGTCTTTTCCAAATATTAGGAAACATCCCTCTCACAGGATAGTCCTGCTTTCCGATTCAGAAAATATAGAAGCTGATCCATTTTCTTCTTCGGCAGTTGTGATGAGGTTCTGTCTTCAAAGAAATGAATATCCGTCATCTCCTATCGACTTCAAGACTTGTCATACTCCACTGGCCTCTTATGAAGGATGGATGAGGCGCATGTTGAATAATAAGAACATTAAAGCCAATTTGACCAAAACGCAAATCCTCGATGCAGTCATGGCATCTGCTACTCTTGAAATTAAGAAAGACGATGCAGGCTTGATTATTTTCATTTCTCGGTGGCGCCCTTCTACTCATACAGCTATATCTAGGTGGGGAGAGATGACTATTACTCTGGAAAGTGTAGCTGCATTGATGAACCTTCCTGTTGCTGAGAATCTTTATTATGAGCTTTCTGACACGGAACAACGTGATTATGACACTATACTCCGAAAGGTGGCAGAATTCGACGATCTGGACAAAGAGGAGAAAAAAGATACAAGATGTTTTTACACCTGGTAGGTATCGGAATGGTCTCCTGTAAACCCAGAGCCGAATCAGGAGTTGGAAAACGAGCTCAGTGTGATTGCATTCCTGTCTTTGTGGTTATCCAGAGATATATATGACGACGGTTCTGGAAAGAAAACCATAAGGGGTGTTCTGGTTAAGATTACTATAAATCTAACTAAAGGCGAAGTTCTTCCCTTAGGTGCCTTGTTCCTTGGATCATTGTATTCTCATTTGGACGCCTTAGCAATGGATATGCATGTTTCCAACGGGTACAAGAAGGTGGAGTCGTATGTCCACTTCGCTTTTCTTCAGGCGTTCTTGTGGGAACATTTCAAAAGTTATGCTCCTGCTCCTGCAACTTCGCTCGGAAATTTGTATGGTGGCTCGAGAATACTCCGTTGGCAGAGGAGGCGTCCCAGAACCGGTGCGAGACTCGTGGATATCTTTGATAATGTGTCTTCTGTAACTTTCCGTCCATGGGGACCGACCCACTCTTCCATTGTTCAGCCGAAGACTTTTGCTATCGCTTCTGACGGTCGTGATGCTGTGTTGCGTACCGATGCCAAGACTGTGAAGTTTGGAAAACTTATTTACCTGCACAGCTACATTCCGGGATATATTCCGTCTCTATTCAACGAAGCTTTGACCGTGACTCCGTACAACATTGGCAGGGCTGCTCGTCAAATGGGATTTGACCAGGGCGTCCCATTTATCCGCCCACCAGAGGCTCCGAAAGAACTTCTCTCGAGTATTCATAATGCGACGTGTTTTTAGAACGGATGAGTCTTCCTTTCTGGCCTATTGGGAGAAACTCAGTGGTAACTGACAAGTATAAGGAATTTTGGAGGAAGCAACTGTTAGCTTTCCAAGAATTCTCGGAGGATGTTGTGACAGATTCCCGTGGTGAGCCATCTTCTGACGTCCTGAAGGAGCATTTCCGGTTAAGGCCACTTCCGGACCAAACGGACCGGAGCCGAGGATTGCGGTCCCGGGCGGGAGTGAGATCTAAGAGGCAGGCATGTGGTTCGGTGATTCTCAATTCCTCCAATATGCAGGTATTTAAATCTCTTTCCGTTGATTCCTTCATTTCTCCGAGTGAATTCTTCTAAGAGTGATTCTTGCTTGAAATCGGGAATTCCGAAAGAGAATGTCTTCACAAGGTTGGCGCGCATTCGAATGAGAAGGCTGGTAATGTTGGCCTTCATGTTGAGAAGTCGGCGATGCTTGATCTTCATGTTGAGAAGTCGCGATGCACTGATCTTCATCTTGAGAAGTCTGCAAGATCGATCTTCATCTTTGTGAAGTATGGAGAAACCGATCCTCTTCCCGACCATGACAGAGATGATGCAAGCTCGGTTGGACAAGGCGCCTCCCTGAGTGATCTTGTTAATGGGGCCGTGATGGAAATTAGCACCCAGAGCGAAGTAGATATCGGGAGGAATGTAAGAGAGGCAACATCCGCTATCGTTGAGGTGGCTCCCCTTGAAGAATGTTTTGAGCATGTTCCAATCAATAAAGCTGCCGTGGCGTCTTCTTCAAAAAGACCTCCTGCAACTGACAAGGCTCCTGTGATTGGTGAAGTATTGGTGGCGCAACCTAGAGCTTTGTTCGATCCTCTTTTCATTGTTCCTTATCCAGGTCATGTGTTGGTTGGAGGATTCAGTGTGCCGGCTCGGTTCAAAGAGTTGTACACGGCAATATGGGAGAAACACAGCCACATTGCTACCACTACGAAGCTCAAAAGTCGTCTTGCATTGGTCAACCGCGTTCAGGAGGCTTTATTTTCTATCTATGGGATGAGCGTCACAACTGGTCGAACAGTTTCTGAGGAGATGATTGAAGACTGGAAGTGCCATCAAGATGTGTTTGTGCAGTACGACTTCAATGCTCCTTGGTTCCTCAAAGGGTTCTCCGAGATTCAGGAGCTCCAGAAATTACAAGATGAGGCCCCTTCTGCAGAATGTGTTACTCGCCAGGAAGAAGAGGTTGAAAAGTTGTATGAGGAGTTGAAGCTAAAGCAGGCTGTACTTCAAATGATGAAAGTCGCTCTTGCCCAGAAGGACGAGTTGCTGCTGAAGGACTTTCCTTAAAGGATTATTGCTATACACTTGTCTCTTCTTTTTCTTTTTGAGCGATAGTGAGGATTTCTTTTCATAATTTGACTTCCGGTTTTGAATTAATAGGTAACTGAATTGGTTTATTTTGAGATAGTTTTGTGAATAACTTTTCTGAAAGAGGTTATTTTAAATGGAATTCGCATCTTGGTCATGAATGATTGAACATGTCATATGAAATTGCAAATGTCGTATAAAAGGGAGGTATGAAGGGAAGCAAACATGCGTTTGATCACTGAGTCTCTTTCTCCATGTGCGGGATGCTAAGTCCCCAGTGAATTCTAAAACTATCTTTCTTGTAAAATTGCTGAATAGAACTTACTCGCTTTTGAAGTCTCACTTGTATCAAACCGAAGTAGCCTCTCCAAGGAAGTCGTCCGCATTAATTTCTCAGGAAATGAGAGCTATCCCTCTGAACCAAGCTTCTCCTGAACAATACACTTCAAAGAGTTGCATTCACTGGTGGGGTGGTGAAGGAACCGGTAGAAATGACAGTACCTTGGGTCCATTGTTTCTTGATCAGTTGGTGGACGCCATACCGGAGGTAACTCCACCTCTCCGTTTCGCACCCACGCCTCCAGCAACTCCAAAATCTTTTTTATTGGGAAGGGAAAGTGTAGGTACCTTGAGTCTAGCTTTTCCTGTGTTAGTGTGCGTAGTGATGTCTCTTTGTGGCCTTGATGTGGAGCACGTTCCGGAGACGAAGTTGGAAGATTTGTGAGTGTCATCATATCTGCGGATCGTTTGCCTGGGTAAAGGGATGTGGAAGGTGTCGTAATATCACTGCCGAGTGATCGAATTGAACGCTCCCATCCTCTGTATCCACGTATTTCCTGATTGATCTCTCCTTCCTCAAGTATTTCTTCGCTTGGTTGGAAGGTCGATGCGGATTGGACAGTCTTCCGGGCTTCAACAAGAGTTTTGAGATATAAATCCTCTAGCAGGGCCCCGTAGGCTGCAGGCTCCCTTTCTTTATCTGGCAGAAATTGTAGTATTCCGGACAAGTCCCTTCCTCTGTGGAGTTGCCTTGAGTCTTCATTGCTGGATGGACCATGTTGTTCCTCTTTCCTGAGTCTCATGCGATTACGCGCTCTTTTTGCTTCTCCACTGGTAAAGTTGTGACTCCTGGCTAAGGATTCGGCGTTTCTTACCTTGCCGAGTAGATGCACGCAGACCCTTCTTGTAAGTGTGCTGTTATATCATTCAAAAGGCGGAATGTTTCGCTCTGTCTTCTAGCGATACTGGATTGATTTGCCAAGACACCCTCCAGCATTCTAGCTACACTTCCCATGATATCTGAACCACCTGCGGTCTCCTGGTGAGGATACATCGCGAGATGAAAACCGAAAAATTGAGAATTCAATTTTTTGCAACCGAGAGATCAACCTCCCACTGTGGTCGCCAATTGTTTATGGGTGAAAACTATTCCTGCCGGATTTGGTAATTTGGGGTGTGTGAATGAGGAATGAATCTAAACCCTAAATAAATGCACTGCGTGGTGAGTGCTTGTAGATTCGGAAATCAATCTGTGCAAGTCCGGCCTAAACCAAGAAATGGCCGTTACAGACTTGTTTCGGTCACAAAGTGAAGGAGATGGGGTTGATATTAGGGAGGGAAGCGAAGAAGGTGTTGATATTGTGAAGGTGTTGGCTTGCTTATGACTTGTAATGAGAAAGGTGAGCAAGCTTACGATTGATGCAAGCGGCTCGGGTGTTTGAATACGTTGTGTATTAACACTTGGTTTTACTGTAAAATCTGGACTTGTGTTATTTTTTCTCCTTGTTTCCTCTTTTTCTCCTATCTTGGAAAGTAGGTAGGAGAATCTATTTATACAAGTCATTTGAGTCTTATTCACGTCTCTCGTGGGAAGTGGAGGAAGTGGAATGATGGAGTAGTGGAGGTGTGTGCTGGTGTTACACGACCAGTCTTGCCCACTTCTCCTGTCATCTCTAACCGTCCATGACTTCCTAACATGTTCTTGTGATGGCGCGCTGCACGCTGCACGCTGTAAACCGCCAGACCAATACCCCAGTATGTATCCCCCAGTTTGTGACATGATTGATGTCTTCGAGTGTGTGGATCGTGGGATCCACAAAAGGTAGCATGTAATGCTAAATTGGATAACTGCGTTATTCAGGAAGTTGATACTTGTGAAGTATCATGTGTATTTTATGCAGGTACTGCATCCTGGTGTGGTAAAGTGACGGGAGATGACGCCTCACCGACCAATTAACTCCTGACCAGGGTTGTATAACCAAGCTGGTGAAGTTGGACGGATGAGATGATCTTTGAGACACTCATATGCGACCGTTAATGAAATTAGGGTTTCTAGAGGAGGTGCGCAAGCATCCCTCTTCAGCCTGGTCGAATCCAAGCTTGGGATATGACTTTGGCCAGGCCGACCGTACATGCGTGTAGACGGCATGACGGTGTAGGCACCTATACCCATACCTCAAGAAAGTATGATCTGGGCCACTCAATTCTTCCGGTGAAGTTGAGTGGTCGAGATCAATTTGTGACAGAAAACCAGTGCCGCATGAGCCGCGCGTCATGCCCACTTCGGGCGCACGTTCCAAGATGACCAATCTTGGTCGGTCTTGGACAATCGGTCTGGTGTGAAGGTGGTAGGCTGATGTTCACGCCTATACCTGAATATCCCATGAAAACGTGATCGACCCATCCAAATCGTCCGGCGAAGTTGAGCGGTCGAGATCAGTTTGCGATTTTGGAGGTGTGACCACGCTAGTTTGGGCGCGCGTCTTGGAATAACCAGGCATGATATGCCTTGGCCGATCGGGTGAGGGGATAGATGGGTCCACGTTGGCCATGCTGGTATGACCGGACCTGCTTAATCTAATCTGGGACCCTTCATTCGTGCCGGAGAAGATGGACGCTCGTGATGCTCAAAACCCTAATTTTTGGGTTTCACGGCCGTGCGTCATGCTATGTTCGGGCGCACGAATTGGGATGACCAACCATGGTTGGTCCTGACCGATTGGTCAGGTATGTAGCCGGGCCCACGGTGATTGTGTTGACATGCTCTGGGCCCTTTGAATCTACATCTACACCCTCCATCTATACCTGCGAAGATGGATGGTTAAGACTATTTTGCGACACATGTAATATGCCGCAAACCCTAATTTAGGGTTTTCCCTTCCATACGCTCTGGTTTGGACGTTTTGGCAAGCTAGGCCAAAGGGGAGGCTGACCATGCGGGGTCCGCGTTGGTTCGGCAGTGAATATTCCATACCTGCTTGGGGGTGATGGAATTGATCTGGGTCATCCAATCATGCTTGTGGAGTTGGATGGCTGTGATCATATCCGGACTGATACGGTCAGTCCGGATGCTCAATCGGGCTAGTATAACACACCGAGAGTGGTTCAATCGGGCTAGTATAACACACCGAGAGTCAGCCTGTGCGGGTATTTCGTACATGGTTTCATTATAATGCTTGGAGGTTCGTGTTGCTCTGCTAAGAGTAACACTCAGTCGTCATGCCGCACTGATAATGAGTACAGGAAATACAAGGCTGATTGCGCATTAATTAATAATTCTAGAAATTCACAGGGTATATGGGATTGTTGCTACATGCTCCAACCTGGATGAATTTCATGTATTCACAGAATGGGATTGTTGCCACATGCTCCATTCTAGGTGAATTAAGTGAGGGAGTATCCAACACTTATCAATGGCTTTATCTTTTAAAAGATGTCAGCGCATAATTTTTCTGTTTTTTTACAATTTAACCTTAAACGAAAATCCACCATCAACAAGGGTAAATAGACTTTTGAGTGACAGATAAGTTCAAGTCTCCACATACCTTTTAGTCGATGAAATTCCACCAGTTCCTTGAGTAGTCCTTCATCTTGTATGATGATTGCCATGGAGTCTTGAGCTCAACTACACTTTATATCCTAGTCCGAGACCTTTAGCTATAATAGGCTAGAAATCAAGACTTATAGTTTTGATCACTAACATTGAAAAACATGATTGAGATAGCAACGCATGCGAGTTCGACCGAGCAATGCTCTAACACCACAGTACAAGCAAATCAGTTACAGTCGTGGTCCTTACGTCTCTTGAACCTCGCAAAGCTATACGCAATTGATTTCCTTGGCCAACATCCTCTACAGCCTAAGAGTTGCTCCAACCTAAGTGAAGACTTTTAATACCAATCTGCGTATAACAGATAAGCCTATTTGATTTCCCTTTAGATCTAAGATCAAGGCTTGGAAGTTTGCAATAGACAAAGCTAGTAGACCCTACAAATCTGGAACACTTACACTCGCTTAGATGAGAAGCATGAATTATTTACCACTTCTAAGAAAAATCTTTAACTTATCAATTAAGAATAGTTTTCAGATATCGATCTTAATAAATCATAAATCTAACACGAGTAGAACTTTCGGATTACTATCTATCTTACCTGAAAGAGATTACGAGAACCTCGATAACATAAAAGTAAGATCTAGATACACAAACTATCAAGGTAAAATATAGTCGAACCTGGCTTCATGAATCCCCAAAGAGAAATCTTTTAGTAGTTAACCTAATAACGTTTCGCAGAGGAAACTTAGGTCAACATAGGATGACTTTATCCATCAACTAGGACACGAAGTGTTAGGGATTTAATTTCCCAATTGAAAGAACATCTCTATTTATAGATGTTCAATACCAAGGGTTGCTTGAAATTCAAGCTAAGATAACTTGAAATTCAAGTAAACACTTTATTTGTTTAGATGAAACTCTAATTAGGGTTTTCAAGTAAGCATGTGTAAATAATCTTTAATCACATAAAAGAATGTACACAATGGTTTGGTACGTGAAACGCGTATAATGAATGTCTTTTTGGCAAAAAATCCTTATAACTAAAAGCAATTTGATGTTCATTTAAACACTTAAGAATTTAATCATGATAGTTTTAGAGCACTGCTCGGTCGAACTCGCAAGCATTGCTATCTCAAGCTTGTTTGTGAAGTTTAGTTGCTAAAACTATTAGTCTTGATTTCTAGTCTACTTATAGCTAAGTCTCGGATTAGGATAGAATGTGTAGTTGAGTTCTAGACTTCACAACGTTCATCGATTGAAGACGAAGAACTACTAAGGGGAGCTTTTGGAACTTCACTAACAAAAAGTATGTGGAGACTTGAACTCATCTATCACTCAAAAGTAAGGGTGCACATGGTACGGTTCGGCTCGGTTCTTGACGAGACCGAGTACCTGTACCTCCCTAGCCTCGGTTCCAAAATTTTGGACCGGTACTTGTACCTTGTACCTCGGTTCCGGTACCATTCGGTACACGGCGGGTACCAGGTACGGTTCCGGTACCAGTCGGTACTTTTCCAGACATAAATATATGTCTTTTTCTCCGACAATCTAAGTACCTATTTTTAACCTATTTTTCAATATATTAAGTAATACTAATATCTCAAATTCTCATTCAAAGCAGCAACTAATAAGTAGAAATATTACTAGCAAACCAAACAAACAATGTCTTGAAAATCTGAAAAAAGAAGTTGCAATAGGCAGTACTGTAGCACACAAACTGACAAACACACACACTAAAGTCTGGAAAATCCGAAAAAAGAACAAGTAGCAGTAGGAAGTAGCCACAGACACACACACTAAGTCTTGAAAATAAGAAAATCTGAAAAAAGAACAACTAGAAGTGAAGCTAGTGTTGCAGTAGTCTTAAATCTTGATCTTCTAATCCATGTCAGCAGCACTTATGGTGTCATCAGTGTTGATAGGACCAAGTAACGCTGCAAAAACAAATAATAACAGTTATATACTATTAGACTATATCTATTACTGCCAAACACAAGTAATAATGTAATATGTTACCTTCTTCAATTTTAACATCATCATCTGGTATGTAATCAGATAGAAGATCAAGTTGTATTGGCTTCCTTAGCCAACTTTGTGTGCAAAGCAATGCCTCAACTGTCCTTGTAGATAAAGAGCTTCTACAAGGACTTAAGACTCGCTTTCCTGTGCTAAAAGCAGACTCAAAGACAACAGAAGACACAGGAATGGCTAATATGTCCTTAGCGATATGTCCAATTATCTTATACTTTGTACTGTTGGTCTTCCACCAACCCAATAAGTCAAACACTATTAGTGCATTCAAAAAATTACAGATGCTTAAACATTGCAAACCCTTAGAAGATTTTGATGCTTAAACATTGCAAACCCAAATGATAAAAGATTTTGATTGCATCCACACCACACCCATCATTAAATCATTTTATTGAACCTAAGAGAAACAATCAAGTTTCCCAAAATCAAATCTAAGCAATAAACAAAGAAGAACACATACCCCTCAACTGGATCAGTTCTTCAGGCTTCTCCTCTGAAATTCTACACCCAGTATTCTGAAGAAAAAAAAAAACAAATTAAAAACAAAAATCCGTCAATCTCAATCACAGGCAAACAAAAATTAAAAACAAATTGAACAAAAAAGATGAAACAAATCAGGTGATTAAGAAAGAAAGAAATAAGGAATTTTCAGTAAAGATTACTTACCCCGTGATTAAGATTCTGTATTGTTCTTCTTTTTTTCTTCACACCGGAATTATAAAACAGGCAAAAACTGTAGTACAAAGAGATATGAACTCAGTTTGATGAAGAAACGAAGATTTGAGGTTTTTTTTTTACTTAACTTTGGTAGAGATTGGGTTAATAGAGAAGAAGTTCTTCTCCTTCTCAGAGTGAGGAGACGAGAGAAAAAAAAAGGGAACTGAAACCCTAACCCTATTATGTTAGTTTATGTACCCCCATTTAATCTAACGGCTAATATTGATCCCTTATCCCCTAAATCTAACGGTTTTTATTATTCGGGACTTTCGGTCCGGTACAACACGATACTTGTATTGGGGTGTGTACTGTACCCCAGCACCTCGGTTCCTATTTTTGGACCGGTACCTGTACCTTGTACCTCGGTTTGGTCCAAAACCAGGTACGGTTCCACCGGTTCGGTCCGTCGGTCCGGCTCGGTTCCTGTGCACCCTTACTCAAAAGTTTATCTACTCTATCTCTTATTTGAGACAAAAGTCGCATAGCTACATAGACTTTAATTATACACATTTGGTATTTCGAGCTGAGTTTAACTCGCTTACATATTTCTCAAAATATATGTTGGTAAGATTTCGCTTTAACCAAGTTCATCTTATATTCTTGACAAAAGTCAAAATATTATCATGCGAAAATCGCCTGGTAACATATTATATGATTTCTGTGAAACAGTGTTTTGGTGTAGACTCGGAATGTTTCGTATTGATTGAAATGGGACATAGTATGTGTGCGACAGCTATCCCATCTTCTAACAATGTTTCAATGATTGAAATGGGAGTTTAGAACAATTAACCATTGATTGGATATAACATAGTATGCGTACTTGTATGCTAGTTGAACCATAGTATGCACACACGTATGCGTATTGGTTTGTTAGTTGAAGTCCGGGAACTTTGTATGCATACATGTATGCCTACAGACGTAACAGTTCAAGTCCGGGAACTCAACTGTGTTTGGTTGTACGGTAGTATGCGTTCATGTTCGCATACCGGCAAACCTAGACCAAGTCCGGCCACTAAGGTATGCGTAAACGTTTGCATACTAGAGTGGGTTATGTTCTAAAATCGGTTTATTCATGAACTAATATATTTATAAAATAAGGAATGCAATCTTTTGAAAACCGTGACTATGATGTTGATAAATTGATACAAGTTAATCAAAATCGATTTTGCTTCAATTGTGTCTTGTATACTTCTATGAGAGTATAAACAATTGAACAACTCTATAACTAGTTTCATTTGAGTCATTTGAACTAGTTGTGATTAAGATGAACAAGGTTGATATGAAAGTGTTCATATGGCTAATTTCGGTTAACTAATGTTGAGCCAACCAAGTGTACACGTTTAGGTACGGTTACCCATATCTAAATGAAGTCACTTTTTATTTGTGTGTAACAAGCTAAGTTATATCTAACAGTTGAAAGATATTAGATTAAGTCTAATTAGGTTTTCATCTAACTGTGAATATTGAATGCTTTGTTACCAAGGTAACGTTAATTGCAAACCCTAATTTGAAGACTATATAAGGGATACATCTAGCAACTGGTAAACCTAATCCCCACACCTCATGTATGATTCTAGTTGCGACAAGAGTAGATTCTTCTTTAACCTAGGTTTTTCCTAAAACCATTATAGGTTAACGACTTAAATACTTCATTGGGATTGTGAAGCCAGACCCAATTATTTTCTCTGTAGTTGAGTGTTCTGATCTTGCTTTGTTCTATCGTATTGAGTAATATCTTCTCTAAGATTTGCTCGAGATTTAATCTCCAAGAGGCAAGATAAAAAGTAGCCACAAACATCTCCGTCTCATCGTTTGTGATTCCACAATATCATGATTCGCTACCATACGATTAAGATTATTGTGAGGTGATTGATATTACTAGGTTGTTCTTCGAGAATATAATTCCGACGTATCAATTGGTTCCTGTTCACCTTGATTTATCAAAAGACGGAACAAAACTCATAGGTATTTAAGTGGGAGACAGATTTATCTATTCAATAAACTTTTCTGTATGAGACAGATTTGTTTATCAAGTCTTCGACTTTGGCCCATAGCAACTCTTAGTTGTGGGTGAGATCAACTAAGTGAATCAAGTGCGTAAAGTCCTGTTGGGATTATGAGGCGTAAGGAACGTGGATGTACCTTAATCAGTGTGAGATTGGTTAGGGATCAACTACATTCAAGTACGAAGTTAACTTGCAGCAGGCTAGTGTCTGTAGCGGCTTAATACGAGTGTGGTGTTAAAATCTGGACTAGGTCCCAGGGTTTTCTGCATTTGCGGTTTCCTCGTTAACAAAATTTGTGGTGTCTGTGTTATTTATTTTCTGCATTATATTTATCTATATAATTGAAATATCACAGGTTGTGCGTAGTTCAATCAATTAGATAATCCAACTTTGGTTGTTGATATAAATTGATTGACACTTGAACATTGGTCTTTGGTACCGTTCAAGTTGTTTCTCGTAATAATCAGGCTCACGGATTCTATCTGTTTGATTTGTTGATTACATTGAGAAACAAAGATACAACTCTTGGATATATTTCCGTTGCTTGAGTCTGACTGTCTAGTTGATTCTCTTGGAATTATATTGCAGTTTTTCCATACAGATTGCCTAAACGAAATATTGGGTGTGGTTGTTAAACCCCCACTTTTTCATATATACTTACACAAGTGTTTTAGTGATCAATGATGTCTTTGAGGTGTTTATGAAAGTCACAACAATTAAATCTTTAAGCATCTGCTAAACTTTTATTGGGACCGTTGGTGAAATGTTTCGTGAACCGTATAGGAAGTTCACGAGTCAGGGTGCAACGGTTCGTGAACCGGTTTTGCCAACCCTACTCGGTTCGTGAACTCAGATGAACATGGTTTGTGAACCGTGTTCCCCAACTGCTTAGCCTTTTACACCAACACTATAAATTCAGATCACCACGGTTTGTGAACATCCCCCTGTGAACTTAAGATTTGCGAACATAATCGCCAACCTTCTTGTATTTCAGAAACTCATATATCTACGATGCAGTGAATTGGTTCGCCAACCTACCCCTGAGTCGAAATATCAGAAGTTATGAATTTTTCTCTTTTGATGTTTGAAACATTCCAAAACGATAAAATCATTTCCTGGGTTATTTTCAAATTGATCCACAAATTAATTCTTGAAAAAATTATTTTTTTGAATTAATATTGTTAAGGACCTTTGAACATCCAATGCTTCTGCCATATTTCGAGATTTTTAACAAGACAAGCTTGACTCGAAATTTATTCATTTCAATAAACCTACTAGAAGTCATCCTACTTATTATCATAAGATAGAATGATTGGATAATGAGTAAAATATAATGGTTCAGTCTTCACATATCTTGCTGATAAAGTTCTCCAAATGTTTTCGTTAATCTTCAGTCTTCGAGGGTGATGTTTGATACTCAACTACCAAATTCTAACCTATCTGAGACTTGACTTTGTAACCTAGAAATTAAGATATAATTTTGTTCAACTAACATTGGCAACAAGCTTGAGATAGCAAAACTTGTGGGTTCAACCGAGCATTGCTCTAACAGAGTAATTTGCCTAATCTTTTGTGATTGATATTAATTTCTCAAAACCTAATTCTTTGTTTTCTATGGTCTTCCAGAAAAAATCTTCAACCCGGAAAAAACCACTTGTACAATTAACCTAAATATCGTAAACATACACCATGAAGGTACACAGAGATAAAGAAGAACCAATAAACAAAATGGAGAAACCAAAATCTGGCAAGATCCTAGAAAATCAAAAACTTTAACTAAAGAAGTAAAACAAACAAACTAAAATAACTCGCCTGAATCTAGTTGGAGGAGGAAACATAGATCACATAGAGTAGATAGATAAATGAAAGAGTATGGAGAATATTTGTCAATCATGTTATCCATGTTAGAATCATTCTTTGCCAAAGAATGAACATACACTCTAATCTTTTTCCTCTCTACATGATTAAAGAAGAAACCATGATGAATGCTTTAGTGACGTGCCTATTATTAGTAAGATTTTGTAATATGAGAAAGCTTTTGCAATACGAGCTATAGACTCTCCTCTTGAGGGACCGAGCTTGATTACATCCACTCAGGTAAAACGGTTGGTGAATGCTAGTAGGAAGTTCATTCTCCTTGTGACCCGTTATCTTGACGAGAAGCCAAGTAGACTTCGTTTGGAAACCCTAACCAAACAACAAGAATACGACCTAGGAAGGTTGAAGATGTTTGAACCACCATTACTAGATAATGACGGAGATGACAAGATAATCTTGCCACATGTGGAACACTTGTGGTTTGATAGATAAGAACCACTCGAAGAGGATTGCATTACGGAGCTAAGAGAGACTAAGACAAGACAAGAATATAAGGACTTTTTTATAATTGGAAGTCGAAGTCAAGTTCTCAGGAACGAGAGATGGTTCAACAGGGAGAAATGAACTTTCGGGTTCCCTAACCTCCAAATCTAACTTTCACAGGAGTTCAAGTTCTTGGATGGGGGGGGGGGGGGCATGATACATGTGTATCTTTCTCTCTCCGGGAACTAGTGATCCTCAAGATGGATTGAGGATAAAATTGTAATTTAAGAGGGATTACTGAGGATTACTGATTTAAGGCAGTATTCCTATAGAAGGAAGTTAAATTCCTAGGAGGTTTGGAAAACCAAACCAAAGTAAGGAGGTTTACCTATATAAGGAAATACTTCTTAGACAAGGTAATATTCCCAGATAAGAAAATATACCTAGATAAGGAAATAGATTCCTAGAAGGTTTGGGAAACCTCTAAAGCTATTTAGCTCATAGATAAAGACATCTAGAGAGTTTGTTTGACACCTAGAAAATGAGATTTAACATACATACCTAGAGAGAAGTTTGTGAGGCAATTAATTATTGTAAAAGCAAGCTTAGTAAAATAGTTTAAGGTTATTTACCTAGAGATATTGTGAGCGTAACAAAGAGATATTCTAATACTTTTCTTGTTCATAATCTAGAGAAGATATATTTCTTCGAATTACTACTTTGTGTTATGTTTTATAGTTTTCGTCTATGGGTTTTCTTGTGATGTTCATATGTGGGTTTTCACATAGAAGAATCAGTTGAGGAGTCCTGTGAAATCTAGGTATTTTATCTAATCAAAAAAAAAATAATCAAAAATCAAAAAAAAAAAAATCGTTTCATCATCAAGGTGCGTAGTTTCCTTTACACCAATCAGTTGTTCATCAAAAATATCTTGTGAATGTTAGTTCCGTCAAGATTCAAGATGCAGGAACAACACTATACTTTTCGTAGTCGATATATATTGGAAAAGAAACTTTGGGAATTTGTTATCCATGGTGGCTGTGAACAAAATTTGGTTTCCATCAAAATGGTGGAAGCTTTGGGTTATGATATGGACTGGTATCATGTCCCGTATCATATAAAATGGTTCAACAACCACAACGAAGGCGTAGTTACTTGTTTGGGTGTTTGCAAAATTCCAATAGCAATTGGCAAGTGTTACTCCGACACCATATTTTGTGAAGTAGTTGATATTGACATTTGTGATGTTGTGTTGGGTGCTTCGTGGTTATTTGACGTTCAAGCAAGTTGTCGTGATAACATTTGTGAATTCATATGGGGAACCACCAAGGTCAAGCTAATGTCGGGTAAACGGCCGTTGAAAGAAACAAGAGATGAAAATATGCCAAAAACGGTAAATGAAGACTGCTTCCCGGATCGGTTAACTGAACAAAAGGAAACTACACTGGCGAAGGCTTTCCATGGAGGCCTATTTTCCAATTTTTGTGACAGTTCACCTAATTCTTATAGAGTTCGAGTGGACAACGCATGGAAGTCCTCATGGGAATTTTTGTACTGTAATACTAAGACAAAGAGATACCAAATACCGACTTGGTGCATGCATATAAAGATCCAGAAGTTAAATTTGTATCACGAACACTTAGTGATCCCGATGCATAATTCCAGGCTTGGCTGTGTTTCAAGTGGTAGTACTAAAATTCTTTCTTCCACTTGTCATTTCCAATATAAACTCGAGACGAGTTTTGTCGCAGTGGGGGAGCCTGATACGGGACGTATTAGGAAATTTAAAAGTATATTCCAAGATATGGCTATATCTTGGATATCTATCAATTTTAGCATTTTATTTATTAGAATTATAATTATAATTTGCTTTATCTTCTTTTATGAGAATAATATATTCTCTAGGCTATTTTAGTTATATTTAGATTTAGGTTAATTTCTTAGACAGTTATATAAGCCCGTTTATTCTATCATTGTAACCAGCTTGCGAGCTCGTTTAATGAAAGTATTTCTTGGTTATAAAACTGTTGTTCTCTTTTAAGAGATTGATCATCGTCTTGATCGTTTATCGTCGGTTTGCTCCTGGATTGGAGTTGTTTATCATTATTGGGTCTTGTTTACCGGAGTGGATTCTCCGCGTGTCGGTTTATCTTAAATCGTTTCCGCCGTGCCATATCAAGAGGTGACATTGCAATTTGATCCGCGAATCGATGAATGATGCTAGCTGGCTAGGTCACCGAACGTATGGAGATCGCGCTGCTTTGAACGGCCAAGATGGCGCTTCCTTGGCTGGTGGAGATGGCACTATTTCGAACGGCTAAGATGGCGCCGTTTTGGCTGGCTACGGAAAGGTGGAGGGCGCGGCTAGCTTGGAGTGGCGGATGGCGCGGCTAGCTTGGAGTGGCGGGTGACGCGGATAGCTTTGTCGTACAGAGATGGTGCCGCTAGCTTGGGCCACGAAGCGCTGGCGCTTGGAGTTGGAGGATGGCGCGGCTAGCTTGGAGTGGCGGGTGATGCGGTAGCTTGGTGTGGCGGATGGCGCGGCTAGCTTGGCGTGGCGGATGGCGCTGATGGCTTTGGCCGTGGAGATTAGCGCCGTGGAACGTCAACACCGCGGGCCCAGCTGCTTTCTTTTGTGCGTGTCCCAAAAGGGAAACCCTTCTCTAGTTGAACTCCAAAACACCATGCCTATAAAAGGCGTTACCCATCTTCCTTACTTTCGTATTGTTGGCTTTGTTTCCACACCTTAGTGCTAGCGGCAAAGACTTGGACCAGCGGAGAGAACGGCAACAAAAGTAGGCGAGCGTATTTTAAGTATGTTTCTTAATGTTTCTTTTTTTTGTTTGCTCTTCTGTGTTGGTGTAAACCCTAGCCATAGGCATGACCTCCATGAATTTGTAACAACACTTCAATATGAATAATTCTTCTCCGCTAATATTATTGTAGTAGCGTTAATCACAAAGAAAATAATCATCATGTTAGGCAAGCATGTACGTGTGGACAACGCCATATGTTCCCTTTTCCATGAAAACTAGTTGTAGGGTTTCCTTTTGTTCGTGAGCACAACTCCCGCGGCAAAACGTGGTATGACTGAGAGCATACTTCCTGTGGCCTTGTACGATTTCGGCCAAAAACATATTCCTCACGATGTTGTCGGGTTTTGGCTAAGAGCATATTTTCCCGCGACATCACATATATATCTCGTTGAGCAAGCACCAGTCCCCATTCTTTTTTCTTTTTTTTTTGACGTGAGTGCTATAAAATGCAGCCAAAGGGGAAATTTCCATAGAAAATGTGTCGTTGACTTTATGCTTTCCTTCAAAGTAGTAATTTTTCTGTTTTGCTTCGTTGTAGTTACTTCAAAAGCATAAGGAATTTTGTTAAGATGCCACCTGAAATCAGTTCTGTCGTCGTATCGGGAAATAATAACTCCAAGCCAAACACAAATGATGAGTTCTTTACGAAATCCGCTACAATTACAAGGACCCATCCCAAATTCGTGGCAACTCTTCTGACTGATTCATAGAATGATGGAGAAGTCCAATCAGTCTTCCCAGGGCGTATAATGAGGTTTTGTCTTCAGAAGAAAGAGTACTCAGCTTATCCAATTGACTTCAAAATCTGTCATAGTCCATTGCGCTCTTATGATAAGTGGATGAAATTTATGATGAGCCGCGACCACGTAAAGGCCAACTTAATTGAGGCGCAAATCATGCATGTTGTCATGGCGTCTGCGGCACTTAAAATCAGAAAAGACATTGCAGGCTTGATTACTTTCATCTCCAGATGGTGTCCGGAAACTCACACGGCTATATGTAGATGGGGTGAGATGACTATTTCCTTGGAAACCGTAACCTTTCTGTTGAATCTTCCAATAATTGGGAAACTTGATGTTATCTTTTCTGAGGAAGAAGAAGAAATACACGCCACTTTGGTCACAAAAGCAGCGACATATGTTCGAAAGAATTATGAGGAAAAGTGCTTCTATAACTGGTGGGTGTCTGAGTGGTTCCCTGATGAACCGGAGTCGGATCAAGTGTTGGATGATACACTCCATGTTGCTGCATTTTTAATTCTTTGGCTATCCAGAGATGTTTTTGATGATGGATCTGGCAAGAAGGAGATAAGACATAAGCTCATCAAATTTGCTATCAAACTAGCGAAAGGCGTTGCTCTTCCCATTGGCAGTTTGTTTCTTGGCTCTGTGTACACTCATCTAGATCACTTAGTAGCAAACATGTACGTCTCTAATGGGTATATGAAAGTAGACTCGTATATCCACGTCGCCTTTCTTCAAGCATGTTTGTGGGAGCATTTCAAGAATTACGCTCCTAACCCGAGAACCTCATTTCCTGATGCATATGGCGGTTCTAGGATACTTCGTTGGTTGGAGAGGCGTCCAAGACCTAGTTCCAAGATCATTGATCTTCTTGACAACGCACATGCGGTTAACTTTCATCCTTGGTCTCCATTCCACGCCTCCATAGTTCAACCAGACACTTTTGCTTCCGTACCGAAGCTGATATTGTGTTCTGCTGACGGGAATATGAGCATTGGAGAAACTGTGTTCTTGAGAACCTGCATACCTGGGTACATGCCATCTCTTTTCATAGGATCTTGTGGAGTAGTCCCTTAAAATATTGACAGGGATGCTCGACATATGGGCTTTGATCAGTGAGTCCCATTCCGTCGCCCGCTGACAGCTCCAAATGAATCGTTACCCGCTATTCTTGATTACAACGTATTTGCACCAGATAAAAGTCTTTCGATCTTGATCTCAGAACGAAAACCCGTGACAACTCCCAAATATAACATCTTCTGGCAAGATGAGTTCCTCGCCATTCATTAGTTCGTGCAGGATGTTGTGACAGAGCCACGTGGAAAACCTTCCTCTGCGGTTCTGGCAAAGCATAAATTTTTGAAACAGCTTCCTTCGGGCAAGGGAAAATCCTCTAGCTCGGATGCGGACAGTCCCCGGAAAAAGGAGAAAAGGTCAAAAAATCACGCAGGTGGCTTCAAAGGGGATTCGACGGCTCTTGTGACTTTCAGTTCTTCCAACTTGCAAGTACGTATGGTTTTCTTACTGCTTTGGTTGATTGCATAAATATTTTGAATTGTCGCCACTGAAGATTTCTTCCCTTTTTTGACCCAAGGTCTTAACAAGGTAAACGCCTTCACCAGGCTCGCACATGGCCAAAAAAAGGGGTCTCCTGAAGAAAAATCTG
The DNA here is from genome assembly GCA_023531295.1 of Papaver armeniacum. NCBI lineage: Eukaryota > Viridiplantae > Streptophyta > Magnoliopsida > Ranunculales > Papaveraceae > Papaver > Papaver armeniacum. The sequence goes on from JAJJWW010004385.1 coordinate 220,224, forward strand.
GCGATACTGAGCCCCTTAACAGCGAAGAGGAAGATGTAGAAGAAGAAAGTTCAGGATCCGGCGATGATGGGAAAAGTACTTAAGAGCGTAGCGGCGAGTCTTCTTCCAGTCCTAGTGGGCCCACAGATGAGTCGGTGAGTTTTCCACACTTTTCTCTTGGATTATTTATTTATACTGAATAACTAATTAATTGGTGATATATACAGGAAGAGGTTGTTTCTGAAAATAACTCTGAGATGGAGATCCACGGCAATGAAGGTGTAACAGTGTCTCCAGTCATGGAAACCGTACCCACTGGTGATCTTGAGATGGAGGTTGATCATCATGAAGATGTTGATGTATCTCCCATGGCGGAAAATACTGTCGTGACGACCGGTGTGATTGTTCCCAAAGAGTCTTTGCTAGTCGCACATCCAGCCGCAGGTGTCGTTTTCGATACTCCATTTGAGGCTCCTTTTGAAGGTCACGTGTTGATTGGAGGACTCGGTGTGCCCGTGAAGTATGCGGAGCTATATACCAAGATATGGAAGAGGTATTGGCACATTGCCACGACCATGAAGGTTGATAGTCGCTTTGCATTGGTTAAGCACGTGGAGGAAACCTTATCTTTCAATTCATGACATGTGTGCCCGTGAAGTAACTGGCAAAACTTACTCGCTTTAGAGCCTTTCACCAAAACTGAATCTTCAGGGAGTAAATTTGAGTCTTTATGTGACGCCCTCCTTGCCGGGAAAAGTCCCCGGTCATTCTTTATTGTCCGTGAAACATCTTCATGTTGATCCGCGGTAAGGCGGAGAATCTCTAGTCCCCAGACGTAATTCTCCTGAATCCATCTTTTCTTGGACGATGCGCTTCGAAGCATTGCATTTACTGGTATGATGATGGAATTGAGAATTGAATTTGCAACCGAGATATTAACCTCCCACTGTGGTCGCCAATTGTTTGAGGGTGAAAACCGTTTCTGCTGATTTTGGTAATTTCGGGTGTGTGGGTGGGAAACGAATCTAAACCCTAAACAATGCACTGCACGGGAGTAATTTTGATTCGAGAGATCAATCTGTACAATCCTGGCCTAAACCAAGAAATGGTCGTTCCAGGCTTGCTTCGGTCACAAAGTGAAGGAGAAGGGTTGGTCTTAGGGAGGGAAGCGAAGAGAGTGTTGAGACTAGAATCGTTGATTCTGAAGGTGTGGTTGGTTTTATGACTTGTATCGGAAGTAGAACTGGTTAGCAGAATGGAAAGCTACCAGGTGATTTCTAGATATTTTATTGTTGCCGACCAAATCTTGTTCTTTGGTGAAAATAGGTGAAGCCTATTTATACAAGTCATATTGAAATGTACCCTGGTCTCATTGGAAGTGGAAACGATTGAGTGGTGGAAGAATAGAGTAACGTGTAACCGTCAGACGTTATGCTTCCGAGATGAGGGAAGTGAATTCGTGTAATCGTCAGTCATTACGCTTCCATGATGAAGGAAATGAATTGTTTACACCGTTACTTTTCACCACCACTAATTGTCCTACTTCATGACGCTTTCTTGTAACGGGCGCATTGCACGCCACATGCTGTAAACCGTCAGACCAATACCCTGATGAGTATCCCCCAGTTTGTGACATGTTTGATGTCTCGAGTGTTTTCGTGGAAAACGTGTAGCAGGTTGCTATGTGTGTCAAGTCAAAGTCAAGAGACTTTGCCATAGGAAAATAGCATGTGATGCTATTAGGCTTGCCTTGGTCGGCCGCTTAAAACTTGCCACAAGTACGTCAGTTTGGTGGCGAACATGAATGGCTGAGATTACATCTCATGAGGAAGGGTAGTCGTTGATTATGGCCACATATTTGTTATGTAACAAAGTGGCTCCATTAGCATAGTGGCGCCTGGCGTAGCCGTGGCGTAGCGGGTTGCCTGGGACTTGCCGCAAGTCCGTCAGTTCAGTGGCGAACTTGGATGGATAAATTTGCATCTCATGAGGAAGAATGGCCATCGATTATGGCCGCATCTTGTTGTATAGCGAAGTGGCGCCATTGGCATAGTAGCGCCTGGTGGAGCCATGGCATATCGGCATGCTAGTGGCATGCCAGTGGCGTAGCCATGGCATAGCGACATGCTAATGGCGTAGCCACGGCATAGCGCCATGATAGTAGCCGTGACATAGCGGCATGCCAGTGGCGTGGAATAGCGGCATATTAGTAGACGTGGCATGGCGGCATGCCAGTGGCGTTGTGGCGTTGCCACACTTGTGGCTTTGTAGCATGGCCAAAGCTAGGATTTGGTGCCGTGGTAAGAATTAGGGCTTGGCGTCGTGGCCAAGTCTAGGATTTGGCACCGTGGTAAGAATTAGGGCTTGGCGGCATGGCCAAGGCTAGGTTTTGGCGCCGTGGTAAGAATTAGAGCTTGGCAGCGTGGCCAAGGCTAGGTTTTGGCGCCGTGGTAAGAATTAGGGCTTGGCGGCGTGGCCAAGGCTAGGTTTTGGCGCCGTGGTAAGAATTAGGGCTTGGAGGCGTGGCCAAGGCTAGGTTTTGGTGTCGTGGTAAGAATTAGGGCTTGGTGGCGTGGCCAGGGCTAGGTTTTGGCGTCATGGCCAAGGCTAAAGTGGCATGCTGCCGCGGCAGAATTGCATGTTGGCATGCCGATCAATATGTTGTTGTGGTAAGGCGCGTTTGGCTTGCCAGTTAGTATGGTGGCGTGGCAGGGTGCGTTTGGCCTTTAATGTATGGTGGCAAGTTTTGAGCGACTTAATTGGCCGAGGAAAGGGGTCGGCCAAACATAAGGCGTGGCTACACTTCTGGTGAAAGTGTGGCGGATTTAGAGCGACCTGATTGGTCGATTAAAAGAGGACCGGCCAAGCATGGGCGTGGCTACACTTCTGGTGAATATGTGGCGGCTTTAGAGTGACCTGATTGGTCGATGGGAAGTGGGGCCGGCGAGTATGGGCCCATCCACAACTTATGTGCGCGTGACTAATTTGAGGCGACACGATTGGTCGAGAGAAATAGGGCCGCTTTAGGAAGGGGCGTGGTCAATGGCAAGTGGCGCCAGTTGGCCTAAGGCATGGCCACGTCTCCCTTTGCTGCTGCGGCTCCCTGTTTTCTGATTCAGAGCAAGGTTTTGCACCTGCTAATCCATGGCGGATTAATTACCTAGTTTGCCTAGGTTTAATTTCGACAAGAAAGGTCTCATATATTGCGCGAGGCGAAAAAACCCTAACTTCTGCAAGTTAGTCAGGTCAATTGATTGAATTCTATGTGTTGAAATAGAGTTCTTTTACGTTCATTGCCCGAGAGCAGCATGCTTTTTCTGATTGAATACCTTATGCAAAGACCTTATCCTTGATACTTGGAAATTCGTGCTACTCTGCTGCGAGTGAACACAAATCATCATGCCATATCAACATTAAGGGTTCAGCCGGAGAACATAGCATAAAAGGCATTCAAAGGAACTTATATTAAGTGAATATAGGCGAGGCGCCAAAATTTACAGAACATCTGGGATGGTTGCTACATTCGCCAGTCTAGATAAATTTCATGTAAGTATATTGAACGGCTCAATAAATATGCCGGTGGAGAGGTTAGCACTCACAGCACCGTTTCCTTACAGAGTGACGTCACATCAGATGCAAGGTTTTACGATTTTAACCCTAAGCTAAAAACCACCATCAACACCTACTATCAGACTTCGGACTAGAATGTAATTAAGACTGAATCCACCTGAAAAAGCGGGGGTATAACAACCACACCCAATATTTCGCTTAGCAATCTGTATGGACAAACTCCAATATACTTTCTAGAGAATCAACTAGACAGTCAGACTCAATCTAGATAAAAACTATATCAAAGAGTTTATATCTCAATCTCTCGATTTGATATTTACTCTAGCAAATATAAATCTGCGAGTCTTTATAAAAGATAGATAACTTGGATGGTACCAAAGACCAATATCCAAGTGTCAATCAATTTAAATCAACCACCGTTGGTTATTCTAATTGATTGAACAACGCACAACCTGTGATATTTCAATTATATAAACAAATATAATGCGGAATATAAATAACACAGACACCAGATTTTGTTAACGAGGAAACCGCAAATGCAGAAAACCCCGGGACCTAGTCCAGATTGAACACACACTGTATTAAGCCGCAACAGACACTAGCCTACTCCAAACTAACTTCGGTCTGGACTGTAGTTGAACCCAAATCAATATCACACTGATCCAAGGTACAGTTATGCTCCTACGCCTCTGATCCCAGCAGGATGCTACATACTTGATTCCCTTAGCTGATCTCACCCATAACTAAGAGTTGCTACGACCCAAAGTCGAAGACTTTAATAAACAAATCTGTGTCACACAGAAAAGTCTACGGTAATAGATAAATCCGTCTCCCACGAATATACAACTACAAGAAAAGTAGTATCGGTCTTGCTTCACAATCTCAATGAAGTCTATAAGTCGTTAACCTGGTTTAGAGAAGAAAACCCAAGGCTAAAGAAGAAACGACTCTAGCTTATGCGACTAGTATCACACGTAAGGTGTGGGGATTAGGTTTCCCAGTTGCTAAAGTTTTCCCTTATATAGTCTTTCAAATCAGGGTTTCCAATCAATGTTAGCTTGGTAACAAAGCATTCAATATTCACCGTTAGATGAAAACCTGATTAGATTCAAGCTAATATTTCTCAACTGTTGTATCGAAACCTTAGCTTGTTACACATAAATGAAATGTCCAATTTTGGGTTTATGCACCGTTCCCAAACATTAACATTTGTATGTTGAACAATAGTTAACCAAATGGTTAGCCATATGATCACTTTCATATCAACCATATTCTTCTTCACCATAACTAGTTCAAATGACTCAAATGAACTAGTTAGAGAGTTGTTTAATTGCTTAGATCTTATGTAACTACACAAGACACAATCGAAGCAAAAATGGTTTGATTCACTCTAATCATTCATGAACTTTATAGCCACGGTTTGCAAAAGCATTCCTTAGTTTATATAAACATGAGTTCAAGAACAACCGGTTTTAGATATAACCTACTCAAGTTCGCGGACTGGGTTCACGGACTTAAGCTCACGGAAGGAGTTCACAAACTCCAGCAGAAATTCTCGGGTCGAGAACTTCCGCCAGTTCGCGGACTTGGCTCACGCCACATTCCGTTTCTCTTGATCAACAAAGTTCGCAAACTTTGGTTCAAGGAATAAGGGCTTATATATATATATGTGTTTCCACAACAATGCTTATATCCTACCAATGGTTATGTAATCTAAACTCTCATTTCAATCATTGAAACATTCTCGGAGAACGTTATATAGCCGTTATTCACAGACCATTTTTCGTCAGAGCAATTTTCAAAGTGATTGAAACATAACATGACATTCGTCACTAGGTAAAGATGAATATGGCTAAATCAAAAGCTTACCAACACATATTTTGAGAAATAAATAGGCGAGATAAACTCAGCTCGAAATAACAAATGTGTATAATGAAAGTCTATACATCAAAACAACTTTTGTCTCAAGATTAGGAGATAGGGTTGTTAATGGGTGAAAACTATTCCTACCGGATTTGGTAATTTGGGTGTGTGAATAAGGAATGAATCTAAACCCTAAACAAATGCACTGCGCGGTGAGTGCTTGTAGATTCAGAAATCAATCTGTGCAAGTCCGGCCTAAAACAAGAAATGGCCGTTCCGGACTTGTTTCGGTCACAAAGTGAAGAAGATGGGGTTGATCTTAGGGAGGGAAGCGAAGAAGGTGTTGAGATTGTCAAGGGGTTGGCTTGCTTATGACTTGTAACAGAAAGGTGAGCAGGCTTACGATTGATGCAAGCAGGCTCTGGGTGTTTGAATACGTTGTGTATTAACACTTGGTTTCGTCTCAAATCCGGACTTGTGTTGTTTTTTCTCTTTGTTTCCTCTTTTTCTCCTGTATTGGAAAATAGGTAGGAGAATCTATTTATACAAGTCATTTGAGCCTTATTCACGTCTCTCGTGGGAAGTGGGGGAAGTGGAATGATGGAGTAGTGGAGGTGTCTCGCCTGGTGTTACACGACCCGGTCTTGCCCACTTCTCCCGTCATCTCTAACCGTCCATGACTTCCTAACACGTTCTTGTGATGGCGCGTTGCACGCTGTAAACCGCCAGACCAATACCCCAGTATGTATCCCCCAGTTTGTGACATGATTGATGTCTTCGAGTGTGTGGATCGTGGGATCCACAAAAGGTAGCATGTAATGCTAAATTGAATAACTGCGTTATTCAGGAAGTTGATACTTGTGAAGTATCATGTGTATTTTATGCAGGTACTGCATCCTGGTGTGGTAAAGTGACGGGAGATGACGCCTCACCGACCAATTAACTCCCGACCCAGGGTTGTATAACCAAGTTGGTGAAGTTGGACGGATGAGATGATCTTTGAGACACTCATCCGCGACCGTTAATGAAATTAGGGTTTCGGAGGAGGTGCGCAAGCATCCCTCTTCAGCTTGGGATATGACTTTGGCCAGGCCGACCGTACATGCGTGTAGACGGCATGACGGTGTAGGCGCCTATACCCATTACCTCAAGAAAGTATGATCTGGGCCACTCAATTCTTCCGGTGAAGTTGAGTGGTCGAGATCAATTTGTGACAGAAAACCAGTGCCGCAGGAGCCGCGCGTCATGCCCACTTCGGGCGCACCTTCCAAGATGACCAATCTTGGTCGGTCTTGGCCAATCGGTCTGGTGTGAAGGTGGTAGGCTGGTGTTCATGCCTATACCTGAATATCCCATGAAAACGTGATCTGAGCCATCCAAATCGTCCGGCGAAGTTGAGCGGTCGAGATCAGTTTGCGATTTGGGAGGTGTGACCATGCTAGTTTGGGCGCGCGTCTTGGAATAACCATGCATGATATGCCTTGGCCGATCGGGTGAGGGGATAGATGGGTCCACGGTGGTCATGCTGGTATGACCGGACCTGCTTAATCTAATCTGGGACCCTTCATTTGTGCCGGAGAAGATGGACGCTCGTGATGCTCAAAACCCTAATTTTTGGGTTTCACGGCCGTGCGTCATGCTATGTTCGGGCGCACGAATTGGGATGACCAACCATGGTTGGTCCCGACCGATTGGTCGGGTATGTTGCGGGCCCACGGTGATTGTGTTGACATGCTCTCGGGCCCTTTGAATATACATCTACACCCTCCATCTATACCTGCGAATATGGATGGTTAAGACTGTTTTGCGACACATGTAATATGCCGCAAACCCTAATTTATGGTTTTCCCTTCCATAAGCTCTGGTCTGGACGTTTTGGCAAGCTAGGCCAAAGGGGAGGCCGACCATGCGGGGTCGCGTTGGTTCGGCAGGTGGATATTCCATACCGCTTGGGGGTGATGGAATTGATCCGGGTCATCCAATCATGCTTGTGGAGTTGGATGATCGTGATCATATCCCGACCGATACTGGTCAGTCAGGATGCTCAATCGGCTAGCATAACACACCGAGAGTGGCTCAATCGGGCTAGTATAACACACCGAGAGTCATCCGTGCGGGTATTTTGTACATGGTTTCATTATAATGCTTGGAGGTTCGTGTTGCTCTGCTAAGAGTAACACTCAGTCGTCATGCCGCACTGATAATGAGTACAGGAAGTACAAGGCTGATTGTGCATTAATTAATAATGCTAGAAATTCACAGGGTATATGGGATTGTTGCTACATGCTCCAACCTGGATGAATTTCATGTATTCACAGAATGAGATTGTTGCCACATGCTCCATTCTAGGTGAATTAAGTGAGGGAGTATCCAACACTTATCAATGGCTTTATCTTTTACAAGATGTCCGCGCATAATTTTTCTGGTTTTTTACAATTTTAACCTTAAACGAAAATCCACCATCAACATTAAGTCCCCTGCCTAGCACATAATGGTTACACTATTGTGGGGTAGGCATGAGATGGTGACATACATATGTGAGAAAGACAGGATAAAGAAGTTTACCCGGAAGAGTGTTGGCCGACCGCTAGTTGCCCACGCCGTCATGCTTGTATGGAATCCTTTGGTGGGACCGGTTCCCTTCTTTGGGTATTTGAATCAAAAGAGGAATCCAAACAAAAGAGGTATCCTAGTTCTATTGAGATTCTTCTAATTTTTTGTCTATAATAGAGACCAACCGTTTTTCTTTTTCTCACGATTTTTTTTGTTTGTTTGTTGAGCAACTCCCTTCCGTGGTCTTCATTGCCGTCGCCAACCGCCACCTCCGCCGGAGCTTGCCGTCGCCGTCCGTCCGTCCGCGGTAAGGTGAGCGTTTTTTTTTTTTTTTTTTTTAAAGGTAAAACCCTAGTTTTCTAGGTAAACACCTTTTATAAGATGTGTAAATGCTTAGTTTTTCCACCGAGGTTGATACGCCAATATTTTCTAGAATTGCTTAGTAAAACAACCCGGGAATCCATGATCATGTTGTTTTTGCTTCTTTCCACCATTGCATGCAAAACCTAGCTTTTAGGTTGTATCTTGAAAAGAAAAAACCTTGGCTTGAATATCGTAGACACGATTCCCATGAATAAAGAAAAATCGTGTTATGATGCGTGCGAATGAACGCGGGCCCGCCGTGCATGCTTGATTGAATGTGGATCCCACCGTGTACACCTGATCGAACATCGACCTTATACCAGCCTTGTGACCTCGACCAACACCGGCTTCGTGACCTCGATCGGCCTTGCTTGCTGACGTGGCCCAATACCAGACTTGTGACCTTGCTCGACCTTGACCAATACCGGCTTGAAATTTGAGTAATACCAGACTTGAAACCAATACCGGACTTGAAGCTTGAGTAATACCAGACTTGAAACCAATACCGGACTTGAAATCAATACCGGTACTTGAAACCAATACCGGACTTGAAACTTATACCAGACTTGAAATTTGTACCGGACTTGAAACTTGAGCTGGTGCTTGGACCCAATCCAAGTCTTGTGCATTCCAACGTGAATGCAGTTCGCACTCGTGTGTTTTTTATACAAGTACTGACTCCTGTATTTATTGTAGAATGAAGAAAAGAACTCATGTCGATATGTCTTCTGGAGATAATGTTGGTGCCAAGTCGGGAAGTGTTGAAAGCTTCAAAGATATGCCGAACATTGCTGATGAGTTGTTCACCTTGTCTTTTCCAAACATTAGGAAACATCCCTTTCACAGGATAGTCCTGCTTTCCGATTCAGAAAATATAGAAGCTGATCCATCTTCTTCTTCGGCACTTGTGATGAGGTTCTGTCTTCAAAGAAATGAATATTCGTCATCTCCTATCGACTTCAAGACTTGTCATACTCCACTGGCCTCTTATGAAGGATGGATGAGGCGCATGTTGAATAATAAGAACATTAAAGCCAATTTGACCAAAGCGCAAATCCTCGATGCAGTCATGGCATCTGCTACTCTTGAAATTAAGAAAGACGTTATGTGCTTGATTACTTTCATTTCTCGGTGGCACCCTTCTACTCATACAGCTATATCTAGGTGGGAAGAGATGACTATTACTCTGGAAAGCGTAGCTGCATTGATGAACCTTCTTGTTGCTGGGAATCTTTATTATGAGCTTTCTGACACGGAACAACGTTATTATGACACTATACTCCGAAAGGTGGCAGAATTCGACGATCTGGACAAAGAGGAGAAAAAAGATACAAGATGTTTTTACACCTGGTAGGTATCGGAATGGTCTCCTGTAAACCCAGAGCCGAATGGGAGTTGGAAAACGAGCTCGGTGTGATTGCATTCCTCTGTCTTTGTGGTTATCCGAGATATATATGACGACTTGCTCTGGAAAGAAAACCATAAGGGGTGTTCTGGTTAAGATTGCTATAAATCTAGCTAAAGGCGAAGTACTTCCCTTAGGTGCCTTGTTCCTTGGATCATTGTATTCTCATTTGGACGCCTTAGCAATGGATATGCATGTTTCCAACGAGTACAAGAAGGTGGAGTCGTATGTCCACTTCGCTTTTCTTCAGGCGTTCTTGTGGGAACATTTCAAAAGTTATGCTCCTGCAACTTCGCTCGGCAATTTATATGTTGGCTCGAGAATACTCCGTTGGCAGAAGAGGCATCCCAGAACTGGTGCGAGACTCGTGGATATCTTTGATAATGTGTCTTCTGTAACTTTCCGTCCATGGGGACCGACCCACTCTTCCATTGTTCAGCCGAAGACTTTTGCTATCGCTTCTGACGGTCGTGATCTTCGTGTTGCGCATCGATGCCAAGACTGTGAAGTTTGGAGAACTTATTTACCTGCACAGCTGCATTCCGGGATATATTCCGTCTCTATTCAACGAAGCTTTGACCGTGACTCCGTACAACATTGACATGGATGCTCGTCAAATTGGATTTGACCAGGGCATCCCATTTATCTTCCCACCAGAGGCTCCGAAAAAACTTCTCTCGAGTATTCATAATGCTGACGTGTTTTTAGAACGGGTGAGTCTTCCTTTCTGGCCTATTGGGAGAAACTCAGTGGTAACTGACAAGTATAAGGAATTTTGGAGGAAGCAACTGTTGGCTTTCCAAGAATTCTCGGAGGATGTTGTGACAGATTCCCGTGGTGAGCCATCTTCTGACGTCCTGAAGGAGCATTTCCGGTTGAGGCCACTTCCCGGTAAACGGAATTTAGCCGAGGATTGCGGTCCCAGCAGGAGTGAGATCTAAGAGGCAGTCATGTGGTTCGGTGATTCTCAATTTCTCCAATATGCAGGTATTTAAATCTCTTTCCGTTGATTCCTTCATTTCTCCAGAGTGAATTCTTCTAAGAGTGATTCTTGCTTGAAATCAGGGAATTCCGAAAGAGAATGTCTTCACAAGGTTGGCGCGCATTCAGAATGAGAAGGCTGGTAATGTTGGCCTTCATGTTGAGAAGTCTGGCGGTACAGATCTTCATGCTGAGAAGTATGGAGAAACCGCTCCTCTTCCCGACCATGACAGAGATGATGCAAGCTCGGTTGGACAAGGTGCCTCCCTGAGTGATCTTGTTGATGGGGCCGTGATGGAAATTAGCACCCAGAGCGAAGTAGATATCGGGAGGAATGTAAGAGAGGCAAAATCCGCTATCGTTGAGGTGGCTCCCCTTGAAGAATGTTATGAGCATGTTCCAATCAATAAAGCTGCCGTGGCGTCTTCTTCAGAAAGACCTCCTGCAACTGACAAGGCTCCTGTGACTGGTGAAGTATTGGTGGCGCAACCTGGAGCTTTGTTCGATCCTCCTTTCATTGTTCCTTATCCAGGTCATGTGTTGGTTGGAGGATTCAGTGTGCCGGCTCGGTTCAAAGAGTTGTACACGACAATATGGGAGAAACACGACCACATTGCTACCACTACGAAGCTCAAAAGTCGTCTTGCATTGGTCAACCGCGTTCAGGAGGCTTTATTTTCTATCCATGGGATGAGCGTCACAACTGGTCGAACAGTTTCTGAGGAGATGATTGAAGACTGTAAGTGCCATCGAGATGTGTTTGTGCAGTACGACTTCAATGCTCCTTGGTTCCTCAAAGGGTTCTCCGAGATTCGTGGAGCTCCGAAATTACAAGATGAGGCCCCTTATGCGAGAATGTGTTACTCGCCGGGAAGAAGAGGTTGAAAAGTTGTCCGAGGAGTTCAAGCGAAGCAGTGCTGTACTTCAAAGGATGAAAGTCGCTCTTGCCCAGAAGGACGAGTTGCTGCTGAAGGACTTTACTTAAAGGATTCGTGCTATACACTTGTCTCTTCTTTTTCTTTTTGAGCGATAGTGAGGATTTCTTTTCATAATTTGACTTTCGGTTTTGAATTAATAGCTAATTGAATTGGTTTATTTTGAGATAGTTTTGTGAAAAACTTTTCTGAAAGAGGTTATTTTAAATGGAATTTGCATCTTGGTCATGAATGATTGCACATGTCATATGAAATTGCAAATGTCGTATAAAAGGGAGGTATGAAGGGAAGCAAACATACGTTTGATCACTGAGTCTCTTTCTCCATGTGCGGGATGCTAAGTCCCCAGTGAATTCTAAAACTATCTTTCTTGTAAAATTGTTGAATAGAACTTACTCGCTTTTGAAGTCTCACTTGTGTCAAACCGAAGTAGCCTCTCCAAGGAAGTCGTCCGCATTAATTTCTCAGGAAATGAGAGCTATCCCTATGAACCAAGCTTCTCCTGAACAATGCGCTTCAAAGAGTTGCATTCACTGGTAGGGTGGTGAAGGAACCGGTTGAAATGACATTACCTTGGGTCCATTGTTTCTTGATCAGTGGGTGGACGCCATACCGGAGGTAACTCCACCTCTCCGTTTCGCACCCACGCCTCCAACAACTCCAAAATCTTCTTTATTGGGATGGGAAAGTGTAGGTACCTTGAGTCTAGCTTTTCCTGTGTTAGTGTGCGTAGTGATGTCTCTTCGTGGCCTTGATGTGGAGCACGTTCCGGAGACGAAGTTGGAAGATTTGTGAGTGTCATCATATCTGCGGATCGTTTGCCTGGGTAAAGGGATGTGGAAGGTGTCGTAATATCACTGCTGAGTGATCGAATTGAACGCTCCCATCCTCTGTATCCACGTATTTCCTAATTGATCTCTCCTTCCTCAAGTATTTCTTCGCTTGGTTGGAAGGTCGATGCGGATTGGACAGTCTTCCGGGATTCAACAAGAGTTTTGAGATATAAATCCTCTAGCACGGCCCCGTAGGCTGCAGTGCTCCCTTTCTTTATCTCGCGCAGAAATTGTAGTATTCCCGGACAAGTCCCTTCCTCTCGTGGAGTTGCCTCGAGTCTTCATTCTTCGGGCCGGACCATGTTGTTCCTCTTTCCTGAGTCTCCTGCGATTACGCGCTCTTTTTGCTTCTCCAATGGTAAAGTTGTGACTCCTGGCTAAGGATTCAGTGTTTCTTGCACTGCCTGAGTAGATACACGCCGACCCTTCTTGTAAGTGTGATGTTATATCATTCAAAAGGCGGAATGTTTCTCTCTGTCTTCTAGCGATACCGGCTTGATTTGCCAAGACACCCTCCAGCATTCTAGCTACACTTCCCATGATATCTGAACCATCTGCGGTCTCCTGGTGAGGATACATCGCGAGATGAAAACCGAAAAATTGAGAATTCAATTTTTTGCAACCGAGAGATCAACCTCCCACTGTGGTCGCCAATTGTTTATGGGTAAAAACTATTCCTGCCGGATTTGGTAATTTGGGGTGTGTGAATGAGGAATGAATCTAAACCCTAAATAAATGCACTGCGCGGTGAGTGCTTGTAGATTCGGAAATCAATCTGTGCAAGTCCGGCCTAAACCAAGAAATGGCCGTTCCAGACTTGTTTCGGTCACAAAATGAAGGAGATGGGGTTGATCTTAGGGAGGGAAGCGAAGAAGGTGTTGAGATTGTGAAGGTGTTGGCTTGCTTATGACTTGTAACAGAAAGGTGAGCAAGCTTACGATTGATGCAAGCAGGCTCTGGGTGTTTGAATACGTTGTGTATTAACACTTGGTTTCTATCTCGTCTGGACTTGTGTTGTTTTTTCTCCTTGTTTCCTCTTTTTCTCCTATCTTGGAAAATAGGTAGGAGAATCTATTTATACAAGTCATTTGAGCCTTATTCACGTCTCTCGTGGGAAGTGGAGGAAGTGGAATGATGGAGTAGTGGAGGTGTGTGATGGTGTTACACGACCAGTCTTGCCCACTTCTCCTGTCATCTCTAACCGTCCATGACATCCTAACACGTTCTTGTGATGGTGCGTTGCACGCTGCACGCTGTAAACCGCCGACCAATACCCAAAGATGTATCCCCGGTTGTGACATGATTGATGTCTTCGAGTGTGTGGATCGTGGGATCCACAAAAGGTAGCATGTAATGCTAAATTGAATAACTGCGTTATTCAGGAAGTTGATACTTGTGAAGTATCATGTGTATTTTATACAGGTACTGCATCCTGGTGTGGTAAAGTGACGAGAGATGACGCCTCACTGACCAATTAACTCCTGACCAGGGTTGTATAACCAAGCTGGTGAAGTTGGACGGATGAGATGATCTTTGAGACACTCATCTGCGACCGTTAATGAAATTAGGGTTTCTGGAGGAGGTGCGCAAGCATCCCTCTTCATCCTGGTCGAATCCAAGCTTGGGATATGACTTTGGCCAGGCCGACCGTACATGCGTGTATACGGCATGACGGTGTAGGCGCCTATACCCATTACCTCAAGAAAGTATGATCTGGGTCACTCAATTCTTCCGGTGAAGTTGAGTGGTCGAGATCAATTTGTGACAGAAAACCAGTGCCGCAGGAGCCGCGCGTCATGCCCACTTCGGGCGCACGTTCCAAGATGACCAATCTTCGTCGGTCTTGGCCAATCGGTCTGGTGTGAAGGTGGTAGGCTGGTGTTCACTCCTATAGCTGAATACCCCATGAAAACGTGATCTGAGCCATCCAAATCGTCCGGCGAAGTTGAGCGGTCGAGATCAGTTTGCGATTTGGGAGGTGTGACCACGCTAGTTTGGGCGCGCGTCTTGGAATAACCAGGCATGATATGCCTTGGCCGATCGGGTGAGGGGATAGATGGGTCCACGGTGGTCATGCTGGTATGACCGGACTTTCTTAATCTAATCTGGGACCCTTCATTCGTGCCGGAGAAGATGGACGCTCGTGATGCTCAAAACCCTAATTTTTGGGTTTCACGGCCGTGCGTCATGCTATGTTCGGGCGCACGAATTGGGATGACCAACCATGTTGGTCCTGACCGATTGGTCAGGTATGTAGGCGGGCCCACGGTGATTTAGGGTTTTCCTGTCCATACGCTCTGGTTTGGACGTTTTGGCAAGCTAGGCCAAAGGGGAGGCTGACCATGCGGGGTCCGCGTTGGTTCGGCAGTGGATATTCCATACCTGCTTGGGGGGTGATGGAATTGATCCGGGTCATCCAATCATGCTTGTGGAGTTGGATGACTGTGATCATATCCGGACTGATACGGTCAGTCCGGATGCTCAATCGGGCTAGTATAACACACCGAGAGTGGCTCAATCGGGCTAGTATAACACACCGAGAGTCAGCCTGTGCGGGTATTTCGTACATGGTTTCATTATAATGCTTGGAGGTTCGTGTTGCTCGCTAAGAGTAACACTCGGTCGTCATGCCGCACCGATAATGAGTACATGTGAAATACAAGGCCGATTGCGCATTAATTAATAATGTTAGAAATTCACAGGGTATATGGGATTGTTGCTACATGCTCCAACCTCGGATGAATTTCATGTATTGAGAATGGGATTGTTGCCACATGCTCCATTCTAGGTGAATTAAGTGAGGGGGTATCCAACACTTATCAATGGCTTTATCTTTTACAAGATGTCAGCGCATAATTTTTCTGGTTTTTTACAATTTTAACCTTAAACGAAAATCAACCATCAACAAGGGTAAATAGACTTTTGAGTGACAGATAAGTTCAAGTCTCCACATACCTTTTAGTCGATGAAATTCCACCAGTTCCTTGAGTATTCCTTCGTCTTGTATGATGATTGCCATGGAGTCTTGAGCTCAACTACACTTTATATCCTAGTCCGAGACCTTTAGCTATAATAAGCTAGAAATCAAGACTTATAGTTTTGATCACTAACATTGAAAAACATGATTGAGATAGCAACACATGCAAGTTCGACCGAGCAATGCTCTAACACCACAGTACAAGCAAATCAGTTATAGTCGTGCTACTTACGTCTCTTGAACCTCGCAAAGCTATACGCAATTGATTTCCTTGGCCAACATCCTCTACAGCCTAAGAGTTGCTCCAACCTAAGTGAAGACTTTTAATACCAATCTGCCTATAACAGATAAGCCTATTTGATTTCCCTTTAGATCTAAGATCAAGGCTTGGAAGTTTGCAATAGACAAAGCTAGTAGACCCTACAAATCTAGAACACTTACACTCGCTTAGATGAGAAGCATGAATTATTTACCACTTCTTAAGAAAAATCTTTAACTTATCAATTAAGAATAGTTTTCAGATATCGATCTTGATGAATCATAAAATCTAACACGAGTAGAACTTTCGGATTACTATCTATCTTACCTGAAAGAGATTACGAGAACCTCGATAACATAAAAGTAAGATTTGGATACACAAACTATCAAGGTAAAATATAGTCGAACCTGGCTTCATGAATCCCCAAAGAGAAATCTTTTAGTAGTAAACCTAATAACGTTTCGCAGAGGAAACTTAGGTCAACATAGGATGACTTTATCCATCAACTAGGACACGAAGTTTTAGGGATTTAATTTCCCAATTGAAAGAACATCTCTATTTATAGATGTTCAATACCAAGGGTTGCTTGAAATTCAAGCTAAGATAACTTGAAATTCAAGTAAACACTTTATTTGTTTAGATGAAACTCTAATTAGGGTTTTCAAGTAAGCATGTGTAAATAATCTTTAATCACATAAAAGAATGTACACAATGGTTTGGTACGTGAAACGCGTATAATGAATGTCTTTTTGGCAAAAATCCTTATAACTAAAAGCAATTTGATGTTCATTTAAACACTTAAGAATTTAATCATGATAGTTTTAGAGCAATTTTGCCGAACTCGCAAGCATTGCTATCTCAAGCTTGTTTGTGAAGTTTTTGCTAAAACTATTAGTCTTGATTTCTAGTCTACTTATAGCTAAGTCTCGGATTAGGATAGAATGTGTAGTTGAGTTCTAGACTTCACAACGTTCATCGATTGAAGACGAAGAACTACTAAGGGGAGCTTTTGGAACTTCAATAACAAAAAGTATGTGGAGACTTGAACTCATCTATCACTCAAAAGTAAGGGTGCACATGGTACGGTTCGGCTCGGTTCTTGACGAGACCGAGTACCTGTACCTCTCTAGCCTCGGTTCCAAAATTTTGGACCGGTACTTGTACCTTGTACCTCGGTTCCGGTACCATTCGGTACATTTCCGGTACCAGGTACGGTTCCGGTACCAGTCGGTACTTTTCCAGACATAAATATATGTCTTTTTCTCCGATAATCTAAGTACCTGTTTTTTACCTATTGTTGATGGTGGATTTTCATTTAAGGTTAAAATTGTAAAAACCAGAAAACTATGCGCTGACATCTTGTAAAAGATAAAGCCATTAATAAGTGTTGGATACTCCCTCACTTAATTCACCTAGAATGGAGCATGTGGCAACAATCCCATTCTGTGAATACATGAAATTCCTCCAGGTTGGAGCATGTGACAACAATCCCATCCTGTGAATTTCTAATCAGCCTTGTATTTCCAAGTACTCATTATCGGTGTGGCATGACGACCGAGTGTTACTCTTACGAGTAACACGAACCTCCAAGCACTATAATGAAACCATGTACGAAATACCCGTGACAGCCGACTCTCGGTGTGTTATACTAGCCCGATTGAGCCCTCTCGGTGTGTTATACCAGCCCGATTGAGCATCCGGACTGACCGTATCAGTCCGGATATGATTCGATCGCGATCATCCAACTCCATAAGCATGATTGGATGACCCCGCATCAATTCCATCACCCCCAAGCGGTATGGAATACCCACGGCCGACCCCGCATGGTCGGTCATTGGCCTAGCTTGCCAAGAAACCGTCCATACCAAGCATTATGGACGGAAAACCCTAAATTAGGGTTTGCGGCATATTACATGTGTTGCAAAGCAGTCTCAACCGTCCATCTTCGCAGGTATAGATGGAGGGTATAGATGTAGATTCAAAGGGCCCAGAGCATGTCAACACGATCACCGTGGGCCCGCCTACACACTTGACCAATCGGTCAAAACCAACCATACTTGGTTGCAACAAATTCGTGACGCCCAAAGAGAGCATGGTCGCACGACTTTGAAAGCCAAAATTAGGGTTTCAAGCCATCACGCGCGTCCATCTTCTCTAAGCACGAATGGAGGGTCACATATTAGATTAACAGTCCGGTCATACCAAAGATGACCACCATGGGCCCATCTACCTCCTCATGTGTTCGGCCAAGGCATATCATGCCTGGTTAATCCAAAACGTGCGCCCAAACTAGCATGGCCACGCCTCCCAAACCACAAACTGATCTCGACCGCTCAACTTCGCCGGACGATTTGGGTGGCTTAGATCACGTTTTCATGGGATAATCGGGTATAGGTGTGAACACCAGCCTACCACCTACACGCTGGTATGATCGACCAAGACCGACCAAGATGGGTCGTCTTGAAACGCGTGCCCAAACTAGGGATGTCACGCGGTTTCCAACTCCTTTGCGGCAATGGATTTCTGCCGCAAACCGATCTCAACCACTCAACTTTACCGGTCAAATTGAGTGGCCTAGATCTCGCCTTCATGGGACAGTGAGGTATGGACGTGCACACTAGCATGCTGTCTACACACATGCCCGGTCGGTCCTCTCCAAATCCCTTTCCATGCTTGGTTTCGACCAAGCTGAAGAGTGATGCTTGCGCACCTCTTCAAAACCCTAATTCATTAACGGTCGCAGATGAGTGTCTCAAAGATCATCTCGTCCGTACAACTTCACCAACTTGGTTATACAACCACAGTCGGGAGTTAATTGGTTAGTGAGGCGTCATTACCCATCACTTTACCACACCATGATGCAGTACCTGCACAAAATACACACGATACTTCACAAGTATCAACTTCCTGAATAACACAGTTATTCAATTCAGCATTACATGCTATATTTTGTGGATCCACGATCCACACATTCCATACATCAATCATGTCACAAACTGGGGGATACATACGGGGTATTGGTCTGGCGGTTTATAAAGGCGTGCAACGCGCCATCACAAGAACGTGTCGGGAAGTCATGGACGGTTAGAGATGAACATGAGAAGTGGGCAAGACTGGTCGTGTGGCACCGACGCACAGCTCCACTACTCCATCACTCCACTTCCTCCACTTCCCACGAGAGACGTGAATAAGGCTCAATGACTTGTATAAATAGGTTCTCCGCCCTATTTCAAACAACAACACAAGTCCAAACAAGACAGAAAACCAAGTGTTAATACAAAACGTATTCCAACACCCAGAGCTTGCTTGCATCAATCACAAGCCTGCTCACCTTTCTGTTACAAGTCATAAGCAAGCCAACACCTTCACAATCTCAATACCTTCTTCGCTTCCCTCCCTAAGATCAACCCCATCTCCTTCACTTTGTGACCGAAACAAGTCTGGAACTGCCATTTCTTGGTTTAGGCCGGACTTGCACAGATTGATCTCTCGAATCTACAAGCACTCACCGCGCAGTGCATTTGTTTAAGGTTTAGATTCATTCCTCATCCACACCCCAAATTACCAAATTCTGCAGGAATAGTTTTCACCCATAAACACCTATTTTTCAATATATTAAGTAATACTAATATCTCAAATTCTCATTCAAAGCAGCAACTAATAAGTAGAAATATTACTAGCAAACCAAACAAACAATGTCTTGAAAATCTGAAAAAAGAAGTTGCAATAGGCAGTACTGTAGCACACAAACTGACAAAGACACACAATAAAGTCTGGAAAATCAGAAAAAAGAACAAGTAGCAGTAGGCAGTAGCCACATACACACACACTAAGTCTTGAAAATGAGAAAATCTGAAAAAAGAACAACTAGAAGTGAAGCTAGTGTTGCAGTAGTCTTAAATCTTGATCTTCTAATCCATGTCAGCAGCACTTGTGGTGTCATCAGTGTTGATAGGACCAAGTAACGCTGCAAAAACAAATAATAACAGTTATATACTATTAGACTATATCTATTACTGCCAAACACAAGTAATAATGTAATATGTTACCTTCTTCAATTTCAACATCATCATCTGGTATGTAATCAGATAGAAGATCAAGTTGTATTGGCTTCCTTAGCCAACTTTGTGTGCAAAGCAATGCCTCAACTGTCCTTGTAGATAAAGAGCTTCTACAAGGACTTAAGACTCGCTTTCCTGTGCTAAAAGCAGATTCAGAGGCAACAGAAGACACAGGAATGGCTAATATGTCCTTAGCGATATGTCCAAGTATCTTATACTTTGTACTGTTGGTCTTCCACCAACCGAATAAGTCAAACACTATTAGTGCATTCAAAAAATTACAGATGCTTAAACATTGCAAACCCTTAGAAGATTTTGATGCTTAAACATTACAAACCCAAATGATAAAAGATTTTGATTGCATCCACACCACACCCATCATTAAATCATTTTATTGAACCTAAGAGAAACAATCAAGTTTCCCAAAATCAAATCTAAGCAATAAACAAAGAAGAACACATACCCCTCAACTGGATCAGTTCTTCAGGCTTCTCCTCTGAAATTCTACACCCAGTATTCTGAAGAAAAAAAAAACAAATTAAAAACAAAAATCCGTCAATCTCAATCACAGGCATACAAAAATTAAAAACAAATTGAACAAAAAAGATGAAACAAATCAGGTGATTAAGAAAGAAAGAAATAAGGAATTTTCAGTAAAGATTACTTACCCCGTGATTAAGATTCTGTAATTGTTCTTCTTTTTTTCTTCACACCGGAATTATAAAACAGGCAAAAACTGTAGTACAAAGAGATACGAACTCAGTTTGATGAAGAAACGAAGATTTGAGGGTTTTTTTTTTACTTAACTTTGGTAGAGATTGGGTTAATAGAGAAGAAGTTCTTCTCCTTCTCAGAGAGAGGAGACGAGAGAGAAAAAAAAGGGAACTGAAACCCTAACCCTATTATGTTAGTTTATGTACCCCCTTTAATCTAACGGCTAATATTGATCCCTTATCCCCTAAATCTAACGGTTTTTATTATTCGGGACTTTCGGTCCGGTACAGCACAATACTTGTATTGGACCGGTACCTGTACCTTGTACCCCCAGACCTCGGTTCCTATTTTTTGGACCGGTACCTGTACCTTGTACCTCGGTTCGGTCCAAAACTAGGTACGGTTCCACCGGTTCGGTCCGTCGGTGCGGCTCGGTTCCTGTGCACCCTTACTCAAAAGTGTATCTACTCTATCTCTTATTTGAGACAAAAGTCGCATAGCTACATAGACTTTAATTATACACATTTGATATTTCGAGTTGAGTTTAACTCGCTTACATATTTCTCAAAATATATGTTGGTAAGCTTTCACGTTAACCAAGTTCATCTTATATTCTTGACAAAAGTCAAAAGATTATCATGCGAAAATCGCCTGGTAACATATTATATGATTTCTGTGAAACAGTGTTTTGGTGTAGACTCGGAATGTTTCGTATTGATCATTTGATCACTTGAAAATTGCTTTGAAGCTAATAGTATGTGTGCGACAGCTATCCCATCTTCTAACAATGTTTCAATGATTGAAATGGGAGTTTAGAACAATTAACCATTGATTGGATATAACACAGTATGCGTACTTGTATGCTAGTTGAACCATAGTATGTACACAAGTATGCGTATTGGTTTGTTAGTTGAAGTCCGGGAACTTACAGTTCAAGTCCGGGAATTCAACTGTGTTTGGTTGTACGACAGTATGCGTTCATGTTCGCATACCGGCAAACCTAGACCAAGTCCGGCCACTAAGGTATGCGTACAAGTTTGCATACTTGAGTGGGTTATGTTCTAAAATCGGTTTATTCATGAACTAATCAAGAGTATAAAGCACAGTTTGGCTAACTTTGCCTATGTAAGTGGTGGTTCAGATTTTTCCTCACAAGAGATAAATCTAGGGATGTAATCGTTTGTCATAAGTGATGGTTGTGATTGGGATTAGAAATGCATCTAACGGACAAAATTTATCATGTCATTAAGGTTCCATAATTCTTCATAATAAATACACTATTTAATTTGCCATGAAAATATTTTATTAAATGTCAAATTAAAAATGATAATATATAAATTATTCTCCTAATGATGATAATAATGGATATTTTTATACTTATGATTAGTTTCGTATGCTGCGAGCTTTACAAAAGTGCTTTTCCGATGTATGTTACTGTGCCGAGCTATGTAAAAAAAAGCAATTGAATGGTTTCCGATGTACGTTACTGTGCCGAGCTCTATAGATAAAAACTATTAAATGGTTGCACATTATAAACTACAGCGAAAGCTTATTTTAATGGGAAAATATCAGGTTCAGCTACAGTTAGTGAGAAAATGACAAAATCAGACATTTCTCTGAAAATTGTTTATTCTATTTTATTGTGCTTAAAATAAGTAAAATTTTCTACTATTAGAGTACATATATGTATTATTAAATTTACTAATTAGTATTATTACTAAAAATATTATTTTTCTTAACCACTTTTTAAAAATCAAAAATTGCTTAATATTTATTGTTGATAAATTAAAGTATATTTCAGTGATACGGTATAACATAAAATGTAGTTTGAAAATTAAAAAAAATATATCTTTAAAGAATAATAAATAACGAATCAAAATTGGTGATATATAAATTCAAAGATAATTTTTGTCGGTTATAAAAAAAATGGGATAAAATTGGAAAATAAAATATGAAATTAGGGTGAACTATAGCATTTGCTTTTGAAGCTTTTAAAAGAACACGCAATTGGGGGATATAGAAACTAATTGGGGGATATGAATTACTTCCCCCAACCCATGGTGTGTGCTAAGGGGTGACTTTTGGGGGCGAAAATACTAAAACACCCTTCCCTCAAAATAAAAATCAAAAAACTTAAAATCAAAAAACAAAATCATATCCCCCATTTCCATCTCCACTTCTTATTAATCTTTTTAAGGTTAAAACTTTGAAACCCAAATGTTCCCCATTCTCTTTCAAATTCTAAAATTTCCCCATTTCCTTTCAAATTATCTTCTCCTTCTCTGGTGGAAGTGATGAAGAACATGTCGGAAATGATAAAGAACAAGCCGGAAATGATGAAGACCACGCCGGAAGTGATGAAGACCATGCCGGAAGTGATGAATAACATGTCGGAAATGATGAAGGTCACTCCGGAAGTGATGAAGACCATGCCGGAATTGATGTAATTCAATGCCGGAACTAAATTCCGGAATGCTCGATATTAATCTATTAATGCCGGTAGTCAAGTGAAAAAAAAATCAATTTTCTGAATACTTTTCATCATATGCCGGCATAGAAATTTAGGATGAAGACCACACCGGAAGTGAGTTCCGGCATGGTTATTTAGGATGAAGACCACGCCGGAAGTGCTGAATAACATGTCGGAAATGATGAAGACCACGCAGGAAGTGATGAAATTCAATGCCGGAACTAAATGCCGGCATGCACGATATAAATCTATCAATGCCGGTAGTTAAGTGAAAAAAAAAAATCAATTTTCTGGATACTTTTCATCATGTTCCGGCATAGAAATTTAAGCAAAAACCATGCCGGAACTACTTCCGGCATGCTCGAAATCAGAAAACTGTGCGGGAAGTAGACTGATTAAAACCAGAAAAAATAGGTTTTGAAGATCAAAACCTGAAAATTTCCAGAAAAATAGTATTTCCAAAAAACCGGAAGTAGTTCCCCCCCCGGATAGTGGCAAACAATTTATGAAAATTTCCAGAAAATACCGGCATGGTTTTTTGGTTGAATACCATGCCGACACCAAGCTTTTTCAGCTGCAACAATGGTGGATTCAAAAAAAAAAAAATCAAATTTTCAACCTCTTAGCAGCAATTCTCTCAGCACAATCATCTTCCATTTTCAAAAAAAAAATCCACTCAATTTTTTTTTCTCTCCTTCTACTCCTCACTCACACAAATTAAAATAAAAACAAACACTAATCTATCCCCCAAATACTTACGATTTTTACTAATTATTATTAATCACTAATCCTGATTAATGAGGGCTAGATTAGGAAATAAAAAAATACTAAGATAAGGGGTGACCCCGATTTGATATTTGGATTTTTGTCTTTTTTCCTCTATCCCCCAATTAGTTTTGATATCCCCCAATTAATTCTTCTTTTAAAAGCTCCTTCTATCACTTTTAAAATTTTATCCCATTTTCCAAAAATGGGATAAAATTGGAAATCTATCACTTTTAAAATTGATAGATTTTGGAAGTATTTTGCATAAAAAACACTTTATGAAATCTTTACGAAACACTAGGAAGGAAAAATATTGCCATAAATATGTGTTCAAAGTACTTTTTTTTTTAAAGAAAAAAAGCAGTATCAAACTTAGTTAGATCGGTTAACAATTATTTAAGTGGACCATAGTGACGGATGCAAGTATTGGTGCCCAGTGAGTAATTTCGCATCGTCTCACGTACTTCTGGATAAATGGTTTAACGTTATTTTTATTCAATGATGATGGATAATATAGTTTATTGTTAGTAGAGTGTGTTGTTATTAGGTTAAGTACTTAACAATTTGACTTACTAACTAATCATGGTTTTATTATTTTTATGCAACTAATAACCTACATTTGGAAACGTAATGTCATAAAATGTAATGGCCTGACCCTCTACTGATAAAGTCCTCACTTAGCCATTGCGGTCATCTGACAATATGGGGGCTTTCAATGGTCACCGTTGTGGTCATCCAGCAGAAGTTTCTCTGGAGGTCACCCATCCCAGGATTACTCAATACCGAGCATGCTTAACTATAAATATTTTAGCCAACTATGAAGCTAATTATGCTGAAAAGATCTCGGTGTTAGGAAAGGAAAAACCATTACCATTTGACGAATTCTACCTGCCGAGTCGGAGTACTATGATACCACCAACTTAATTTGGAGCCGTCCTCGGCTCCGGAATATGTTCAATCCTTGACTCTGGCTTTTCTTGCTCATAAGACCCTTTCCTGACACAATCCGTCAAGCATACTCTTTCACCCTCGACAAGTTACCCATGGTCGACTCTAATACCATTTGTAAGAACCTGATCCTCCGCCAATACTGTCCCCACTTAGTCACTGCGATTATCCGACAATGTGGGATTTTCAACTGACACTGATGCGGTCATCCATCAACAGTTTTCTTGGAGGTAGCCATCCCTAGATTACTCTTGCCCGAGAATGCATAAGTACAGTGCTTTTTACCAAATCTGGATCCAACTATGTTGAAAAGTCCACAATGTTACGAAAGGACAAGTCATTACCTATATTCCATTCGGTGAACTCTTCCTGCCGAATTGAATTACGTACATAATATATCTGGTAATTTTGAAAAACTGGAACTACATCGTATGTGAGTAAAATGGACGCCATCATAAATGACTTAACATTTTAAAATATAATTGCTTAAGTGAATGAATTAGATTTTCATTATGTCATTGATTGAAATTGTAAGAACATACAACACGTTATGTATTGTAAAGTGAATTATGAGTTTTACTCTTTTCAGACTATTCTTAAAGGGGAAAAAAGCAACAAGGATCCGAACATTGTTAATATCTATACAATTATTCTTAAGACTAATGAGTTCAGATGCTGTAATTTTGTCACAACTTACATAGTTTAATGTCTTGGTTCTGCTCGGTTGTTGGAGTATGTGGCGCGATAAACCACATATATATATATAGCTAGGAATAGTCCCTCATGGAATAAACAGGAATACATGTGGAGCTTAATAAGCTTGGGCATCTCCATACATAACACCGAGGCCTCTTATCTCAAGGTGGTCAAGTGGGGTTCGGGGTTATGTGGTCGGGCCTTAAGTAGTGCCCGATGGTCCGTAAGATCCTAACAATTCGGATCACAGCCCATGGTTGGGGATACTGTCCGAACGTAGAAGTGGTTGTGGATGTCACCTTTTTTAGGGCGCAAGTGGGAATCAGACTCAAGGTGGAGCAGCTAAGGCCCAAAGTTGAACTGGTGCTCAAGGTGGAGTTAGTGTATCACCCATTAACTTAGGTGGAGCAGGGTTCTATATCGCCAAGTCAATGCTCAAGGTGGAGTTAATGTCAAGGTGGGAAAGGAAATGGTCAAGGTGGAATTAGTACTTGCCTTCTCATTAACTCAAGGTGGAGTAGGATTTCAGGGCGCATAGTGAAAATAATCATGATCGATGAGTAGCACATATAGATGGTAATCATATGATGGAGTCTGATTGGACTGGTGAAGTGGTTTAATCTCGCCAATGTGGAGATTTTTGGAGTATGTGGCGCGATAAAACACATATGTATAGCTATGGATAGTCACATGGGAGAAAGATAAGTACATGTGGAGCTTAATAAGCTTGGGAATCTCCTTACGTACCAGCGAGGCCGTTTAGATTAAAACCGCACACCTATTATCCCAAGGTGATCAAGTAGGGACAACATCGGTGCTATGTGGTCCGACCCATAGTAGGTTCTTATGGCCTATGAGGAACCTAACATCGTTGACTAAAATAAGGAAGATGTAGAAAGATAATACCATTTTAAAGGATTGATAAGATATCTTTGTAAATTAAAAAACATATCAAATAATATTTTTTGGGGGGGATAAAATATGTAAAAATTAATTCTGATATAATTTCATGGCTGGCTTGAGGATGCAACTCGAGAAAGGAGAGGCATAGTATGGGAGAATGTCAAGGCGGAAAATGCTAGAAAGAATTTGAGTGAAGAATAAAAATATCTATCGGGTTTTTCTTTACTTTTGTAATGATAAGAAGGGTAAACGGATATTAATTAATATTATATTTAGTATTCATATGTCTTTTTTTTTTTGATCAATTAGTATTCATATGTCAGAAAATGCATAACTAAATAAAAATTATGCCCGTGCCGTTATGGCACGGGTTAAGCCCTAGTATATTTATAAAATAAGGAATGCAATCTTTTGAAAACCGTGACTATGATGTTGATAAATTGATACAAGTTAATCAAAATCGATTTTGATTCAATTGTGTCTTGTATACTTCTATGAGAGTATAAACAATTGAACAACTCTATAACTAGTTTCATTTGAGTCATTTGAACTAGTTGTGATTAAGATGAACAAGGTTGATATGAAAGTGTTCATATGGCTAATTTCGGTTAACTATTGTTGAGCCAACCAAGTGTACACGTTTAAGTACGGTTACCCATATCTAAATGAAGTCACTTTTTATTTGTGTGTAACAAGCTAAGTTATATCTAACAGTTGAAAGATATTAGATTAAGTCTAATTAGGTTTTCATCTAACTGTAAATATTGAATGCTTTGTTACCAAGGTAACGTTAATTGCAAACCCTATTTCGAAGACTATATAAGGGATACATCTAGCAACTGGGAAACCTAATCCCCACACCTCATGTATGATTCTAGTTGCGACAAGAGTCGATTCTTCTTTAACCTAGGTTTTTCCTAAAACCATTATAGGTTAACGACTTAATACTTCATTGGGATTGTGAAGCCAGACCCAATTATTTTCTCTGTAGTTGAGTGTTCTGATCTTGCTTTGTTCTATCGTATTGAGTAATATCTTCTCTAAGATTTGCTCGAGATTTAATCTCCAAGAGGCAAGATAAAAAGTAGCCACAAACATCTCCGTCTCATCGTTTGTGATTCCACAATATCTTGATTCGCTACCATACGATTAAGATTATTGTGAGGTGATTGATATTACTAGGTTGTTCTTCGAGAATATAATTCCGACGTATCAATTGGTTCCTGTTCACCTTGATTTATCAAAAGACGGAACAAAACTCATAGGTATTTAAGTGGGAGACAGATTTATCTATTCAATAGACTTTTCTGTATGAGATAGATTTGTTTATCAAGTCTTCGACTTTGGCCCTTAGCAACTCTTAGTTGTGGGTGAGATCAACTAAGTGAATCAAGTGCGTAAAGTCCTGTTGGGATTCTGAGGCATAAGGAACGTGGATGTACCTTAATCAGTGTGAGATTGGTTAGGGATCAACTACATTCAAGTACGAAGTTAACTTGCAGCAGGCTAGTGTCTGCAGCGGCTTAATACAGTGTGGTGTTAAAATCTGGACTAGGTCCCGGGGTTTTTCTTCATTTGCGGTTTCCTCGTTAACAAAATTTGTGGTGTCTGTGTTATTTATTTTCTGCATTATATTTATCTATATAATTGAAATATCACAGGTTGTGCGTAGTTCAATCAATTAGATAATCCAACTTTGGTTGTTGATATAAATTGATTGACACTTGAACATTGGTCTTTGGTACCGTTCAAGTTGTTTCTCGTAATAATCAGGCTCACGGATTCTATCTGTTTGATTTGTTGTTTATATTGAGAAACAAAGATACAACTCTTGGATATATTTCCGTTACTTGAGTCTGACTGTCTAGTTGATTCTCTTGGAATTATATTGGAGTTTTTCCATACAGATTGCCTAAACGAAATATTGGGTGTGGTTGTTAAACCCCCACTTTTTCAGATATACTTACACAAGTGTTTTAGTGATCAATGATGTCTTTGAGGTGTTTATGAAAGTCACAACAATTAAATCTTTAAGCATCTGCTAAACTTTTATTGGGACCGTTGGTGAAATGTTTCGTGAACCGTATAGGAAGTTCACGAGTCAGGGTGCAACGGTTCGTGAACCGGTTTTGCCAACCCTACTCGGTTCGTGAACTCAGATGAACATGGTTTGTGAACCGTGTTCCCCAACTGCTTAGCCTTTTACACCAACACTATAAATTCAGATCACCACGGTTTGTGAACATCCCCCTGTGAACTTAAGATTTGCGAACATAATCGCCAACCTTCTTGTATTTCAGAAACTCATATATCTACGGTCTGTGAATTGGTTCGCCAACCTACCCTGAGTCGAAATATCAGAAGTTATGAATTTTTCTCTTTTGATGTTTGAAACATTCCAAAACGATAAAATCATTTCCTGGGTTATTTTCAAATTGATCCACAAATTAATTCTTGAAAAAATTATTTTTTTGAATTAATATTGTTAAGGACCTTTGAACATCCAATGCTTGTGCCATATTTCGAGATTTTTAACAAGACAAGCTTGACTCGAAATTTATTATTTTCAATAAACCTACTAGAAGTCATCCTACTTATTATCATAAGATAGAATGATTGGATAATGAGTAAAATATAATGGTTCAGTCTTCACATATCTTGCTGATAAAGTTCTCCAAATGTTTTCGTTAATCTTCAGTCTTCGAGGGTGATGTTTGATACTCAACTACCAAATTCTAACCTATCTGAGACTTGACTTTGTAACCCAGAAATTAAGATATAATTATGTTCAACTAACATTGGCAACAAGCTTGAGATAGCAAAACTTGTGGGTTCAACCGAGCATTGCTCTAACAGAGTAATTTCCCTAATCTTTTGTGATTGATATTAATTTCTCAAAACCTAATTCTTTGTTTTCTATGATCTTCCAGAAAAAATCTTCAACCCGGAAAAAACCACTTGTACAATTAACCTAAATATCGTAAACATACACCATGAAGGTACACAGAGATAAAGAAGAACCAATAAACAAAATGGAGAAACCAAAATCTGGCAAGATCCTAGAAAATCAAAAACTTCAACTAAAGAAGTAAAACAAACAAACTAAAATAACTCGCCTGAATCTAGTTGGAGAAGGAAACATAGATCACCTAGAGTAGATAGATAAATGAAAGAGTATGGAGAATATTTGTCAATCATGTTATCCATGTTAGAATCATTCTTTGCCAAAGAATGAACATACACTCTAATCTTTTTCCTCTCTACATGATTAAAGAAGAAACCATGATGAATGCTTTAGTGACGTGCCTATTATTAGTAAGATTTTGTAATACGAGAAAGCTTTTGTAATACGAGCTATAGACTCTCCTCTTGAGGGACCGAGCTTGATTACATCCACTCAGGTAAAACGGTTGGTGAATGCTAGTAGGAAGTTCATTCTCCTTGTGACCCGTTATCTTGACGAGAAGCCAAGTAGACTTTGTTTGGAAACCCTAACCAAACAACAAGAATACGACCTAGGAAGGTTGAAGATGTTTGAACCACCATTACTAGATAATGACGGAGATGACAAGATAATCTTGCCACATGTGGAACACTTGTGGTTTGATAGATAAGAACCACTCGAAGAGGATTGCATTACGGAGCTAAGAGAGACTAAGACAAGACAAGAATATAAGGACTTTTTTATAATTGGAAGTCGAAGTCAAGTTCTCAGGAACGAGAGATGGTTCAACAGGGAGAAATGAACTCTCGGGTTCCCTAACCTCCAAATCTAACTTTCACAGGAGTTCAAGTTCTTGGGGGGGGGGCATGATAAATGTGTATCTTTCTCTCTCCGAGAACTAGTGATCCTCAAGATGGATTGAGGATAAAATTGTAATTTAAGAGGGATTACTGAGGATTACTGATTTAAGGCAGTATTCCTATAGAAGGAAGTTAAATTCCTAGGAGGTTTGGAAAACCAAACCAAAGTAAGGAGGTTTACCTATATAAGGAAATACTTCTTAGACAAGGTAATATTCCCAGATAAGAAAATATACCTAGATAAGGAAATAGATTCCTAGAAGGTTTGGGAAACCTCTAAAGCTATTTAGCTCATAGATAAAGACATCTAGAGAGTGTGTTTGACACCTAGAAAATGAGATTTAACATACATACCTAGAGAGAAGTTTGTGAGGCAATTAATTATTGTAAAAGCAAGCTTAGTAAAATAGTTTAAGGTTATTTACCTAGAGAGATTGTGAGCGTAACAAAGAGATATTCTAATACTTTTGTTGTTCATAATCTAGAGAAGATATATTTCTTCGAATTACTACTTTGTGTTATGTTTTCTAGTTTTCGTCTATTATTATTTTGAGTTCCGCCTTAACAGTCACCAAGGTACAAAGATCAATACGTATCAGTATCATAAACAAGTTAAAAAATACAGCTTTCAAATGGTTTGCGAGTCTAGTGGGAAATATGAGAGTCATCAAAGAAGTCGCGGTTAAATGGGAATTTAAGATAACTTACCATCAACATAATCATTTTAAGCTTCCCCTACATCATTTTCCCCACTTGAATCACTTATTTCTAAAACCCTAGTTTTTCCTCTAAAAACTCCTCTTCTTCTTCATAACACACAAAAACTCTAACTTTTTTTTCCCCAAATTTTAATACAAAAATCTGATTTTCATTAACCACACTAATTAACTTAACTTAATTATGAACACTAATCATTCAAGGGCAGTTTAGCCATTTAATAAAATCTGGACAAAGGATGACTTAAATTAGGTTTTAGTGACATTTTTTGTCCTCTAGTGGGAGGCCCCTAATTAGTTTCCAGAGCCCCCAATTAAACGAGTTTTGATAATAGTGCGAAGTTTTATTGGGGCTCAACGAATATATGTGGAAAGTATCCCCTGCGGGCCCGACTCTACTATATATATATATATAAAGTTGTTTTATATAACTATGGTTTTGATCTACAAGAAAAAAATTTGTTTCTAACTCTTGAATTTGTCTCACAGATGGAGCGGAAATACAAAAGAATAGTACTTCGTAAAGTTTTTAATTTAGGGTTTCAAATAAAATTGCAATCCTTATCTTATTGTTCTTACTATGGTTTATAACGATATTGCAATCTTTTTCCTATTGTTATTAACATGACATACAACTACTGAGCGTTACATAAATTCTTTTGATGAGAAATTTGATAGTTTTCACGACCAAAACAAAAATTTATCAGATGATGTGAAACTATCCATTCAGATAATATGTTCAAGTGTGGTGACTATAGGTTCTTTCACAAAGAAATTTAAGTTTTTTGGTACTGACACCATAATTGGATGTGATAAAGTTAATGACACTAGTTATACAAGTAGTGTATTAACTTCTGCAAGTTTGTTTGGAGCTTCTAACAATGTCGCATTGGATGGTGAGTTTAAGCTTAGTATCATATACTTTAATTACCTCATATAACTTTTAATTTTGCATTATAAAAGTAGCTAGTTGTTGATTTATGTTAGTCATATTAGGTGGAAGTCTAGTTTGATGGAAAAAATTTCCAAGTTCATGAGTTTAATTATGATGTTCACTACAACATGGCACTTTTAAAATTTGAATCAACTACACCAATGTTGATTGCAAGTTTCAAAAGTGTGGAAGTGATCAGTGAAGCTGCAAGACAAAGATGACTCAGTCCGCACTTAGAAGTTTGTCATATTTCTGTTAATGACCAATTAATAGCTGTAGTTCGACATTTCGAAAAACCATTTATGTTAATGGCTGCTCCCGGTGCATTCAGGTAAGTTTACAATTTTCTTGTGTTACACATTGTTACTACTCATCAGCATCTATTCTTATTATTTAGATTTATTTGCTTCTTTTAGTCATGGATGTTGTAGTTTGGATTGTCCAGCGCTACTCAAGACAACTTGTAAGATCTCTAAGGTAATTCAATTGCTTCTTTATCTCTTTTCTTTTTCTTAATTTGATATTCACATTACCCAATATGTAGTAAATATGAAAAACATGATTTGCTTACATTATCATCTTTCTTCCTTTGGGTTAGTGTGGTGCCGGGGGACCTCTCATAAATGGTGATGGAGAATTGATTGGCATTAGCTTGTTTGCTGAGGGATACACACCTTTCTTGCCCATGAACATAGTTCTTAAATGCTTGATATGTCCAAATATTTCTTTGTTATTTCATAATATAAGTGATCGTCCGAATGAATGCATAATTCACCTTAAGATCACGTCGAAGGTAATTTTTTATGCTTCACGTCGAAGGTAAGTATTCTTGGAACTAATATACGGAAGAGAATTGAT
This sequence comes from Papaver armeniacum, assembly GCA_023531295.1. Lineage (NCBI taxonomy): Eukaryota > Viridiplantae > Streptophyta > Magnoliopsida > Ranunculales > Papaveraceae > Papaver > Papaver armeniacum. The sequence continues at coordinate 252,811 of JAJJWW010004385.1, forward strand.
TGATGAATAAAATAAAGGAGAAGATAAATTTCATTTATGTAAGTATTTCTGTCAGAAAGTTACATCGCAGTCCTTCAACAGCTAAAACTGTAATATGGGGAGAGATTAACAGTTTTTTCCAGGTCCATGAACTTGTAAGGTGAAGACTGGAGTCCCTGACTAGCCGTTTGGTCTTGGCTATCAAGTCTGATAACTTGCGGAAATGATTCTTGTGTAGGTGGCTCAGTTGAGGATACCACTTCAACAACTGTCTCATTCCTGGGCAAGTTTTGGCTCAGTGGGACGCTTGGCTCAGCTGATGATGCATTGACGCTAGGGCCAGCTGATGATTCCACTCGCACCTCCTCTTTCACGCCTGATGCAACGAGCAACTCCTTCACTTTATCGTACAACTGAGAATTGAAGTCTCCTCCAGTCTGTCTATATTCCTCCCGAGTCTGCTTGATGTCTTTTACCATTTCTTGGACATTCTTCAACCTTGCTCCAGGACTATTGGGAAACTTCTCCTCTTCAATGATCTGTAACGCATCCTGAAATGCATCTTCATACTTGTCCCTGTTCACCTCAAGATCCATTGCGATGAGCTCATATATAGTTTTCCTGTTTCTTTGTTCTCTTGGTTCACAAAGTTCCAACTCTATTGGACTGTACGCATCTCTAAAGTTCTCATGAAACTGCAACATGATTAATAACACTCATCAGGGAATGCATAACAAATATAACAACATTTCTTATATGCATAACATGTGATGCAGATATTTTAAACAATGCATAACTAACCATGCATTAAACATTGGAGCTGCATAACATATTATGCACTCATATTTCACAACCCTGCATAACACTTTTTCATTTTTAAATAATGCATAACTGGTTATGCATTTACAATTGCATATGCATAAGACGTTATGCAACTATTTAGAAAGGTTCATAATATGTTATGCACTCGTATTTAATATAACAACATTTTTTATATGCATAACATAACATGTGATGCATATATGTTAAACAATGCATAACTAACCATGCATTAAACATTTGAGCTGCATAACATATTATGCACTCATATTTCACAACCCTGCATAACACTTTTGTCATTTTGAAATAATGCATAACTGGTTATGTATTCACAATTGCATATGCATAAGATGTTATGCAGATAATTTATAACGGTTCATAAAAAAAATACTTGCAAGTCTGAAATATGCTTCTTGATCATTGATTTCTTCATTGCTGCAAAGTCCCACCTCCCAGCTCTTGGTGTAGTAGTAAGATCACACGACCTTGATGTCGGATGCCAACTCGGCTATGTTAGATTTCTCGCCCAACCAAAGCTGCAAAAAACAATAACTAATATATAAGATATTTTATAGATTTGATTTATTGAAAGAGAATTAAGTAAACAAAAAAAAAAACCAACTCACAAGAGAATATATAGTGCAACAGGGCAATTCCTGATCTGAAAATTCTTTTCTTTCACAGTTTTGATGCCGTTCATCAGGTTATCGTGAATCAAATCAGGAAATGATACAGAGTCCATGGTTTGCAAATTATTCACCAAACCAACATATTTGACGTCCAAATTGTTTCCCATTGACCCACAAAAGAACAAGACGACTAGCATGTAGAGGCAGACGAGGCAGACAACTTCCTCTTCACAACCTTTCTTATCAAGTTTTTCCAACACCAGCCTTTGAATATCCTCTACCCAAACCTTTGTTACCCGTGCTTTGGGATCTGTACTCACTTTACCAGCTGCTATTTTGAGTGGGAATTGCTTGACCAAGGCAAGTGACTGAGTCAGCTCTAGCTCTTCCTTTGAAGTCAGAATATTTCTTCCTCTATCTCCTTGAATTCTTGGAATCAGGAAAGTAGCAGCAAGCTCACTGGCTGTTGACGGTATACACTTGTTTTCAGACACCTTGAATGAATGCTGACTTAAATCATCATGGTTATATGATAAAAAGACCTCATCCACCAACTGGCTGCTCTTACCATCAAACAATGCCATGTCCGCAGTAGATACCCAGTTATAGAATTTCCCAAATGGACACACATTCATCATACTAGCCTGCGTTGGAGTAAAACCACCTCTTTCCTTTATTTTTGTGAACAAGGTACCTACCCTTAGAAATCCTTCTCTATAAGAACCTTTCTGAGTTGCAGGCTTGGTTTTAGGTTTAACTGCATAAATAAAAGAGCAAAAAAATGCATTTTACTAAGTTAGAAACGCTATTTTGACTGCATAACCTCCTATGCCTCTTATTCATGCATATGCATAAACTGTTATGCACAAGTATTACAATGCATAACCTATAATGCACTACTTTTTAGAATGTATTTTTTGCAGATTTATTATGTTGCATAACCTATGATGACTTGTTATGCACACCAAAGTTGTCTGCATAACCTATTATGCATTTTTTTAAAGAAGCATTATGTGTTTTATTTACAAGCTGTTAACTACAAAACTAGCAGGTAAATGATCAACATAATTTTATTTAGTGATGCATAACGGGAATTCAACGCACCTGGTTCATAGACAACACATTGCTGATCAGGTTCTTCTTCTTCTTCACCTTCTTCTTCATCTTCTTCTTCACTTTCAGATCTTTCAATTTGCTTCTCCTTCTTCTTCCTTTTCACGTCTTTTGATTATTTGGGTTCACATCTTTTTCTTTTCCTTTGCTTATCAACAGCTTGCTTGACTGAAACAGACCAAATCAACATTGAAACAAATCAATCACACTAAAGAAATAATATATCACACAAAAAGAAATCATAAGCAAATCTTACCAGTTTCCTTTGGTTCGGCTTTCTCAAAATCATCTGAGTCATCATCCGAAATTTCCTTTGGTGCAGCTTTCTTTGCTCTCTTTGTTTTCTTTTCTGCTTTAGGCTTAGGTGAACTAGGTGATTCCTGATCTTTCAATCTCTGCGACTTCCTTGATGGGGTGGTTGCTTCGGGATCTTATTGACACACAAATAAGTATGTTATTCATATCAGGTTATGGAGTAATTTTGGTAAGCATAACAAGTCATGCATTTGCATAACAAGTCATTCAAACATGGATCACAGACACATGAAGGAATGTAAATGCATACCAGAGACTTTCTTCTTCTTCTTGGCAGCGCCGGGCTTTATGTTGGTTCTCGTCTCCTTTTGTTGTTGTTCACCATCAGTTTCCGCCTTTTCTACTTCTAGATTATCACCATTAGCAGGTAAAAATGATGTTAAAACTTAAATAGATTAAAATGAAAAAGTAACACTTAAAAATGGGTGTTATGCAGTGTTTTTTTGAAAGCATAATCTGTCATGCATCTGCAAAACATGTTATGCACATTTATTTTGATGCTGCATAACCTTTCTTGCATAATGCATAACTAGATTTTATGCTGCATAACCTGTCATGCATAATGCAGAACTAGTCATGCATTCACAATTGCAGATGCATAACCTGTTCTGCAATCATTCATAAAGTACGCATAACTTATTATGCACTCAAATAACTTGTTATGCAGTTTTTTTTTATGCAGAATCACACATCAGTTAGTGAGGATGCATACCAGAGACTTCCAATCTTTCCACAGTATTTTTCTTTGCCTTCTTTTGCATCTTTACCAGTGGTTGGTCACTATCACTTTTTACTTTTTCATCTTCAACATCATCAAGTAAAATTGATGTTAAAATCAAAGAGTGGGTAAGTTATAGAGCAAAAGAAATTAGGGGTAAACATATTTAGGATGAAAATTTCACCAGAAACAATTTTCTTCTTAGATTTGTTCTTCTTTTTGGGATTTCAGAAGCTACGGTTCGTCATCGACCACGGTACAAACAAAACTTAAAATTAAAGATACAAAAATGGAAAAAACAAAATCAAAACACAAACAGATGAAGTAATTGCTGAATCTCACCATTTTTTTTCTTTTTCTTCGATTGAATTTCTCCTTCGTCTTCAACATCAAGAACAAAAGTTGAAATCGAAAAAAAATAATCAAATCTACTGAATGCAAGCAAGAATACATCGATTAAAGCTAGTTTCAATACCTGTTTTCTTCTGTTTCGACTTCTGAAGACGCGTTTTACTTGGCATTTCATCCATTTTTGACGAACTGTGTTTCTAGGGTTTTCGATTTTCTAATCTGTAATCTGTAAGTAGTTTCTAGGGTTTTCGATTTTGAAATTGAATTCGCAGGGTTTGGTTTCTGCGAATGATGATGGAGAAAAAAAAATGTAGATCGTGAAGGAGAGAACCGATGAAGATGAAGAAGAAATAGTAGTAAGTAGTAACGGGTGGAATTGAAATAAATGGGAGTTATTCTAACCGTACGAAACCGCTGAGGGTATTAGTGACTTTTTTCACGTTTTTATTTTTTTAAAAAAACTTTGGGTGCGACCGTAGGAAAAATTAATCGTGGGCCTGCTAGTGTGAATTTTTTTTTTGGTGCCTGCCCCTAATTTTCCCCTGCGGATTTCATCCGACCCAAGTTTCAATTTGTTGGAGTGGACGCGAATGTACTTTTCAAATCCGCAATAGTGGACTGGGAGTGCCCGCCTCCAAAATCAGCTAGACATCCATCTACCCTCATTACCGTTTTTCTTTTCGATAATATTAATTTTTTCACCCTTAAGATTGGCAATCTAACGATACTCCAAAGTTTAAGTGACACGTCTGTACATACACAACCAGAACCTGTTATATATAGGATTAATTTCTTATATTATTTTAAATTTTTTTCTTTCCGTTGTGCATCTTTAGCTTTAATTTCTTAGTTTCTTAAGAAATTGTTTAGTAGTCGGAAGGTTCCATGCATCTTCTTAATTACTTTATAATATTAAAATTATTTTTTAAGAAAAATAAATTGGAAATGATAAAAAAATTAAGGACCATTTATACTAAAAGATTGGTCATTCTCGGTTCATGAAGAATTGAATAGACATCCTCGTACTATTTTTAAAGACACGACTGATGTTGAACTTGGTTGTGGTAATGGTTGGATTTCAATTGTTCTTGATATCAAATACTCTCCAAAGAAGGAACATTCTTTCACACTGTGGAGTTTTTTAACAATTAAATTTGCTTGATCGAATAGAATTTCATGAACCTAATATATTGTCTAGATATTAGATTTATCTTGAACTGAAACAATTGATGCAGTTGAGATCATTAATTCCATGACTAATCCAAATAAAATGTGAAATCCATCAACATTTCATGAAGTTGATTGTCCTTCATTATTAGCTTTCTTGATTTCTTTATTCCTAAATGTATCCTACCAACAAAACACCGGAACCGCAGGCCCCGAAAAATTGATAGGCTTAACTCCCGGATAGTAAGCCCGGGTACCTAGTGTAAACTAATAAACTTGGAAGAAAATAACATATTAAACGATCATTGAAGAACCTAAATTGTATATTCCAAGAAGGACGATGAATCAGAGATAGAATGGTGTTAGGAGTACTCTCCAACCATTCTTATATGCTCCCACAAATAAGGAGTATGAAAATGATAGGATACCAAGTACACCACCAACTTGTTCGTTCGGCAACCCGTGTGGACAAAACCTAATAATACAAGTATACCAACTTAATGATCCTTGACAATATGTATGTGGAGTTTATATCTCTATCTCTTCTCAATCAGAAAGTATGGACTATGGAGTCCGTGAACCTGATTGTCAAGAAAAGTACTTGGAAGATCTCAAAATTCAATATCCAAGACTAACCTAGTCGTATCCAAATAATTAAATTGGAATTCTGCCAAGTGATAAACTTGTTATCTATATTTCAAGATACGAATACTACAAGAAACAAGTTTCGAAATCGATTAAAATACTAATATTGAATACGTACTATTTCTGTAAAACCAATTATAAAGATAAACAATATAATGCGAAAATGAAAAAACTTAAGACACCATAAGTTTTGTTAACGAGGAAACCACAATAATATAAAAACCCTGGGACCTTGTCCAGATTTGAAAACCAAACTGTATTAAGCCGCTACAGACATTATCCTACTATTTGAGGGTTAAAACCGTTTCTGCTGATTTTGGTAATTTCGGGTGTGTGGGTGAGAAACGAATCTAAACCCTAAACAATGCACTGCACGGGAGTACTTTTGATTCGAGAGATCAATCTGTACAATCCTGGCCTAAACCAAGAAATGGTCGTTCCAGGCTTGCTTCGGTCACAAAGTGAAGGAGAAGGGTTGGTCTTAGGGAGGGAAGCGAAGAGAGTGTTGAGACCAGAATCATTGATTTTGAAGGTGTGGTTTGTTTTATGACTTGTATCGAAAGTAGAACTGGTTAGCAGAATGGAAAGCTACCAGATGATTTCTAGATACTGTATTGTTGCCGACCAAAACTTGTTCTTTGGTGAAAATAGGTGAAGCCTATTTATACAAGTCATATTGAAACGTACCCTGGTCTCGTAGGAAGTGGAAACGATTGAGTGGTGGAAGAATAGAGTAACGTGTAACCGTCAGACGTTATGCTTCTATGATGAGGGAAGTGAATTCGTGTAACCGTCAATCATTACGCTTCAATGATGAAAGAAATGAATTGTTTACACCGTTACTTTTCACCACCACTAATTGTCCTACTTCATGACACTTCTTGTAACGGGCGCATTGCACGCCGCACGCTGTAAACCGCTAGACCAATACCTTGATGAGTATCCCCCCATTTGAGACATATTTGATGTCTCGAGTGTTTTCGTGGAAAACGTGTAGCAGGTTGCTATGTGTGGCAAGTCAAAGTCAAGAGACTTTGCCATAGGAAAATAGCATGTGATGCTATTAAGCTTGCCTCGTTCGGCCGCCTAAGACTTGCCACAAGTCCGTCAGTTTGGTGGCGAACGTCAATGGCTGAGATTACATCTCACGAGGAAGGGTAGCCGTTGATTATGGCCACATCTTTGTTGTGTAACAAAGTGGCGCCATTAGCATAGTGGAGCCTGGCGCAGCCGTGGTGTAGTGGGTTGCCTGGGACTTGCCGCAATTCTGTCAGTTCAGTGGCGAACTTAGATGGCTAAGATTGCATCTCATGAGGAAGAGTGGCCATCGATTATGGCCGCATCTTGTTGTATAGCGAAGTGGCGTCGTTGGCATAGTAGCGCCTGCTGGAGCCATGGCATAACGGCACGCTAGTGGCGTAGCCATGACATAGCGGCATGCTAATGGCGTAGCCGCGACATGCTAGTAGTCGTGGCATAGCGGCATGCCAGTGACGTGGCATAGCGGCATACTAGTAGCCGTGGCATGGCGCCACGCCTGTGGCGTTGTGGCATGGCCACGCCTGTGGCGTTGTAGCATGGCCATAACTAGGATTTGGCGTCGTGGTAAGAATTAGGGCTTGGCGGCGTGGCCAAGGCTAGGATTTGGCACAGTGGTAAGAATTAGGGCTTGGCGGCGTGGCCAAGGCTAGGTTTTGCGCCGTGGTAAGAATTAGGGCTTGGCGGCGTGGCCAAGGCTAGGTTTTGGCACCGTGGTAAGAATTAGGGCTTGGCGGCGTGGCCAAGGCTAGGATTTGGCGCCGTTGTAAGAATTAGGGCTTGGAGGCGTGGCCAAGGCTAGGTTTTGGCGCCGTGGTAAGAATTAGGGCTTGGCGGCGTGGCCAAGGCTAGGTTTTGGCGGCGTGGTAAGAATTAGGGATTGGCGGCGTGGCCAAGGCTAGGTTTTGGCGCCGTGGTAAGATTTAGGGCTTTGCGGCATGGCCAAGGCTAGGTTTTTGCGCCGTGGTAAGAATTAGGACTTGGCGGCGTGGCCAAGGCTAAAGTGGCATGCTACCGTGGCAGAGTGGCATGTTGGCATGCCGATCAATATGTTGGTGTGGTAAGGCGCATTTGGATTTCCAGTTAGTATGGTGGCGCGGCAGGGTGCGTTTGGCCTTTAATGTATGGTGGCAAGTTTGGAGCGACTTGATTGGCCGAGGAAAGAGGCCGGCCAAACATAAGGCGCGGCTACACTTCTGGTGAAAGTGTGGCGGTGATCGCTGTCGTATGCGTCAAAAATAATTTCACTTTCCTAAAGTATATGATAAGAAAGAGTTCGTTTCCACAGAGAGGCGATTCTAGTTATTACGTATTCAATTTCTTAAAATAACCAATTGGGGGGATTTCTGAATTTTATGTAAGCAATAAAAGTAAATTAAAAACAAAGTAAATTGTAGAAAGTAATCAATAGAGAAAGATATTGGTCAAGGAATTCGTCTTCAATCTTAGACATGTGCTTGCGTATATGATTAGAATTACAATTTAATCTCTTATATTATCAAAAGCCTAGAGAATCAAGAGAGCAATATAATCTATTAATTTCCTAAATTCATCAACACACGCATTAGAGCTGCGTATGTGAATTCTACCTAAAGAATAACCTAACGCCTTGCGCTAATTAAGTTCAATTCCTAGGAGCATTAAGTTTCAGAAATAGGCTAATCAATGCAATTGTCATACGTTGCGCATAACAATTCGAACAATGGTCAAACTCTACATATGATTACGAGAGTGTATCACTACAAACCGTAAACATATTATGCTACTTGTATTCGGGGTTATCGCTCGATGAAAAACCCTAAAATAGCTATGGACAAGGATGCAAGTTCAATTAATTGGCCACTTAACTAATCAAACATCATAGTCCTATCACAATACATCAATCATGTGATCATAAAAACAGTAGAATTATGAACGATAATCAAGAGAGAAAACTAATACATAACACAAGCACAAGTTTTAGAAATAGGACTACATCCTTAACCAATAATAAATAAATTAGCTACTCATAGATATGGAGTTTATAAAAATCAGAGTATAGAAAATATTGAATACAAACTACAGTCACAGAAGATATGTAGCCACTGCTGCTGTTGCGATAATAATTAACTCCTTAAGCTTCTGTTTTCTTTCAGGAATTCTGTCTAACAGCTGCTCTGCATCAAAACGAGGGTGAGGAGTCCTCTTTAGGTTGCGATTTCGACCCCTATTTATAGTATTTCGACCCTGAGAATTCGAATCTAATAATCATCCAACAATTCTAAACCGACCTAAACCCTAATATTGTATAATTCCACCACCATTCATCTTAAAAATCGACGGCGAAAGCACCAGTCGGTGGCTATTTTCTAGCTCCTGGAACTTATCCAAATATGAATTCTCGCCCAAGTTAACTTGTTTCTCTGCACGCTTCAAACAACCCAATGTTAATCCTTTCTCATTGAACCTGATAACACCTCTTAATCCTCTCCGTTCATCTCCAAGCTTCATCTTACTTCCCTGTTTTTGCAGCGCAAGGAAATTGGTTCCAAACCAAATTAAACACGAGTCCCCTGCTCTGTTGCTTGAGAACTATATCCGGCTATATATCCCTCTCTTCTAATCAAACCAAGGCTCTTTAGGTTCACAATCCCAGCCACTTACTTCCAGAGATCAACGACAGCAACTAGTCATTGCCATGTCTCGTCTTGGTCACTGCCGAAATATAACACCACCTCGAGTTCGAGTTCCTCCTTGTTTTCTAATTCCAGTTCTATCACCACTTCATTATTCTTCCACTCCGAGTCACAGTGACAACATCTCCATGAAATTATTAACTTCGAAAATATGCAGGCTCGATCTCTTCTTCAATCTCTCTAATCTTCACCACTGCTAATGACAAGTGCACGTTCTTCTCTTCATGTTTATCATCTTCATCATTGATGGCTTCTAATGGAAGTGATACCAACTCAGCCTGCATTCCCTGTTTCATAAATAATAACGACAATGGCAGCAAGCCATCATCATAGACTCAAACTCCTTCGTTCTTTCTCATCACTGACATTACCAGCACCTATGCTACATACTTCTCATCATCACGATCATCAGCTCAGCTCCATTAAACCTCTCTAACACCGTCTCATTCCCTGTATTTCCTTTCTCGATCTCTCCATCCATAATAGCAGCAACGTTCAAACCCAGTTCTTCCTCATCACTGCCAAGATCAACTCCATATCGAGTCTCACCCACAACCCAAGCAGCAGAACCATGTCCATTGTCTTCTCTTTGTTTCATCAAAACATCCAGCAGCTCGAGCTCCACTTTCTCACTGCCGATAATCACCAACACCAACAGCAACCAAACTCAATCACCGAGACTCCATTTGAATCATCAACGCCATCACATGCTGTCAATGGCAGCAGGCAACTCCTTCATGCCAACAGTTCCTCTCCATCAATGGCCGATAATAATGGCAGCGTATCCCCTCCTTCCAGTTCTTTACATGTTCTTGAGAACTCCATCTCGACTATGGCTCACATCTTATGACAATATTAACGACCCAATGAGCTCTGTTCGATGCTCAACAAATTCTGCAAAACAACCACGGAAATTGATGTCGTGAAGAAATAGCTCGAACATCGATGGCAACAGGGGTGAAGATGGTGGTGCCCCTAGAGAAACTGCTGGTGCCTTTAGTAATATTTGAATTATGGTTTCCCCCTAAGTAGAAGACCTGACTCCCCTAGCAGTTCCTTCGAAATGATTGCCCCTTAACAGAAAGACTACCCCTTAATGTACAGTTGGGGTGTCAATAACACTTGCCCTTTTATGCTTCAAGTTCTTGTTTTGCTCATAACTTCTTCATACGAACTCGGAATGATTCCATTCTTTCGCCATTGACTTCGTCTTCTCGCCGTCCACAAAATGATGACTAGAAATCCTCCATTTGAATGAGTTCCAATGGTCTTTGTCCCTTCTCCACTTGTGACTTCACTTTTGTAGCTATTTCCACTTCTTTTTGGATGATTCACCTAATAAAACACAGATAAAAGAAAACAAGCGTAATATACAATAATTCGCAAGAAACCAAACAAATACTAGCATGGAATTAACAATAAATATATGTGAAATATGCACTTATCAGGCGGCTTTAGAGAAACTTGATTGGTCGATTAAAATAGGGCCGGCCAAGCATAGGCGTGGCTACACTTCTGGTGAGAGTGTGGCGGCTTTAGAGCGACCTGATTGGTCGATGGGAAGTGGGACCGACGAGTATGGGCCCAACCACAACTTATGTGCGCGTGGCTAATTTGAGGCGACACGATTGGTCGAGAGAAATAGGGCCGGTTTAGGAAGGGGCGTGGCCAATGGCAAGTGGCGCTAGTTGGCCTAATGCATGGCCACGCCTCCCTTTGCTACTGCGGCTCCCTGTTTTCTGATTCTGAGCAAGGTTTTGCACCTGCTAATCCATGGCGGATTAATGACCTAGTTTGCCTAGGTTTAATTTCGACAAGCAAGGTCTGATATACTGCGCGAGGCACAAAAATCCTAACTTCTGCAAGTTAGTCAGGTCAATTGATTGAATTCTATGTGTTGACATAGAGTTCTTTTAAGTTCATTGCCAGAGAGCAGCATGCTTTTTATGATTGAATACCTTATGCAAAGACCTTATCCTTGATACTTGGAAATTCGTGCTACTCTGCTGCGAGTAAACACAAATCGTCATGCCATATCAACATTAAGGGTTCGGACGGAGAACATAGCATAGAAGGCATTCAAATGAACTTCTATTAAGTAAATATATACGAGGCGCCGAAATTTACAGTACATCTGGGATGGTTGCTACATTCGCCAGTCTGGATAAATTTCATGTAAGTATATTGAACTGCTCAATAAATATGTCGGTGGAGAGGTTAGCACTCACGGCACTGTTTCCTTACAGAGTGACGTCACATCAGATGCAAGGTTTTACGATTTTAACCCTAAGCTAAAAACCACCATCAACATTAAGTCCCATGCTTAGCACGTAACAGTGGCATTGTTGTGGGGTAAGCATGATATGGTGACAGACAAGAGTAAAATCAAAAGGGCAAGACGTGAAAAGATTGCGGAGGAAATTCAACTAACCTTTAGCGGAAGGCATGAGGAATCCGTGATCCATGTGTTGGCGGCTCTGCCTAATTCTGACTTGGCCATGAGGTATTGGCATCAGCACTGCAAATTTGGCTATTTGATCAGCAGAGGTGATACGGGACGTATTAGGAAATTTAAAAGTATATTCCAAGATATGGATATATCTTGGATATCTATCAATTTTAGCATTTTATTTATTAGGATTATTATTTGCTTTATCTTCTTCTATGAGAATAATATATTCTCTAGGCTATTTTAGTTATATTTAGATTTAGGTTAATTTCTTAGAAGGTTATATAAGCCCGTTTATTCTATCATTGTAACCAGCTTGCGAGCTCGTTTAATGAAAGTATTTCTTGGTTATAAACCAGTTGTTCTCTTTTAAGAGATTGATCATCGTCTTGATCGTTTATCGTCGCTTTTCTCCTGGATTGGAGTTGTTTATCATTATTGGGTCTTGTTTACCGGAGTGGATTCTCCGCGTGTCGGTTTATCTTAAATCGTTTCCGCTGTGCCATATCAGGTGCTACCAGAGCAGGTTTTCTTGTGATGTTCATCTGTGGGTTTTCACCTAGAAGAATCAGTTGAGGAGTCCTGTGAAATCTAGGTATTTTATCTAATCAAAAAAAATAAAAAAAAATCAAAAATCAAAAAAAAAAAAAAAAAAAAATTTGTTTCATCATCAAGGTGCGTAGTTTCCTTTACACCAATCAGTTGTTCATCAAAAATATCTTGTGAATGTTAGTTCCGTCAAGATTCAAGATACAGGAACAACACTATACTTTTCGTAATCGATATATATTGGAAAAGAAACTTTGGGATTTTGTTATCCATGGTGGCTGTGAACAAAATTTGGTTTCCATAAAAATGGTGGAAGCTTTGGGTTATGATATGGACTGGTATCATGTCCCGTATCATATAAAATGGTTCAACAACCACAACGAAGGCGTAGTTACTTGTTTGGGTGTTTGCAAAATTCCAATAGCAATCGGCAAGTGTTACTCCGACACCATATTTTGTGAAGTAGTTGATATTGACATTTGTGATGTTGTGTTGGGTGCTTTGTGGTTATTTGACGTTCGAGCAAGTTGTCGTGATAACATTTGTGAATTCATATGGGGAACCACCAAGGTCAAGCCAATGTCGGGTAAACGGCCGTTGAAAGAAACAAGAGCTGAAAATATGCCAAAAATGGTAAATGAAGACTGCTTCCCGGATCGGTTAATTGAACAAAAAGAGACTACACTGGCGAAGGCTTTCCATGGAGGCCTATTTTCCAATTTTTGTGACAGTTCACCTAATTCTTATAGAGTTCGAGTGGATAACGCATGGAAGTCCTCATGGGAATTTTTAACTGTAATACTAAGACAAAGAGATACCAAATACCGACTTGGTGCATGCATATAAAGATCCAGAAGTTAAATTTGTATCACGAACACTTAGTGATCCCGATGCATAATTCGAGGCTTGGCTGTGTTTCAAGTGGTAGTACTAAAATTCTTTCTTCCACTTGTCATTTCCAATATAAACTCGAGAAGAGTTTTGTCGCAGTGGGGGAGCCTGATACGGGACGTATTAGGAAATTTAAAAGTATATTCCAAGATATGGCTATATCTTGGATATCTATCAATTTTAGCATTTTATTTATTAGAATTATTATTTGCTTTATTTTCTTTTATGAGAATAATATATTCTCTAGGCTATTTTAGTTATATTTAGATTTAGGTTAATTTCTTAGACGGTTATATAAGCCCGTTTATTCTATCATTGTAACCAGCTTGTGATCTCGTTTAATGAAAGTATTTCTTGGTTATAAAACTGTTGTTCTCTTTTAAGAGATTGATCATCGTCTTGATCGTTTATCGTCGGTTTGCTCCTGGATTGGAGTTGTTTATCATTATTGGGTCTTGTTTACTGGAGTGGATTCTCCGCATGTCGGTTTATCTTAAATCGTTTCCGTCGTGCCATATCAAGAGGTGACATTGCAATTTGATCCGCGAATCGGTGAATGATGCTAGCTGGCTAGGTCACCGAACGTATGGAGATCGCGCTGCTTTGAACGGCCAAGATGGCGCTTCCTTGGCTGGTGGAGATGGCACTATTTCGAACGGCTAAGATGGCGCCGTTTTGGCTGGCTACGGAAAGGTGGAGGGCGCGGCTAGCTTGGAGTGGCGGATGGCGCGGCTAGCTTTGTCGTACAGAGATGGTGCCGCTAGCTTGGGCCACGAAGCGCTGGCGCTTGGAGTTGGAGGATGGCGCGGCTAGCTTGGAGTGGCGGGTGATGCGGCTAGCTTGGCGTGGCGGATGGCGCGGCTAGCTTGGCGTGGCGGATGGCGCTGATGGCTTTGGCCGTGGAGATTAGCGCCGTGGAACGTCAACACCGCGGGCCCAGCTGCTTTCTTTTGTGCGTGTCCCAAAAGGGAAACCCTTCTCTAGTTGAACTCCAAAACACCATGCCTATAAAAGGCGTTACCCATCTTCCTTACTTTCGTATTTTTGGCTTTGTTTCCACACCTTAGTGCTAGCGGCAAAGACTTGGACCAGCGGAGAGAACGGCAACAAAAGTAGGCGAGCGTATTTTAAGTATGTTTCTTAATGTTTCTTTTTTTGTTTGCTCTTCTGTGTTGGTGTAAACCCTAGCCATAGGCATGACCTCCATGAATTTGTAACAGCACTTCAATATGAATAATTCTTCTTCGCTAATATTATTGTAGTAGCGTTAATCACAAAGAAAATAATCATCATGTTAGGCAAGCATGTACGTGTGGACAACGCCATATGTTCCCTTTTCCATGAAAACTAGTTGTAGGGTTTCCTTTTGTTCGTGAGCATAACTCCCGCGGCAAAACGTGATATGACTGAGAGCATACTTCCTGTGGCCTTGTACGATTTCGGACAAAAACATATTCCTCACGATGTTGTCGGGTTTTGGCTAAGATCATATTTTCCTGCGACATCACATATATATCTCGTTGAGCAAGCACCAGTCCCCATTCTTTTTTCTTTCTTTTTTTTTGACGTGAGTGCTATAAAATGCAGCCAAAGGGGAAATTTCCGTAGAAAATGTGTCGTTGACTTTATGCTTTCCTTCAAAGTAGTAATTTTCTGTTTTGCTTCGTTGTAGTTACTTCAAAAGCATAAGGAATTTGGTTAAGATGCCACCTGAAAGCAGTTCTTCCGTCGTATCGGGAAATAATAACTCCAAGCCAAACACAAATGATGAGTTCTTTACGAAATCCGCTACAATTACAAGGACCCATCCCAAATTCGTGGCAACTCTTCTGACTGATTCAGAGAATGATGGAGAAGTCCAATCAGTCTTCCCAGGGCGTATAATGAGGTTTTGTCTTCAGAAGAAAGAGTACTCAGCTTATCCAATTGACTTCAAAATCTGTCATAGTCCATTGCGCTCTTATGATAAGTGATGAAATTTATGATGAGCCGCGACCACGTAAAGGCCAACTTAATTGAGGCGCAAATCATGCATGCTGTCATGGCGTCTGCGGCACTTCAAATCAGAAAAGACATTGCAGGCTTGATTACTTTCATCTCCAGATGGTGTCCGGAAACTCACATGGCTATATGTAGATGGGGTGAGATGACTATTTCCTTGGAAACCGTAGCCTTTCTGTTGAATCTTCCAATAATTGGGAAACTTGATGTTATCTTTTCTGAGGAAGAAGAAGAAATACACGCCACTTTGGTCACAAAAGCAGCGACATATGTTCGAAAGAATTATGAGGAAAAGTGCTTCTATAACTGGTGGGTGTCTGAGTGGTTCCCTGATGAACCGGAGTCGGATCAAGTGTTGGATGATACACTCCATGTTGCTGCATTTTTAATTCTTTGGCTATCCAGAGATGTTTTTGATGATGGATCTGGCAAGAAGGAGATAAGACATAAGCTCATCAAATTTGCTCTCAAACTAGCGAAAGGCGTTGCTCTTCCCATTGGCAGTTTGTTTCTTGGCTCTGTGTACACTCATCTAGATCACTTAGTAGCAAACATGTACGTCTCTAATGGGTATATGAAAGTAGACTCGTATATCCACGTCGCCTTTCTTCAAGCATATTTGTGGGATCATTTCAAGAATTACGCTCCTAACCCGAGAACCTCATTTCCTGATGCATATGGCGGTTCTAGGATACTTCGTTGGTTGGAGAGGCGTCCAAGACCTAGTTTAAAGCTCATTGATCTTCTTGACAACGCACATGCGGTTAACTTTCATCCTTGGTCTCCAGTCCACGCCTCCATAGTTCAACCATACACTTTTGCTTCCGTACCGAAGCTGATATTGTGTTCTGCTGACGGGAATATGAGCATTGGAGAAACTGTGTTCTTGCGAACCTGCATACCTGGGTACATGCCATCTCTTTTCAGAGGATCTTGTGGAGTAGTCCCTTACAATATTGACAGGGATGCTCGACATATGGGCTTTGATCAGGGAGTCCCATTCCGTCGCCCGCTGACAGCTCCAAATGAATCGTTACCCGCTATTCTTGATTACAACGTCTTTACACCGGATAAAAGTCTTTCATTCTTGATCTCAGAACGAAAACCCGTGACAAATCCCAAATATAACATCTTCTGGCAAGATGAGTTCCTCGCCATTCATTAGTTCGTGCAGGATGTTGTGACAGAGCCACGTGGAAAACCTTCCTCTGCGGTTCTGGCAAAGCATAAATTTTTGAAACAGCTTCCTTCGGGCAAGCGAAAATCCTCTAGCTCGGATGCGGACAGTCCCCGGAAAAAGGAGAAAAGGTCGAAAAATCGCGCAGGTGGCTTCAAAAGGGATTCGACGGCTCTTGTGACTTTCAGTTCTTCCAACTTGCAAGAACGTATGGTTTTCTTACTGCTTTGGTTGATTGCATAAATATTTTGAATTGTCGCCACTGAAGATTTCTTCCCTTTTTTGACCCAAGGTCTTAACAAGGTAAACGCCTTCACCAGGCTCGCACATGGCCAGAAAAAGGGGTTGGTAGGCCTGAAAAGATGTTTATATTTGAGCCTACGGGTAATACCGCAAGTGCACGGCGTCTATCGGAGACGCGGCAAGTACGGGTCGATCCACAGAGACAAGGGTGTGCTTAAGTGATCTAAGGCTTGCTACTTAAGCGAGTTTCAAGTGAGTATGAGTGACAACGGGTGATAATATAGATGTTTTGTGCCGATACTACGAGATTTGTATTGAAGTGAACCTAAACTAAGGTAAAAAAATAGTGACAGGGGATGCTAAGGTCTCAATTCCACCACTCACTCCTACTGTGTGCTCGACTAAATTGAACTCCTTGTTCCTATGGCAGTTAAGGGTAGGGTGTCAATTCCACCACTTAACTAGGATGTTTCACCTTGTAACACTTCAATTATCAGCTGAGGATACTAACCTAGAGTATTGGTTTGTCTAATGAAGAACGACCCGATCAAGAGAATCGGTGTAAATAATATAAACAAGAGTGAAACACACTCGGCTCAAGTATTAACTAACTACTGAGTGCATCCATGGCGTTGGTATGCACTTGTGAGAGAAAAAGGTTGAGGTGTTTAAAATTGAAAGCATAATTATAATTTAAGCATGCAAGGATAAATCAACAGAGCTTGAAACACAAGTATGGAATTAGGGTTTCTTTGAAACCCTAACAAACTAAATTAAAACATCATAGAATAACAGAATACAAAATTAAAGCTAAAATGAAGCACTGGCTAGCCCAGGCGTGACTAGAATCATCTTCTTACACCTCTATTTATACATGCAACCGAATTCCCAAAACTACCAAAACCCTAATTATTTTAAAACACAAATTAAATGCAAAAGAATTCGAACCCATACTCTGAATCGTCTGCTCCCTTTGTCACGTCGCCTCGAATCGAACATGCAACGGAGTTGGTGAAAACCCTAACCCTATTTATCTTTAACCTAGCTTCTAGGTTGAAGAGAAGCTATAAAAAAGATAAATAAGGGAGAGAGTGGTGGCGCAGAGGCTAGAGGAGTTGTTGGTGATGATGATGGCTGCAAAACGTCGTGGAAGAAGGAGGTGGAGGTATGGTGTGGGTAGGGTTTTGCACAGAGAGCTCGTGGGAGAGGAAAGAGAAGGTGAGGAAGGGAAATGGTAGAGTCGAGTGGGGGTATAGGGGTATGGGTTGATTCGGTGTTGAGCGGGTGTAGGAATGGACGATGGGAATGACGGAGCGAGCGTCAGATCTAGGGAAGAAATCTCAACGGCTCGGGATGGTAAGCGGTTTTGGCTTGATCTCGGTGTTGCGCGGGAGCAGCGATCTTCGATGCACGTGGAAGCAGCGAGCGTAGGATGCGAATGAGTGAAATCTCAACGGCTGGGAGTGGACGGGCTCGGATCCGGGTCGCGGGTCGGGTCTAGCTCAAGTCTTCCTTGTTGGGTTGCAGGCTGATTTGCGCGCGCGGGCTTTGGCTATCGCTCCATAGATGTTTGACTTGATTCTTCGCTCTTTAGCTCCTCGATTCTCCGAGCTTTACTTATTACCTAAAAACACAAAATTAATTAATATAAATATTTATTCTTGAAAGCAAGGAAAACACAGAATCTGGGATAATATCTGATTTCTAAGCGCAAAAGATGAGTAAAATGCCAATAAAAAGGTGTATAAATATGCACTATTTGGCACTCATCAAATACCCCCAAACCTCGAATTTTACTTGTCCTCAAGTGAAACGAGAATTTAAGAAATCCTAACTATACCCCCGTCGCAGGTCTCTCGAATGCATTTAGCGTATGCACTAAGCCTTTAAACCCCTAGGTGTCCCTAGTGGACGAGTTGTAGTCTCGTGAGGGTTTACAAGAGGTGTACCCACAAAACCTTCTCCAACTTCGAGTGTAAAAGAGTCTCAAGCATCCAAGGAGCTATGAGGACATAGAGTTTCTCGCATGCTAGTAAAGAAGTTAGAACTATCGAAGAACGCATTCTCATCCTTAAGTGCTTTGAGCGAAGTAACCATACCATATGAAAGAATTCGGATTCGATTGTGATCATAAGCCTCGACTTCTCGCCTCACCATTAGGGTTTTATGATAATTGCACTCAAAAAGATCGCTTTTTTAGTCTCTCATGTGTGCAGGCAGGAATAAAGAGAGAAATCCTGCACACGTTGTAGGTAAGAAGGATAACCTTCCGAAATAAAATCTGGAGACTCCACAAAAGTGTGGACAAAAAGAATCTTTTTCTAATAATCTCTAAGAAGGGAAAATCAACCATTAGTAAGGGGTGGGAGTACTCACTCACTTCTCACCCGATCGGCAATTAATATCACTCTCTCATAAGAAACCATAGAAACGTCTTCAATCTTCGGTCTTCGGTCTTCAAATGTTGATGACGAACTTCTGAACTTTACAAAAACTTGACAAAATAATTTTTTAAATTAATTTTTTTTTTTTTTTTTTCATATCTTATGTACATGAAACGAAAATAATAACACAACAATTTTTTTTTTTTTTTTTTTTTTTATCTAAGTTACAATAAAACGATAAATTTTAAATTTTCACAAACTTCATTAATTCTCATTTTCTTTTTCTTTGTTGTATGTAAACCTTGGACTATATCAACTTTCTTCAAATATTCTGATGTTGCTCCGCTTGCTGACGATGATGTGTTTCTATGGGTCTTGCTGATTGAGAGAGAGTGATGCTAGCTGCAAATCGATATTTAGAAGGAGTTTTCATCTTTAGACGTCACCCTCATGATTGACGGAATTAGCACTCAAGAGATCAAAAGTAGTCTTTGAAAGTGGTGCGAAGTTGGGTAGCTCACCATTCCTACCGGAATTGACGTACGGTGACACACACTCTAAAAGCTTTTCTAGAAAGTCACAAAGAGTGAAGGTCGGTACCTCGCTTGATGTAAAATGGGTAGTCTCCACTATGGTTGATCACAATTCTACTACCGAATATCTAAACAGCACCTAATTCGCCCTCCGGTATGGTTAAATCCAACTTTAACGCTCTAATCAACTAAGAAACCCGATTGCGTTTTCCGGTACTTCCAAGTTCTGTTATTTCGGTCAGATTCTCTATGTAAGCATAGCTAAAAGCATGCTAGTGACTCTAAAATCTCTAAGAGTTGGAGGTTTTTACAAAAAGAGTTTTGATTTTTTTTTTTTTTTTTTTTTTTTTTTTTTTTTTAAATAAAAGGTAAAATAAAAGACTAAAAACTCTATATGCAAAAATATGCAAACGCACCCCCAAACCTAAATCAAACATTGTCCTCAATGTGTCGACAGATAGAAAAAATTTAAACAGTCACATACCGAGAGAACTATGCTGATAAGAGAAAAGGGAAGAGATTATCGGATGTCGGCAAGAGCAAGGTTGAGCTTCAGTCGTCAAGGCTAGAATCCAATATTCTCAACGGAGATCATATCGGATTAGCATAATATATGTGTAAGAAGACTCAACCGAATCAAGAAAAGAAAAAATTAACAAGTCCTACTGGATATATACAATGAAAATGCACCATAAACCAACGAGTCTAAAGAGTTGAGGATCAACCCAATAGACAATATGTACAAACATTAACAGCCTTACACAAATATAATATGAGAGTGCAAGTAAGGTGTAGACGTGAATGAGCTTCCCCCAAACCTAAACTTGTGAACGGGTGTGTTTGGGAGCACAAAATCTTGCAATTTTAACGGTACATCATGCAAAAGGTCTAACTCAAAATGAGTTTTACTAATAACAACAGACATACACATTCCAATTGTGGCTCCTTAAGAGTGTTATACTTTGATGCAAAATAGTCCAAGAGGACTTGGGAAGCACAAAGTTCTAGGCCTAAGTTAGGCATTTTTAGAAAAGTTGGTTTTGCAATTTTGTGACAAACTACACCTAGGTTTGGTGGAGGAGTTTCAATTTGTGACTCAGAAGAGAGGTTAGGTACATCTAGGTTGTTTTCATTTTTAAAATCATTTGTACCCTCACACACTTTCCTAAAGTCAAAAGAGGGTAAATCATGTTCACTTGCATAAAACAGTTCATCAATCTCCATGTCATAATCATTATCATTCTTATGCACAACATAACTAGAAGAGATATCATGTTGTAACCTAGGTATGGAATCAGGCACATACATTGAATCGTCTGTGTTAGCAGACAATTCAGCTATTCCTAGGTCACAAACAGGTGGTAAAGCATGCTCACATTCACAGGACAATTCCACAGGTTCCACATCAACATCACATGTATGAATATTAGAAAAAACATCATTCATAGGGTTCACAGAAGAGACGCCTAACGTCTCTGAACCAAAAGATTCTACTACATTTTTAGTGTACACATGCTCTTCTAACATATCATATTCATCATCATCATCATCATAGCACAAATGCATTTCCCTAACATTCGTTTCACCTTGAAATGCCTCCCTTTCCTCATTTAGTGCATCCCAGATTTGACTCAATTTGAGTTCTAAACTCTCAAACCTTTGGTTAGTTGTATGAGTAAGACTAGAAACACTATTTTCAATCCTATCATGTTGTAACTCAATCAGGTGAAGAATCATGTTGAGTTTTTCTATTGAAGGAGAGTTTTCACTAGTGGGTATGCATTCTTCATATGGATATTCATTGTATGGTTGTGCATGAGGTTCACTAGAGAAGGGAAATTCAGACATGTTGCTATATGGATGGTCATGCATTGCATTCATTTCAAGCATAGCTTTTTCCTCCATGAGTGTTTCCATTGTTGATTGCAAACTAGGAGTTGGGGGAGTATAAAATTGTTCATCTCCCCATTGTGGTGAATGATGCATGTGTGCAGGTTGATTATGGTCCCAATAGTCACTTCTAGACACTTCGTACATTGGATTATCATGGTTTTCCCTAGACTGTCTAAAAGCATGCAAAATATAACAGTATTCAGCAGGGTGGTCTAAGCCACCACATAAGGTGCAAGCATGCATTTCAAATTGCCTAGAAAAACTAGATTCGACAGATTGCCTTTCTAAAGCAGATTGCCTATCTAAGGCAGATAGTCGAGCTTCTAATTGATCTAAAAGTGATGACTGGGTATGAGAAAATTGTTCATTTTCAACCTGTGGTGGATGATGTATGTGATCATAATGATTAGGGTATGTGAGATTAGGGCCCTGAGCAGGCCCATAAAGTTCCCTAAAGTCACTATTGTATGTGGGGTGTTCGTCCTGTGAAAGGTGCCCGTAAGCAAGCTCTCTAAGGGATTTATTTGTTCCATCCCCAGATGCAGACCAAAATCCTGACATGGTCTAGCTCTCAAATTGAACTCACAATCTAATTTGGTTTTGGTGGGATTGGTTTGGTTTATTGGGTTTCATTTGGTTTTGTTGGGTTTTGGTTTATGTGGGAAGCCCAGGTTGTTGTGGGCTCAATTTGGTTTGTTTGGGAGTTGTTGTTTGAAGCCCAGGATTTGTGAAAACAGAACAACCCGAGGTTTGTGTAAAGCCTAGTGGAACTGTGGGCTCGATTAAAGCGGCCCAGTTCACGGTTTGGTTGATTGTGGGTTAGCCCGGTTGTGCGGAGCTTGCAATGTGTGCGAACAGCCCAGCAGTCTATGGGCTCGGTTTGGTTGCAGCCCAGGTTTGATTCAGTTAGGTGGGCTAGCTGTGTGTAGAGCTCAGCTTTGGGGTCAGTCAGCCCAGCTTTGATTGTGGGCTTAGCTAGCCCAGTGGAACTGGGCTCAGTTATGTGCACAGTTTGGTTTCAGTGAGCTCACCAAGTGGTGGTCGGCCGTGATGAAGGCTAAGTGAGGTGGCCTGAAGGTTGGTTATGTGGGCTTTGTTTGGGTACAGAGCCCAGGTTTAGTGAATGCACAGGCCACACAAAAATGCTCAGGCCACACAAGGCAAAGCAACACAGAAGACAAATTCCCAGGGGTTTGCAGCTAAGCTCAGGGGCTAGCAAGGCAAAGCAACACGAGAAGACAAATGCACTCGATGCACAAGAATATGCTCGGGTGCAGTTGATTGGCTAGGTCCGATGGTTCGGCAAGTCAAGAACAACCAATGCTAGCACCGGCCAAAGCAAGTTCAGTGGGGTCAATTGAGCTCAAACTCAGAGAGCATGCACAAGTTATCTTGGCTCAGGGCTAGGTTATGTGGGTTGCTGCTCAAGCTCACAGCTTCAGGGGCTGATGCTTGGCTCAACAAGGTTTGCAGCTTTAGCTCAATCAGCAACAGGGGCCTGTCAACTAGGTTTGTAACAAAATAAGAAGCCTCAGCTGTAGCTCAACTCACAGCTTCAGGGGCTGGAGTTGAGCACAGGGTAGATGATCACACACAATGCTAATATCAATTCACAAGCAACAGGGTTGACAGAGTATCATTCAGACAGAGCATGAAAGGTGCAGATATTCAATGATGAACCAAATGAGTTACAGATTCAACAATGGAACATTTCAAAGACACGATTAATGACATCAAAACATGCTAAGGTACGGGTTTACGGTTGAGCATAAATGGCACTGAGCATACACAGGATGTTTAGTGGCACATGGGGACTAACCTCAAGGGGCGAGTTTTCTTTGGTTTTCTTGGGTGGCTCAAATTGCTCAAAGACACTGCCAGCCTAGGTACCTGTTGCTCAACAGACCAAATTCAGTTTTCAATTTTTTTCACAAACTAAGCAACAGAGCTATAGTATTCCAGTTGTAGAGCTCGGCACTCAGAGCTCAATGCTACAGGGCAGGGTTGAAAAACAGCTAAAACATTAATGAAAGACTAAAAACAATGTAAAGCAACAATGCAAAGCAAAGGACTAAAAACAGCAAAATAGTGAGGTGCAAACAAGAGAGAACAATTAAATTACACTAATACAGGGTTAAAAATTAACTATAAAGGTGGGTATATACAGGGAGAGAGGGAAATCAGTTAAGCAAGAACAAAAATCACACAGGGCACACACCAAGTCCCCGGCAGCGGCGCCAAAAACTTGGTAGGCCTCGAAAGATGTTTATATTTGAGCCTACGGGTAATACCGCAAGTGCACGGCGTCTATCGGAGACGCGGCAAGTACGGGTCGATCCACGAGAGACAAGGGTGTGCTTAAGTGATCTAAGGCTTGCTACTTAAGCGAGTTTCAAGTGAGTATGAGTGACAACAGGTGATAATATAGATGTTTTGTGCCGATACGGCAGATTTGTATTGAAGTGAACCTAAACTAAGGTAAACAAATAGTGACAGGGGATGCTAAGGTCTCAATTCCACCACTCACTCCTACTGTGTGCTCGACTAAATTGAACTCCTTGTTCCTATGGCAGTTAAGGGTAGGGTGTCAATTCCACCACTTAACTAGGATGTTTCACCTTGTAACACTTCAATTATCAGCTGAGGATACTAACCTAGAGTACTGGCTGTCTAATGAAGAACAGCCAGTCAAGAGAATCAGTGTAAATAATATAAACAAGAGTGAAACACACTCGGCTCAAGTATTAACCTAACTACGGTGCATCCATGGCGTTGGTATGCCTTTGTGAGAGAAACTGAGTTGAGGTGTTTAAAATTGAAAGCATAATTATAATTTAAGCATGCAAGGATAAATCAACGAGCTTGAAACACAAGTATGGAATTAGGGTTTCTTTGAAACCCTAACAAACTAAATTAAAACATGATAGAATAACGAATACAAAATTAAAGCTACAATGAAGCACTTTGGCTAGCCCAGGCGTGACTAGAATCATCTTCTTACACCTCTATTTATACATGCAACCGAATTCCCAAAACTACCAAAACCCTAATTATTTTAAAACACAAATTAAATGCAAAAGAATTCGAACCCATACTCGAATCGTCTGCTCCCTTTGTCACGTCGCCTCGAATCGAACATGCAACGGAGTTGGTGAAAACCCTAACCCTATTTATCTTTAACCAAGCTTCTAGGTTGAAGAGAAGCTATAAAAAAGATAAATAAGGGAGAGAGTGGTGGCGCAGAGGCTAGATGAGTTGTTGGTGATGATGATGGCTGCAAAACGTCGTGGAAGAAGGAGGTGGAGGTATGGTGTGGGTAGGGTTTTGCGAGAGAGCTCGTGGGAGAGGAAAGAGAAGGTGAGGAAGGAAATGGTAGAGTCGAGTGGGGGTATAGGGGTATGGGTTGATTCGGTGTTGAGCGGGTGTAGGAATGGACGATGGGAATGACGGAGCGAGCGTCAGATCTAGGGGAAGAAATCTCAACGGCTCAGGATGGTAAGCGGTTTTGGCTTGATCTGGTGTTGCGCGGGAGCAGCGATCTTCGATGCACGTGGAAGCAGCGAGCGTAGGATGCGAATGAGTGAAATCTCAACGGCTGGGAGTGGACGGGCTCGGATCCGGGTCGCGGGTCGGGTCTAGCTCAAGTCTTCCTTGTTGGGTTGCAACTGATTTGCGCGCGGGCTTTGGCTATCTGCTCCATAGATGTTTGACTTCAGTTCTTCGCTCTTTAGCTCCTCAGATTCTCCGAGCTTTACTTATTACCTAAAAACACAAAATTAATTAATATAAATATTTATTCTTGAAAGCAAGGAAAACACAGAATCTGGGATAATATCTGATTTCTAAGCGCAAAAGATGAGTAAAATGCCAATAAAAAGGTGTATAAATATGCACTATTTGGCACTCATCAGGGGTCTCCTGAAGAAAAATCTGGCGATATTGAGCCCCTTAACAGCGAAGAGGAAGATGTAGAAGAAGAAAGTTCAGGATCCGGCGATGATGGGAAAAGTACTTAAGAGCGTAGCGACGAGTCTTCTTCCAGTCCTAGTGGGCCCACAGATGAGTCGGTGAGTTTTCCACACTTTTCTCTTGGATTATTTATTTATACTGAATAACTAATTAATTGGTGATATATACAGGAAGAGGTTGTTTCTGAAAATAACTCTGAGATGGAGATCCACGGCAATGAAGGTGTAACAGTGTCTCCAGTCATGGAAACCGTACCCGCTGGTGATCTTGAGATGGAGGTTGATCATCATGAAGATGTTGATGTATCTCCCATGGCGGAAAATACTGTCGTGACGACCGATGTGATTGTTCCCAAAGAGTCTTTGCTAGTCGCACATCCAGCCGCAGGTGTCGTTTTTGATCCTCCATTTGAGGCTCCTTTTGAAGGTCACGTGTTGATTGGAGAACTCAGTGTGCCCGTGAAGTATGCGGAGATATATACCAAGATATGGAAGAGGTATGGGCATATTGCCACGACCATGAAGGTTGATAGTCGCTTTGCATTGGTTAAGCACGTGGAGGAAACCTTATCTTTCAATTCATGACATGTGTGGCGTAACTGGACACACTGTTTCTGGAGACATTGTCAAGAGTTGGGAATTCCATTGGGATATGTGTGTAAACTTTGAGTTTAACGCCTCCTGGTTCTGTGAGAGATTTTCCGAGATCCAAAGGCTGCAGGCTGAAGCGGTTAATGGCCCTTCCGCGGATTTGATTAATAAATAGGAGGCAGAAGTCGAGAAGTTGTCCCAGGAGTTGAAGCTGAAACAGGCGGCTCTTCAAATCATGAAGGACATTTTCTCCAAGAAGAACGAGCCGTTGTTAGGCAATTTTCCTTGAATACTTTTATTTTATGAACTTCTTTTCTTAGTTTTTTTTTTTTTGAAAGGCAAAAGAAACGCCTAGTTTATGGTTTGGTTTTATGGTTTTTGAATTGATAGATGATTGCTTCTTACAAGAGTTTTTGGATTATTTTGGAATAATTGCCTTTTGATCGATCAATATGTCAAAATCTGACTTGCGAATGTAAGTAGCAAAATCATTCGGGAAAATTGCGAAACCGTGAATGTTGTGTGAGAAAGGGAAAGATATGAAATCTTGGGATGATTGGGTTGTTGGCTTCCATTGTAGATGCGAAAACCCAAACAATAGATCGTGTAAACATTGTATGGCAAAACTTACTCGCTTTAGAGCCTTTCACCAAAACTGAATCTTCAGGGAGTAAATCTAAGTCTTTATGTGACGCCCTCCTTGCCGGGAAAGTCCCCGGTCATTCTTTATTGTCCGTGAAACATCTTCATGTCGATCCGCGGTAAGGCGAAGAATCTCTAGTCCCCAGACGTAATTCTCCTGAATCCATCTTTTTTTGGACGATGCGCTTCGAAGCATTGCATTTACTGGTATGATGATGGAATTGAGAATTGAATTTGCAACCGAGATATTAACCTCCCACTGTGGTCGCCAATTGTTTGAGGGTGAAAACCGTTTCTGCTGATTTTGGTAATTTCGGGTGTGTGGGTGGGAAACGAATCTAAACCCTAAACAATGGACTGCACGGGAGTAATTTTGATTCGAGAGATCAATCTGTACAATCCTGGCCTAAACCAAGAAATGGTCGTTCCAGGCTTGCTTCGGTCACAAAGTAAAGGAGAAGGGTTGGTCTTAGGGAGGGAAGCGAAGAGAGTGTTGAGACTAGAATCATTGATTCTGAAGGTGTGGTTGGTTTTATGACTTGTATCGGAAGTAGAACTGGTTAGCAGAATGGAAAGCTACCAGGTGATTTCTATATATTTTATTGTTGCCGACCAAAACTTGTTCTTTGGTGAAAATAGGTGAAGCCTATTTATACAAGTCATATTGAAACGTACCCTGGTCTCGTAGGAAGTGGAAACGATTGAGTGGTGGAAGAATAGAGTAACGTGAAACCGTCAGACGTTATGCTTCCGAGATGAGGGAAGTGAATTCGTGTAATCGTCAGTCATTACGCTTTCATGATGAAGGAAATGAATTGTTTACACCGTTACTTTTCACCACCACAAATTGTCCTACTTCATGACACTTTCTTGTAACGGGCACATTGCACGCCGCATGCTGTAAACCGTCAGACCAATACCCTGATGAGTATCCCCCAATTTGTGACATGTTTGATGTCTCGAGTGTTTTCGTGGAAAACGTGTAGCAGGTTGCTATATGTGGCAAGTCAAAGTCAAGAGACTTTGCCATAGGAAAATAGCATGTGATGCTATTAGGCTTGCCTTGGTCGGCCGCTTAAAACTTGCCACAAGTACGTCAGTTTGGTGGCGAACTTGAATGGATGAGATTACATCTCATGAGGAAGGGTAGTCGTTGATTATGGCCATATATTTTTTGTGTAACAAAGTGGCGCCATTAGCATAGTGGCGCCTGGCGTAGCCGTGGCGTAGCGGGTTGCCTGAGACTTGCCGCAAGTCCGTCAGTTCAGTGGCGAACTTGGATGGCTAAATTTGCATCTCATGAGGAAGAATGGCCATCGATTATGGCCGCATCTTGTTGTATAGCGAAGTGGCGCCATTGGCACAGTAGCGCCTGGTGGAGCCATGGCATATCGGCATGCTAGTGGCATGCCAGTGGCGTAGCCATGGCATAGCGACATGCTAATGGCGTAGCCACGGCATAGAGCCATGCTAGTAGCCGTGGCATAGCGGCATGCCAGTGGCGTGGCATAGCGGCATATTAGTAGACGTGGCATGGCGGCATGCCAGTGGCATTGTGGCGTTGCCACACTTGTGGCTTTGTAGTATGGCCAAAGCTAGGATTTGGCGCTGTGGTAAGAATTAGGGCTTGGCGTCGTGGCCAAGTCTAGGATTTGGCATCGTGGTAAGAATTAGGGCTTGGCGGCGTGGCCAAGGCTAGGTTTTGGCGCCGTGGTAAGAATTAGAGCTTGGAAGCGTGGCCAAGGCTAGGTTTTGGCGCCGTGGTAAGAATTAGGGCTTGGCGGCGTGGCCAAGGCTAGGTTTTGGCGCCATGGTAAGAATTAGGGCTTGGCGGCGTGGCCAAGGCTAGGCTTTGGTGTCGTGGTAAGAATTAGGGCTTGGCGGCGTGGCCAAGGCTAGGTTTTGGCGTCATGGCCAAGGCTAAAGTGGCATGCTACCGCGGCAGAATTGCATGTTGGCATGCCGATCAATATGTTGTTGTGGTAAGGCACGTTTGGCTTGCCAGTTAGTATGGTGGCGTGGCAGGGTGCGTTTGGCCTTTAATGTATGGTGGCAAGTTTTGAGCGACTTAATTGGCCGAGGAACGGGGTCGGCCAAACATAAGGCGTGGCTACACTTCTGGTGAAAGTGTGGCGGATTTAGAGCGACATGATTGGTCGATTAAAAGAACACCGGCCAAGCATGGGCGTGGCTACACTTCTGGTGAATATGTGGCGGCTTTAGAGGGACCTGATTGGTCGATGGGAAGTGGGGACGGCGAGTATGGGCCCATCCACAACTTATGTGCGCGTGACTAATTTGAGGCGACACGATTGGTCGAGAGAAATATGGTCGCTTTAGGAAGGGGCGTGGTCAATGGAAAGTGGCGCCAGTTGGCCTAAGGCATGGCCACGTCTCCCTTTGTTGGTGCGGCTCCCTGTTTTCTGATTCTGAGCAAGGTTTTGCACCTGCTAATCCATGGCGGATTAATTACCTAGTTTGCCTAGGTTTAATTTCGACAAGCAAGGTCTCATATATTGCGCGAGGCGCAAAAACCCTAACTTCTGCAAGTTAGTCGGGTCAATTGATTGAATTCTATGTGTTGAAATAGAGTTCTTTTATGTTCATTGCCCGAGAGCAGCATGCTTTTTCTGATTGAATACCTTATGCAAAGACCTTATCCTTGATACTTAGAAATTCTTGCTACTCTGCTGCGAGTGAACACAAATCGTCATGCCATATCAACATTAAGGGTTCAGCCGGAGAACATAGCATAAAAGGCATTCAAAGGAACTTATATTAAGTGAATATAGGCGAGGCGCCAAAATTTACAAAACATCTGGGATGGTTGCTACATTCGCCAGTCTAGATAAATTTCATGTAAGTATATTGAATGGCTCAATAAATATGCCGGTGGAGAGGTTAGCACTCACCGCACCGTTTCCTTACAGAATGACGTTACATCAGATGCAAGGTTTTAAGATTTTAACCCTAAGCTAAAAACCACCATCAACACCTACTATCAGACTTCGGACTAGAATGTAATTAAGACTGAATCCACCTGAAAAAGCGGGGGTATAACAACCACACCCAATATTTCGCTTAGCAATCTGTATGGACAAACTCCAATATACTTTCTAAAGAATCAACTAGACAGTCAGACTCAATCTAGATAAAAAGTATATCAAAGAGTTTATATCTCAATCTCTCGATTTGATATTTACTCAAGCAAATATAAATCTGCGAGTCTTTATCAAAGATAGATAACTTGGATTGTACCAAAGACCAATATCCAAGTGTCAATCAATTTAAATCAACCACCGTCGGTTATTCTAATTGATTGAATAACGCACAACCTGTGATATTTCAATTATATAAACAAATATAATGCGGAATATAAATAACACAGACACCAGATTTTGTTAACGAGGAAACCGCAAATGCGAGAAAAACCCGGGACCTAGTCCAGATTGAACACACACATCGTATTAAGCCGCAATGAGACACTAGCCTATTCCAAACTAACCGGGTCCGGACCGTAGTTGAACCCCAATCAATATCACACATTGATCCACGGCACGAGTTATGCTCCTACGCCTCGATCCCGCAGGATGCTACATACTTGATTCCCTTAGCTGATCTCACCCACAACTAAGAGTTGCTACGACCCAAAGTCGAAGACTTTAATAAACAAATATGTATTACACAGAAAAGTCTACGGGAACGGATAAATCCGTCTCCCACGAATATACCTACGAGTTTTTGTTCCGTCTTTTGATAAATCAAGGTAAACAGGAACCAATTGATAACCCAGACTTATATTCCCGAAGAACAGCCTAATATTATCAATCACCTCACAATAATCTTAATCGACGCAGCGAAAAAAGATATTGCGAAATCACAACGATGAGACGAATTGTTTGTGATTTCTTTTCTATCTTGCCTATCGGAGATATAAATCTCTAGCCAATTATTCCAATTGTACTCGTACGATAGAAACAACAAGATCATATCACACAACTACAAGAAAAGTAATATCGGTCTTGCTTCACAATCCCAATGAAGTCTATAAGTCGTTAACCTGGTTTAGAGAAGAAAACCCAAGGATAAAGAAGAAACGACTCTAGATTATGCGACTAGTATCACACGTAAGGTGTGGGGATTAGGTTTCCCAGTTGCTAGAGTTTTCCCTTATATAGTCTTTCAAATCAGGGTTTGCAATCAATGTTAGCTTGGTAACAAAGCATTCAATATTCACCATTAGATGAAAACCTGATTAGATTCAAGCTAATATTTCTCAATTGTTGTATCGAAACCTTAGCTTGTTACACATAAATGAAATGTCCAATTTTGGGTTTATGTACCGTTCCCAAACATTAACATTTGTATGTTGAACAATAGTTAACCAAATGGTTAGCCATATGATCACTTTCATATCAACCATATTCTTCTTCACCATAACTAGTTCAAATGACTCAAATGAACTAGTTAGAGAGTTGTTTAATTGCTTAGATCTTATGTAACTACACAAGACACAATCGAAGCAAAAATGGTTTGATTCACTCTAATCATTCATGAACTTTATAGCCACGGTTTGCAAAAGCATTCCTTAGTTTATATAAACATGAGTTCAAGAACAACCGGTTTTAGATATAATCTACTCAAGTTCGCGGACTGGGTTCACGGACTTAAGCTCACGGAAGGAGTTCACAAACTCCAGCAGAAATTCTCCGGTCGAGAACTTCCGCCAGTTCGCGGACTTGGCTCACGCCACATTCCGTTTCTCTTGATCAAAAAAGTTCGCAAACTTTGGTTTAAGGAATAAGGGCTTATACATATATGTGTTTCCACAACAATGCTTATATCCTACCAATGGTTATGTAATCTAAACTCTCATTTCAATCATTGAAACATTCTCGGAGAACGTTATATAGCCGTTATTCACAGACCATTTTTCGTCAGAGCAATTTTCAAAGTGATTGAAACATAACATGACATTCGTCACTAGGTAAAGATGAATTTGGCTAAAGCGAAAGCTTACCAACACATATTTCGAGAAATAGATAGGCGAGATAAACTCGGCTCGAAATATCAAATGTGTATAATGAAAGTCTATACATCAAAACAACTTTTGTCTCAAGATTAGGAGATAGGGTTATTTATGGGTGAAAACTATTCCAGCCGGATTTGGTAATTTGGGGTGTGTGAATAAGGAATGAATCTAAACCCTAAATAAATGCACTGCGCGGTGAGTGCTTGTAGATTCAGAAATAAATCTGTGCTAGTCCGGCCTAAAACAAGAAATGGCCGTTCCAGACTTGTTTCGGTCACAAAGTGAAGAAGATGGGGTTGATTTTTGGGAGGGAAGCGAAGATGGTGTTGAGATTGTGAAGGGGTTGGCTTGCTTATGACTTGTAACAGAAAGGTGAGCAGGCTTACGATTGATGCAAGAAGGCTCTGGGTGTTTGAATACGTTGTGTATTAACACTTGGTTTCTGTCTCGTCTGGACTTGTGTTGTTTTTTCTCCTTGTTTCCTCTTTTTCTCCTGTATTGGAAAATAGGTAGGAGAATCTATTTATACAAGTCATTTGATCCTTATTCACGTCTCTCGTGGGAAGTGGGGGAAGTGGAATGATGGAGTAGTGGAGGTGTGTGCTGGTGTTACACGACCAGTCTTGCCCACTTCTCCTATCATCTCTAACCGTCCATGACTTCCTAACACGTTCTTGTGATGGCGCGTTGCACGCTGCAAGCTGTAAACCGCTGAGACCAATACCCCATATGTATCCCCAGTTTGTGACATGATTGATGTCTTTCGAGTGTGTGGATCGTGGGATCCACAAAAGGTAGCATGTAATGCTAAATTGAATAATCTGCGTTATTCGGGAAGTTGATACTTGTGAAGTATCATGTGTATTTTATGTGCATCGCATCTCGGTGTGGTAAAGTGACGGAGATGACGCCTCACCGACCAATTAACTCCCGACCGTGGTTGTATAACCAAGTTGGTGAAGTTGGACAGATGAGATGATCTTTGAGACACTCATCTGCGACCGTTAATGAAATTAGGGTTTCTATAGGAGGTGCGCAAGCATCCCTCTTCAGCCTGGTCGAATCCAAGCTTGGGATATGACTTTGGCCAGGCCGACCGTACATGCGTGTAGACGGCATGACGGTATAGGCGCCTATACCCATTACCTCAAGAAAGTATGATCTGGGCCACTCAATTCTTCCGATGAAGTTGAGTGGTCGAGATCAATTTGTGACAGAAAACCGTGCCGCAGAGCCGCGCGTCATGCCCACCGGCGCACGTTCCAAGATGACCAATCTTGGTCGGTCTTGGCCAATCGGTGCCTGGTGTGAAGGTGGTAGGCTGGTGTTCACGCCTATACCCGAATATCCCATGAAAACGTGATCTCGAGCCATCCAAATCGTCCGTGAAGTTGAGCGGTCGATATCAGTTTGCGATTTGGGAGGTGTGACCACGCTAGTTTGGGCGCGCGTCTTGGAATAACCAGGCATGATATGCCTTGGCCGATTGGGTGAGGGGATAGATGGGTCCATGGTGGTCATGCTGGTATGACCGGACCTGCTTAATCTAATCCGGGACCCTTCATTCGTGCCGGAGAAGATGGACGCTCGTGATGCTCAAAACCCTATTTTTTGGGTTTCACGGCCGTGCGTCATGCTATGTTCGGGCGCACTTAATTGGGATTACCAACCATGGTTGGTCCTGACCGATTGGTCGTATGTAGGGAGGCCCACGGTGATTGTGTTGACATGCTCGGGGCCTTTGAATCTACATCTACACCCTCCATCTATACCTGCGAATATGGATGGTTAAGACCTGTTTTGCGACACATGTAATATGCCGCAAACCCTAATTTAGGGTTTTCCTTCCATACGCTCTGGTTTGGACATTTTGGCAAGCTAGGCCAAGGGGGAGGCCGACCATGCGGGGTCCGCGTTGGTTCGGCAGTGGATATTCCATACCTGCTTGGGGGTGATGGAATTGATCCGGGGTCATCCAATCATGCTTGTGGAGTTGGATGAGTTGTGATCGGTCATCCGGATGCTCAATCGGGCTAGCATAACACACCGAGAGTGGCTCAATCAGGCTAGTATAACACACCGAGAGTCAGCCTGTGCGGGTATTTCGTACATGGTTTCATTATAATGCTTGGAGGTTCGTGTTGCTCTGCTAAGAGTAACACTCAGTCGTCATGCCGCACTGATAATGAGTACAGGAAATACAAGGCTGATTGTGCATTAATTAATAATGCTAGAAATTCACAGGGTATATGGGATTGTTGCTACATGCTCCAACCTGGATGAATTTCATGTATTCACAGAATGGGATTATTGCCACATGCTCCATTCTAGGTGAATTAAGTGAGGAGTATCCAACACTTATCAATGGCTTTATCTTTTACAAGATGTCGCCGCATAATTTTTTGGTTTTTACAATTTTAACCTTAAACGAAAATCCACCATCAACATTAATTCCCCTGCCTAGCACATAATGGTTACACTATTGTGGGGTAGGCATGAGATGGTGACATACATATGTGAGAAAGACAGGATAAAGAAGTTTACCCGGAAGAGTGTTGGCCGACCGCTAGTTGCCCACGCCGTCATGCTTGTATGGAATCCTTTGGAGGGACCAGGTTTCCTTCTTTGGGTATTTGAATCAAAAGAGGAATCCAAACAAAAGAGGTATCCTTGTTCTATTGGGATTCTTCTAATTTTTTGTCTATAAAAGAGACCAACCCTTTTTCTTTTTCTCACGATTTTTTTTTTGTTTGTTGAGCATCTCCCGTCCGTGGTCTTCACTGCCATCGCCAACCGCCACCTCCGCCGGAGCTTGCCGTCGCCGTCCGTCCGTCCGCGGTAAGGTGAGCATTTTTTTTTTTTTTTTTTTTTTTTAAGGTAAAACCCTAGTTTGCTAGGTAAACACCTTCTGTAAGATGTGTATATGCTTAGTTTTTCCACCAAGGTTGATACGCCAATATTTTCTAGAATTGCTTAGTAAAACAACCAGGAATCCATGATCATGTTGTTTTTGCTTCTTTCCACCATTGCATGCAAAACCTAGCTTTTAGGTTGTATCTTGAAAAGAAAAAACCTTGGCTTGAATCTCGTAGACACGATTCCCATGAATAAAGAAAAATCGTGTTATGATGCGTGCGAAAGAACGCGGGCCTGCCGTGCATGCTTGATAACAATCTAACACGAGTAGAACTTTCGGATTACTATCTATCTTACCTGAAAGAGATTACGAGAACCTCGATAACATAAAAGTAAGATCTCGATACACAAACTATCAAGGTAAAATATAGTCGAACCTGGCTTCATGAATCCCCAAAGAGAAATCTTTTAGTAGTTGTTGATGGTGGATTTTCGTTTAAAGTTAAATTTGTAAATAACCGGAAAACTCATGCGCTGACATCTTGTAAAAGATAAAGCCATTTATAAAGTGTTGGATACTCCCTCACTTAATTCACCAAGAATGGAGTATGTAGCAACAATCTCATTCTGTGAATACACGAAATTCCTCCAGGTTGGAGCATGTGGCAACAATCCCTTCCTGTGAATTTCATATCAGCCTTGTATTTCCAAAGTACTCATTATCGTATGGCATGACGACTGAGTGTTACTCTTACAGAGTAACACGAACCTCCAAGCTCTATAATGAAACCATGTACGAAATACCCATACAGGTTGATTCTCGGTGTGTTATACTAGCCCGAGCCCTCTCGGTGTGTTATACTAGCCCGATTGAGCCCCTCTCGGTGTGTTATACTAGCCCGATTGAGCATCCGGACTTGACTGTATAGTCTCCGGATATGATCTGATTGCAGTCATCCAACTCCATAAGCATGATTGGGTGACCACATATCAATTCCATCACCCCAAGCATGGTATGGAATACCCACGACCTTAGCTTGCCAAAAGAAAACCGTTCATACCAAGCATTATGACGGAAAACCCTAAATTAGGGTTTGCGGCATATTACATATGTTGCAAAGTAGTCTCAACCATCCATCTTCGCAGGTATAGATGGAGGGTCTAGATGTAGACTCAAAGGGCCCAGAGCATGTCAACACGATCACCGTGAGACCGCCTACACACTTGACCAATCGGTCAAGACCAACAATGTTTGGTCGTGACAAAATCGTCACCCAAACAAGAGGTGGCGCACGGCTTTGAAAGCCAAATTAGGGTTTCAAGCCATCACGCGCGTCCATCTTCTCCGGCACGAATGGAGGGTCACAGATTAGATTAAGCAGGTCCCGGTCATACCAAGATGATCACCGTGGGCCCATCTATCTCCTCATGCAAACCAAGGCATATCATGCCTTGGCTAATCCACCGCCCAAACATGCGTGGTTACACTTCCCAAATTGCAAATTGATCTCGACCACTTGGTGATTTGAATGGCTTAGATCACGTTTTCATGGGATGTCGAGTATAGGTGTGAACACCAGCCTACCAGTGGGAGTGATCGACCAAGGGACCAAGGACGGTTGTCTTGGAACGCGTGCGGGAATATCACGCGGTTATCAACTCCTTTGCGGTAAGAAATTCAAACCGATCTCAACCACCCTCTTTGCCGGTCAAATTGAGTGGCCTAGATCGCCTCTTCATGGGAAAGTGAGACATGGACGTGTACACCGGCATGCCATCAACATGCATGACCGGTCGGTCCTCTCCAAAGCCCTTCCCATGCTTGGTTTCGACCAAGGCGAAGAGTGATGCTTGCGCACCTCTTCAAAAACCCTAGTATTCATTAACGGTCGCGAGATGAGTGTCTCAAACATCATCTCATCCGTTCAACTTCACCACTTGGTTATACAACCCTGGTCGGGAGTTATTTGGTTAGTGAGGCGTCATTACCCATCACTTTACCACACCACAATGCAGTACATGCATAAAATACACATGATACTTCACAAGTATCGACTTTCTGAATAACGCAGTTATTCAATTCAGCATTACATGCTATCTTTCGTGGATCCACGATCCGCACATTCCAGACATCAATCATGTCACAAACGGGGGGATACATAATGGGGTATTGGTCTGGCGGTTTTACGGCGTGCGGCGTGCAACGCGCCATCACAAGAACGTGTTAGGAAGTCATGGGCGGTTAGAGATGAACAGGAAAAGTGGGCAAGACTGGTCGTGTATCACCGACACAAAACTCCACTACTCCATCATTCCACTACCTCCACTTCCCACGAGAGACGTGAATGAGGCTCAAATGACTTGTATAAATAGGTTCTCCGCCCTATTTCCAAACAACAAGTTCAGACGAGACAGAAAATCAAGTGTTGATACCATTGTGTTCAAACACTCAGAGCCTCCTTACATTAACCGTAAGCTTGCTCATTTTTCGTCACAAGTCATAAGCAAGCCAACACCTTCACAATCTCAACACCTTCTTCGCTTCCCTCCCTAAGATCAACCCCATCTCCTTCACTTTGTGACCGAAACAAGTCGGAACGGCCATTTCTTGGTTTAGGCCGGACTTGCTGAGATTGATCTCTCGAATCTACAAGCACTCACCGCAGTGCATTTGTTTAGGGTTTAGATTCATTCCTCATCCACACCCCAAATTACCAAATTCTGCAGGAGTAGTTTTCACCCATAAACAATTGGCGACCACAGTGGGAGATTAATCTCTCGGTTGTGAAATCAATTTCTTCAATACCCAATCTGTTTGGCTAAGTTCCGAGATGGTTGGTCTTAGGACTTCCTCAACAAATTCAAATCCCGGTCGAAGTTCCTCCAACGAGGATGCCCCTCTTCCCAACGGCGTATCTGCTTTGGCGCAACTGGAGGAATCCCAACTATGAGCGAGTCGGCTCGGATACTTGAGACTCAGACGAGGAACATGGAGCTGATCAAAGAAGCGGTAAACGGCATACTTGACCTCCTCATCAAGATGACGTCGGAGATGAGCGTGCCAGAGACCTTTACACCGGGACTAGTTCCCCTCGGATCAACAGTTTTACTACGAACCGAGAGGCCGGTAGATCGGGAAGTTGTGTCTCTAGTGGAAGACTTGTGTGAACTCTTGCACCTCTCAAAGGATCAACGGGCGAGAGACGTTTCTTGCGAGTCAATAAAATAGCTTGGACGCACACCTTGCTCCTTCTCGTCCGGGAGTCTCAACTGCATCGGAAACATCTATAAATAATGTTACATTCACGGAAGATGACATGATGGCGAGAGGAAGGTCACAACCGAGGCCCTACATGTTACCGCACACATCAAGGGTTCGAGTTCCGGAGGGCCCTCGTCGACACGGGGAGCATCTTCGAACGTAATTACTCTCAAGACTCTCAAGACAGCCAAGGTCAGCCCATGCAAGATTGTACGACAGCCCACCACGATGACGGACTTGAAGGGAATCAAACCAGCACATACGGGTATGTCAATTTGAATTTATCGGTAGGACCTGTTCAGTCACGAGCAAAGTTTGAAGTCATAGAAAAGGAGCCGGACTACCACATGATACTTGGGAGACCGTGGCTTCACCACAACAAGGTCATTCCTTCAACGTATCACCAGTGCCTGAAGACTGTGCTAAATGAGAAAGTCATCCGTATTCCCGCATCATTGTCTCCGTACGCACCAATATGTGGAGTGGAGCTATTCGAGTCGAAAGATGCTCCGCATGGAAAGTCCAACAAAACCCCTGTGCACTCCATTACCCACGTGGGCTTCAATCCAGGAGGAAGACCGACTTACATCATTGGGGGCCAAACACCACGACACGCTCTCTCCGACGAGACGTCCGTCTCCAACCGGTGAAACTTCAGCCCATCCTCACGCCAAAAGGGAGCGCTCTTTCGAGGCAAGCCGTGATCAGAAGGGGAAGACAATATACCGGCGCCGCTGTTAGCAATTAGCAGGAGAGACCACCCAGTCTCTCCGCCCAATTGGATGTTGCAAGAACGACGGAATACAAGAGGAGGTATTGGACGCCCCCGGCAGTGACTACATGACGGAACCAATTCTACGACCGACGAGCGAGCTCGAGATTGTTAACATCGGGACTGATGAATCTCCCAGGCCGGTCTCTATCAGTTCGACTCTATCCGCGGACGAACGAACGAGCCTTGTTCAACTACTCAAGGAATACCAAGATGTGTTCGCTGGACGTACGAGGAAATGCCGGTGCGGGACGAAAAATTGGTCACCCATCACCTACACGTCATGCCCGGATCCAAGCCAATCAAGCAATATCCGAGGCAATTCGGACATGAGGTAGAAGAACAAATCAAGAATGAGATTCAGAAGTTACTGGCTGCTGGCTTCATCGGACCTATTCATCATCCGACCTGGTTAGCCAATGTGGTCCCGGTAAAAAGAAAAGCGGACAGATTCGATGTTGCGTGGATTTCAGAGACTTGAACAAGTGCTGCCCCAAGGACGACTTTCCCTTGCCTAACATCGACATGTTAGTAGACGCCACTAGCGGACACGGCATGTTTTCCTTTATGGATGGCTACAAAGCGGCTACAATCAAATAAGGATGTATGAGCATGATGCAAGTAAGACGACTTTCCGAACCCCTCTTGGCAATTTTTACTATCTTTGTTATGCCATTCGGTTTAAAGAATGCCGGTGCAACATACCAACGTGCTATGACGACAATCTTCCACGACATGATGCATAAACAAGTAGAAGACTATGTGGATGATATTGTGGTCAAGTCAAAGGCTCGAGCTGATCACACCAACGTCTTACGGCGAGTATTTGAGAGGTGTCGGGAATACAAGTTAAAGATGAATCCTTTGAAATGCGCTTTCGGTGTCTCCTCAGGTAAATTTCTAGGATTCCAAGTGACTGTAGAAGGAATAAAAGTAGACCCATCCAAGACTCAGGCTATCCTCACAATGCCGCCTCCCCGAACTGTGAAAGAGCTCCAGAGTTTCATGGGCAAGGTAAACTACATCCGACGCTTCATACCTGGTTTGGCCCAACTTACCGCATCATTCACCCCCTTGCTGAATAAAGGAGCCAGCTTTGTTTGGACCGCAACCCAACAGGAAGCTTTTCGGAAAGTTCAACGAATACTATCATCTCCAACCGTCATGAAATCTCATGTACAAGGGAAACCATTGGTCCTCTACACCGCCTTCAGTGACACCGCCGTAGGGGCTTTACTCGCTCAGGAAGACGACGAGGGAATTGAACGTCCCATATACTATTTCGTTAGAATATTGAGAGATGCCGAACTCCGATATCCCCGAGAGCGGAAAAGGCGTGTTTAGCTTTAATCCATTCCATTCGAAGTTTAGGCATTACTTGCTATCTAATAGGGTGATACTCGTGTCTAAATCCGATCTGCAAAGTTTTTGCTTTCAAAGCCGGTCCCGACTGGGAGGACAGGCAAATGGCTTCTCCAAATGTCGAACTAGACATAACGTGTGCATCGCCTAGAGCTATCAAGGGCCAAGCGAGTTGCGAGACTTACTGGCGGCATTTCCTGGAGAAGGTACTACGGGACTACATGAAGAACTCCCTGGAGAATTCCCGGACGTCTCTATTCTGGAAGAAGAGGTGTGGCTTTTGTATTTTGACGGCTCCGCTACCCCTAGCAGCAATACCGGAGGAGCAGGCGTGGTGTTAGTCTCTCCAACCGGAGAAGTATTTTCACATTCCTTCAAGTTAGACTTCGAATGCACCAACAACTCTGCGAGAATATGAAGCTTTCCTCATAGGGCTTTCAATAGCTAAACAAGCGGGAGTCACACGTCGGAGATAAGAGGGGACTCCAAGTTACTGGTGAATCAAATGAACGGAGTATATGCATTAAAAGAAGTAACACTAGCCCCGTACCGATCAGAAGCACAGAGGTTACTAAACTACTTTGCCGATGCAACCATAACCCATGTCGGTCGCAGCAACAACAAACACGCCGATTGTCTAGCAACATTGGCTTCCAAACTGAAGTTCGAGGGGGCGGAAGAAACTTTGACAGTAAAAAGGAGAACCATAGAATCGACATGGCTACCGCAACACAAAGACACCAAGACCGACGATTGGCGAACTCCGATCATTCGAGAGCTCAACAGCTCACTCTCCCAAGGAAAGGTCAGTCTCAAAACCCTGCAAAACTTCTTCATGCTTCATGGTATGCTGTATTATCGGAATCCAGATGGCTCCCTGTCAAGATGTATGGGAGGTGACGAAGCACAACTACAGTTGGATCGTATTCACAATGAAATTTGTGGACAATCATTGGTGGTAACGCTTTACCGGCGACTTCAACGCCCGGGTTGTGCGGCCAGAAATGGAGGCTCAATCCAGGCGCTTGAAGTCCTGCTCGAATTGCCGAGACACCACCACACCAATTGGAGATTTTTAATGTGAACCGCACTGGGACCGGAGAGAGCCCTACATTAGCTATCTCCGTGATGGGATAATTCTGCCGGTCAAAAGGACGCTATTAAGATGAAGCGAGAGAGCCAAGCGGTTCATATTCCATGAAGGGATCCTATACCGCAAGAGCCGGAGGTGATATGCTACTGTTTGCCTGGCTGGAGAAGAAATCCCGAGTCATCTTTGAAAGCAGAGACACACGAAGGAGAACATCAAGGGAAGAGGAAACTTTTTCTCCAAATACACGAGAGATACTATTGGCCGACCATGGAGGATGATGCAGCCATTTTCGTTCAAAGTGTCACACATGCCAAATTCATGGGAACCTTGTTCATGCGCCTTCTACCCCCTCGCATTCTATAAGCAGCCCATGGCCATTCTACTGCTGGGGACTGGACATTATCGGGAAGATCAATCCACCGTCATCGAAGCAGCACGAGTACATCATAACCGCAACGGAATACTTCACCAAATGGGTAGAGGCCATTCCCCTACGAGGAACTACAGGAGCAACAATTGCGGCTTTCATTAAAGAATACATCATTTGTCGTTTCGGCGTGCCCAAGCATATCATCACGAGATAATGGCACTCCCTTCGCCAACAAGCAGGTACGGGAGTTACTTGAGGAGTACGACATTAAAACAGGTCTTCTCCACCGTCTACTATCCTCAAGGGAACGGGCAAGATGAGAGTACCAACAAGACATTGATCCGGATCATCAGTCGAACGGTACCACGACAATCCCGAGGAATGGCATGATCGGTTACCAATGGCACTATGGGCATACCGTACGTCACCCGAAGCTCCATTGGGGTTTCGCCGTACTCACTCGTCTACGGAGCGGATGCAATTCTCCCATCGAGAGATCGAATCCCATCGGCCCGGGATTGCGGCGAACAACGGGATCCACTGGAACGAGGCCGAAGTCTCGACTCTAGAATCGCAGAGTTAGACACTCTGGATTTTAGAAGGAATAAAGCAGAAGAACGCGCTCAGGTGTACAGGAATCGAATTTCCAGAGCATACAACAAAATTGTGAAACCACGCGTTTTCAAGGTGGGAGATTGGGTTTTGAAAACAGCCAAACACATCCAACAAGACATGTCTGCACCAAAATTCTCACCAAAATGGGAAGGTCCCTACGCAATCACCAAGGCTTACAATACAGAGGCTACTACAAGATCGTTAAGGTAGACGGAGGCAAGCTGGAAAGCGATCATCAATGGAAAGTGGCTCAAGGCATATCACGCCTGACCATTATCTGTTGTGTCAACAATACAGGCATTTATTTTCATTACATGTTTGAATCATCAATTATATTCGAGAGATGTGTCAATGAAAAACTGTTTTCACCAATCAAAAACCAATGAAATTTATTCCGCAAAGATGTTCAAAAACTCTTGACATAAATGTCATTAACAATAAGGGAGTACAGCTTAGAAGAGGCCATCTAGAAGATTATAATTCCTTGAGAGCATCATCTGCAGTCTAGCTTGATATCTCTCCGTTCTTTTCTTCAAGTCCTGCACAGCCTGCTCCACCTTCTCTGATTCTGCGGCCAGAGCTTTCTCCTCTTCCAAGATAGCTTTCGTAGCAGGAACAACATTTGCGAGGATACCAACTCGATCAACCTTGATGACATCAAGACGTTGCCGCAACCAGCCCACGTTGAACTTCATGGATTCACAGGTAGATACCATATTCTCCCACTTTTCGAGATTTGATTCAGCAACGTTGCGAATAGAAATACTCTCCATCTCCGCAATCATGGGAAGAAGGCAGTTTACCGCGGTAACCAAAGCAGGGGAACAATGTCGGACCACATTCCTGGTTGCGATATGACCGTACTTCCTCCACAACTTGGTGTACAAACCCACAAACTCCTTCCGCACCAAGAATCCACCGACATCCTGGTAGCTGGAGGATAAGCATTTCATGCGAACATCGAATGAAAGACCTGCATTTGGATATTCATAAGATGAGACACCCAGGTCAGCGTCTTCGAGGTTCACAGGGGTAGGCGTGTTTG
Source organism: Papaver armeniacum (assembly GCA_023531295.1). Taxonomy (NCBI): domain Eukaryota; kingdom Viridiplantae; phylum Streptophyta; class Magnoliopsida; order Ranunculales; family Papaveraceae; genus Papaver; species Papaver armeniacum. Next base: position 295,988 of record JAJJWW010004385.1, read on the forward strand.
AGTTTGAAGGAAGAGGAATGGTCAAGTCATCATCATCAATAACCGTCACACATGTTCCGGTAGGGTATCTCTGCAAGAATGAAGGGATTATTCACCCGACTGTTATGAAGAACAAACAATGTTTCAGAAAAGGGGGAAGAGACAAACCGGTATGATCTTCTTGACTCGAAGAATACGAACGGGGATTGGTCATGAAGATCGACGCGGGTCGTGCACGTTTAACGGAAGATCCTGGATGGTATGAAGAAGATGATCCCTTTGTTGTTAGACATGATGGGAAATAGAGTTTTTGCAAGGAAGCTCTCTTTGTAAAAACGGATCAAAAATCTCTTCACCTGCATAAATCTTTGAGGAAACCCTAAAATGATTATGGCGCTCGATATATGAGGATTCAACGCCGACCAAGTCAGGATTTCTTTTGGGCCCTAATCAAGAACCGGAAGAGCATCTGGACACAACGATTCAATCGGCAATGTGCAAGCACCCGCGCCCGAGTAATCCCGGTAGAAGAAGAATCCTATCCCTGACTCAAACACCTGAAGGGGCGGTCGAGCTCATACATGTAAAAGAGGAACCAAAGCGACTCACCGGATCAAGTCCTGCTTCCTTCGCATCCTTAATCAAGACCAACCAGTTCCAGGGAAACGCCTGACAATGTGAAACTATCCGGTAAATATGTATTCACTCTAGCTTGGTCATTTCTGTATGTCACCATCTCATGCCTACCACACAATAGTGTAACCATTATGTGCTAGGCAGGGGACTTAATGTTGATGGTGGATTTTCGTTTAAAGTTAAATTTGTAAATAACCGGAAAACTCATGCGCTGACATCTTGTAAAAGATAAAGCCATTTATAAAGTGTTGGATACTCCCTCACTTAATTCACCAAGAATGGAGTATGTAGCAACAATCCCATTCTGTGAATACACGAAATTCCTCCAGGTTGGAGCATGTGGCAACAATCCCTTCTGTGAATTTCATATCGGCCTTGTATTTTCGGTACTCATTATCGGTGTGGCATGACGACCGAGTGTTACTCTTACTGAGTAACACGAACCTCCAAGCACTATAATGAAACCATGTACGAAATACCCGTGATTCTCGGTGGTTGATTCTCGGTGTGTTATACTAGCCCGGTGCCCTCTCGGTGTGTTATACTAGCCCGATTGAGCCCTCTCGGTGTGTTATACTAGCCCGATTGAGCATCCATCACTTGGAACCATATAGTCTCTACGGATATGATCCGATTGCAGTCATCCAACTCCATAAGCATGATTGGATGACCACGGATCAATTCCATCACCCCAAGCATGGTATGGAATACCCAAACCAGGCCTTAGCTTGCCAAAAGAAAACCGTTCATACCAAGCATTATGACGGAAAACCCTAAATTAGGGTTTGCGGCATATTACATATGTTGCAAAGTAGTCTCAACCATCCATCTTCGCAGGTATAGATGGAGGGTCTAGATGTAGACTCAAAGGGCCCGGAGCATGTCAACACGATCACCATGAGACCGCCTACACACTTGACCAATCGGTCAAGACCAACAATGTTTGGCCGTGACAAAAATCGTCACCCAAACAAGAGGTGGCGCACGGCTTTGAAAGCCAAATTAGGGTTTCAAGCCATCACGCGCGTCCATCTTCTCGGCACGAATGGAGGGTCACAGATTAGATTAAGCAGGTCCGGTCATACCAGCATGATCACCGTGGGCCCATCTATCTCCTCATGCGGTCGGCCAACGCATATCATGCCCGGCTAATCCAAAACGCCCGCCCAAACATGCGTGGTTACACTTCCCAAATTGCATATTGATCTCGACCACTCAACTTCACCGGGTGATTTGAATGGCTTAGATCACGTTTTCATGGGATAATGGTATAGGTGTGAACACCATCCTACCACCTACACGCTGGAGTGATCGACCAAGACCGACCAAGGACGGTTGTCTTGGAACGCGTGCGGGAATATCACGCGGTTATCAACTCCTTTGTGGTAAGAAATTTCTGCGCAAACCGATCTCAACCACTCTCTTTGCCGGTCAATTTGAGTGGCCTAGATCGCGCCTTCTTGGGAAAGTGAGACATGGACGTGTACACCGGCATGCCATCAACATGCATGACCGGTCGGTCCTCTCCAAAGCCCTTCCCATGCTTGGTTTCGACCAAGCTGAAGAGTGATGCTTGCGCACCTCTTCAAAAAACCTAGTATTCATTAACTGTCACAGATGAGTGTCTCAAACATCATCTCATCCTTTCAACTTCACCAGCTTGGTTATACAACCCTGGTCAGGAGTTATTTGGTTAGTGAGGCGTCATTACCCATCACTTTACCACACCACAATGCAATACTGCACGCATAAAATACACATGATACTTCACAAGTATCGACTTTCTCGAATAACGCAGTTATTCAATTCAGCATTACATGCTATCTTTCGTGGATCCACGATCCCACATTCAGGACATCAATCATGTCACAACTGGGGGATACATACTGGGGGTATTGGTCTGGCGGTTTACGGCGTGCGGCGTGCAACGCGCCATCACAAGAACGTGTTAGGAAGTCATGGGCGGTTAGAGATGAACAGGAAAAGTGGGCAAGATTGGGTCGTGTATCACCGACACACAACTCCACTACTCCATCATTCCACTACCTCCACTTCCCACGAGAGACGTGAATGAGGCTCAAATGACTTGTATAAATAGGTTCTCCGCCCTATTTCCAAACAACAAGTTCAGACGAGACAGAAAATCAAGTGTTGATACCATTGTGTTCAAACACTCAGAGCCTCCTTACATTAACCGTAAGCCTGCTCATTTTTCTGTCACAAGTCATAAGCAAGCCAACACCTTCACAATCTCAACACCTTCTTCGCTTCCCTCCCTAAGATCAACCCCATCTCCTTCACTTTGTGACCGAAACAAGTCTGGAACGGCCATTTCTTGGTTTAGGCCGGACTTGCACAGATTGATCTCTCGAATCTACAAGCACTCACCGAGCAGTGCATTTGTTTAGGGTTTAGATTCATTCCTCATCCACACCCCGAATTACCAAATTCTGCAGGAGTAGTTTTCACCCATAAACAGTAGTAGACCTAATAACGTTTCGCAAAGGAAACTTAGGTCAACATAGGATGACTTTATCCATCAACTAGGACACGAAGTATTAGGGATTTAATTTCCCAATTGAAAGAACATCTCTATTTATAGATGTAGTTGCAGGAAATCCCACACTACACCCCTCACTAGAATTTACTCAACTAATCCATTTGAAGATGAATAACTATAGATTTTATTGATTATTTTCTTGAAATGTTTACAAAGGAAAAGACAGAGCTAAGAAATTACAATCACTCTCAATTTTATCTCTCCTAATGACTTGCTTAACAATTCAAAAAGAACTCTCTCTACAACAGACTGACTCAACCCTTTATATAGGGTATTACACAGTGGATGACAGCTAAGCTGTCCTTTATTTTCGGGAACAACTCGTGAAGTGTCGCAAGTGTACATATACAAATTCTCGCGACACTCCTAAATCTCGCTAAGTCTTCACATTCTTCTCATGTTCTGGCTGTCGTCATTCATTGCGTCATTTATTTTACTTCTCTGTGACTCCCTCGCGATATCGTTATTTATTAATCTCGCGAAGTATTGATGTCGCGATATTCTGATCCTACATCTTGCCTCTTCTCATGTCTTTTCTGCGAAGGAGAAAATGTCATGAGAACCAATATTTTAAAATGCCGCAATTGCTCATCTTTATCTCACAATTGTTCACTTTTATCCGTTTTATTCATGTACGGAATTTATTACAGGTGTTTCTTCTTCCACTCTTTTCTTGACACGTCTCTTTCAACCGTTTATTCTTGACCATTCACGTCCCATCTCGCATTAAATGCATTTGTTTTCTCGAGGATTCTCCTCTCTATATATAGTTTTCTTACCCTTCTCTTCTTCTCTTTTATTTTCCCTCTGCAACTTTCCTTCAACTTTCTTCCTCGCAATTTGCGCTCACGCTCTTGTAAACCTTCCCTTTTTTCTTTCTCTCAATCTTCAATTCTCTATTCATTCCCATATTCTAATAATGGCTTCACTTGGTCGTACATATAAACCCCTTTTTGAGGAAACTCAAAAGAAATTTCAAGAGAAAGGTTTCATCTTATCGACCATTCCTGATCAAGAGTCTTTATCTATACTTTCTGCAAAATTATTTTCTGATCATCAATGTAATGATCGAGGAAGATCATAGTCTCGCTAGGTCAAATCCTCGCAGGCCTTCCCATTCCTCTATACAATCCGAGATGCCATTATTCTATGAAATTCTTGCTCATGAGAAATTCTCATGAGCTATTTATCAATTAAGTGGCGATTGCATCCGTCTAATGGTTGAATTCGCCAAACCGTAGACTGGTAAAGGATCTTTATATCTGATGATGTCAAAGATCCTAGATTCGCAAATTTACAAATAGTATTTGAGAAGTATACCGTAGAAAACTTCTTTGCGAATTATAAAGTAATAAATATGAGAAATGATAAATCTCATTTGGGGTGCTCGATTGAAGAGAAAAGATAACATTGATGCTTGATAAGTTGCTCATGCAAGACATTGATTGGCACTTTCGGGCAAAAATAATGTTCCTCGAACTCCAAAGATGAGAAGTGGTGGGTTGTTCCTTTATTTACGAGTGGACCCTATATCGCGAGGTTCACATGTACTCCTGCGAATCTCGCATGAGACTATCATCCTTGGGAATTTAAATGGCCCGAGAAGGCAAAAGAGGTATACTTCCTATTTCAAATTTGCTTTTGCGATATTTCTTTCCTTTTATATTTACTAGATTTACAAAATCTTCAGATTACCAAATTGAAAAAGAGTTATAGTAGACGTCCAAAGCCGAGTACTCTGGCGATACTCCGATCGATCACGGATGAAGTAAGAAATACTTTCTTTTGTTATTTTAACAATATTGTTGCCTCTGTTTCTTATCTTCATTCGTGTGCGAAGGTTATTGAAAAAATAGACATTCCTGAAGCTGCGAAGGTTAAGGGCAAGGATAAAATCACTCTTCGCAAGGATAAATCTTCTGCTCCATTTTCTAAAAAACGGAAAACCCATCCCTCTTCTCATTCTAGTTCTCAAACCAGCGAGAGCTCTGATGAGGATGAAAATGAGGTTGGTACTTCCTCTGCGAAGGAGAATCACTCGACTACTTCTGCTATGGCGCAATTGTCTAGTGTTTTCTCCGATTCCATGCAAGGATTGGGAGATGATCATTTATACGCTACTTTGCGAAGCTCTCGCTAAAATTTGCGATGCCCCCTTGCTAGTGGACAATGATTCTTTTCGCGGAGTTTCCCGAACATTGACTTCCAGTTTCTTAAATGCTCTCAATGCTTTGGTATGTTCATATTCCTTTGCTTCTTTGTAATTTCGATTATAAGCTTTATCTTAACAATTTCTTTACTTTCCTTTATAGTCTGGGAGAGCTTCCTTTGTTGTTGCCTCAGATCTCGAGAAAAGACGCGACAACCTTGAAAAGAAAAATCTCCAACTCAAAGAGAAGATCCAAGAACTAGAAATGAAGTTGCGACGTCTCGCAAGAAAGATGAAAAAATTCAACGGTTGGAAGTTGAATCCACTTCTCGAAGAATAAAATATCTACTCTTCAAAGTGCAAATCAACAACTTTATGGTATAAAATTTTTACTCTTCAAGTCGTCTTTATTTTGTCATCTCGCTTTTCTTTGCACGATTTATTATTTTCATGAGACATATATAATCTCTCACGAAGAAGCCATTCTTCTCCATTCATTTCCGAGCCTATGGATAATGATGTTCTTCTCACTCTCATCTCAACGAATCTTTAAGTAGTTCGTCAAACAAAGTTGATTCCTTTCCATTAAATGAACTTCAAGCCAAATATCGTCTCTTAGAGATTGAGCATAGATCTAGTTTAGGTTTAGCCAACCGATTTAAACAAATGTATCTTGATTCACATAAGAAAACCAAAACTTTAAGGAAGAAAAATAGTGGCCTTATAGATGACAAAGACCGCATTGCTAATAAAGGTGCACAAGCATTAGCAAAATTTCAAAAATCTCTTCTCGAAGTACAAATTGAACGAGATGAATCTCTTCGTCAGAATGCCATACTTAATGAGCGAGAAGATCAAATTCGTTCGCTTCTCATTATAAATAATGATGATGAATTCGCTTGGGCTGCGAAGGTTCTAGATAATGCCAGGAATAACTTAGGTGTTGATGTTAGCCTTCATGCCGAGCATAATGCCTTGGTTAAAGATATGATATATCGACGAGAGAAGGTTGTTTATTATTCCTTTTTACTTTATTACTCCTTTCTTACGTAGTATTGGTATTAACTTATTGTCACTTGTTTTGCGAAGCCGAGAGAGGAGATTTCAAGACAAGAATTGAAGAACTTGAATCGAAAAAGAGCAACTCGCAAATGGCCTTTCTCTTCGCGACATCAAATATTCCAAGTTGAAGAAAACAAGCGCAAGCTACGATGGCGAATTTTAATAACGATGTTGTTCGTTTTCGCAATCAAACTATTGAAACAGTTTGCAATGATCACCGCATTCCTCTTAGTTCATATCCTTGTCTTCGCGATGATATTCTGAAGATATGCCTTTCTCGGATGTCTCGATAGTGAAGCTAGCGAAGAAGAAGAATCGGCGAAAAGAATGATGGAATTGAAGAATCGACAAAGAAGAAGAATCCTCAAAGAAATAACTTCTTTTTCTTCTTTCGCTTCTTGTAATATTTGTATATATACCCTTTTAATCTTCTATTTCTATAACCCCTCATTGTAAATTTCTTGGATTGCTAAATATGAATTCAATCTTTGTTTTCTTTACTTGCGCATATTAATCAAGCAATTCTTCTTTGTAATTCAATTTGACTTGTCATTATGAATACATAAATCTATCATGTGGAAATGAATAACAAGATTTTATCCTATTCATTCCCATACTTGCCTCTGTTATTTATTTTCAAATGAGAGATTTGATCAATTATCTCTGAGTAATGAAATCTCCGAATTTTGACCTTATTGTTGGTAACTTTATGAAGAAATATATTCGTTTTCGCAAGCTTATTTGCTTCCTCAATTTTTTGTATGGCTATATCTTTATTTATGTTGAAGTTCATCATTGCGACAAGATCGCAGGACGTCTTCACAAATGAAGAAATCTATTGATCTTGCCTTATCATTTCTTGTGTGGTCTTATTTTGCCTTCCTAATTAAAGGTCTTATTTCGCCACCCCTCGTTGCGACAAAATCGCGGGGACGTCTTTACATTTTCATGTAATGACCCATTGACCTTGTCTTATCATTTCTTAAGTATTTTTGCCTCTGCAGGATATTTTATTTGCGACAATATGACAGGCTTAAATACTCTTGCGAATGTAAAATCCCATGACATTGCCGTCTTGCGACGAAATCGCGGGACGTTTTTACATTTTCATGCAAAAACCCATTGATCTCGTCTTATCCTTGCGTTAGTATTATTGCCTCTACGGGATCATCGCACAAATATGACAAGCCTAAATTTCCTTGCGAAAATAAAGCCTCATGACATTTGCGTCTTTTGACACTTATCAGCTCCCTAATGGAGGGTGCCGCCCTTATCTTCTCCCTGATTGCCCCTTCAAGGAGGCATACATCGGCCATACAAGACTAGCTCCTCCCATCCGGTCTTAACAACATCCAGTTGTTTTTGCAACCTCTTATCCCTTATACCTATATGGTTTATGGTTACGAGAGGCGCACCCTAAGTGGAGTTTTCTTGGGCCGAGTGCGGCATATACCAAGACTTGCCAAGAATGGGAGAGACACTTCAAATGCCCCGGGCACTCTTGGCTCAACCGTGAACCCCGGCGCCTTGAGCATACACTGACTCCTTGGAAGAGACCCTCGGGCGTCCAACCAGGGTATAACCTTATATATATAGTTGGAAATCCAAGGTATCTCTCAGGATAGGCTTTCATGGGCCCCAAATCTCCATGACTCGGGTTCCGGGAGCGGTGTAACCTTTTCACTGAGCCATGTCAAGAGATACCCCCTTATATGATGCACTTTAGGTCTTACATTTGCCTCTTGCGAAATATCATTCGCGAACTAGGGTGTACGCCATAAAGGTTCGTCCCATTCACTCACTCTTTCATTTTTGTTAATTCATTCAATCATTCATTTCGTTTTTGAAGCTATCGCACAATCTTACATTGTTTAATCATTTTTGTTTTTCAATTCTTCAATCAAATTGTCATACATTCTTGATGGCGAAATACTCGCATATTTCTTCTTCAATTATTTTTTCTTCCTCTTACCCTTAACATGCTTTTGTTATTGCTTTTTGATGATTATTCATTTCTTACACTTTTTGCTCCTGCTACTCTCTGCCTATGCACCATTCAAATCTCTTAATGATTCCTTTCCATCATAATTTTCAATTGTTTTCATGCACTTGTTTCGTAATGTATCTTCTCCTCTTACATCAATGGCATCCACCATCAATCTTTCTCTTCTTTGTTCATCTTTTGCATGTTGCTTCCAACCCTTTCTTTTTGCAGCTCTCTCTTCGCAACTCTCCACGTCGATCTCATAGCATTTTTGTCCTTCCGTCCAATCTCCCTTTATAATTCCGACACCGCTAGGATGAGGAAATTTTATGCATTGATGATAAGTCGACGCTACGCCCAGAATTTCATGTAACCATGGCCTTCCGATCAATACATTATAAGGGGACTCCACATCGACTACACAGAACAAAATCCCCATTGATAATCCTTGCAAGGGTATTCTCATATGAACTTCTCCTTTAGGCTTATTCGCTGTGCCATTGAAACCATATATCTTATACGTCGAAGGTATCAATTATTCATCCTTCCCCCCATAGTCTTGTAAGTATGGTAGAAAAGAATATTTACTGAGCTCCCCGTATCAATTAAGATTCTATTGATCGCCCAGCAATTCTCTGCTTCGTCGTCTTCGCCATTTACAGGTTTTGGATTAATTTCCAATTTTACAACCAATGGGTTGTCATGCGTCTCTCTGCCTTGGGGAATCTCTTTGCGGTGAAAGAAATAATTTGCATTTTCCATTCTTTTAAGCTGCGATGTCTTCGCAATGTTCATCACTTCTTTATTATTAGCATCCCTCGCGAAAACCCTATCGAGAACATTATCATGAAAATCTTCAATTGTTCGGTAAGAGTGTACAATGGAGTTGCAAAACAAATTTTTAGCTTTCGATCCAACTTCTATTACGAATGTTTCTTTCCCCTTTCTTTGAATTTGTTCTGTGCATTTACGGTGGTGGTGGTAATGGTTGAACCTTCTCTTCACTTTTTAGAAAATGACTCGGCTTTCCTTGGTCAATCATTCGAGGATGATTCTTTTTATATTTCTGCGAGTCATTTGTTAAGTGCCCATGAAAGCGGTGGTAAGAACAGAACTCGTGACTTCTATCACTTGGTGGTGGCTCATTCCCCATGTTCCATGGCGCGGGTATGTTTTCCATCAAGAGTATAGCTTCCCATATTTTTTCAACACTAGTATTTAATGGTGGCATTTTGATTTCTTCCCATACTACTCGTGACGTCGCTGCCCTCCATGAAAATTCGCCTTTGACTTCCATAAGTTTCTTGCGGATGATCAAGTCTTTGAATTTTGTTATTGCCGCCACGGTTGTAGTAGTTCCTTTCTCTCTCAAATTCTTCTTGATCACGGCTTCCCATGGCTACTATCTTTGGCTGTCCATCATCTATTATCCTTTCTTGTTGACCTTGCGAAGTGCTCGCCACCGTGTTTATCAATTTGGGTAATAAACTTGCATTCGCATCGTTTGAATTTGTATTCGCAACTGGGTATGATTCCATCTCGTTTTGCCTTTCCTCTAAAGCAACATATTCCTCCTGAAGTTCTCGCAACTCAGTCATTGTAATTGTATTCTTAACTCTAAAGATTTGAATATATAACAAATTGGTTGCGAACATAGCGTTTATGAATGATAAAATGAGATATCTTTCATCCAATCGTCCGACCATCTCGCTACACATCGTCTTCCATCTCACGGTTAAGTGTCTTAAACTTTCGCCAACTCTTTGTTTCAGCCCAAATACATCTTCAATTCTGGTCGCGAGGAGTTGTTACTTATATATGCCCCTAAGAATATAGCTTGTAAATGGTTGAATGACGTGATTGTGTTTCTTGGTAAACCCTCAAACCATTTCAGTGCTTCTCCTGTTAAACTTGATGCAAAATATTTGCATAATATGGCATCATGATTTTCCCATTGCAACATACATCTTACATACGCTTTGATATGTTGTATTGCACAAGTTGTTCCATCAAAAATGTTGGTTAATGCGGGTAAATTGCACTTTGGAGGTATTCCTCCCAACTGCACCTCTAGTGTAAAGGGGTTTTCGTGGCTTCTTCGATGGCCTCATCCAATTGTCTTCTTCCTCCTCCTCTTCTATTGTTCAACATTCCTCTCATCTCTCTCGCCAACTCTCTTAAGATTTGTTCATTTACATCAGGGTTCGAATTTATTGGTCTTTTTAGCTCTGCCTCTCTCCTTCTGCGTTCATGTCTATCTTGATTTTCTTGTTCAAACATTTTCTTCTCTTCTTTCTCTGCGACTTTCTCCTCCATCTCGTTCACGAATTTGCACACCATTGTATCTATCATTTTCTCTTCTTGGTTGTCTATCAGCTCTCCTTTGTATTCTTTCATATTCTTCATTGATATTTCCATTTTTGCGATTTTGCTCGCGCCTTCTTTCTCGATTGTCATGATTGTTCTGCCGAATTGCTTCCTCCAATTCCCGTTCTTTCATTTCTACTCTTAACCTTTCCCTTTCGCAAGCTAGACGCGCTTGTTCAATATAATGCTTTTCGATGTCATCTTCAATCTCCTTTTGTTTCCTCTGTGTTTCTCTCCCATGCAATATTCTTCTTCCTTCTTCCTGATTTTCTTCATCAATTAAACCATTCTGCTGCCCATTTCCTTGATTTCCGTTATTTTGGACATTCTGTAAAATCTCAGGACGTGGAATACACACTATTTCCCTTCTTTCGCAACATCCTTCACCGAGATTTGGCCCTCTTTCTAGATTTTCTTCATTAACATTTTCTATAGGTAATATTCTCCTCATATCATCTCTAACCGATCCTGATCTTGATCTGGTATTACTTCTCGACCTCCTATTATGTAACCTCATATTTTCCATTCTTAACTCATGGTTTTGCCTTGTTAAATTTGCGCGTTCTTCCGCTTCTAATCGCCTTTCTTCATTTATTGTTTGCCTCAACGTTTCTAATGCTGCGATTTCTTCATTTCTATGAATTGTTTCTCCCATCTCTTCTTGATTTCTTTCCTCTTGTCCATTATTTATCAATTGTTGCACTTCCTCTCTCTCTTTCTTCCTAGAATTTGATCTCCATGTATGCACACTCACCCTATCATAATCTATTACTCTATTGGTCTTTGGTTGAATTGGTGGTTGAATTGGTGGTTGAATTTGGCCTTTTCTCTATCTCTTGCGTTTATTCTTGATGGTTCACCTACTTCATTTCTCCTTTCTCCAGCTAATCTCCCGCTTCTCCTTACAATTGTTGGTTGTTCTGATGCATTCCTTCTTCTAGCCATTTCTCAATTTTAGTAAATTGTTGAAAAATATTCGAAATTTCTTTCTTGTTACTCCTGATTCTTTCAATTCACAAGGTTGATCTTCTACTCAGTCCCTGTTTATAGCGCATATGTAGTTGCAGGAAATCCCACACTACACCCCTCACTAGAATTTACTCAACTAATCCATTTGAAGATGAATAACTATAGATTTTATTGATTATTTTCTTGAAATGTTTTACAAAAGAACAGAGCTAAGAAATTACAATCACTCTCAATTTTCTCTCTCCTAATGACTTGCTTAACAATTCAAAAAGAACTCTCCCTACAACAGACTGACTCAACCCTTTATATAGGGTAGTACACAGTGGATGACAGCTAAGTTGTCCTTTATTTTCGGGAACAACTCGCGAAGTGTCGCAAGTGTACATATACAAATTCTCGCGACACTCCTAAATCTCGCTAAGTCTTCACATTCTTCTCATGTTCTGGCTGTCTTCATTCATTGCGTCATTTATTTTACTTCTCTGTGACTCCCTCGCGATATCGTTATTTATTAATCTCGCGAAGTATTGATGTCGCGATATTCTGATCCTACAATAGATGTTCAATACCAAGGGTTGCTTGAAATTCAAGCTAAGATAACTTGAAATTCAAGTAAACACTTTATTTGTTTAGATGAAACTCTAATTAGGGATTTCAAGTAAGCATGTGTAAATAATCTTTAATCACATAAAAGAATGTACACAATGGTTTGGTACGTGAAACGCGTATAATGAATGTCTTTTTGGCAAAAAATCCTTATAACTAAAAGCAATTTGATGTTCATTTAAACACTTAAGAATTTAATCATGATAGTTTTAGAGCACTGCTCGGTCGAACTCGCAAGCATTGCTATCTCAATCTTGTTTGTGAAGTTTAGTTGCTAAAACTATTAGTCTTGATTTCTAGTCTACTTATAGCTAAGTCTCGGATTAGGATAGAATGTGTAGTTGAGTTCTAGACTTCACAACGTTCATCGATTGAAGACGAAGAACTACTAAGGGGAGCTTTTGGAACTTCAATAACAAAAAGTATGTGGAGACTTGAACTCATCTATCACTCAAAAGTAAGGGTGCACATGGTACGGTTCGGCTCGGTTCTTGACGAGACCGAGTACCTGTACCTCCCTAGCCTCGGTTCCAAAATTTTGGACCGGTACTTGTACCTTGTACCTCGGTTCCGGTACCATTCGGTACACGGCCGGTACCAGGTACGGTTCCGGTACCAGTCGGTACTTTTCCAGACATAAATATATGTCTTTTTCTCCGACAATCTAAGTACCTATTTTTAACCTATTTTTCAATATATTAAGTAATACTAATATCTCAAATTCTCATTCAAAGCAGCAACTAATAAGTAGAAATATTACTAGCAAACCAAACAAATAATGTCTTGAAAATCTGAAAAAAGAAGTTGCAATAGGCAGTACTGTAGCACACAAACTGACAAACACACACACTAAAGTCTGGAAAATCAGAAAAAATAACAAGTAGCAGTAGGAAGTAGCCACAGACACACACACTAAGTCTTGAAAATAAGAAAATCTAAAAAAAGAACAACTAGAAGTGAAGCTAGTGTTGCAGTAGTCTTAAATCTTGATCTTCTAATCCATGTCAGCAGCACTTATGGTGTCATCAGTGTTGATAGGACCAAGTAACTTATTTGCAAAAACAAATAATAACAGTTATATACTATTAGACTATATCTATTACTTCCAAACACAAGTAATAATGTAATATGTTACCTTCTTCAATTTCAACATCATCATCTGGTATGTAATCAGATAGAAGATCAAGTTGTATTGGCTTCCTTAGCCAACTATGTGTGCAAAGCAATGCCTCAACTGTCCTTGTAGATAAAGAGCTTCTACAAGGACTTAAGACTCGCTTTCCTGTGCTAAAAGCAGATTCAGAGGCAACAGAAGACACAGGAATGGCTAATATGTCCTTAGCGATATGTCCAAGTATCTTATACTTTGTACTGTTGGTCTTCCACCAACCCAATAAGTCAAACACTATTAGTGCATTCAAAAAATTACAGATGCTTAAACATTGCAAACCCTTAGAAGATTTTGATGCTTAAACATTGCAAACCCAAATGATAAAAGATTTTGATTGCATCCACACCATACCCATCATTAAATCATTTTATTGAACCTAAGAGAAACAATCAAGTTTCCCAAAATCAAATCTAAGCAATAAACAAAGAAGAACACATACCCCTCAACTGGATCAGTTCTTCAGGCTTCTCCTCTGAAATTCTACACCCAGTATTCTGAAGAAAAAAAAAAACAAATTAAAAACAAAAATCTGTCAATCTCAATCACAGGCATACAAAAATTAAAAACAAATTGAACAAAAAAGATGAAACAAATCAGGTGATTAAGAAAAAAAGAAATAAGGAATTTTCAGTAAAGATTACTTACCCCGTGATTAAGATTCTGTAATTGTTCTTCTTTTTTTCTTCACACCGGAATTATAAAACAGGCAAAAACTGTAGTACAAAGAGATACAAACTCAGTTTGATGAAGAAACGAAGATTTGAGGGTTTTTTTTTTACTTAACTTTGGTAGAGAATGGGTTAATAGAGAAGAAGTTATTCTCCTTCTCAGAGAGAGGAGACGAGAGAAAAAAAAAAGGGAACTGAAACCCTAACCCTATTATGTTAGTTTATGTACCCCCCTTTAATCTAACGGCTAATATTGATCCCTTATCCCCTAAATCTAACGGTTTTTATTATTCGGGACTTTCGGTCCGGTACAACACGATACTTGTATTGGACTGTGTACCTGTACCCCCAGACCTCGGTTCCTATTTTTTGGACCGGTACCTGTACCTTGTACCTCGGTTCGGTCCAAAACCAGGTACGGTTCCACCGGTTCGGTCCGTCGGTCCGGCTCGGTTCCTGTGCACCCTTACTCAAAAGTGTATCTACTCTATCACTTATTTGAGACAAAAGTCGCATAGCTACATAGACTTTAAGTATACACATTTGATATTTCGAGCTGAGTTTAACTCGCTTACATATTTCTCAAAATATATGTTGGTAAGCTTTCGCGTTAACCAAGTTCATCTTATATTCTTGACAAAAGTCAAAAGATTATCATGCGAAAATCGCCTGGTAACATATTATATGATTTCTGTGAAACAATGTTTTGGTGTAGACTCTGAATGTTTCGTATTGATCATTTGATCACTTGAAAATTGCTTTGAAGCTAATAGTATGTGTGCGACAGCTATCCCATCTTCTAACAATGTTTCAATGATTGAAATGGGAGTTTAGAACAATTAACCATTGATTGGATATAACACAGTATGCGTACTTGTATGCTAGTTGAACCATAGTACGCACACAAGTATGCGTATTGGTTTGTTAGTTGAAGTCCGGGAACTTAGTATGCATACATGTATGCGTACAGACGTAACAGTTCAAGTCCGGGAATTCAACTGTGTTTGGTTGTACGACAGTATGCGTTCATGTTCGCATACCGGCAAACCTAGACCAAGTCCGGCCACTAAGGTATGCGTACCCGTTTGCATACTTGAGTGGGTTATGTTCTAAAATCGGTTTATTCATGAACTAATATATTTATAAAATAAGGAATGCAATCTTTTGAAAACCGTGACTATGATGTTGATAAATTGATACAAGTTAATCAAAATCGATTTTGCTTCAATTGTGTCTTGTATACTTCTATGAGAGTATAAACAATTGAACAACTCTATAACTAGTTTCATTTGAGTCATTTGAACTAGTTGTGATTAAGATGAACAAGTTTGATATGAAAGTGTTCATATGGCTAATTTCGGTTAACTATTGTTGAGCCAACCAAGTGTACACGTTTAGGTACGGTTACCCATATCTAAATGAAGTCACTTTTTATTTGTGTGTAACAAGATAAGTTATATCCACTACGGGAAAAATCATCATTGACGACACTTTATTAGCGTTGTAGTACCCCTACGACAACGCTTTTTTATGTATTGTGTAGGTGGGGTATTGTAGAAAGTCCAAGCTTTTCTACAATACTTGAATATGAGTTGTAAAGTGTGATGTGATTCATGGTTCTACAATATTTTCCTGAAGTTGTGATTTTCTTTCGATTTTTTTTGAAAGCCTAACACAACCCTTGATTGTGTTGTAGGAATATCTTGGACAACACAAGTTTTGTATCGTGGAAACATATGTAACAACAAATACTAGTATTATGAATAAGATTTGCACGTCACTTGTGTGAGTTTGTGGAACTATCTTGGACAACACATAGTTATGTTGTAAAGAAACTTTTTTCGCAATATCTGGGTTGTGTAGTTGAAAACTGGAAGACAACATCTATTTGTATTGTGAATACTACTGTCATTACACTTCCTAGAGTTGTACAACTATCCTGAACAACTCCTACTTATGTTGCAAAATTTGTTTTTACAATTATTGTGGTGAGTAGTAAATGTTTTTAACACAACACTTATTAGTATTGTGATTATGACAGTTAGTACACTTGTTGGAATTGTAAAACTACCATGATACAACTATACTATGTGTAGTAGAAATTTTGTAACACCACTCTTACTAGTATTGTATGACTATCTTGGACAACACAAGTAAGGTATCTTAGAAACATATAAAACCAAAGTTATTATTATTATGAATAAGATTTGCACGAAAGTTGTATGAGCTGTGGAACTATCTTAGACAACACATAGTTATGTTATAAATAAGCTATTTCACAATATCTGGGTTGTGTAGTGTAAATCTCTAACACAACTGTCTATATGTCAATAAGGCCCTACATATATCACTTTTGGCACTTTGTTTATGTTGTGAAATGTGAAGAAACAACAACTAGATTAAACTGAAACATAAAATGGCTCTGAAGATGAAAGATTCATTGAAATTAAACCAAACCCAGTGTAACAACATTCACATACCCATGTAATATAGACAAAAGATACAAAAAGTAGCAGTGATGATGTTTGTTACCAAAAGTTAAGTCTCAAAGATGATTTAAGAAGTCTACTGGTAGGAAATTCTATCCTTGGGCCATGTGATAAAATTTGAAACAGCGTCACCAACATATTTGACTTCTTCTGTCGCCTTGTAGACATGAGCATCCTCCACATAAGCAACCTTCACACATACAGTGTAGGCTCCAAGACCTATTGGCATTCCATGTATCGCCTTACTTGGATCTGTTTCAGCAATTTCAGCCTCCGCAACCACCTCGCCCTCCTTGTACCCGGCTTAACGACTTGCAAGCTTGGAATCTCTTTGGCACTTGGACCTCATTTGGTCTGGCGACAGGACTTGGAGTGGTATGAGTTGAGTCTCTTTCATTGCAGAGAACAATCTGCTAGTGCTAGCCTCCTGGTTGTTCTTTGGCTTTTGGAGTTGACTGCGAGAGGGTGAGACTCCATTGCAAACACATCTTGAGTTCCTTTCCTATATTAAGACCAGATCAGCAAGTATGAGGTTCACAATCAAGTTTGAATTCATCAATAAAATGAGAACTAATAGAGCACAAGTTAAATTCTCACCTCTAACTCGCACCGGTACCGATCATTCGAGTGCTCTATAGGATTCCGACACTCTGTAATCATCAATTTATAGTGGGATTGGGCAGCAATCTTTTTACGTGTCGCTCCAAAACCAATTCCTTTAACTCTCCTGTAGTTTTCCTCGCCAAAGGCCTTTGCAAGAATATCATCTGTCACGGATGATCCACCATCGACACCATGCTCGCTCGGCTTTTTCAAGTATCTCCTGTTTAAGTGTGTAAAACATCAGATATTTTCGCATTTTTGAAGCACCCACATAAACCACACAAAGGAAGAGGAGAAGATTTCTTACAAAAGCTTCTACAACACCAGGATTTGGAATCTTTCCTTTGCCTTTGTCTATGACCACGTTTCCATAAACCGTTTGCATCAATCTCCTTGGTTGTGTTTAGTTCTTTTTGCTGCCAAATAAATGTATCAATACATGACAATCATCAAGAATAGCATAACAACATGGTATTAAAGTCATGATACATGCTAAGAAGAAACTTGGTCGATTTTTAAGATCCAACCATGTAAAAAACTTCTCATACGCCTTGAAAATAAAACAGTTAACACATTAACAAAACAAAAGACCGCATAAAGAGAAGTATCGTATTAGCTCTAGCTAATACGGTTAAGCCATCATTTGGGCAATCAAAACCATCACCTCATTATACGGAATGCTTATAACCAAAATGAAGGAAAACAATAACAAAGAAACAAAGAAGAGATTCATTCAGGGCATCATATCTCGGTGTTAAATCAAATGAATATTTAAGTATGCATACTTCATATGGCGGCACAAAGAGAATCTAAGACCTAAACCAATCTTTGCTCTCGGCAAGCTCCGTTGAAAATGTAGCTAACACACGGGGTAGTTCTCATCCGATCTAGAATGAGATTTAATTATCGACTCGAGGTGTTTCGTACCAAGGCAACATCGAGAAAAACATGCTCTATCCATAACATACAACTTCCAGGCACACACTCTTTCTAATCCATAAGATGCTTATCGGATCGAACTCGTGATGGATAATGTATAACAATAATATAGTGTATACGTAAATAAGAAATGAATAGATTATACATCCATCTTACCTTTTTGGGGTTAGCATGACAAAGATTCTTTGGATAACTACTCATCTTTTCCTTGGAACCTAGTGTTAGTAGAGGTTTGTGTATAAGCATGCATGTAAGTAAGTGTTTGTAGCACTTGGTTCCAATTGATATGAACTCCCAAACATTCATATAGATGAGAGATAAACGCATGAGTAAACCGGTGACAATATTACAAATATCTTCATGTGAGAGCACAAGACAACCAAATTCTCTGTGTGACTCATGGAATTTCACATATTACGGCTATGTCAAATTATGTATGCTAGTCTATACCACAGGTCGTGATCTGAATTATGAAATGATCCATCATAAACAACTTTACAATCCACAACCGATTAAAAGGCCGAGAGATCAACCTATACGAAATAACATAAGCATCTAAATGTTTGCAATTGCATAAATAATGTCACAATAACCAAACAACCAAGCAATTATATTTTTAACAACTCAATAGATTTCACGTGGTGCACATACCAAGGCCTCCTCCAATCGCGCGAAACCTTGTCGACTTATGGTATGTGGGGTGGTGTGTTTTGAACGCTTTTCTTGCATTATTAGTCTTTTGACCTGAAAAGAAAAATAGAGACATCATTTGACAGACTTTAAAGTTTTTAATACAAATATAAAGTCATTCGTTATAATAGAAAAACTTACTCGAAATCAGCGAGAGGTTACATGTTTCACAAATTCTTCCCACTCCCTATTGTCATGGTCTTGGGCATTAGCTTTTCCAGCCGTTTCTCTCTTTCTTCCCCTCGGAGCCGATCAAAAGCATCAAGCACCAAACCAGCTTTTCTTGACCTTGCTTCTCTAAGATAAGCTCCCATTTTTTGAAATAGTAATCTTTGTAACACTCAGGCACAATGAATCGGTTCTACAAATAAAAGTAAATAAATTGAATTAGAATACGCTATGTATTAAATAATTATTGACTAAACGAAAATAGATAAAGAGTTATGAATTACAGTACCATTACTATCTTCCATATGTTTTCTTTGGCTTGAACAGGACAAGTCTCCAATCTGTGAAAGTTAACGGAAGTTTCCGAACAAGCACCCCTAGCACTTTGGCCGGTTGAACAGGATGGATCGCCAATCCATTTGTTCATTAGTGTTGAAGGAAACTGGTCTCTTCGGCTCAAGAGAATCTAACTTCAATGCGTGCATCTGGGTTGGGCCACGTGGAACATACTTTCTTTTCTTCACTTCTTTTCCTTCTTCACCTTCCTCATTATCAGATCTATTACCATTCTCCAAATCCTTATCCACATCATTTGGATTTTCCTCTTCCTCTTGTTCTTCGTCTTCTTCTTCCTCTTCCTCTTCCTCTTGCAAATCTGCAAGCGAGTCATTTGGATCCCTCAATGAGAACATTCGGACATGGGCTGTGCTTTGCTGTGTCGATTCCGATTTACTTTCTTTTGGTGACTTGAATTTTCAAGTATCTCCTTTATAGAGATTAGAATGAGACTCGTGGTTCTTTGACTTTGCGGGTGGAGCACTTTGATTGGTTTAACACCTTCTTCTTCGTGTTGCTTGTGTCTTTGTAGCTAGTGATGATGAGTATCCAATTCGTGTTGTCGCCGCTTTAGAGTTGTTGCAACATCATGTTAAGTAACTTCTTGTACCTTGGTGAAGTTCGCCTACTTACAGTGAAGGCGATGGTTGGATCAGTTGGTGATGACAGTTTAGCACTTTGCGTCCGTCGACGACGCTTTGGAGTCGTTGTTGGTAATTCAGTTGGAGAAATTACAGCAGTTGGTTCTGTAACTTGCTTTGTCCTTGGTGATCGCCTTACTTGAATAATATTAGAAGATGGTTCGGCATTATCAGTTTGGGACTTGTTATTTATCAGAGATGCTTCATCAGTGTTTGCTTTGTTTTTCATCTGCAACAACCATAGCTTAGTTAAAATGAGAATCTATATGGAAATTTGTTTACACTGCAATTGAGATGACAAGTCTTAACCTTTATTGCCAACCGCTTGACCGGCTTTTTCTTTACTGCTTCCTTGCTAGTCTTCATTATTGTAGTTATGCCTTGCAAAAACAGAATTCAATTATCAATATGGCTCAAAAGCTAACACAAAACCATCATTTCATATCCAGAGCATGAACTCTTGTGCATATCAGTAGTCGTCCCAGACTCAAAGAAACACATCCCAATTGCCAATATTTGAACACATACTCTTAAAAAGCAATGATGACACTTAAAGACATTGTCCACAAGTGTTATTAACCAATATCACTTAAAGAAAGATGGTTTTGGACAGTAAGTGTTGGACCTTAAAACGGTACTCATTATGGGTATTTACAACAATATAAGAAAAACTGAACAACAAGTCAGTTGATAATAACTGACACACTCAAGTTGATTTGTGCATCCTTATCATTTCAAATAATTATCATCAACCAAAGAAAAAAAATTGAGTTGATTTGTGCATACTTATTATCAATCAAAGCATGTTAAAAAATGAGTTGATTTGCATAAATGACCCAACTGAACCCAATAGCTATCTATCATGTTAAAGAAGCTATCTTGACCTAAAAAAGAAGCTATACAGAACATAATGACCTAGCATATCAATTCCCTAGAATCATCATAAAAATCACATCTATACAGAACATATTGACAAACTAACATATCAAATCCTATTAACAATCAAATCCTACTATCATTTCAAATACTAAATAAAGCATGTGAATAAATCAAAATCATTTGATACACACAATTTGAGTTGACACACTCTAGCAAGGAAAGAACACGAGTTGATAATTATTGACACACATACTTATTATCATTTCAAATACTTATATATCATCAACCAAACATATTAAACATACCAAACCTCAAGTATACAGAACATATTAAAATCAAATCAAGTGTAACACATGACAAAGAAAAAAATCTCTCTGAGAACATACCAAACCTCATTCATCATAAACAACTAGTACTATTAACAGAAAGTACTAGAACATGAGCTATAGGGACAATCATCATATCATAAAGACCAAATACTAGAACATGAGCTACTGAGAGACAAAAACTTCAAAAAGACCAAAATTAAAGACCTAAAATCAAAAATCCCCAAAATTAAACGGGACCCAATTTAAATTTCATCATAGAAACAAGAAAACTTAAGTTGCATGTTAAGACCTAAAATTTACGAGAGGAAAAAAACTACCCAAAATTAATAAATCACTAAAAAAGAGAAAACTATAACAAAAATTACTCTTAAGATTTGATAGTATGAGAGATTCTTACCCCTAGGTGAGATCTGATTGAGTTCGAGAAATTAATCCTTTGAGTTTCTGCTTTGAATAGATTGAGAGATTGCTTCGAGTTAGGGTTTTTTGATTATGGGTTATCTTATGAGAGATTTAGAGATCGAGATATTGCTTAGAGTTAGGGTTTTCGATTATGGGTTATCTTTTGAGAGATTTAGAGATCGAGAGATTGCTTCTGAGTTGCAGGGTGAGAGAGTTATTTTTTTTTTTTTTTTTGGTGAAGAGGGTTTTCGTTTTTTGTGAAGAGGGATTTCTTTCAGTGATTTTGGGGAAAATTTGGATGTCTTTAGAAATTTGGGCGCGTCTAGAATTTGGCTGAAAAATTAGGGGGGAATAAACTCTGGAGAAGACACGTTGCGTTAGAATATTGTCTGAAAATTCCTCAGTCTGACACGTGACCAAAATTGGGCGGGCTTTTGGGGCGGGAGAGACACAATTTTGTGATTGGAGAGAACAAAAGCATACGGATTGGTAAAGAAACACAAACCAAAAGGCTTCCCACCGTTAGATATTAGTTATTTTTGCACCCCTCATTTTGGTACGTTAGATTAGAGAAAATTCCCAAAAAAACAACCATAAACAAATTCATTGATTGGTCTAAGGAAAAGCATACGGATTGACAAAGAAACACACTTTAAGAATTCTCAGAAACCTTAAACGAACACGAATTCGTCAAGTTTGAGAAAGAAACTGGCTCCGAGATCGAAACGGCCACGAGAGGCCACGAGAGGATCACTATAAATCTGAGAATTCGTAAGAACGATGAATCACACCATTTATTGGTAAGATTTGAACTTCAAATGTGGTATAACGACATACAAACTATGAACCGAGAAGTTGCGGGAGGGGTTCAGACTTCAATCAAACTATGATATAATACATAATCTAAATCAATAAATATGAAGCTCAGTGTCGATTCGAACTTCAAATGTGATATAATGGCATACAAACTATGAACCGAGAAGCTCCGGGAGGAGTTCAGACTTCAAACTCATCATAATACATAATCTAAATCAATAAATATGAAGCTCGGTGTCGATTCGAACTTCAAATGTGATATAATGGCATACAAACTATGAACCGAGAAGCTCCGGGAGGAGTTCAGACTTCAAACTCAACATAATTCATAATCTAAATCAATAAATATGAAGCTCCGTGTCGATTCGAACTTCAAATGTGATATAATGGCATACAAACTATGAACCGAGAAGCTCAGGAAGGAGTTAGGACTTCAAACTCAACATAATTCATAATCTAAATCAATAAATATGAAGCTCAGTGTCGATTCGAACTTCAAATGTGGTATAACGACATACAAACTATGAATCGAGAAGTTGCGGAGGGGTTCAGACTTCAAACTCATCATAATACATAATCTAAATCAATAAATATGAAGCTCAGTGTCGATTCGAACTTCAAATGTAATATAATGGCATACAAACTATGAACCGAGAAGCTCCGGGAGGAGTTCAGACTTCAAACTCAACATAATTCATAATCTAAATCAATAAATATGAAGCTCAGTGTCGATTCGAACTTCAAATGTGGTATAACGACATACAAACTATGAACCGAGAAGTTGCGGGAGGGGTTCAGACTTCAAACTATGATATAATACATAATCTAAATCAATAAAAATGAAGCTCATAGTCCGATTCGAACTTCAAATGTGATATAATGGCATACAAACTATGAACCGAGAAGCTCCGGGAGGAGTTCAGACTTCAAACTCATCATAATACATAATCTAAATCAATAAATATGAAGCTCGGTGTCGATTCGAACTTCAAATGTGATATAATGGCATACAAACTATGAACCGAGAAGCTCAGGAGAGGTTGGACTTCAAATTCAACATAATACATAATCTAAATCTGTCATGTTTGGACTTTCGACTTCAATTATCATCGGAGTTAAACCCGAGTCTCTGGTTAGGATGAACCGGAGACGAATTCTCTCATGTTTGGACATTCTTCCTTCAATTATCATTGGAGTTAGACCTGAGTCTCTCGTTAGGATGAACTGGAGACGAAATCTATCGTATTTGGGCATTATGACAAAATCTATCATATTTGGGGATTTCTTCACCAACTTCCTCATCACCACACAAAGTTGAAGATTACCTCCACCAATTTCCCAAAGGTATGTTATGCAGTTCGATCTGTAACCCATATCTAATTTTAGGATTTTTTTTTGATTTTTTTTTAGTTGTATTAAAATCTGTTTTTTGAACTACGATTTGCATTATATTCTAATCATTTTTATTTGAGATTTTTTTATTTATATTTAATTCAGTTTGCATTCAACCCAAAATAGTTTTTTGCAGAACCAGACACCAAAATGTTTTTTTTTTTTTTTTTTTTTTTTTTTTTGCAGAATTGAAAATATTTTTGCAGAACGAAACTCCAAAATAATTTTTTGCAGAGGTGAATTTTTTTTAGCAGAATTGAGAAAATTTTCGCAAAAGGGAGAAAATTTTATCATATCCCTACGACGATGTTTCTTAAGAGTTGTAGAAAAATTTCATCATAACCATCCATTTCCATCTACAACCATCCATTAATTTATTCTTTTTCTTTAATTTCTTTTTTTTTTTTTTTTTTACTAATTGTTACATCTATTTTATTTAATAAATTTCTCAACAAAGTGTTACATGTTAATTTCTCGTTCCTTATAATAATCCAATTTTTAATATAACCATGATAGCATCATGACCATCCATTCATTTATTCTTTAATAATTTCTAATAATCTTTTTCATCTACAACCGTTCATTCCTTTTTTTTTTTTTCTTTTCCCCTCGATATCCATTCCTTTTTTTCCCTTAATTTCTTTATCTTTTTTTTTCTCCCCATACATCGTCTTCAACAGAGGAGCAGCTTCATCTCCCCCTCCAACCACTGGAAACTTCATCGTCTCCAACTGCATCACTAGCACAACTTGATCACCCAAACCACTGGCAACTCCATCGTCTCCAACTCCAACCGCTAGCTCCGTTATTTACCATCGTCTTCAACTAGGTAGATCGATCTCGGCTTCATCGTCACCAACTCCATCATCACCACATAGTTGAAGACTTACCACCTCCACCGATATCTTAAAGGTCTGTTAGGTACATCGATCTGTAACCAAAATCTGATTTTAGGGTCTTTTTATTTTTTTTTTGATTTTTGAACCTATATTTTTTTTTTTTTTTGCATTCTAAGACTGAAGCATTCAGTTTCTATTGAATGAGTATATGCCTCCTGTCTCATACAATACACTTCAATAGGTTTTTTTGGATTCAACTTTTTGAACCTTTGGTTTAATTAGGATTAATTTAGCTGTAATTTGTAATTTGAGAAAATCAATGGCAGATATGTCTGATATGGATACCCAGTTTGGAAATACACACTTTTACTTGTGTTTTAGCCAACTGAAAGTTTGAATAAGAAACTATGTATGCTGCCTTGGACTGCAAATCACTTAAATTTGGACATGTGGTCAGACCCAGGACTAATTGATTTCAAGTTTCAAATCACTTAAAATTTGGACAGACCCCAATGCCTTACCTAATTTTGTGTTTTATTTCTGCAGGGGTTTTCTGAAAGGTTACCAGAAGGGTCCGGTTTTGTTATTGCGGGTGACAAACTGTACTTTCCTCTTTCAAATATCGTCGTAGCTATTTCGATTGCGTTTAGTCTTTGTAAGCCAGGAATCGCATTCCTACTTATCATATGTTTGGTTTGGAATATGGATTTGTATTTAGTTCGCATTTTGCCTTTTGTTTGCAGCTCAGACCGTAAGTGGCCACTATAAATATTAACATGTGTTTGGCTCAGATCTGTAATTAGCTTGTTCTCTAGTTGGCCGCTCAACTGTGTTGAAGCTATTAACATATGTTGTTTGTAGTTGGCATGTTGCTCTAGTGTTGAATCTTTAGAACGCCTTCATGTCAATTGTTAGCTTGGAAATTGGGTCAATTTCCTTGCATTTCTGAATGATTAAGTTCATGATCAGAGAGTTAGTGGTGCTAAGGCATACTTGTACCAGCACCACTAACTCTCTGAAAACTGTAGGTTCGCATTTCTGCAACTTCTAAATCTATGACTGCTTTGGAATGGTTACGTAACAAAAGAGGTCCTACTTCCTCTCAATGTCGAGAGTTTTCTTCTTTTTTTTGAAAACTACCGAGCACCTAAACCTTGTTTTATCTCTCAATATTTTTTCGGTAACTTGAGGTGCATTAAATTCTCCATCATTTTGGATTGGTAGCATTAAATGGAGTTATTTTTGTATATATGATATGCTAGAGTTAATTTTGTTGAGTCAAAATTGAACGTTAAGTGCCGAAATCTTGAATTGTGCTCAGTTTAGTTCTCTTAGACTTGCATACTCTCGATTCTAAGAACGTTATTGTTGTTTTTGTTCGTCACCTTTGTATCCTTAATACAGCTCAGTTAACTCATTTTTCAATGTATTTCTGACCTCCCTTTTCTGTAGCTATATGGGTAATAAAAGCGGTTGAGTTTAATTACCCCAATTTTAATATTTGATCACTTTTTGGGCATTAAGCCTGTAATAGGTTATCAGCATCTTCTTAAGAACTGTAGTAAACATTTGAAAATTTCCTTGGGAACTCATCATAGAGAAAAGTGGTATTTTTTGAGCAACTGCCAAGGCATACTTGTACCAGCACCACTAACTCTCGGAAAACTGTAGGTTCACAGTTCTGCGACCTATTTTGCGTGCACTTTTGACCAACCATTTAAACTCAGAATCCAGATTTTTCAAATGCATGAAAGGTGGTTCTTTCTAGTTTTTAAATTGGGGCCAAGCTCTTCATTATGACTTCTAAAGAATCCTGTGGAGCCTCGACTTTCTTTGGGCTGGTTTGATGTGTTTCTGCGGCATTTTTTCCCATATTCTTACTTTGTGTACTTTTGGCATTCATCTCGCACTAGTACATGACTTGTAATGCATCTAACTATTTAGATTTTGGTGAAAAATTAGCCTACAAGGCTCAATTTTTACAAGATCGGGGCATGTGCTTATAGTTTGCAATGTTGTTCTTAACTCTGCCATGTTGTTCGCACTTCATCTTTGAAAATTCTTTGCATCTCGTAATTGTTGGAGTGGGAATACTAATATTGATTCTACGGTGCGTGCCTACTATCTTGCCAGATCCTTCACCATCCTAGTCTTGAACACTGAATATATATGCAGATTCCATAGAGTTGCTGGAAGCTCCTAATTGGTGCAAGGAGTTAAAGTTAAATGACATCGCGTAATTGGTCAGTAACTTCTGCTATAAATAAGGTCTTATGGAGTAACTGAAGCATTATTTAGGACTGTAAATATCTTCTCCAGGTTTTTGATCACTGAGAATGTATATATGTACATAAAAAACTAAACAAGATGGCTGCTATACTAGCTAAATATGCATATCTGGAATATGTATTCTCAATCCCCTATTTTGTATATGTAAATATCGTACAATGTGTAACTCCAAGTTTGTAAGTTAAAAAAAAAAGGAAAATTTTTATAGCTTATGATTGTTAATCCAATGTTCTGTACTTATGCTGGTTATCATATTTTGATTGCGCCAGCTGCCATTAATCTTTAACTGGAAGAACCGAACAGATTCGCAGATTCAAGTCATTACAAATGATGAATAAAGATTGGGTTCATTGGCCAAGGTTAATATGTTGTTCACTGTAGATTATTAAATTCTTTACATTGGTTTTCCCTCTTGTATTATGTTATTACCGTGCTTAATTATTTCGTCGTTCTTTCATGTAGGGATGATCTTCCATATCAGGAGGCCTTGCAGAATTTCATAGATACTGTTGGTCAGAAACTTGGAAATCCTTCCGAGTTCAGTTGTCCTTGTGTTGATTGTAAAAACCTTGCTGTGCCACTTCCTCCAAACAAAGTGTATCTTCACTTCAAACGAGGTATGGATCCTACATACACCGATTTGGGTTTTTCACGGGAGATGAATGTCACTTCTAATGACGTACACCAAGAGGGAGAAACGGGGGTTCATCGCGAGATGTATGTAGATGCGATATTGAAGCCGATGCACATATCGATCAGGGACATGAAACTATGCAAGATGAGGGGTTGGAAAACGAGGTGGAAGAGGGGGACACACCGTTATATCCTAATTGTAACACATACACAAAGTTATCCATAACTGTTGAATTGTATAGGCACAAGAAAGTAAATGGTTTATCTAGGAAATCTTTTGACGAACTTCTCAAGACAATTGGTTCCTTGTTGCCGCTGAGGTCATTTGTCTTCCTTGCTCAACATATGAAGTGAAGAAGTCTGCTGAAATCTTATCATTTGACTTACGAGAAAATACATGCTTGTGTGAATGATTGTTGTCTGTTTAGAAAAGACTTGAAAGATGCGAAGAATGTCCTAAATGTCATTATTCTAGGTGGAAGGAAGACACATATAACATGGACGATCCGACATGATAGACAAGCCCAAAAGAAGATACTTAGGTGAAGGTCCTTAGATACTTCCCCATTGTGCCGAGATTGAGGAGATTGTATCAATCGGCCAGTTTGGCCGATTTGTTGATATGGCACGCGACAAACAAGAGTAAAGATAGGAAGATGCGTCATCCAAGTAGATTCTTTGGCTTGGAAGCACATAGATAGAAAGTTTCCGAGTTTGCTTGATTCGCGTAATTTGCGTCTCGGGCTTCTTCTGCTGATGGATTTAATCCGTTGATGATCTTTCCCCAAGCCACGGTTGTTGGCCGGTGATGATCGTGGTTTATAATTTGCCCCCTCGGTCGTGTATGCAAGGCGAAAACATAATTCTCGGCATGTTGATTCCGGAAAAAAACAATAGGGTAAGGACATCGATGTATACTTGCAGCCCTTGATTGATGATCTAATTGCGTTGTGGGAGAACGGCGTGCGGGTATATGATTCGTTTACTAAAACAAATTTTAACTTGAAGGCATTATTAATGTGGACAATAAACGATTTTCCCCGCATATGGTAATCTATACGGATGTATGTATAAAGGGAAGGCAGCTTGCCCACTTTGCGGTGAAAATACACTTTCAAACCTGGTTGCCATTTAGTCGTAAAATCTGTTTACTTGAATCATAGGAGATTTCTTCGTCATAATCATCCTCTTCGGCGAAAAAAAGACTGGTTTAATGGAGAGGTTGAGAAAAAGGAAAAGCCACTGTTATGTGCAGTCTTTGCGGCGCTTGAATGTCGAGTAGTATTGTGAATGACTTTGGGAAAGCGGAGAAGAACGAGGAGGAGATAAGGAAAAGAAAGAGGAAAAGAAGAAGAAGAAAAAGAGTAAGGGGCGAGTAGTGTGGCAGCAATTGCTAATGTGGGTAATTCTAAGTGTGGGAAGCGGAAAAGGGATGTTATTCTTGATGCGGCTACTTCGGGTGCACTTGATGATGGCGGAGCTTCGGGTGTTTAACAAGCGGTCGATATTCTTCGACTTAGCTTACTTTGGAAGGTCAGTTCTATAAATTCAAATTTACTTGGTAATAGTTTGCTTAACTTCAAAATTACTTGTTTATGTTCTCAACTTTTTTAAGTTCACAAGTGTTCACCGAAATCATTTAGATTGCTTAATAAGTCGAGTTGCGGCCTTACTACAACTCAAAAAAACTGAAACTTGTTCTTGGTAGCATATTAACTTGTTGTTGGTGCTCAAACAGTTGATATGTCCACTTTGAAACTTGTTCTTCCATGTCTATATTATTAGGCTTGCGTAAGAGGTATCCTGTACATATTGAGATGTAGACTACGGTTAATTTGCTCTTTTATTGGTTGTGACTCTAGACGTTAGAAATCGCATCTTTGGTTTTTATTGAGTGGATGTTATCATTTTTGTTTTCTTCATGTCTTAACTTGTTGATTTTGAAATGTATATTTCTAAGAATGAAGTAGCATAAGGAATGTAGCTCTTCTTGACCAAGTATGGTGGCACATCTTGTCTTGCAACTTTCTTTGTTTTCTCCTTTGTAGATTTTTATTTCTTTATAGAGTTACTAATGTTAGGATTTTTTCCATCTTCCTAGGATTTATTACTACGGCACAATATTGATGTTATGCATACGAGAAAAAAATGTTTGCGAGAGTATCATTGGTACTTGTATTGAATATAAATTCCAAAACAAAAGACGGTCTAAAATCCCGCAATGATCTCGAAGAGTATGGGAATAAGACCAGAATTGCATCCAACGAGAGATAAATGGCAAAACGATCCTTCCACCAGCACCATACTTGCTTAAATGACAAGGAAAAGGCTATATTTTATAATAGGATGAGAAATTTGAAAGTTCCATATGGGTATAGTTCGATCTTAGAAAGCATTTCTCCAAAGATGGTTGCTTAGGTGTTCTTAAGGCTCATGATTACCATGTTCTTATGCAACAAATATTACCCGTTGCTTTGCAAGGACTTTTACCTGTAGGGCCAAGGGAGGCGATTTTCAGGTTATGTTCTTATTTTCACGAAATATGCCAAAGGTCAGTCGATCTCCAGAGATTAGTAGAACTTGAAGTAGAAGTTGCCGAGACTTTGTGTATGTTGGAGAGGTACTTCCCTCCGTCATTTTTTGATGTAATGGTGCACTTGACAATTCACCTAGCTCGAGAAGTACGATTATGTGGACTGTACAATATCGTTGGATGTATCCATTTGAAAGGTATGCCAATTTAATTTATATTAGTTCTGTTATTTTTGTTTCATGTAGAAAGTTATGCCCTTTGTAGCTTAGAGATACTGATATTTAATTCATTGGTAACTGTTGCATACGCGACTATCCTAGGTATATGAAGATATTCAAAGAATATGTAAAGAATTATGCACAACCTGAAGCTTGTATAGCCGAGTGTTATCTTGGAATGGAGTGTGTTAGGTATTTTGATATTCGTAAGGCCCAAGCGGTTGAAACAGGATCGGTAAAGCAAAGGCGTGACGAAAACATTCAAAATGGTTCCACACCGCAAAGCACGTCCTCTTTCTAAAGGTGTCCAAGTGCGTATGGATAGTGAGAAGTTAAAGATAGCTCACGAGATATGTGCTTTTTAACACACCGAAATTGACCCATATATGACGTAAGTATGACATTCATGTTCATTAAAAATGGTCTGTCAGTTAATACTTCATTTTTTAATTTTACTTTTATCTTAGAATGCATATGGACGAGTTAAAGTCTGGTGTTGGGAGGGCAATTACCAGTGAAGACCAACTCAACTCCATACGATCGACACATTTGCAGATTGGTTTCAACAAAAGGTATGTTTAGTCCACTCTTAGTCGGATTATGCGGCTTAGTATAGTTTAAACACTTGGACATTTTTGCTGCTAAAAACGCAAATACGTGTGATTCTGTTTGATTCTGTCACTTGGAACAATCCATGTTAGGCATAGCATCACTATAAATCTAACTTCTCATGCTTAGAGAGAAAATTTAGTTATATTCTTATGTCCTGAGATTATACATTTGTAGGTTAAGATGCAAATTGAACAAGGAATGTCAGTATCAAACACGGTAGAATGGTTGTCATATGGGCCGTTAGAAAACTGCGTATCATATAAAGGCTTGCTAATCAATGGGTCTAGGTTTATTACGAAGGATGTTAAGAGAGTCACACAAAACAGTGGAGTTTCAATTGAATCAACAACCTTAGTTGCGGGACGGTCGAAACAAGTGGGTTCTACGGTGTTTTAGAAGAAATTCTATTGTTGGACTACAATCATATGTTTCAAATTCCAATATTCAAATGTGATTGGGCTCACACCAGTTTTGGAGTGAAGGTAGAGGATGGCTTTACATTAGTCAATTTAAAGCAGCATAAGAACCAATACTGTAACGATCCATTCATTTTAGCAACACAAGCGCGACAAGTTTTCTATTCTCGAGAGTCAAATACATCTAACTGGTATGTGATGGTGAAACCACCACCTAGGGGTTTCCATGAATTAGAGGAATACAATGAAAAGCATGACACAAATTGCCAACACAGTGGATACTTCAACTCTTGCTTTCCAAATGGATGACGAGAGCGAGAGCTACTTAAGAGAAGATGGTGAATATATCATAGCGGTTCCGACAAAGAAGAAGAACAAAAAGAAGAAGAAAACAAAGTTCACAAGTTAAGTCAAGTATAGTGTATTGTTTTTCTTGTATTGAATTTTCTTTGTCATAGTCGTTCTTGTTGTATTTCCTTTACTAACACTAGTATTGTTCTTGCAAAATAGACAGTTAATGACTCCATTTGGGTGCTTAATTTATAAAATGCTAGCTTTTTTACCTTTATAATGTTTGTTACGAGTAAACACCCATTTTTAACTCGCCAATGTAAATGATATATCATTTCATTCTTAGGTCTCAAGCCCAGGATAAAGGAGGAGAGAAAAATGGACATGTCGGTTGTTATGATTGCTATATTGGCCCACTTAAAATCTGCATTGGACACAACTTTGCATATTTGCTCTACATCTGCTTATATTCGTATATGTATGCTCCCTCCCTTAAAACTTATAAGCTCATAGTATACTTTCCATAATTCCCGAAACTTATTCATGTAGTTCATTGCAGGTATTGATTTGCCTAAAGTTGGTGGTCTTATATAAGCAATTACGTTCTTAGAAATGAACAATTTTTTGGCATTATTCATTGTTTCAATTCATTAATTATGTGTCTTTGCTTGTGTAAGATACATGATACTTCAGCTCTTGGCATAATCTAATACTTGTTCTGTATATCCGATGGGGTCATTGAAAGGGCGATTTACAATTTGAGTTATATGGTTTTGGAAGGGCGATTACATTTTTTAACTTAACCATCTTTGGTGAGAAGATTGTATATGATTGTTTACGAGAGAAGGCTTCTTGCTTTTGCGGCTCGATCAGCTGAGCATTACATTTTGTTTTACAACACTTATGAAGGGTTGTCATAAAGTTAGTGTATCAAAGAACCATAAACTTGACAGAACCTGTGATAGTGTAGCATGGTTAGTTGTGTAGATTTCACGCCCAAGGTTGGGATCGAATCCCCCAACCTCATTTTTTCCAACATCATATATTTTTACTTCAACAACACTTATTAGTGTTGTTATAGGTTTTTATTTAAAAAAATAAAAAGAAAACATAACTTGTGAACTTAAAGGATGGTTGACGAGCTACACTTCCATGCAGTGGGTTCATGTTCGAATCTCCCCTCTAACATATTTTTCATTATCATATTTTTGTGTTCTTCCACAACACTTGTGAGAGTTGTCATAGGCTAAGTCACTACACTTATAAAACAGAGTTGTTATAGCTAAATGTCGTCACAACTCTTTTTCTTAAAGAGTTGTCGTTTTTTTTCTTATCGAGACCCCTTGGTCCTAAGTGTTGGTAGTGATGATATACGACAACTCTTACGTCGAAAACAGTTGTAAAACATATGACTTTCTACGATATTTAGCAAAGAGTTGTAAAACCCCAGTTGTAGATGTATATTTTTCCTGTAGTGATCTAACAGTTGAAAGATATTAGATTAAGTCTAATTAGGTTTTCTTCTAACTGTGAATATTGAATGCTTTGTTACCAAGGTAACGTTAATTGCAAACCCTAATTTGAAGACTATATAAGGGATACATCTAGCAACTGGGAAACCTAATCCCCACACCTCATGTATGATTCTAGTTGCGACAAGAGTCGATTCTTCTTTAACCTAGTTTTTTCCTAAAACCATTATAGGTTAACGACTTAAATACTTCATTGGGATTGTGAAGCCAGACCCAATTATTTTCTCTGTAGTTGAGTGTTCTGATCTTGCTTTGTTCTATCGTATTGAGTAATATCTTCTCTAAGATTTGCTCGAGATTTAATCTCCAAGAGGCAAGATAAAAAGTAGCCACAAACATCTCCGTCTCATCGTTTGTGATTCCACAATATCTTGATTCGCTACCATACGATTAAGATTATTGTGAGGTGATTGATATTACTAGGTTGTTCTTCGAGAATATAATTCCGACGTATCAATTGGTTCATGTTCACCTTGATTTATCAAAAGACAGAACAAAACTCATAGGTATTTAAGTGGGAGACAGATTTATCTATTCAATAGACTTTTCTGTATGAGACAGATTTGTTTATCAAGTCTTCAACTTTGGCCCGTAGCAACTCTTAGTTGTGGGTGAGATCAACTAAGTGAATCAAGTGCGTAAAGTCCTGTTGGGATTCTGAGGCGTAAGGAACGCGGATGTACCTTAATCAGTGTGAGATTGGTTAGGGATAAACTACATTCAAGTACGAAGTTAAATTGCAGCAGGCTAGTGTCTGTAGCGGCTTAATACAGTGTGGTGTTAAAATCTGGACTAGGTCTCGGGGTTTTTATGCATTTGCGGTTTCCTCGTTAACAAAATTTGTGGTGTCTGTGTTATTTATTTTCTGCATTATATTTATCTATATAATTGAAATATCACAGGTTGTGCGTAGTTCAATCAATTAGATAATCCAACTTTGGTTGTTGATATAAATTGATTGACACTTGAACATTGGTCTTTGGTACCGTTCAAGTTGTTTCTCGTAATAATCAGGCTCACGGATTCTATCTGTTTGATTTGTTGATTACATTGAGAAACAAAGATACAACTCTTGGATATATTTCCGTTGCTTGAGTCTGACTGTCTAGTTGATTCTCTTGGAATTATATTGGAGTTTTTCCATACAGATTGCCTAAACGAAATATTTGGTGTGGTTGTTAAACCCCCACTTTTTCAGATATACTTACACAAGTGTTTTAGTGATCAATGATGTCTTTGAGGTGTTTATGAAAGTCACAACAATTAAATCTTTAAGCATCTGCTAAACTTTTATTGGGACCGTTGGTGAAATGTTTCGTGAACCGTATAGGAAGTTCACGAGTCAGGGTGCAACGGTTCGTGAACCGGTTTTGCCAACCCTACTCGGTTCGTAAACTCAGATGAACATGGTTTGTGAACCGTGTTCCCCAACTGCTTAGCCTTTTACACCAACACTATAAATTCAGATCACCACGGTTTGTGAACATCCCCCTGTGAACTTAAGATTTGCGAACATAATCGCCAACCTTCTTGTATTTCAGAAACTCATATATATACGGTCTGTGAATTGGTTCGCCAACCTACCCTGAGTCGAAATATCAGAAGTTATGAATTTTTCTCTTTTGATGTTTGAAACATTCCAAAACGATAAAATCATTTCCTGGGTTATTTTCAAATTGATCCACAAATTAATTCTTGAAAAAATTATTTTTTTGAATTAATATTGTTAAGGACCTTTGAACATCCAATGCTTGTGCCATATTTCGAGATTTTTAACAAGACAAGCTTGACTCGAAATTTATTCTTTTCAATAAACCTACTAGAAGTCATCCTACCTATTATCATAAGATAGAATGATTGGATAATGAGTAAAATATAATGGTTCAGTCTTCACATATCTTGTTGATAAAGTTCTCCAAATGTTTTCGTTAATCTTCAGTTCGAGGGTGATGTTTGATACTCAACTACCAAATTCTAACCTATCTGAGACTTGACTTTGTAACCTAGAAATTAAGATATAATTTTGTTCAACTAACATTGGCAACAAGCTTGAGATAGCAAAACTTGTGGGTTCAACCGAGCATTGCTCTAACAGAGTAATTTGCCTAATCTTTTGTGATTGATATTAATTTCTCAAAACCTAATTCTTTGTTTTCTATGGTCTTCCAGAAAAAATCTTCAACCCGGAAAAAACCACTTGTACAATTAACCTAAATATCGTAAACATACACCATGAAGGTACACAGAGATAAAGAAGAACCAATAAACAAAATGGAGAAACCAAAATCTGGCAAGATCCTAGAAAATCAAAAACTTCAACTAAAGAAGTAAAACAAACAAACTAAAATAACTCGCCTGAATCTAGTTGGAGAAGGAAACATAGATCACCTAGAGTAGATAGATAAATGAAAGAGTATGGAGAATATTTGTCAATCATGTTATCCATGTTAGAATCATTCTTTGCCAAAGAATGAACATACACTCTAATCTTTTTCCTCTCTACATGATTAAACAAGAAACCATGATGAATGCTTTAGTGACGTGCCTATTATTAGTAAGATTTTGTAATACGAGAAAGCTTTTGGAATACGAGATATAGACTCTCCTCTTGAGGGACCGAGCTTGATTACATCCACTCAGGTAAAACGGTTGGTGAATGCTAGTAGGAAATTCATTCTCCTTGTGACCCGTTATCTTGACGAGAAGCCAAGTAGACTTTGTTTGGAAACCCTAACCAAACAACAAGAATACGACCTAGGAAGGTTGAAGATGTTTGAACCACCATTACTAGATAATGATGGAGATGATAAGATAATCTTGCCACATGTGGAACACTTGTGGTTTGATAGATAAAAACCACTCGAAGAGGATTGCATTACAGAGCTAAGAGAGACTAAGACAAGACAAGAATATAAGGACTTTTTTATAATTGGAAGTCGAAGTCAAGTTTTCAGGAACGAGAGATGGTTCAACAGGGAGAAATGAACTCTCGGGTTCCCTAACCTCCAAATCTAACTTTCACAGGAGTTCAAGTTCTTGGATGGGGGGGGGGGCATGATACATGTGTATCTTTCTCTCTCCGGGAACTAGTGATCCTCAAGATGGATTGAGGATAAAATTGTAATTTAAGAGGGATTACTGAGGATTACTGATTTAAGGCAGTATTCCTATAGAAGGAAGTTAAATTCCTAGGAGGTTTGGAAAACCAAACCAAAGTAAGGAGGTTTACCTATATAAGGAAATACTTCTTAGACAAGGTAATATTCCCAGATAAGAAAATATACCTAGATAAGGAAATAGATTCCTAGAAGGTTTGGGAAACCTCTAAAGCTATTTAGCTCATAGATAAAGACATCTAGAGAGTGTGTTTGACACCTAGAAAATGAGATTTAACATAGATACCTAGAGAGAAGTTTGTGAGGCAATTAATTATTTTAAAAGCAAGCTTAGTAAAATAGTTTAAGGTTATTTACCTAGAGAGATTGTGAGCGTAACAAAGAGATATTCTAATACTTTTCTTGTTCATAATCTAGAGAAGATATATTTCTTGAATTACTACTTTGTGTTATGTTTTCTAGTTTACGTCTATTATTATTTTGAGTTCCGCCTTATTGATCACCAAGGTACGAGAGATCAATACGTATCAAGTATCATAAACAAGTTAAAAAATACAGCTTTCAAATGGTTTGCGAGTCTAGTGGGAAATATGAGAGTCATCAAAGAAGTCGCGGTTAAATGGGAATTTAAGATAACTTACCATCAACACAATCATTTTAAGCTTCCCCTACATCATTTCCCCCACTTGAATCACTTATTTCTAAAACCCTAGTTTTTCCTCTAAAAACTCCTCTTCTTCTTCATAACACACAAAAACTCTAACTTTTTTCCCCCCAAATTTTAATACAAAAATCTGATTTTAATTAACCACACTAATTAACTTAACTTAATTATGAATACTAATCATTCAAGGGCAGTTTAGCCATTTATAAAAATTTGGACAAAGGATGACTTAAATTAGGTTTTAGTGACATTTTTTTTCCTCTAGTGGGAGGCCCCTAATTAGTTTCCAGAGCCCCCAATGAAACGAGTTTTGATAATAGTGCGAAGTTTTATTGGGGCTCAACGAATATATGTGGAAAGTATCCCCTGCGGGCCCGACCCTACTATATATATAAAGTTGTTTTATATAACTATGGTTTTGATCTACAAGAAAAAAAATTGTTTCTAACTCTTGAATTTGTCTCACAGATGGAGCGGAAATACAAAAGAATAGTACTTCGTAAAGTTTTTAATTTAGGGTTTCAAATAAAATTGCAATCCTTATCTTATTGTTCTTACTATGGTTTATAACGATATTGCAATCTTTTTCCTATTGTTATTAACATGACATACAACTACTGAGCGTTACATAAATTCTTTTGATGAGAAATTTGATAGTTTTCACGACCAAAACAAAAATTTATCAGATGATGTGAAACTATCCATTCAGATAATATGTTCAAGTGTGGTGACTATAGGTTCTTTCACAAAGAAATTTAAGTTTTTTGGTACTGACACCATAATTGGATGTGATAAAGTTAATGACACTAGTTATACAAGTAGTGTATTAACTTCTGCAAGTTTGTTTGGAGCTTCTAACAATGTCGCATTGGATGGTGAGTTTAAGCTTAGTATCATATACTTTAATTACCTCATATAACTTTTAATTTTGCATTATAAAAGTAGTTAGTTGTTGATTTATGTTAGTCATATTAGGTGGAAGTCTAGTTTGATGAAAAAAATTTCCAAGTTCATGAGTTTAATTATGATGTTCACTACAACATCGCACTTTTAAAATTTGAATCAACTACACCAATGTTGATTGCAAGTTTCAAAAGTGTGGAAGTGATCAGTGAAGCTGCAAGACAAAGATGACTCAGTCCGCACTTAGAAGTTTGTCATATTTCTGTTAATGACCAATTAATAGCTGTTGTTCGACATTTCGAAAAACCATTTATGTTAATGGCTGCTCCCGGTGCATTCAGGTAAGTTTACAATTTTCTTGTGTTACACATTGTTACTCATTAGCATCTATTCTTATTTATTTAGATTTATTTGCTTCTTTTAGTCATGGATGTTGTAGTTTGGATTGTCCAGCGCTACTCAAGACAACTTGTAAGATCTCTAAGGTAATTCAATTGCTTCTTTATCTCTTTTATTTTTCTTAATTTGATATTCACATTACCCAATATGTAGTAAATATGAAAAACATGATTTGCTTACATTATCATCTTTCTTCCTTTGGGTTAGTGTGGTGCCGGGGGACCTCTCATAAATGGTGATGGAGAATTGATTGGAATTAGCTTGTTTGCTGAGGGATACACACCTTTCTTGCCCATGAACATAGTTCTTAAATGCTTGATATGTCCAAATATTTCTTTGTTATTTCATAATATAAGTGATCGTCCAAATGAATGCATAATTCACCTTAAGATCACGTCGAAGGTAATTTTTTCTGCTTCACGTGGAAGGTAAGTATTCTTGGAACTAATATACGGAAGAGAACTGATTGATGAATAAAATAAAGGAGAAGATAAATTTCATTTATGTAAGTATTTCTGTCAAAAAGTTACATCGCAGTCCTTCAACAGCTAAAACTGTAATATGGGGACAATCATAGAAAAAAGTGGGATAGTACGAATAAACGTTCACAATAACCGACAAGTTAATATTTCAGAGCTAGGCTTTCTTCACTTATGCCACAAACAAGGACAATGGCATGTAGTCTTTTTTTCCCCATAATCAATAATTAACTTAACTAAATAATTGTATTCATTTTATTAGCAGACAACAGTCATGATGACGCTAAAGCTGCCTTACCTTTGAGATTCTGGCAACTCTTTTATATTACTGATATCTTTTTTTTGTAGTTATGTTCCTATGTCTTTGCAGTTGGCCTCTCCCTGAAGGACGTACTGTGACATTGAAGTCTACCATCAAGCACTACTTATCTTTCAAAAATAATTTCACTTTCCTAAAGTATATGATAAGAAAGAGTTCGTATCCACAGAGAGGCAATTGTAGTTATTTCGTAATCAATTTCTTAAAGTAACCAATTGGGGGGATTTCTGAATTTTATGTAAGCAATAAAAGTAAATTAAAAGCAAAGTAGATTGTAGAAAATAATCAATGGAGAGAGATATTGGTCAAGGAATTCATCTTCAATCTTAGACATGTGCTTGCGTATATGATTAGAATTACGATTTAATCTCTTGTGTTGTCAATAGCCTAGAGAATCAAGAAAGCAAGATAATCTATTAATTTCTCAAGTTCATCAACACACACATTAGGGCTGCGTATGTGAATTCTACCTAAAGAATAACCTAATGCCTTGCGCTAATCAAGTTCAATTCCTGGGAGCATTAAGTTTCAGAAATAGGCTAATCAATGCAATTGTCATGCGTTGCACATAATAATTCGGACAATGGTCAAACTCTACATATGATTACGAGAGTGTATCACTACAAACCGTGAACATATCATGCTACTTGTATTCAAGGTTATCGCTTGATGAAAAACCCTAAAATAGCTATGGACTAAGATGCAAGTTCAATTAATTGGCCACTTAACTAATCAAACACCATAATCCTATCACAATACTTCAATCATGTGATCATAAAAACAGTAGAGAATTGAACGATAATCAAGAGAGAAAACTAATACATAAAGCAATCACAAGTTTTAGAAATCGGACGACATCCTTAACCAATAATAGAGAATTTATCTACTCATAGCTATGGAGTTCATCACAAAAATATAATGAAGAAGAAGAACAAAAGCAAACCCTAGAAGCGTAAACAAA
The DNA here is from genome assembly GCA_023531295.1 of Papaver armeniacum. Classification (NCBI taxonomy): domain Eukaryota; kingdom Viridiplantae; phylum Streptophyta; class Magnoliopsida; order Ranunculales; family Papaveraceae; genus Papaver; species Papaver armeniacum. Next base: position 336,027 of record JAJJWW010004385.1, read on the forward strand.
AGCGGCCCTCCAAAGTTCCAAGAATAAGATATTTTATAAGTTGTAGAAGACCTTCCCTTTATAGCTTTTCCCTTCTTCCAAAATTAGGTCAAGTCTTCAAAGTCCATTAGATAAAAATCCACCAAGCCCATAAGAGAGAGAAACCCGTGTAGAAAATACGTCCAAAAAGTTGTCGCCGGAAAACTGGTATTGTGGCCGGAAATCGGCCGGAGAAGTGCCCGGAAAACGGCCCCGGTGACCGGCAAAATCCGCCCGGTCATCGGTCAACGAGTCGGATCGGGTCAAGTCAACGAGTCGGACTGGGTCAACTCGGTCAGACCGAGTCAAATCAGAGTCAGCATTAATTCATCGAGTCAGCCCCGAGTCAGCATAAGAATCAGCTATTAACCAGCTGAGTGGGCTGACTCAGATCAAGCCACAACCATCTTGCCAGGCCTGACTGTCTTGCATGAGCCACCTTCTAAATGATGCACCATCCTTGTGCTTCAATGCATTGCAGCAAACTCCCTGTAACCCTTGGCTCAACACACAACCATTCATTGCACTCAGCCATGTAACTCTTATATACTGTAGCCTAAAATCACAAGATCCACCACTGCCTTCTCTCTTCACAGCCTCGGTCATTCCAGCCAACAACACCTGCAATATCTCTACTCCCTGCACCCATCTGAGTTCTTGCACACCAGCCAACAAACCACCATCATAGACTCTGTCAATTCTTGTCAGCCCACTTGCAAACTCCATGTCAGTCCCTTTACACCATTTTGACTCAACCTGCAATGCTCTCTTGCAGTAACTCATCTCAATTCACCAGTTGCAGCACCAGGCCTGCAATTATTTCAATCACTGCACAATGCCTCAGCTACCACTGTTTCAGTTGCATTGCGGCCATCCCCATCTGCAACTGCAGCTGCACTTTTGCCTGCAAATTAATTCCATGTAAACCATTTTACCAGTACCAGTTCCTTCGCAAAACATCAATATTATCATCATTGCTTCATTTCAGCTGCAGTTCATACATTCTCAGCGTTCGAGCACCAGCAACAACAAGAGATCCAACTGAAAAGATTCAACATCACCATTAGCTCAATAAAACCACAGTCTCAAGCCATTCTCTGTACCACTAACTCGAACATCCAACCATATAAACTCAGGCCCCAAAATCCGTGAGAGCAAGAGCACATTTTCACTGCCATCGACCCATGGGTAACTTAGCAGCAGAAATCAAAGAATCCAGCTCAAACCTTAACACCAGTGACATAATTCAGTTCTGCAAATGACATTCTACTATGGATACACATACAACAGCCCTAAGATTAACCCAAATCCACCTCCATTTCTGTCCATTTGTTAGCTTCACATGAACCTCTGAACCCTTGATAACGGTCCTCATTTGTTCCCTTTTTTTTTCGATCAGCGGCATAACCCCAGACTAACACAAACTCTACCATCTCCGTACTCTCTCTTCACATCCATAAAACCATGGATAGCAGCTGCAGATAATTTAGGCAGGAGTGGTTCAGTCCAGCTGCAACCACAACATCAGGTCCTTCTCATACTGACAAGATTTATTGGCAGACTACACTGTTTTCTCAGTGCCAGAACTTTGCTTTAACATTCCCATCTCAAACTCCTCTAAACCCATAGCGAACACCCACAAGCTTCATTTTCATGGCTTCACAATAGCTTCTTTATCTGTCGAGAACAAGCACCCGGTAACCCCTTGTGTAAACACCCATGGCTGGTTGAAATAAATTGGTGAATGAAATCATCTTTCGTCGTTTTGTCAAATATTTGGTGTGCATTTCCGAGGTGGTGATGGAGAAGCGAATCGCTGGTGCATTAGCTCTCTCTGGACCTTCATTCACAGTAAGCAATTCCACATTCAACATACACCACAATCATTTAAACATACTCTTCATTATCAACAACAAACATGGCAGCATCATTAGTTTCTTCATCTTTATTTCAGGTCCAGAAACTTCATCAAACGGTCATCATTTCGTACCCAATTCAGATTGTAACTTGAGCCATAATTACCTCACAAAATCGAACCACCATTCTACCCAAACACCCAACAGAATCCGTGATGTTAACAACTCAATCTCTTCTCCTTGTTGTCTGTGAGAAGTGCTTTGAACCTTGTTGAATTCCACCAGTTCCATGGTAACAACAGCATCAAGTTCTTCTTCCTATCCCTAAAAACCATCACATCTTCAAGCCATAATGCTATCATGAAACAGATATAGCCGAAAAAGCTGAGCAGCCGCACCCTTCAATCGATCTAATATCAGGGAAACAAATCTTATCAATTCCCTAATTTCATCCATTCTCTTCATAGATTTCTTTCCTCCTTCGAGTAATTAAGCCACCATAACTTTTACTTCTCTCTGAATTTCAGGCAGAGTGAAAGAAAGAAAATAAAAACTTGTTTTTCTGATTTTTAGGTATTATGTAGGAATGAAACTGGTTAACCCCACTCAAGTGAAGAAGATATGGGGTACCCAGTTTAGAATTAGCTTGTCGATTTCAGGGAACCGACGATCACTTCCTTCTTGTGCACTATAGCCCGCTCCAAATAGCAATTGCTTGCATGTGAATTGGTCTTTGTGCTCCTTTCCACTTTAAATGGGTGATTTCTTCTCCTTTTGATCTCGGTGACTCCATTGCACCTATAAAACTCAAAAGCAAACATAAAATACATAATTCACACGAAAAATAACAAAGAAAGCATAAACTCTATATAGTAAATACGGAGTATTCTGCACCTATCAATCTTGATTCGGTCATTAAGAGTTTTCGGCATTGTTAATGCATGGCGTATTTTGTATATTATTAATATTTAGTTAAATAACAATAATATTGTATTTATAGATATCCAATTAAAATAGGTGTTTTAGTTGAGTTTTGGGAAATGTTTGGAAATATATGTACTGCATATTACTTATGGAGCTCCAGCTTATCATGTAGCAGTACTGAAAAAATTGGTACGATAGTATTACACCAAAACACTTGGATTCTGGCATGCGAAACCAAAAAAATTGTATGCTAAATCTTGCCTGGTGCAATTGTTTTAGAGAATCCCATGGCTGAGGGAAGCTAATAGCAGAAAAAATGGGAACTGACGAATCTTGTGTCCTTGGAAGAGTCTGGTAGTTCAGTTGAGACATATTTCGGAAGGACTCCAGAAGTCCTTACTGCGCTTTTGTATTTTTGGGGCAGTTTTCCGTGTCATCGTCCGATTCCAACATTACTCAATTCTTGCCGGCGTTTTAAGGTCCAATCTTTAAAATCTATGTCCGAAGCAGGATATTGAAGGAAAATAAGTATGTAGATCACTTTTAAAGTTTTGTGCTCAAATTTATTTTCCTTGGATTCAATTTTTTGTTTTGACACTTTTTCTTCAAGTGTGGAAGAGGCAAAGGCTTACTGCTTTGGTATCAATTACAATTCATCAGAATTATAATGGAGGGTGATGCTACTGAGAGATTCCCAAAGCTATTTCAGGAAGCACTCGTTACATGCCATGATGCATTCGATCAATAAATATGTTGATTCGTGATCCCCTCAAGGACTTCAGTGAAGTTAACTTTACTCATGTACCAAGACACGCTCATTCTATTGCTCGTGACTTAGCTCATTGTGCAATTTCAAATTGTATAAGTAGATGGTGGGTCCATAATGACCCTTCTAATTGTATCATGCAACACCTCAATTAAGTGAAGTTTGATCTAAATAAAATTAATGTTTCCTTAGAAAAAACTTGAATTAAGTTCAAACATTTTATACTTTCAAAATCCGAGCAAGCACAACAAGTTCTTTAACGTTAAATACTTTAAGTTGCGCGGCAATTGTCATGTTGTTTAATATATTCAGCCCCGGAATGTCTATGATATTTTAGAGAAAGAGATTGTTGAACCAGGACCAAATAATGACGATACATATCAATAATATTAACACCTGACAGAAAACATCGTCCAAGATAGTTCTAAAAATGCATCAAGTTGTAGTGAGGATGTTACTGATTCAAGTTGGAAATCATGTTGCCGCCGAAGATCATATAGCTTGTTATTGCTGATCTTGAAGGTTCGAAGGACTATATTGATGAAGAAGAAGGTGATCTTTTGATTGAATATGATAGTGAAGATAATGGTATTATTTCAAGTGGTGATAATGACATTGATTAAAAAATAATGTTTATCGACCATATCTGCTTTTTTTTTCTTATATATTTTTTTGTTATAAATCATTTTTTTTTTAATTTTTTTTTATGAAAAATATCATGTTGCTATTTGTTTGGATATGTTCACCCGTCATTTTAATGAAAGTTATCATTTCAAACTAAAGTAGTGGACAAACTTTCGAAGATGCTGGAAACGAACAAAAAAAAAGTATGGAAAGGAAACGTACGACAAAGCTAAGCTTGCATTAAAAAAACATTGTCTACTTTAGCAACCATAGCAAAATTGTGCAACATTAATAAGCATCATAGTGGATGCAAAATTTGAAAAGAAAAAAACTCAAATCATCATATATTCAAATCATCTAAGACACTATACTTGTAGTTGTAACATGAAATAACTACATATTGTACACATTATTTCTTTTACGACATACATAAATGTTTAAAATAAAAAACATTTATCTTGCATATATACGTCAAAGATAACCATTGTATTTATAATATTTTATATTGTTGATAAGATAAAAATGTAATTGGAAGTAACTGCGAAAAATAAATAAATAACGGAATAGACGGAATATCTCCGAAACACCAAGTTTGTGTTATGAATCTTGTGAATATAGACAAGATATCCAAAAAGAAAGAAAATAAAAAGGACATGTACTAATGTACTATACATTTCTAAGATGATAAAAAATTACTTCTTCATCTTAAGTCCAGCTTCGTTTTTGGTCCCCTTATAGTCTCCTTTTTCACCTTTGATGATAAAAAAAAAAAAAAAAAAAAAAAAAAAAAAACACACAAAAAGCTACAACATACATACATATATTAGAAGAAAGTGAGATTCATATTAAATTTTACGAGAGAGACACATATACATTTTTCTCATGGGGTTTGTTGTGCTTTGGGATATAAATTTTTTTGTCATCTTCGTCGTTATCATAGAAGAGTTCAACAAATAGTTCTGTAACAAATGATGAAACCCTAAATTAGTGAGTCAGGGAGAAAAACAACAAAAATAAAATAAGTCAGAGAGATACAGATAGAGATTATGGAGCTAAAGAGAGAGATATTTATATACATAGAGAGAGAAATTACATGTGGGACTGTAAGAAACCAGAGAAAAAGTTTAGGTTAATTAACTTCTCCCTACCTTCAAAACCCTTGGTTTTGATCTACAAGAGAAAAAGTTGTTTCTTACTCTTGAATTTCTCTCACAGATGGAGCAGAAATACAAAAGAATAGTACTTCGTAAGATTTTTAATTTTAGGGTTTCAAATCAAATTGCAATCCCCCTCTTATTGTTCTTACTATGGTTTCTAACGATATTGCAATCTTTTTCCTGTTGTTATTAACAGGACATACAACTATTGAGCGTTACATAAATTCTTTTGATGAGAAATTTGACAGTTTTCATGTCCAAAACAAAAATTTATCAGATGATATGAAACTATCCATTCTGAAAATATGTTCAAGTGTGGTGACTATAGGTTCTTTCACAAAGAAACTTAAGTTTTTTTGTACTGGCACCATAATTGGATGTGATAAAGTTAATGACACTAGTTATATAAGTAGTGTATTAACTTTTGCAAGTTTTTTTGGAGCTTCTAACAATGTCGCATTGGATGGTGAGTTTAAGGTTAGTATCGTATACTTTAATTACCTCATATAACTTTTAATGTTACATTATAAAAGTAGCTAGTTGTTGATTTGTGTTAGTCATATTAGGTGGAAGTCTATTTTGATGAAAAAACATTTCAAGTTCATGAGTTTAATTATGATGTTCACTACAACATAGCACTTCTAAAACTTGAATCAACTACACCAATGTTGATTGCAAGTTTCAAAAGTGTGGAAGTGATCAGTGAAGCTGCAAGAGAAAGATTACTCAGTCCTCACTCCGAATTTTTTCGTATTTCTGTTAATGTCCAATTAATAGTTGTTGGTCGATATTTAGAAAAACCATTTATGTTAATGGATGCTCCCGGTGCATTCAAGTAAGTTTACAATTTTCTTGTGTTACACATTATTACTCATCAACATCAATTCTTATTTATTTAGATTTATTTGATTCGTTTAGTCATGGATGTTGTAGTTTAGATTGTCCATCGCTACTAAGACAACTTGTAAGATCTCAAAGGTAATTTAATTGCTTCTTTATCCCTTTTATCTTTCTTAATTTATGTTCACATGAACAAATATGTAGTAAATATGAACGGCATGATTTGCTTACGATATCATCTTTTTTCCTTTAGTTTAGTGTGGTACCGGGGGACCTCTCATAAATGGTGATGGAGAAATCATTGGCATTAACTTCTTTGTTAAGGGATACACACCTTTCTTTCCCATGAACATAGTTCTTAAGTGCTTGGAATACTTTGAGAAAAATGGGTATGTCCAAATATTTCAATATTATTCCGTAATATAAGTGATTGTCCGAATGAATGCATAATCCACCTTTGGTTCACGTCGAAGGTAAAAGCAATTATAAATTCATATATGCTCATAGCTTCCTGTTACATCTCTCTTTTGGTCAATTCTAGCTTAGTGTCTTGCAGCATAGCTACTTCTGGTTTAGTAAAACAGAATTGATAATAGTCCTTTTTTGTTTTTCTCCGAACCCTCTTATGTTCGACAAAATAGTTTTACTAGTCTTATAAACCCCATGCCTTTTGATTTCCTTCTCCTATCTTGATTAGAAGTTAGAACTACTTGGAAGAGCTACCCAACATACCCCAATTTAACCTATATCTTTTTCATATGTAATCTGGAATCACCTTCACCGATTTCTTCACTTTCTCCGCTGATTTATCACTTTTACTGGTTAATATAGTTGCAGTTTCTTTTTCCTAAAAAGTAACTGGACTCTCTATAAAGATGCATTAGTTATACCATCATTATTTATCTTTGACTCTGGCAAATTCTTCAGATTTTTATTACTGCCATTTGCCTCTCTCTCTTTTTGTATTAGTGCTTGAGAATACTTCTTTCAATGAGTTTCTCTTGAGTGCAATGCATTTTGTTCTTTATATTGCAATGCATTTTGTGGTTAAGCATAGATGATATTAAGTGTACACACTGGTTCTATATCATGTTATGGGATTTAACTGTTATTATCATGTAGATCTCCATGTTTTATATCATGCTAATTATGACTATCTTATATTATTTTCTAGCTGAAATTTATTATACTTCTTATGACATAGGAGATTTGTTCGACCTTCTATTGGAATTATAGGAGCTAATCTTTGTGCTACAACAAGTTTATCAATGTTGGAAAAGATTTGCCAGAAATTTCCCGACATTTCCAAAGGAATTCTTGTTATATGCAAGTGGCGGAAAATGAAATATGACATATCATAAAAATATATATGCAAGTGGCGGAAAATGATATTAGTTGGGGATACAACTTTATCGCACTTTCTTTTGTAGTATAACCGAATAGGCACCCCATTCTATATGAAGTAAGTGTAGTCTTGTGTTATGAATTTGGTCCCATCATTCTCACCTTAAAACTAAAATGTTTTTCCTGCTCTATTGTTTGATATATGCCTTAGAAATTTTTTTTAATCCTTCAGAGTAGTCGATTGATGAGCAAACAAATATTCATTATGTAGTGTGTATGTGTGTATGAAATCGTGTAGATATGGGTGCATGTGTATCTGCATCAATTAACTATCTATTATTTGAAATACTCCTACCATTTGCATGCCACACATCATAATCCTGTAATCTATCATTCAGCTTGAACCGCAGTCCCCTGCTTATCATGCTGGAATATGCGCAGGTGATGTTCTTACTTCTTGTTGTGGAGACGTTATTAAGAGTGTTACAGAGGTATACCCTGTGGTATCAATTGTTGTTATATTTAAGCCTTGTGGTATCAACTGTTGTCCTGGAGTAAAGCATATTGATCACTGTAATTCTTTGTGGTGTATTAGTTTGAAGCAACCCTATTCGATAGGATTGGAAAGCCTCTAGAGGTGCAAGTGCTAAAAAAACATACCAAATTTGAGGAAAACATTAGGACGTCGGTGAAACAAGCCCAGAAAAGTTTTTTAGGTAATGCTTTTCACTCGTTTTAGTAGCAATTCATTATAGTAGATTGATAAATTGTCATATATCAGACAACCAAGAAGGCAGTCAATACTAAGTAGGACAAATTGAGAAAACATGGTTACACTTAATTCATATGAAGTGATGTGCCTATTTTATTAGATATATTTTTTTAAATGGATATGTATCATTAGCATTTAGTAAAAAATATCTAGATTATATTTGTGACTAAAAAGTATACACCGGAATTTTCTTTTATAAAAAAATGTTGAAATTATTGTTTGGTTTTGACGAACTTAATTATGTATCTATTGGAGTAAGAATAAGAAAAGATAGGAAAGAGAGAGAAGAGCTTTTTCATTAACAGAGAGGAGAACCCCATTACATAGGTTTAGTGTTCTATTTATACAAGAGTAAATGGAAAACCCTAGTATAATAATGGACCGCACATATCCATGGGCCATAGGCCCTATAACACTCCCCCTTGTGCGGTTCAAAAGCGGGACTTCAAATGTGTTGCCTCGTTAAAACCTTGACAAGGAAAACCCAATGGGACAAAACCTTGACGAAGGGAAAAGAGTACAACGTGTTGATAAAGCTGGACACTTCTCTTAAGAAAAACCTAAAATATAAAAACCCTGTGGGAAAAAGATAACCTCAACCGGGGAGTGATAACCATGGTGTTGTTGTTGTCTCATTAAAAACCTTACCGAGTAACAAAACCCATTGGGGCAAAATAAACTCGGTAAAGGGAAAAAGAGTTCAACAAACACTCCCCCTGATGTTGACATCATATCATTAGATACTCCCCCTGATGTCAGCATCTCCCCCTGATTGCAATCAAGGGAGTTCGGACAGTTTCCTTAGTCCAATACTCTTTACGTGTTTTTCAAATAAGGACTTAGGAAGTGACTTAGTAAATAAGTCTGCCACATTCTCATCAGACGGTACTTTGTTGACTTGAATGTTTAAGAGACACCGTTGTTGCTTTGATTGTAAAAGAACTTTGGTGAAATATGTTTCGTATTATCACCCTTGATATATCCTTGCTTCATCTGTTCGATACAAGCTGCATTATCTTCATAAATGCATGTTGGCTCTTGGTGGTGGAATTCAAACCACTAGTCCCTCGAATATGTGTAATGATAGACCTCAACCATATACACTCACGAACCGCTTCATGTAGGGCAATGATCTCTGAGTGGTTCGTGGAGGTAGCTACAAGAGTTTGCTTGGTCGATCTCCAGGATATCGCTGTGTTCCCTATGGTGAATACATAGCCAGTTTGGGATCGAGCTTTATGTGGGTCAGAGAGGTACCCAGCATCAGCAAAACCAACCAAAACATTATTTGGGGTTTCAGTGTAGGGGGTTGCTTTAGCAATCCTCCTTTCGTCCTCATAGGGATAAAATAAACCCATGTCAATGGTTCCCTTAAGGTATCTAAATACATTCTTTATACCATTCCAATGACGCTGCGTTGGCGCTGAGCTATATCTAGCTAACAAGTTCACTGAGAATGATATATCAGGTCGAGTACATTGTGCTAAGTACAATAATGCGCCTATTGCACTTAGGTAGGGAATTTGGCTCCCAATACCTCTTCGCCATCTTCCTTTGGACGAAATGGATCCTTTTGTACATCTAAACTTCGACCAATCATGGGAGTGCTAGCAGGATGCACCTTGTCCATATTGAATTGCCCGAGTATCTTATGGACATATGCGGATCGGTGGATTAGTATTCCACAAGCTCGGTGTTCTAGCTCAAGTCCTAGACAAAACGAGTTTTCCCAAGATCTTTCATCTCAAATTCAGATTTCGGGTAGCTTGCGGTTTCTCTTATTTCATCAAGAGTACCTATTATGTTCATATCATCAACATAAACGACTATAATTGCAAATCCGGAACTCGTTTTCTTTATAAATACGCGAGGGCATAACTCATTATTTATATATCCCTTCCCAATCAAATAATCACTTACACGGGTATACCACATCCGCCCGGATTGCTTTAATCCGTAAAGTGAGCGTTTCAACTTGATCGAAAACGCACTCCGTGGTTTAGAGTTACTTGATTCGGGCAATGGAAGGCCATCAGCACTTTCATGTATATCTATGAATCTAGATCCCCATAGAGATATGTTGTAACCACATCCATAAGCTGCATTTCAAGTCCTTCGAAACTACAAGCTAACTAAGTAGCGAAACGTTATGACGTCCATTACGGAGAGTATGTTTCCTCATAATCAATTCCGGGCGTTGTGAGAAACCTTGCGCCACAAGGCGAGCCTTATACCTCAAAACTTCATTCTTCTCATTACGCTTTCTGACAAATACCCATTTATGTCCTACGGGCTTTACACCTAGTGGGGTTAGCACTACCGCACCAAATACCCGTCTCTTTGCCAGTGAATTTAATTCTTCCTGGATTGCAACTTCCCATTTAGGCCAGTCTGCTCTTTTTGACATTCTGCAATAGAGCGTGGTTCGATGTCATCGTGCTCAATGATCTCTTGAGCAACTGTGTATGCAAATGCATCATCAATCTGCGTGGAGGATCTTTCCATCAACACGTATGCACTCTCATAATCCATAGAGATTTCTTTGTTCTGCGGAATCATTTCAAACATCGGAGCGTCCTCCAGTATTGATTCATGGACATAACTATAATCAGAGACAATTTCATGAGAGGGATTATCTGTATCGATGATGAATGGATCGGATTGTGCCTTACTCACTCTTTTCTTCCTTGGGTGAGTATCCATCGAACCAGGTGGTCTTCCCCTCTTCCTTTGGGGTGCCACAGCCTCAGCTACACTTCCACCAAGTGTAGGTTTGACACCTCTATATAAGGTGCCTTTTCCCGTATTAGGGATTTCTAACCTTGCAGGCACGTTTGCAGCTGGTATGTGTGATCTCGTCACTTTAGCAATATCAGTGAATGCATCAGGTATTGAGTTTGCCACATTCGAAGATCAATAATTCTCTCGCACTTCACTTTCACATTGTGAGGTGCGGGGATCAAGATGAGACAAAGTGGGGACACACCACGACAATTCTGTCGTTCCCTTAGGAAATCCTTTTCCATATCTCCCCCTAACGACGGGAAGGTTGTCTCATCAAAGTGACAGTCCGCAAATCTAGCGGTAAAGAGATCGCCTGTCAAAGGTTCCAAATAGCGGATAATTGTTGGGGATTCATATCCAACATAAATACTTAATCGTCTTTGGGGACCCATCTTAGTACGTTGTGGGGGCGTAATAGGCACGTATACAGCACAACCAAAAATGCGTAAATGTGAAATATCAGGCTCATATCCAGTTACCAACTGGTACGTGAGAAAATGGTTGGCTAATAGTGGGTCTAAAGCGAATAAGTAATGCTTGCATGCAATATGGCGTACCCCAGGGCAAGTAATAGGCGGGTTGGAACGCATAACCAATGCCCTAGCTATCATCTCGTAACCTTTTGATGGTAGCTTCGCAAGACCATTTTGAGTGTGTACGTGGGGTACAGGTGCTCTACGTCAATTCCGATAGACATACAAAAATCATCAAATCCTTTAGATGTAAATTCTCCAGCATTATCAAGTCTGATAGACTTGATTGGATTATCGGGGTGGTGAGCCCTCAAACATATAATTTGTGCTAGGAGCTTTGCAAATGCAGCATTTCTTATGGACAGTAATGCAACATGTGACCAACGGGTGAAGCATCTACCGAGAACCATAAAATACCCGAATGGTCCACACTGGATGTATAGGTCCACAAATATCACCTTGTATTCTTTGTAAAAATGGAATGTTTTGTTTTGTATCTTTAACATAGGATGGTCTCGCTCTGTCTTTGCTAAAGAACAAGCTTTGCAAAATGAGTGGTGTGCTTTTGACAAAGTCCACGAAGTAGAATGAGAAAGAGGTTGCACATAATTTGCTTTAGATGGCGGTGGCTGGTAGACGTTGTTACTTTGCATTGTAAATGTCTTTTGTCTCATTTTACTTTTCACTCGAAAGAAGGGATGTCCGTGTGAGTTCTTTAAAACACGGATCATCATATCACGACCAGGTGCCCCAAGCGGTCGTGCCAAAGCTTGTACAAGTCACTGTTCAACAGTTCATCGTTGGTAACGACATGTGATTCGATAATCCGAATAGTAGTAGTGTACAAACCACTAGAGTGACTCATTAATTTCTCTAAAATGCGTTTTCTTCCACATGTATTAGAGATAATATTTATATATTCAATTCCATTTTCACAGTGAGTTTCCAAGTGATATCCATTTGCACGGATATCTTTGAAACTCAACAAGGTACTGATTAGCTCTTGGTGCATATAGAGCTTCGTGACTTTAATCATCGTGCCATTTGGCAACAAAAATTGAGCATTACCTCGCCCAATGATCACTTGTGATGATCCAATCATCGTAGTCTGAGAGGATTTATAAGGAATTAAGTCAACAAATAATTGCCTATTTCTTAAAATAGTGTGTGTGGTGCCACTATCAGCTAGGCACTCAATCTCTTCTGAGGATGACATTCCTACAAGTAAATGGTACTTCAGAGAATTCGGTCACGTAATTCAATCATGCAATAGATTATCACAATAAAAATTTAAATCCAATGCATAATAAGTACCCATAAGAATTAAAACCACTGATCCATCAACAACAAAAAAACCGATAATTTAAGACTACCTAACATAGTTAAGTTATCAAAATAAATGTTTAAACCATAATCTGCTAAACCACAAAGCAAGAAAATAAACAAGTTCTTAGGATCAAAGGATAACTAAAAATAAAATAAAATAACAATCAATCAAAGTCGGTGTTTCCATAAGGGAATGGTTCTTTTTGCCCTGGAAGGCTGAAATGGTGAAGTTGACATCTGGGGAGGGATGATCATGTTCTTCCACATAGTTAGATTCTTGATCTATAGATTCCCGGTACTTTTTTGTAGCTAGCTGCTACCTTGGCACTAGCCTTGCATTGCTGGTACCAATGTCCGGAGATACCACACCTGTAACAAGGTTCATTGCCATTCTCTACCTTCTTAGGTGTGGGGTTCTTATGTGTTTTTCAATAGTGTTGCCCCTACCACTAGGTCCAGAAGTAACATCTCTAGACCAGGTATTTGAGTGGCCTCCACGCCCATGGCCCCTTCCACGATGACCCTTTTGTCCTCTTCCACGTGGTTTATTATCCCCACGTGAGTATGGAGCATGAGAATATGAATCATTTTTAACCCTCTTTTCTTTGGGGTGTTTTCCCTTGTTATCCTTGCCATAGTTAGCCTCGGGAATTTTCTTCTTCCCGGGGGCTCTAGCATTGTTTTTTGCTAGAACTTCATTGTTCCTTTCGGCTACCCGCAATAAGTTGATCAACTTACTAAAAGTTGTTATTCTCTTGTTATCAACTTCTATGCGGTATTGGTTGGCTAGAATAACAGAGATGACAAAGGGAAAGTAGACAATGTCTTTTGAATCATATCTTTATCGGTAAGTTTTATCCCACGAAATTGAGTTGTGCTTGTAGCTTAAGCATATCTCGTTGGAAATCACCTACCTTCACATAATCAAGAAAGCGAATGTCATTCCACTTTGTTCATTCAATTGTGGGAGAAGACAATCCTCAATGCTCCCAAAACGGCTTGCTAATGCATCCCACAGTTCTTTAGGACACATCATGTGTTGGTATCCCCAAAGGAGATTAGGGTCAATGTGTACCTTCAAATATCGAAGGGCTTCAGCCTTTTCTTGTTCGATTCTTTGGGAATGACATCTTTGTCAGTAGAGGGTATGATGGTGTGGGTGCAGTCTTTTGCCACAAAAGCGATCTTCACATCAGCCATCCAACGGTGATACTCAAGTCCATCTATGCCCAACTGTGCGAATTCTTGTCGGATATATTCCTTCTTGCTCATCTACATAAGGCAAGGTTATAGGACATTAGTATGACCAATTCCGGAAACATCATTCACGTACCAAGTTTCTTTATGGCTAAAATGAATCTCTTAGAAACCAAATTTCTTGATGGCTCTTAAAATGTTCCGATTGAGTCAGAATTCGACAGATGATAAATACCCCATTAACGATTAAAAACAGAAAATAAGCATAGCATAGACAGCAAATACAGAGAATGATGATGATTATAGCATAGCATATACACAGTGGCAATACATACGTTACAAAACAGAAAAATGGCAATAGTTGCATGATGTGACACTTAATTAAATTAATCACAGTAAGGACTAATGAATAACGGAAATGAATAAAGACAAACACAAATTTTTACCCACAGAATACCAAAAACAAATAAAATATTTTATTATTAATAATTTTTTTTTTCTTTTAAAATCCATTCTTAGATACATAGCAATTATGTGGTGTTAGGTATAGGAGAAGATGATAATATATAAGCCATATCCGAACAAAGACAAACAGAGACAAGCCATACGTATACAAAAGATCATACATCTAATTATCAAATCATAAAGCAATCGGTTATACAATCAATATGGCAAACAAATTATTTTAGACAATACATCACATCAACAGTCACACTCAATCATAGATTAAAATACAATAAAATGTTTGCAATCACAATGAATAGTCAAGCAATGCATACATTTGGAAACAGACCACTAAAAAAATATAAACTAAGCATATGTCCTATAGCATGTCCTATATGATCAAAACGAATGATAATTAGACAGATCTGACAAAATAGGACAAAATAACATGTGAACACGCCAAACGATATAATTTTATTTTATTAAATGTAAACAAAATAATAATCAACCATGGATGCAACCGATCAAATAAAATAAAAACAAAACAATCATGGCAGACTACAACTTCTCATTCAATCAAATCTTGTCAGAAACAGAAAAAAAATGAAAAGAAAGAAAATTTAGAGATACCGTCTGTCCGTTCAATTACTTGTGTAATCCAAAAAAAAAATCTTGCTGCAGTGAAGAGCTCGTGCGAGATAACGTATTGGAGTAAGAATAAGAAAAGATAGGAAAGAGAGAGAAGAGCTTTTTCATTAACAGAGAGGAGAACCCCATTACATAGGTTTAGTGTTCTATTTATACAAGAGTAAATGGAAAACCCTAGTATAATAATGGACCGCACATATCCATGGGCCATAGGCCCTATAACAGTATCATATTTTTATTGGTTTCACATGTCCATAAGAGCATCTCATCCTACATGGAGATATGATTTAAACCTTTATTTATGAAAGTTTATAATACTAGGGGCCACAACTAACCGTTGTACTAACCCATCAAAAAAAAAAAAAAGTTTATAATACATTTTGCAGAAATAGTTGGTTTTTTATAAACCATCTCCTAGAATAAGGTTTTACGCCTAAGATTATAGGTGGTTATAACTATTTTTTATTTTTATTTTTATATTGGCATTTTTTTAATTATAGACAATAATTTAAATTAAAAAAAAAATAGTTACATTGATGGTGTGGAGGTCATTTCGAGGATCTAGATAAGACTTTCTTGAAGACCTTTGTATTTATTTTGACATCTCTCCTACTATGTAGAACTTAATATTGGAGATGGATTTATTTCAAATGAGATATAAAATCCTACGTGTCATGGAAATATAAAACTTTCGTCTTTTATTGGAGATGCACTAATGAGAAATTCCAATACGCTTTTAAATACTCCATGTGATTCTGGAAAAGAGATACTTATCACTTTTATTTTCATTTTAGCTTAAAAATAGACCGAATTGAAAAGTGATAGTATCTTTTTTCCAAAAATGAAGGGAGTATGTGATATATTACATACCTTTCAACCTAAATTTAAGGAAAATTTACCCTTAAACTTTCCATTAGATTACATATACTAGAGGGTTTTAATCTTATGTCTGGCTTAGATTTATTTGATGATTTGAAAACTAGTAAACAAAAACAAATTCAAACTCCATAGACACTTATTAATTCCAAAGTTAGGAAGCTTTTTTAACATATTTCAGTTACATTCTCCCGTATCAATTGAGTAGAAATTACAAAAGAGAGTAAGAATTATCATACCTCTTTAACAACAATTCCTGTAAAGATGTCAGGAAATTTCCAGGTAATTTTTTCCATCATATCCAAACTTAGTTCGGCACAGAAATTAGCTCCTTTAATTCCAAAATAGGGTTGAACAAATTTCCTATGTCATAAGAAAAATATATTAAATCGTATCACGATCATGGTCATTTTATAATGTAATGATGTAGAAATAAGGTATTGTTGAAATAGTCAAATGAAGCTCTAGATTGTGATAACACTCAAATCTCAAATCATGTAGTAATAATGTCATATAATTACTATATACCCATATATCTCAATAAGTTATATTAAAAAAAAAAATCCACCGTTCAACTTTAACCCCAAATGCATTGCAATATTAAAAATAAATAAATAAAGTTATTTTTGATCGATTTTTTTTTTATTGATAGCAAAAAGAAGTTATCGAATAGAGAATATCAAATACTCTACAACTAGCTACACATAGAAAGAACAATGGTTTGAAGTTTTGCAAATTGCAAGAGTCGCGTATAAAAGATTGTGGTATAACTAATAAATCTATCTATATAAGAAAAAATAACTTAATTTGCTTAACGCCGTGAAAAAAAATGATGAATCGGGGTAGAGAATTAAAGAAATGGATGATGATGATCCTAGATTAGTTAGAGAAAGATATAAGTTGAATTGGACATACCCGTATTTTCCGAAGTGCTCAACACACATCCGAAAAATATTTATGGGCATAAAAGGTGTATATTCTTCGAGATAGAAATTGATACCAATTACCTCCCCGTCACCATTTATAAGAGGTCCACCAGTACCACACTAATAAGAGTTAAAAATACATAAGTGAATCTCAAAAAAAAAAAAAAAAAAGTTACATTAGCTAGTGCGAAATATATATAAAAAGAAAGAAAAGAAGTTAAATTACCTTTGAGATTTTACAGGTTGAGTTGAGCATTAAGGGATAATCTAAATTGCAAGATTCATCACCGAACAAAACAAACAAAAGAAAGCAATTAACAAAAAAAAAAGATCTTGATAAATAATTATGTGCCACAAATATAAAACCTAACATTTTTACCAAAATATTCCGAGAACAGACATTGCTTTATATAGTTCCTGGAAAAACCGACCAACAGATATCACCTCATCTCCATGGGAAAGATGAAAATTTTCAGATTGTTGACGAAGATGTCCTCCTCTTGCGGCTGCTTTACCGATCACTTTGACATCTTTTAAAATTGCAGGCGACACTGATTGAGTTGACTCAATTTTCAAAAGTGCAATGTTATGATGTACATTAATCAAATGCACGAACATCAAATCTCCTTCCATTATGCAAAAAAACCTGGGCCTAATATAATAACAAAATATATTTTATTTATAATAGTTCGGCAAACTCATTACATATAAGTAAGGTATGAAAACTAACCACATACTCAACACCATTTCTAGAATAGCCGAACATGCTTAGGTTAACACAGTAGACACATATTTCTTGTTACTAACTTTATCACATCTGATAATTGTGTCGCTCTCAAAGAAATGAAATTTCTTATCAACGGAAACAGACGCCACGCTCACTTCACTTTTAGATACTTAATTTGATAGTTGATATCTTAGTCTGAACTGATAAATTTTTATTTTGCATGTGCAGACTATCAAACTTTTCTCCAAAAGTGTTCACATATTGACACCAAGAACCTATTATGAACGACAAATTGTTAACCTAAAATTTAAATATACAAGACAACTGATGACCCTAAATAAAAAGTATAATCACCTGTGATTTTCTTTTGTTTTGAACTTGATTGCTCCATTATCTCAACACAGAGTCTTCGTGCAATATGCATAAAATTTTCAACAGCAAAAAAGAAAAAGACATCATACTGTAAAATATTTCCTCGACCCCGAAAAAGAAAATCAAACTATGGAAATACTTAGAAACCCAGTGTCAAAACTGACCAAAGAAAACAATTATTGTGTGAAAACTGAACCCACAGGAACTAGAATACCCAACTACACATAAAACTATCCTCTTTTCCAAAATTCTGCAACCTTCGTAAAAATCAATCATATTTCAACAGTTTAGTACTAATATTGGCTTCAAAGGAACAAATTTAATCTAAGAATACCACGTAACTTAGTGACGAATCCAATAAATTAACCACAACTACAAAGAAAGTCTTACACAAATCATCCCAATTAAAACTCCCTTACATTAGCCCATATATCGAACAATTAAAACAAAGCCAATAAAAATTGTTAGGTTGTACAATCATCAAAGTTCAAAACCCTTCTCCCAACAAAAGAACAACATAACCGATAAAGGGAAAAGATAAGTACCTGAAGATTTTTTCTTTTTTGTATAACAGAAAAAGAGATGAAAATAAATCCACGATAGAGAACCCAAAACTCTAAAATTTTGAATGAGTTATTTTTCTAGAAAATTTGATTTCCGCGGGATTTTTCTCCGAGAAAAAACATAAGAAACTAGGGCTTGGTTATCATGTCATGTGTGTATATATTGTATAATTTCCTTTCTTCGGATAAATTTCCATATTTAATTAGAATACGGATTTAGTATATATAAACATGCTTAATTTGGCGCTTTCCACTTATTTATTGCAGCCTAGTACGATCACATACAAGGTGACTACGTATTACATTCACCACTTGAGTCCCTGACCATCATAAGTTAGAAGAACACGACCATGAGTCGTCACCACTCGCCACCTACAAAATGGTCTTATAGTAGTCTTCAAAGTCATTGTGAAACTTTGTCGAACGTTACAGGGATGGGACCATTGGCCTTTATTTTCTAGGAGACTGAGAAGCAACGACTTTGTTCTCTAGATTCCATTTATAAACAAAAGAAAAGCAAAAATAGTTTATTTGGCCTTCCCACTTTCCTCGTAAACTAGCCACAGTGGTGCATTCCTAAGAGGACATTCTCGTAATTTCAACGAAGAAGACTTCTTGTTCTCATGTCCATAAAACAAGAACTCTAGCTACTTCAATCTTCCGTGCACAACGAAAAAAAAAATCGTCATGCCGAGACGAAATGATGAACCAAATTGCTGCAGATGTTGTACAGGATTTCTATTCAGTTCAGGTTTAACTGCGCTCTTGCTATGGCTAACCTTAAAACCATCTTCCCCAAAATACTCCATTGAGTCATTTTATGTTCCTATCCTCAACAAAACCACAACTTCTCAAGCCACTGTCAATTCAACCACCATATCTTTTGATCTCAGATTGAAGAATGAAAACAGAAACAAGGGTATCTATTATGATGCTCTTGACTTAACTTTTTTTTATTATTTTCCTGAGAATTCAAGTTTTTTACAGATTGGAGATATCACATACCTGAATTCTATCAAGGGCATTTGAAGACTGCTCATGGACTTGAATCGATTCAGAGCTATGGAGTCTCCTGGAGAGATGTTAAGACAAATGGAAGCAGTACGAAGATGTTTCGAGTGGATTTGGATACCAGAGTCAGGTATAATATTATGTTGTCGAGGACTAAACAGCACAGGATGAGATTAGGAATTAATGTTACTGTTAATGATGAAGGTGCTAAATCTGTGGACAGGGGTTTGCGGTTTTCTAGTGCTGCTTCACATTTTAATGGTTTAACAACTCTAATAAGAAACTTTTTAGCTTTGTTGATTCTTTATTTTGGTTTAATTTCTGTGTAACTTTAATGATTCAAATTTTGTTTCATTGTAATTTGTAAGGGTTTTTTTATCTAGCTTGTTTAGTTTATCATGAATCCAATAACAGTCCTGGGTCCTGATTTCTGTCTTAGTTAAGATCTTTTAAGTAGAGATACTATCCAATTCAGTTGAAGCTAAAATTGATATGGAACCGAGGTTCAAACAAGAAATGATGTGTATGCTCGAGATATTTGGCATACAGAACTGAGTTAAGAATCTTTTAAGTACCTGCAATTGTACCAATAAAGAAGATTTAGAGAAGAAAGGTGCAGAAATTGCTTTCCTATGGCGGCAACATAACTGAGTGGTCATGAAGTTATTTTCCAGTGTGATTCAATGCCTACTCTAATGTTGCTTAAAGGAATGTACATTGAAGCACGAAAGCTTAGATATTTTATTAGCAAAGACTTTCAAAGAAACAATCATGAAATAGTAAACTTTAAAATTTCGGAACTTATCTTTTGTACTAGAGTAAATGTAATGTGGGAACCATACAGCAGCTTATTGTGATATCTTAAATCTCCAAAACAGATGGAAAGGAGACATTTTAGGAGGCTTGTTAAACTTTTTCAATTATCGGTTCTTTAATGAAACTATACCATGGTCGAATCCCACTCCGATTATGGTAAGAAACTATGAAATGTAATGTTAGAGGGTATCTTCCTCTCTTTTTATGAAAAAAAAAAGTCTTACACAAATCATCTCTAATTCTCAATTAAAACTCCCTTACATTAACCCATAAATCGAACAATCAAAACAAACCCATTAAAGATTGTTTGGTTGTACAATCATCAACATTCAAAACCCTTCTCCCAACAAAAGAACAACATAACTAATAAAGAGAGAAGATAAGTATTTGAAGACTTTTTTCTTTTTACAACCTAGTGTTTCTTATAACTTAGTAATAAGTTTATGTGTTTATTTGTTAAAATTTTATTATTAAGTAGTCTTAACCTTATAGTAATAATAAAACTAAAGATTATTATTACCGCATAAAGTAACAAATTCAAGTTTAACATTCAACTACTTTACTAGGTTACTTTAATTAAATTTTATAAAGTAATTTAACTTTATCACCTGAATATATAATTATTACTAGGTTACTTTAATTAAATTTTATAAAGTAATTTAACTTTATCACCTGAATATATAATTATTTTGTTGTTTTTTTTTTGCGTAACTATTACATATTAATAGGAGAAAACTTGCAAATTACTTTATTTAACCTTGCTTGTTTATCATCATTCTCTTATTCTTGTAAGGTCCATATGCTTATAAACTAGTCTCTAGTTTGAGATAAAGCATGTGTATTATGTGTTGTGCTTGAATTCAATGGGAATATGATTTTTATGGCTTTATCATCATGTTTGTTTCCTTATTTTTGTAAGGTGTATATGCTCATAAAGTAATTTCTGGTGTGAAATATGGTTCTCATTCAATGTTATAAAGGAAAAGACAGGTGCACCCATTAAACCCGATTGACTTCCATGAGCTTTGTGGATCTCGATATATTTCTTATTCCCAATCAATCTATTTGGAAATGCAATTTGTCCAATAGAGAATGTTTCGCGAAAAACAACATAACAACTATTCGCCCCTGGATTTGATATACAATAAACATTTCGACCATGTTTTATATCCTCAGTGTGTTTGATCGTGTCATAAAATGATTGAATCTTGTTATCTGGAATATACTCTCCATTGAAATCTTCAAATGAAACCTCGGTCGCTTCCATAAACCCTAAAAATAGTTCTATATGAAAAGAAGGAAAAACGAAAATAGTTGAGAAGGAAAATGCATACCGAATTTCTTTTAACTATCGTGCGAGGGTTAGGGTTTCTTTTTAAACTGGGATTTGAACACTAAAATTACCATTTTGTTTTTCGAAATACGATGTTTTTTTTTGTTGTTTGTTTTTTTTTTCTTTTTACCTCCAAAAAAAAGAAAAAAAAGAAAGAGGAAGTTCGATTTTTTTTATAATTTTATATGGCTGATAAAAGGGTACCAATACGCTCGGGGTTCCTTTTCCCTATGTAGTACAGACGCGTTTAAAATGGTCATGTGTCCGCATCAGACACATCAGAGATATCACATGCATATCGACATATGTCACGCGTTATTTTAATATAAATATATTATTAAAAATGCCTGATTTGTTTGTACATATATTATATATACCTCATATATATATATATATGTGTGTGTTTATTCTTACACAAATTTTTCATTTATCAACAATTTATTAACATTGTTAATAAATTACATTCATAATGTTTACATCTTAGTGGAGAATATCATTGATTTCATAACCATCCACATCCTAGTTTTTTGAGAATTTATTCGTGTCCATATATGGTGTTCGTGCCTCTGCTAATACCATGACTAAAGTAACCACGTTTCTAAATATCAAAAGTGAAAGAAATCTTATGTTGAAACAAAATTATCTAGTGTCTTACACAATTACAACACTAATCGGATATCCATGAAAGAATCAGTTGTCTTTCTTATCTGAACATTTCTTAAGAAAATAAATAAAAGTAATGGAATTTTTTCCATTCATGCCCATGGACTTAACAATCTAAGAGAATATAATTGATATATCTTCCAAATCATATATCGAAAAGTTGTAAATATTATGTTGTTAGAAATTTCCTTAAAAGATTTTCCGTACGAATATAAACATGAGTACTAAATTAAAATGGCTAAATTGGGGCCTACACTACATGATAAAAAAAGATAAATTAAGAGATGAAACTACCAATTTACCCTCTATCAAATATTAATACTACTAATTTGTCCCCTTCGAATCCTAATCATATAATTAAAAATTAAAATTAAAATCATAAAACTAAAATCATAAAATTAAAAACTAAAATCAAACCTAAAATCATAAAATTAAAAACTAAAATCAAAATCAAAATCAAATTTATTTCCATCTCCACTTCAACTGATTCTTCTTCTCAACCCAATCCTCTAAACTAGGTTTTAGTTACATGCAATCTCTCAAAAATTGAAAATTTTGAAATCAAACTTTTACGGATTTACCAGAATCAGTTAACGTTAATGTACATGTGATCTGATTGCAAACAGAAACAGTTTATGTTTATGCCCACAAAGACCGATTGTCCTGGACATGTTTTGTGGTTCGAGAAATTTGAACCAGAATCATTTTTTGTGTACATTTGTCAAAACCGATTCTGGGTTTTTTTTGTGAATTGAAAAAATCAACCTAGAATCGGTTTATGAGAGCACGAACATATACCGATTCTGGTTTGATTTTTTTCCAAAAAAAAATGATTTTTTCTTTCTTCATGTTTTGATGATGAATCAAGATTAGTTGATTTCTAGTTAATTTCACTAAACATCAATTAATCACCCGATTAACAATAATTAATCAGGGGTAAATTAGCCATTATGTAAAATAGTTGGATAAGGGGTTACCCTTTTTATCATTTAATGACCATTTTTTGTCCTGTAGTGGAGGCCTAAATTAATCACAGTAGGCCCCAATTTAGCCAGGTAAATTAAACAACCATTTTATACACATTTCTCAGGAAAGAATTTAAAAACATAAATCACTACAAAGGATTATTTTAAAAATTTATCGTGTAAAAAAGAAAAAGATATTACTCTTTGTGTTATAAAATCAATTAACAAAGTAACTTTAGAAACCCATAGTCAAAATTGACGTAGAAAACAACTTAACGCCCGACAACTGCGTGAAAACTGAACTCACGAGAATTCAAATGACCAACTACATAAAAAACTACCCCTTTTCTCAAAATTCAGCAACTTCATAAACATCGTATTTTAGGAATTTAGCGCTAATATGTGCTTTAAAGGAACAAATCTAATCTAAGAGTACCACAAAACTTAGTGACAAATTCAATAAAGTCTTACACACGAAACCTGTTTTGAGGCATACTCAAATGTTTTGAGCCATACAAAACCATTTTCATATCTAGGGTGGGTTTATAAGGGGTGTCCTAGCAGTGGGTAGATTGCTAAGTTACCTTTAATCATTTTAAATTACTTAAATACCATTCACCTAAATTTAAAACATAAACCTAAATTAACCAAAATCCAAAATTATTTTCAAAATAAAAAATCATTTTCATTCCTAACCTAATTTAATCATTAATCAATCAGTTTTGATTTTATTTTTCGTCGGTGATTAATTGTTAATTGATAAATCTTTGATCATTGATTAAAATGAGTCGTGTGAAGCGTGCACAAAGAGATTTAGCTCAGATCTGTATATTGGAACCCAGGTGTTCCTTTTTTTTATGTTTCAGAAGAACATAAAAAAAAAAGAACAGTTCAACTGATAATTAAACATGAAAACGATAGTCGGACTTCACTTTGTTAAAAAACACACTTAGTTCAGCTGTTCAATTTTTTATTCGAATCAGCCATACATAAATTCGTGAGTTACAGAGTGAAGCTCGGCTCTTGTCAGCCGAACCAAAAAGAGTGAAGTTCGGCTGATAACTTGTCAGCCGAACATAGGTATATTTTCAGAAAACATAGGTTCGCTGGCAAGTTATCATCCGAATCGTTCATCTGGTCAGTACATCTACGTTGTAAAAATTCCATTTTTTGACAAATTCAACTTATAAAAAGGACATTAAACTTCGTTTAGAAGTATACCTCTATATGAACAAACCTTAATTATCTATTAGTTCAACAAATCTCAAAAGCCTAATTTCTTATTCTTCTTCTTTAACAAACGCTAACTTAGCTATCAAAAAAAAAAAAAAAAACTATATAATCATTGACATTAACCACTAATCATTAACATTAATGTTAGGTTCTAGTTATTATCATTAACGCTAATTAAGTAAGGGCATTATTGTCATGATAAAAATATGATGGATAAGAGTTATTGATTTTACCACATAATGACTCTATTTTGTCATTACCTCGCGTACGCCTCATAAAATTTGAGTATGCCTCAAACAAGTTTCTTATATAAATCAGCTCAATTAAAATTCCCTTGCATTAACCCATAAATCGAACAAACACACGTAAAAAAAAACAGAAAAGACAAACCCACTAAAGATTGTTAGGTTGTACAATGACCGAAGTTCAAAACCCTTAACCCAAAAAAAGAGAACAACATAATCGATAAAGAGAGAAGATAAATATCTGAAGATTTTTTTTTTTTTTTTTGTAATGGAAACCAAAAAGATGATAAACAAATACCCGATAAAGAACCCAAAACTCTAAAATTTTGAATGAGTTATTTTTCGATAAAATTTGATTTGCGCGGGATTTTTCTCCGAGAAAAGAACACAAGGAACTAGGGGTTGGTTATCATGTCATGTGTATATATTTTGATGGACAAGGTCAAACAAGATTTGCGCAACTTTCTCTGCAAAACCCAAACGACAATGAATTTAAGTGTAATATTTTGATGATATGTTCCTCTTATAAGACACTAAATTCCTACAAAAAATGAACACAATTCGAGATGTATAACACGACCATCTACCCTTTTGAATATCAGTCGTTCAAATTTAACGGTTGAAATTAAGATTGTTAGATGGTGAGGTTTGTTATCTCGAATTACGTTCATTTTTTTTTGTAGGAATGTAAAATCTTATAAGAGGAACATATCATCAAAATATTACACTTAAATTCATTGTCGTTTGAGTTTTGCTGAGAAAATGACGCAAATCTTATCTGACCTTGTCCATCTAAGAGTGTCCGTGGATCTTACCTCTTAATTAGTATACGGATTTAGTATATATAAACATGCTTAATTTGGTGCTTCCCCCTTAATAAACGTTCCTTGTATTGCAGCCTGGTACGATCACATACAAGGTGAGTACGCATTACATTCACCAGTTGAGTCCTTGACCATCAGAAGTTAGACGAACACGAACATGAGTCGTCACCACCTACAAAATGGTCTTATGGTACTGTTCACCTACTCGTTAAGTCATTGTGAAACTTTGTCGAACGTTACATAGATGGGACCGTTGGCCTTTATTTTCTAGGAGACTGAGAAGCAACGACTTTGTTCTCTAGATTCCATTTATAAACAAAAGAAAAGAAAAAAGAGGTTATTTCATCCTTATTTCTCCATATACAAATATAGCCTTCCCACTTTACTCATAAACTAGCCACAGTTGGTGCATTTTTAAGGATATTCTCGTAATTTCAATGAAGAAGACTTCTTGTTCTCATTTCCATAAAACAAGAACTCTAGCTACTTCAATCTTCCGTACACACAAAAAAAAAAAAAGAGGAAATAATCGTCATGCCGAGACGAAATGATGAACCAAATTGCTGCAGATGTTGTACAGGATTTCTATTCAGTTCAGGTTTAACTGGGCTCTTGCTATGGCTAACCTTAAAACCATCTTCCCCAAAATACTCCATTGAGTCATTTTATGTTCCTATCCTCAACAAAACCACAACTTCTCAATCCACTGTCAATTCAACCACCATATCTTTTGATCTGAGATTGAAGAACGAAAACAGAAACAAGGGCATCTATTATGATGCTCTTGACTTAACTTTTTTTTATTATTTTCCTGATAATTCAAGTTTTTTACAGATTGGAGATATCACAATACCTGAATTCTATCAAGGGCATTTGAAGACTGCTCATCGACTTGAATCGATTCAGAGCTATGGAGTCTCCTGGAAAGATGTTAAGGCTAATGGAAGCAGTACGAAGATGTTTCGAGTGGATTTGGATACCAGAGTCAGGTATAAGATTATGTTGTCGAGGACTAAACGGCACAGGATGAGATTGGGAGTTAATGTTACTGTTAATGATGAAGGTGCTAAATCTGTGGACAGGGGCTTGCGGTTTTCTAGTGCTGCTTCACATTTTAATGGCATAACAACTCTAGTAAGAAACTTTTTAGCTTTGTTGATTCTTTGTTTTTTGGTTTAATTTTTGTTGCAACTTTAATGATTCAAATTTTGCTTCAGTTGTAAGGTTTCTATCTAGATTGTTTAGTTTATCATGAATCCTAAATAAACAGTCTTGGTTCCTGATTTCTGTATTAAAAGTCTATCCTGAGGTTGCAAACAAGAAAAGATGTGTATGCTTAAGACATTTGGCCTTCTCACTAATATCAAAGTATTAGAACACAATGTCGTACATTTATCATTAGAACGCAATTGTGCATTTAAGTTAACAATGTCAAATTGCAAACCTGCACAAGTATGCCTAAGAGCAATCTTAATATTTTACAACAGATACAATTGTGCCATCAGTTTGAGCTTCCCCGTCTCATCAGACAACTTGACATTACCTGTTGAAGGTGGTTTATGAGAATCAGTTTAATAAGACTATGAATCTGAACATCCGAGCAATCTGTAAAAAAATAAAGATGATGATACCTTGGAGAGACGCAAGTAAGTGGGAAAATCAAAGTTCTTCATCAAACTTGAGTAAAATCTGGGACATTTGTGGCTGATGCCTCCTGACCTACAATTAGAAAAGGGGGAATAATCAGCTTTAACCCAATCTGAGAACTAAATCAGTTGAGTCGAGAAACTAATTCTCAGGCATTAGAACTCGACTCGTGCAAATGAATGGACGAACGGATGTACGATAGCTGAATTGGTAGAGAATATAGAGATGCTAGAAACACATCTTGCCGCGTCTCAGAAAATTTCCAGAAAAATAGTCCCAACATATGGTAGCTCACTAAGACTGGAAAACCACATCCTCAGTTAAGTGACTGAATCACTTAACATAGTCTCTAACTGAACAAATTCAAAATTCATTGCAGAACAGCTGTGGTGGTTATAATCAAATCAAATGTTACCTTAACACCAGCCATCTTTAATAGTTTCTGCGAAGCAGTATAAACTATGTCGTTACTGAACCTCTTCTCCACAAAATAGATTACTTCTGAGACACCAGACTGCAAGAGAAAATAAAAATCATTTCTTTGTATCAATACGAAGGAAGTTAATGTTGATCTGTTAATCAGCTATCCGAACTGAAGATTATGTAATTACTGAACCAGAAAGCAAAAATTGGAACATCTACATTGAAAACTAATTTAAGAACTACTTTAAATCCTAGGAAATCAAACAACAAACCCTTTACTCCTACTTGTATGAGTGGGGAAAGTAAAAAAACTAGCTCAACTCAAGTAAAATAGAAAAACAGTGACATAAATTAACTGAGGTTGTTACTCGCAAATTGTGGCAAGTTCGTGACAAATAATTTTGAAGCCTGAGCAATTAAGGTAACAGATGTTATGAATATAAAACCTGGATTATAACTTTGGCACACTCATTGCAGGGATACATCGTCACATAGAGTTTCTGCAGAATATGAAGAAACAGAGACATTAGCACCACCAATTATTGGCGACTCTGCTTCTTTTTCTTTTACGTATACGGTGCTACGCACGGTAGATAGAAATTATACTTGTGTCTCTAGTAAGAACCACAAACTACGCAGAACAATAAAATTGTCAAAAGCTAACCTGTCCTGCCGCAGATGCATGATTTGTGTTCAAAATGGCGTTAACTTCAGCATGGCAGACATAACTGCAAGAAAGAGCATGATTATAGAGTATACGTCTTGGCAGCAAATCATACAGATAGTTACGAAAAACACTTGTAAAAACATCATATAAGAAGCATTAACTCTTTTGCCTGACTTTTGTAAGTACGTACACAAAATTAATAACTTCGCACAATGTATATTCATATAGGACCACATATGCTTCAAAAAATATATATAGGAACACATAGTTCTATCTTGAGCTTTTTGGAAATGTAAATTCACACAATGTATTCTAGAAATAAAAAACTTCAGACGTACTAAGCAATCTTCCAACAATTTAATGGGAAGGCTGTACAATAGGAGTTCTCAAAAGAGAGAGGCACTCATAAAGCATAGACAAAAAGAAGGGGGCCAAAATTAAATATGAGAGCAGACAAGTTACTAGGGATACTCAAAACCAAAAGAAAGCAGTATGGAAGTTCTCAATTGCCAATTAACCATAAAATCCCAATAACAAAAGAAGTCATCATAAGATATCCTCCTAAAAGATGAAGTTGTTGATGCACAATACACTAGAAAATATTTAATTTTCCTGACTATTATCTCCTAAGAAAATTTCATGTCTACAAGAATGCACTTGTTCGTCTGTTAGCATCATACTTCACAGATTACAGCAAAAAGGCAGCAGCTCAGGTTCGTTTATTGTTTGATCAGTGAAGAAAATATATATTGATCAAAAAAGCAAGAGGGTACAAAAGGTTTGTACCACCCTTGAGAGAAATACAAAGAGAAGCAAAAACAAAACTAGTAACAGGCTACTAGCTTGAGATTCTCGGCCAATATATCATTACATCATTAAAACCCAGAAAATGAGAAAGATTAAATTCTTTGATATCCTCATTAATATCCCAATCTTTCCCAAATCCTTCATGAACATCATCAATATGTGGATCAAAAGTGATGCCAGGGTTGTTTATACTTAAATGTAATCATAGAATATGAAAGTATTTAGTGCTACATCCAGTTATATCACACCAAAACTGAGAACCAAACTAAACTGCACAGTTCATAACTTGACTTACGGATATTTTGTCTCCAATGCATCACCGGTCACTGATTTCTGAAAACAAGATGAGGAAACAATCATTACAGAATCTCACAAGAAAGTACAAAAGCATTTAGTTTATCAGGAAAACTAACCTTTGCCCATGGGAGCTTCTCGTCTGCACAACCTCTTGGGAATCCATTATAGCCAATGCCTGACTAAAAGAGTATTATTCAAAAAATGGTGTAAAAACAAGAATTCTAGCTGAATTTGAAATAAATCTGAATGGGACTCGATTACAGCAACAACACCATGCACATAGTAGAAATCCAATGTGTTCTCTACAAAGCACAAGGATGTGATCATAGTTTTATTTAATAAAATAAAAACGTGTAAGCTGGCATCTATCTCCATCCGGAACAAGGTGGCACAGAAGTACAATAATTATAGCATCAAGGATTGTTTACAGTACTACTTAGTCATGTGCACAAAAACCTCAGTCACTCGATTCTTGTTTACCATATTCGTAATCAACATGCTTATCTGAACTAAATTTATTAACTTACCAAGTATAATTCCGTCATGGCTGACTAAGCATGCTCCAACCTACATAAGCAGAACAGATATGAAATTAGTTCTCAAGTTACATACGCGAAAACAAATTCACAGGGGAGAAGATAATATGCATTACAAACAGAAATAACAGCAATTCCAAGACTAGTATCTACCTAAAGTAATAGTTATATACTCATCAGGCAACAATTATTGTGAGGACTGAGGAATTTTATACATCACAAAAACGAAACCCATCAAACATAATAGAACAGAAGTTATTACGCAATTTGGCGGATGGACATCTGTTTAACAGTTTTAGCAGTAATTGAAGACTCTGAGGCAGTAAGAACTCTAAAGACCACCTCACACGATCTTTTGTTACACTGACTAACCTAGAATGTAAATTTTTGCCTGAGAGACTAGTCAGGTACTGCAGGAATCGAGAGCGGAAATGATATTTTCCGGTAAAACCAAAGGAAGATCAAACGTCACTAACCCAAAATTGTCAAACCACGCAAATGAAGTTTCAAATACTTTCCGATTCAAGCAATGTACGGACAATAGCAAAATTTTACCTGTCTGTTGGGATCCTTAGATCGCTTTGCCGATAAGAAAGCCAATGCCATAAAATAATCATCCCATGACAGATACCTGCATTCTTTTTTCAAATTAGTAGGAATTTGACAGATTAAGAAACTAGAAAATCAAACATAAAATTGGATCGAACCCTTTGCGTTTAGAAGGATCGAAAGGGCTCTGAGAAGAAGACTTGTGAAGACCGTTTTGTTCAAGTAGTTCGACTGGATACCGTTTATTTCTTTTAGCTTTTGATGATGATGACATGAAATGAAACGCGATTGTGGATATTAGAACTCCAAAAACTGTTGCTGTAGAAGCTAGAACCAAATCTCTTGAATTCATCCTGAGTTAGAGAGAAGAAGACGAGTGAAAGGAGAAACCCTAGATGGAAAAGGGGGAAATTTGGAATTGGTCAAGTAAAATGGCGGCAAACAGAAATTCTTTATCATAAATACGCGCCAATTTTACTGATCTGGCTGTACCCGAACTTTAAGTCCAAAATGTATTGAGAGAACTTGGAATTGGATATGATTCGAGCAAAGACCCACCAGAGAAGACGTGCTCACAAGCCTCCCATGACTCCGGGCTGAGCAAAGCTACCCGAATTGCCGAGGGGCATCAGATCCCCTATTTTGGACTGGACGGGAATGTACTTTTCAAATCCCCCCGATGGTGGAGTGACACCCCCAAAATCCGGTTGATATCCGTCCAATCTCCGAATATCAAATCATAAACTATTTTTCTAACTATATACTCATTATATCTTTTATCATTGCCATTAATTTTTTTTTTTTTTTTATGATTTTTCATTTTCTCATCACCAAAATTGCTAATCTACATATATTTAACATATTAAGTGAGACACGTAGACATATAATTCAACTTATGTTCATATGTTGTATGCAAAATTAATTTCAATGTATTTTTCTTTCAGTTCTGCATCTCTAGCTTCATTTTCTTATCTTCTTGAGAAATTGTTTTATGGCCGAAAGGTCCATACATCTTCTCAACCAATTTTTTAATATCAAAAACCATTTTATAAGGAAACAAAATTGAGAAATGATAAAATTTTAAGGATTTCTATACCAGAAGATTGGCCATTCATGGTTCCTGAAGAATTGAATAGACATCCCTATATTATTTTTAAAGATGAGACTATTGCTGAACTTGACTGTGGTAATGGTTAGATTTCAATTGTTCTTGCTGTCAAATGCTCTCTAAAGAAGGTAACTTTCTTTCTATTTGTGGTAGTAATCACTGTAATGCTTAGGTTTATAGACCTCGAATAAATCGTAGAGAAATTAAAATTGTATAATGGACAACTTCTTTCTGATGAAGAAAAGAATACATTTGCTTGATCGAATAGAATTTCATGAATCTGATATATTGTCTGGATATTAAATTTATCTTGAATTTATCAGCTGAAACAATTGCTTCAGTTGAGATCCTTAATTCCATGTTGAATCCAAATAACAGTGGGAATGTCAAATTCGTCACCCTTTCATGAAGTTGTTTGTCCTTCATTATGAAATTTCTTGATTTCTTTCTTCCTAAATTTATCTGATCAACAAAACACCAGAACCGCTGGCCCCGACTAATCTATAGGCCTAACTACCGGGTTGTAGTCCCAGGTAATACCTAGTGTAAATCTTGGGGAAAAAATGTCATAGGATCGTTGAAGAACCCAAATTACATATTTCAATAAAGCCGATGAATCGGAGATGGAATGGTGTTAGGAGTACTCTCCAAACATTTTAAATAAAAATTCTTCCTTAAGAAGATATGCTCCCACAAAGAAGGAGTAATTTTCTGAATTTCTCGTGATTGATATCAATTTCTCAAAACCAAAATTCTTTGTTTTCTATGGTTCGTTAGAAAAAATCTTGAACCCACACAAACCCACTTGTAAAATCGACCCGAACATTAAAACAAACACCATGAAGGTACAAGGAGATAAAAATGGACCAAAAAACGACATGGAGAAACCAAAATCCGACAAGAAAACCAGTAAAATTGATTTTAGAAAAGCAAAAACTTGAACCAAAGAAGTAAAAGAAACAAATTAAAATAACTCGCCTGAATCTAGCTGGAGGAAGAAACAGAAATCACCTAGAGTAGAGTGATAAATGAGAGAGTATAGAAAATATTTGTTAATCATGTTATTCCCATTAGAAACATCTTTCGCCAAAGGATGAACATACTCTCTGATCTTTCTCCTCTCTGAATAAACGAAGAATTTACCATGATGAGTACTTTAGTAACGTGCTTATTGTTAGTAAGATTAGATCAGAAACTCTTTATGTTTTATAAATATAGTAATGTTGAAAACAAGAGTTATCCTTTATCGCCATAAAATAATTTACATTATGTTAACCCACATCATTCTCTCTAATATAAGCTTGAGATTGAGTTTTTCTGACTCTTAACCTCAAATTTCATGGATCCCTCCCTTACTTAGCTAGATTATTGTTAATATAAATTAGAGTTGGCTCACTATCCCAGTTGTTTGGGTCATTGTTAATACGTTTATGGAAGGAAATCTCGAGTTTTGTCAGTTTATTTTTTGTCAATCTAGGCTTGTATAGTCATTCCTAAAAGAAACGATTTAAACCACCGACATGTGATCTTCGACAGAAGAGCTGGTTTTATCTCCCTTTCTTCTTATTAATTTCAATGACATGCACGAAGTGATTGGTATATAATCTAAAGAGTCCAAGGGAGTAAAAATCCAGTAAGATCTCAAGTAATAAACTCTTTGTACTTATGAGAATTCTCGTTCAGCTTTTTACAGTTGGCTCATTGGTGCCAATGGTGGCACGATACTTTGCGTTTTAGAAATCACCTAAGCATATAACTATCAATCTCGGCCTTTTATCAATCTCGACCAAAAAGGCCGAGATTTTCGATTTCGGTTTTCGAAACAAATGTTTCAAACTCGAAGAGACAAGATCTAGCCGAAAAACTTGTTGAGACGATCGAGTTTTTGCCAGGACGAGTTGACAAGACGACGGGCAATATGGAAATTCCAACATAATACTCGATTTTATGATGTTACGTTAAGTTATGAATCATATTATAATGGGAGACTTCAAATTATTCTAAAATCTCCAATATCTTTATAAACCTTTTCAAAAATGAAAATAATAACTCCGACATATCACTAAGAAAAAAATGTCAAGATATTTCAATCCGACCGAGATAAGACTGAGATTCGAAATTCACTGCATTTCTCGGCGTCTATTTCCATTACTAACATCCATTTTGTAGGTGATGTGGACCTAACTTGAGTTTGGAAACAACCGATAACCTTTCTCATATTTTTTTGGAAACCGGTGCTAAAAGGATAATCGGGAAAATGGATTTTGAAAAAATTGCTCAAATGATGCAAGATGAATAAATTATCAAGTATTTTATTTCTCAATTAGAACGTTCCCATTGTACTTTCATTTTGAAGGACTTCGCAATGTTTTTTTTTTTAATAAAAGATTTTTTTTTAAATTAAGAAATAGAGTTGTGTAGATCCCTTGCTGATGGCTACAAAGATGTTCATGGAAATTATTAATGTGAACAACAGACATAGTTGTTTCCCTCACATATTTTGCAACATTGTCTGCAACTTGGTTGTCATCTCAAATTAAACTTGAATGTTTAAATGCTTTTAGAATACTTTTGTTCTCCCTGAACGAGGAGATTGTGACAAGCCTCGCATCAGATTCGATGTTGAATAAATGTCCATTGTACTTTCATTTAGGCTTTACTTCGTAGTTCGAACTAGTTTAGGGTCTGTTTGGGAACTTGGAAATGGGATAACATATCCTAGAATATGTTATCTTAATTTAATTTATGATAACCTTGAGATTGATTAGTCTTAGTGATGTTTGTCTAAAATTTTATCCTATCGTAGGTTAACTTAAACAGTGTTTGTTTGACACGCTATCCAGGAGTGGGTTAAAGATAAGGTTTGTTTCAAACTCCCAGGTTTAAATATGCAATATATAAATCAACGTCGGACATTTTAAAATAAAAATATATAAAAGTATAAATATTAAAACAAGAATTCGATAAAATTTAATAATAAAAACTAAATTGTACGACGACGACGTCGATAATTATTCCACATTGCGTCAACAATCGAAGCGTGAAGTTCTGACTCTAAATACCGTTCTCTATTTCTCCCGAGTCTAGCACCTTCATTATTGTCTTATGGTATCCCAGGATCAGTTTCTGGTATAGTGACAACATCTTCATCATCAAGAAACAAATCATTTATACTCTCCATGCGAATTTGGCTATGGATGATGCAACAGGCTAGCAAAATTTTCACTTGTGATTCATACGGATGTTGAGGTTGTGCTTGCAAAAAAATGAATCGTCTTTTAAGTATTCCAATAATATGTTCAACTGCATTCCGTAATGATGAGTGTCAAATATTAAATAATTTTTTGGTAGCTTTTGGGCAATTTCTCCCATACTCTTTCAAGTGATAACGAATGCCTCTATATGGAGTAATAAAACTTGGTGTAAGGGCGAAGCCTGAATCTCCAAAATAATATTTTCCTATACAAATAAAAATTTAAGATTATATTACCCCAATTGTAATGGCAAATGAAATATTTATATAAAATAAAAAAAAAAATCATGATATATAATTATATATCATACCTTCTGGTACTATTAATTTATCAGATCTTGTTAAGGCTGAATCCAATACATGCCCGTCATGAGCCGAACCTTCCCAACCCGCAAGAACATAATGAAATTGCAAATCGAACGAACATGCTACTAAAACGTTTTGACAAATAAATCCTTTTATGTTCCGTTAAAGAGGTTGTTCTTCCTCACTAACCATTGCACGTATGTGAGTTTCTTCTATTGCTCCAACACAGTTCTAGGTTGAATACACACAATTAATTGGTTCATTATATATATTATACTTTTAATAATAACACAAAATTAACAAAATAACAATAAAATTTGTGTACCTTAAAATATGGATAAAACCTCTGATTGTTTCTTATCTCATCAGGGGTGCAAGGCCCTGCTGGTTGCAAAAAATCAACTGCAAGTTAAACAATAGCATCCAAAACATCATTAAAGTGTTGACTGATTGTCTCACCCGAATGTTGAAAACGTTCTTGGAGTATTCTATTGCGTTCATTATGACCAACGACAAGCATAATTATTGCCACCTTCTCCTCAACTCTAACTCCCTTGCTATGGCGAAGCAACTGTTTTTCTTGTAACAATTCACATAATAGCAAAAACACATGCTTTTCCATTCGAAAACTGTTTTGACATCGCGCATCATGTCCATTTAGATTTAGAATTTCATCTACGTGAGCTGGGCCACTACAAATTGAATCATGACATACAGTCTTCTCCACAAAGTATTGATAATAACATGTTATCAATGACGTTGTGGCTGTTGTGACAAATGTTTGGTCTCTAGAAAGGGAAGAAATATTTTTGTGAATGAAAACTGAACAAAATAGTGATATTTATACACTGTAGAGCACGACCGCAGGAGGTCGGGTTTAAATTGTTGTCGGTGCAAACTCGACCTAATTCTTTTCCCATAATGGTGCGGCCAGTTTGCCAGGCCAGCTGGTATTGCATGGCATAGGAGGGGATTAGCCACCCCATAGGAACCGGCCTAAGGCACACCATTGTGCTGGGCCTCATAGATTCTACTGTGCTTGGCAGCTCATTATTTGCACATTAATAAACCTCCCGTAGCTAATTTAGTCTTCCTTATAACAATGTTCTTTGTGGTTTTAGTAGTACCTGAATTTGCAGAAAGAAAAAAACAATTTACATACTAAAACTGAGAAACAGACAAAGAGAGAAGAAACCTTTAATCAGACTAATGGCGGAAATCAAAAATTCAAAATTTGAATTAGGGCTTCTTTTGCAAACCAAAAACAAGAAGAAATGTCGTCCATTTTCAGTTATTTAATTAGGGTTTCTTTGGTAAGCAGTTTTACCACACAAAGAACAAGTTTTTATCAACCATCATCAACATCGTCTTCTGGGAAGCAGGATCATTACCAACATGGTATTCCTGGAATACCCAATGATGGAAAAGTTGTTTTACTTAAGAATTCCAGTAACGGGGCTCAAGTCTACCTTGTTGGAACTGTTCATCGCTATAAAGAGACTACTCAAACCGTCAAGAAGGTATTTGTTTACTCTTAGAATAATGGGTTCTTTGTTTCAAGTTTCTACTTTCTCATGGAGTGTTTAATTTGTTCTGACTCGTCTTAATCGTTTTACAAATTTGTACTGAGCATACATGGTGGTGAATGGTGTTTTTTTCTTTCAGTGTGCTGATATTGAAGTTACCAATTTCTTTCTTTACATGAGATAAAACACAATGGTAGCAATTGGGTTTCCTATTTGAGTTTCTGCAATGCATCCCAGAATGTTGTTCTTTTTGATGCTCATGCCATGGTTGTTTTTGCTTTGTAGGTGATCGATTTTGTAAGGCCTGATATAATTGCGGTTGGTAACACTCCTTACTCTTTATCATATTCTTTTTGAATGAGGTTGGGGCTGTTTGATTACATTTGAATGTCTTCACATATTTGTGATCAAGATTGACTAGTGTTTTTCTGTGGCATTGACATTGACAATTTGAGTAGATAGCATTAGTTACTGTTGTTACTTCAAATTCTTTGCCGCAGAAATCCGTCTAAAGATTCTAAACAGAAACCCAAATCATTAGCAGGTGGCACCAGAGATACGTGTTATCCATCCAAAGATCATATAGCCACATAAATACATCATATCTGGACAATCGATTTTACTATTGTTCACTGATAGATATATAATACCAAGGGGAGACCTAGTTGGTTTGGCTATCCGTTTACAGTTTTGTTACATCTTGTTACTAGAGCTATGACATCCATTTTGTAGTTTCCAGGTGCCATGACATTCAAGCTTGACTTAAGAATTTTTAGTTAAAACTTAAATGCGCCTGGCTTATGAAAGGCCAATAATATTGAGCATCTTTTAACTGAGCTGTAACGAATGACTATATGTGCCTGCTTTTGCTCCAGTATATTTGTGTGTAGCAACGTCACTTTGTTTTTCAAAATTTCCTGTTTCAACTCTGGTACTAGTGTCAGATATGCGTGGACACGGCAACAGCTCTCCTTGCCGTTAAACTTTTAATATTCTCAACTTAGGAATGCCTTATTCTGCAGTATAAACTTATTAGTTATCCTAGAAATATTGAGGAATGTATATTAACCTACCCCTAACATCCATGTTCACATATTTAGTATTTTAGGTCGCCATGTCGAATAACTCATAGCATTGCAGTACACCGACACCTGCACCCTGGAACCCATGTCACATAGCTACTTTGCAATTTAAATGTATCTGTATGCAGATTGAGTCGTGCGAGAGTCGTGGCATTAAATGGCTGGAATGGATATCTGAAGATGATAACTTGTATACGTTGTATGAAAAATCCAAGAGAGCTCGAGGTAGACTGTCCACGAAGGTTGGTATGTTTATACGCAACTGTTTGCACTTGTTGCGGGGAGAGGTTATACCATCAAATAGCGAATTCAGGGTAATTGTTAAATAAAGTTTTAGACGGTTATGAACAATGTTTGTATTTTTTAGTGCGGTAACATATACTTGCAACATCACCGCCCACGATTTGGTTTCCAGGTTGCAGTGGAGGAAGCTGCTAGCATGGGAGCCGGATGTTTCTTCATTGATCAAAATAAAGATGTAACTAGTACTACTTTGTATGCTTTCTCACTGCTGGATAAAGCGCATGGGTTAATTTATTCTATTTCTGTTTATTTTCAGGTTACTTATCAAAAACTAGTTAATCTTGTCAAGTCTTCTGACTCAATCTGGCATTCCTTTCAAAAAGTTGGCAAAGTCTATAAACAGATAAAAAAGGAAGACTATACAAGATCATTGAACCAAATTGTACACCGTTTTTGGAAAGATGTTTCCCCAGAGAGTGTAAGTTTCTAATCAGTCACTGTGCTTTACGCTTCTTTTCAGAAATTCTTCATATTCTTTCTTGTACTTTGTTGATTGTTTTGATGATTGAATAAATTCCCCGGTGTTCGTGTTTTCATCTCTTCTCTTCATTTTTCTTTCCTACTTTCAATTTTATATTCGTCAAAAATAAATCTTGGCGATTTTACATTCACATAGATCATAGATGCCATGGTGTAAATACTGTAGGTTAGTGATAATTGAGAATATTTATTCGTAAATCTTGTCTACAGCATGCATTCGTCAATACTTTATAGTTCTGAGTCTTTGGGACAACAGAATATTCTGATAATACTCTTTAAAAGAGAGACTGGGTAACTCTTAATATTTTAATCTACTTTTCAATTGCTCAGTTCAAGGTCCTTGTTGAAGATAGAGACAAGCATATGTTTACGAAGCTTAGACATTTTGAAGGAAAAGTAGTTGCCGTTGTCGGGATGGGTCACATGGATGGGATTGAACTATTGTGGAAACGTGCGGAGAATGGTGACAATTGGCAACCTCCTGCAAATCAGAATTGTGGGCTCGCTATGGTAATCTCGTACTCACCAAAAACATTAAAGTTTAAACACTATTCTGCATAGATGATACTGAAAACAAGTTTACTTCTCTCATGTCATTTAGTTTCTTGATAGGTACGAGCACAATATATAACATACAACTCTCAACAAAATAAAATAAAAATAGAGTAATTTTAAGGGGAAATGATTTAAGATTTTTAGGTATGAGGCTGATAAGATTTGCAGAGATGAGAAATAGACTAATATTAATATTCGTCCAGTTTTGTGTAGTAGATCTTAACGACCTTTTAGGTGTGAGGCTGTTGTATATTCTTCTTCACATAAGGTGTATTCAGGAAGATTGACATGTTTCCCTAGTGAATTGCATTTTTGGATAGGATCACTAGTGACATCTGTTGAGACAAATCAAGCCATTAATTTGCGCTTAGTATCCCTGAAGATCTAATCCAAAAACAGTGCAGTGCGAATTCCTTCGGAAGGAGAGGATTATCTAAGATGGGCCCTAACTAATTCTGGAAATCATACTGCCCACTCCTCTTACATGAAATTACTTGATACCTCGTGTACTGCATCTCGTCTAGTTCAAAAACAATGGCTTTGACTGTGGAACATGAGTTCTCTCCAAAATCTAAGACTCTTTGTATGCAAATGTCTTCAAAACATTGGTAGTAGTTCCAGATGCTTTATCCCCTTTGTGTAGTTCTGCTAAATTGCTAATGAAACTTTTGAACATCTCTATTTTTCCGTTTGTCCTTGTGCTCGAGCTGTTTGGTTTGGTAAACACTTTCAAGTTCTTAAGCAAATTCATGATGCTAGTTCTGTTTTGCTTTGGATTAACTTCTGGTGAAGTAAAACAAACTGAACAAGCACGTGAAATGCAAAAGCAATTCTCTGTGGTGTTATTGCAGATCTGGAAAGCTAGGTGTCAAGCTAGTCTTGAACTGAAAAAAACAAATCCCACCACCATTATCCATCAAGTTCACCCGCTGCTTCAGTCTATATCTCAAACTCAGAGTCTCCATGCTCAAATGCTTAGCAAAACTATTAACTATCCACAAGGACATAATGTCTTTTCAGGATTGTTGTATCATCTTTATCATCTCTGTTGATGCTTATATTCTTCGAAATACTTGCATTGCAGGGTATGTAATCATCTTCTATTCTTCTCCAAGGAGATATGCAGGAGGGAGATGCTGACTGCTCCAGCAACTTCAGTGATACAAGCAGAGGCATCAACTCAATTAATGGCAGGGGATTAGGCTTCACCGTTAAATCTGGATAGGGTTCTTTTTGTGTTTGACAACCTATGTCTGGTCAATTTCATTAATGGGATAGGGGGCTTTAAATCTTTTGTTTGAGCCGTGGATACTATGGCCAAGTATGCCAGAAAGTACAATGTTGTAAAAACTCTTGTGAAAATTCCATTTTCATCGTTCTTCATTTCAAGTCCAAGATAGTAAAAGATTTTCTCAAAATTTTCACACTGAGGAGAGCATCCTCATTTGGGCACTTGCTAAACATGCCCTCAGTGCTTGTTGTAGGTCTTACAGAACATTTTTCAACTTTATGACCTTCTATCCATGTCCTTATTACTTCGTCGCCGGGCAATTACTCTGACGCATACCGTCTCTTCAAAATGCCCTTTGAGGGCAGATTTGACGTTCACTTGTACTCTCCCGACGAGTCGTATGCCATACTGAAGTTCCCAGGGTCAGAGGAGAGAGGACATTAATAAACCTCCCCGTAGCCAATCTAGTCTTCCTTATAACAACATTCTTTGCCTTTTTAACTAGTACTGCCTGAATTTGCAGAAAGTAAAAGCATTTCAATTTCTTTCCTACTAAAACTGAGAAACAGACAAAGAGAGAAGAAAGCTCTAATGGCGAAAATTAAAATTTTGAAATTTAAATTAGGGCTTCTTTCACAAACCAACAGCAACAAGAAGAAATGTCGTCCGCTTTCAGTCGTTTAATTAGGGTTCCTTTGATACGCAGCTTTACCGCACAGAGAATAAGTTATCAAGGAATGATCATTACCAACATGGTATTCCTAAAATACCCAGTGATGGAAAAGTTGTTAAACTCAAGAATACCATTAATGGGTCTCAAGTATATCTTGTTGGAGTTATTCATGATTATAAAGAGACTACTCAAACTGTCAAGAAGGTAAAATTTCTGTTATTTCTTCATTGTTATGATATATCTTTACTCAATCCCTCAAGAGGGAGGGCTCAATTTTTTTCAGACTCATCTGACTCGTTTTACAAATGGGTAATTAGCATCCGTAGTGGTGGATAATTGCTGAAATCGCATTTACCAATTCCTTTACACGAGATGAAACACAATGATAGCGATTGCGTTTGCCATTTTATGTTCTCTGTCAATGCCTCCCAGAATGTTTTTCTTCTTTTTTTTTTTTTGTGTGGTTATGCCATGTTTATTTTGCTTTGTAGGTGATGGATTATGTAAGCCCTGATGCCATTGCGGTAGGTAACACTCCTTACTCTTTCAATGTGTTCTTTTTGAATGAGTTTGGGGTTCTTTGATTTGGTTTGGGTTTTTTCACAAATTTGTGAGCTAGTTTCACTAGTGTTGTTCGTGACATTGACATTTTGAGTAGATAGCATGAGTTATTTGTGTCACTTTGAATACTTTGCCACAAATTTCAGTCTAACCCATGTTCATTACCAGAAAAACTCAAACAATTGGCAGGTGGCAGCAGAGATACTTGTTATACATCCAAAAAAACACAAATAGATCATTTCTGGCAAGCAATTTTACTACTGTTCAACTATTAGATATCATTACCAAGGGTAGACCTAGTTGGTTTGGCAACTATGACATCCATTTTGTAGTTTCTTGGTGCCATGAGATTCAAGATCTTGCGATTTAATATTTGCACTCTTCGTTTTAGCTTGATTTAAGAATTTCTAGCCAAAACTTAAATGCATCTGGCTTAATGAATGTCAAATTGTTTGACCTAATATATCTTTTAACTTATCTGCAATTCAAAACTTATATGTGCGTGCCCTTTTTTTCCAGTATATGCATGCGTACCAATGTCAAGTCATTCAAAATTTCCATGTATCGACGCTGGTACTCGTGTTAGATATGGATGTACATATCCTTGCCGTTAAAAATTTATATTTCAACTTTGGAATGCCTTTTTGCTTGGATGTACTGATTAAAAATTTGTTTGCATTGCAGTACACCTACACTTGTACCCTGGTACCATGTCATTGTTACATAGCTACTTTTCCATTTAATAGAATATGTATGCAGGTTGAGCTGTGCAAGAGTCGTTCCAAGCAATTAATGGAGTGGAGATCTGAAGATGATAACTTGTATACGTTGTATATCGAGTCCAAGAGAGCTCGGGGTGGACTGTGCAAGAAGGTTGGTATGTTTATACACAACTGGTTGCACTTGTTGAGGGGAGAGGTTATACCATCAAATTGCGAATTCAAGGTAATTGTTCAATAAACTTTTAGACGGATATGAATAATATTTGTATTTTAAGTGCTGTAACATATGCTTGCAACATCACCATCCAAGATTTGGTTTCCAGGTTGCAATGAAGGAAGCTTCTAGAGTGGAAGCTGGATGTTTCTTCATTGATCAAAATATACATGTATGATGTAACTAGTACTACTCCTTTGCTTTCTCACTGCTGGATGAAAAGCATGGGTTAATTTTTTTCTGTTTCTGTTTATTTACAGGTTACGTTGCAACAACTAAATCTAGTCATCTCTTCTGGGATCTGGCAATCATTTCAAAGAGTTGCCGAAGCCTGTAAACACATAAAAAAGGAAGACTGTACAAGATCAGCCACCCAGGAACTACTCAGTTGTTGGAAAAATGTTTCCCAAGAGACTGTAAGTTTCTAATTAGTCACTGTGCTTTATGCTTACTTTCAAAAATTCCCCAATTTTCTCGTTCTTTGTTGATCATTTCATGATCAATTTTTTTTCCTGATATTCGTATTTTCATACCTCTTGATTTTTTTTCCCTATTTTTAATTCTATATTCAGCGGAAAAGATCTTGACGAGTTTTGATTCACATAGATGCCACGGTGTAAGTACTGTATTATTTTCAAAACATACAGATCGTGAAAATGATCAAGGATTTGATTAGTGATAAATGAGAATATTTGTAAATCTGTCTACAGCATGCATTCGTCAATACTTCATTGTTCGAGTCTTTGAGGCAATACAA
Source organism: Papaver armeniacum (assembly GCA_023531295.1). NCBI lineage: Eukaryota > Viridiplantae > Streptophyta > Magnoliopsida > Ranunculales > Papaveraceae > Papaver > Papaver armeniacum. The sequence continues at coordinate 379,451 of JAJJWW010004385.1, forward strand.
TATTCTGATAACACACTGAAAAATATAGACAGGGGCACACTGAAATTTTAATCTACTTTGTATTGCTCAGTTCAAGGTCCTGATTGAAGACAGAGACCAGCATATGTTTATGGCGCTTAGACGTCTTCAAGAAAAAATTGTTGCAGAGAAGGGTGAAGATTGTGGAAACGTGCAGAGAATGGTGAAGATTGGCAACATGCAGAGAAGGGTGAAGATGGGCAACCTCCTGCAAATCAGAAATGTGGGCTCGCTATGGTAATCTCGTACTCACCGATTTTTTTTTAAATCCATGCTGCATAGCATATCTGACTGATGGAAGAGAATCCGTGGTTATTATTCCTGTGTCTCGCCCTTGTTTGCGGTGTTTAAAAGGTTGAGTAACAAAATACCTGAAGCCTAGAACACCATAACACAAGAGATACAGAGGTGACTTCTTTCCATTTTTTGGTACCCTAAAAGTCTTGGTGTAGGGGAGGCTACCTAGTGACTCTTCCCACAGACAGGTCTGGATGTGTCTATCTCTGAGATTCTACTGTTTTAGCTTGGGTGTGGATCTTTAAGAGACCAACTCTATGGTCTTTAATTTGAATGATTTATTTACGCTTAGTATTCCCTGAAGATCTAGTCCAAAAATACTCCAGAATGGTCCCTCAGTGCCCTCACTAATTCTGGAAATTATACTGCCCACTCCACTTATATGAAATTACTTTATACCTCATGTACTGCCTCCTCTTGTTAAAAAATAATGGCTTCAATTGTGGCAAATGAATTCTCCTGAAAATCTAACAACATGTTTCTTTTTTGCTGACTCGAGTCTGGATCTGACTCGCCCCTGACTCGACTTGAGTTAGATGTCAGATCAACATCTGCCTTCATTTGATCACTTATTCAGGCTGGGAGTAGTTCCAGTTACTTTATCCCTGTGCAACTCTGCTAATGAAACTTTTGACCATCTATTTTTTCGTTGTCCTTGTGCTCGAGCTATTTGGTTTGGCAAGCACCCTCAAGTTCTTCAGCAAATTCATGATGCTAGTTCTGTTAATGCTTTGGGTTAACTTTTGATTTGAAGTAAAAGAAACTGAACAAGTAAAGGAAATGTTAAAACAGTTCTCTGTGGTGTTATTGTAGATCTGGAAAGTTAGGAGTTAACCAGCTGCTTCAGTCTATATCTCAAACTCAAGAGTCTCCATGCTAGAATGCTTAGCACGACTATGAACTATCCACATTACACAATGCACTGTACTACACAATTTATCTTATCAGGACATAATGTCTTTTCAGGATCGTTATATCATCTCTGTTGATGCTTATATTCTTCCAAATACTTGTATTGCAGGGTATGCAGTCATCTTCTACTCTTCTCCAGGGAGATATGCAGGAGGGAGATGCTGGACTGCTCCAGCCACCTCAGTGATACAAGCAGAGGCGTCAACTCTATAAATGGCAGTGGATTGGGCTTCACCGTTAATTCTGGATAGGGTTCTTTTTGTGTTTGACAACTTATCTCTGGTCAATGTCTCAAGATGGGATGTTCTTTAAGTTATAATATTAAGGATTTTACAAGGGGATTTAAATCTTTTGTTGAAACGTGGCGTAAATGCACTAGTAGGTGTAGTCAGGTCTGTAAGGGCATCTCCAATGCAAGGAGTAAAGGTCTTAAATTGGTACAACACCAAGGATTTAAGACCTTTTCTACCATAATTTCTTCTCCAATACAAGGGTGAAGGTTATCGAAAAAGATGACATGGCTAAGTGGGGGTAAATGAGAAAGTCTAAATAAGACTTTCTTCATGACCTTGGGTTTTAGGTCCACATCATCACTTTGTCTCTAAATTTAATTAAAAAAGTGTAGGTAAGACCTTAAAAATTGCAGTTGAACTTTAGGTCAAAAATTTTATCTTTTTTTTTTTTTTTGTCATTTAGCAATAACCCATGAAAAAAAAAAAGGTGATAATAAAACCTCCACATAAGATGACCTTGACCCTTTGTATTGGAGATGCTCTTAATAACGCCGTGGGTACTATTATTAATCAGACCACGTATAAGAAAACACCACAGCTGGATAAAGATATGCTAAAAGGGAATCCCACCCTCAATCATGATTTTGGTCAGACTTCAGTTTTTCAAACATTTCTATACATGACAATTTTTAATTTTCAATACGAGAGACCATTATCTGTCACCATCATCCCTTTTGAAGCATTCCCTTTTTCTTGTCATTGAATACTGGGAAAGGATCCAAAGTGCTCTTACTCTGGCCAAGTTTCCTGAACAAGAATCCCCCTGGATTTGAATCCCAGAAAAAACATAAGAAGAAGAAAAAGGAGAAACACTCAAACTGCATTTATCTAAGTTACTTTTAGAAAAATAAGAGAAAACAAGGCATTAAGTTTCATTGTTGTTTGTAGAAACCTTGCTTCCTTGCATTCTTAACCAAGGCATTTGTCATCTTGTTACCATTTCTGGGAGAATAATAGTAATATTCCCAAAAAACTTGCACAAAATACAAAAATTTTCAGGGCTTCATAGATTATTGTTTGGTTTTTCCATCATTTACAATCTCCTTCATTTCAAAAATTTGTTATGCCCATGTTCATTGCCCAAGATGCGACTTTCAACAAAGTCAAAGCCTCTGCTTCTTTTAACAAATTCAAGTTGCGAGAGAAGATCCCATCTCCAACTTTGACCGTTGAACCCGCATCAGACATTAAAATTAGGATATACTTTGCAATAAAGTTAGAATCTTTCCAAGAAGAATCAGAATTAAGTTTAATTTGATGCATATGGGGTTTTCCATCTTTGGTTCATACTTGAATCCAAACTGTTTCTTAGAGTATTAACATTGTTTTGCCTCTCAATTTATGAATTCTGTAGTGGAATTAAATACCACAAGTTTAGGTGTCTTTAGATTGATAATGAGGTTTGTAAGATAGTATTTGCTTTATCATAAAATATTCTCAAGCATGTCCCTTTCCAACCAACATTTTATGACTATTAATTCAATAATTGTGTCATTTCTTTGATAGAGTTTATGAAAGAGGTAAAGTAATTTTATTCAATGTGAGAAACCTACAGAGAATGGTGTGCCTTATATAGAAACAACATAAGTAAAAGATAAAGAACACACCAACCTAAAGCAGTGAAAGTAAAACAGTGAAAGCATACACTAACCTTTCCAGTAATGAAATAAAATGAAGTTTATCAAAACATTCATGTTACACAAACGATAAGTAGACTAATACTTCTAACCCTACCCCTAAATATGATGTGGGGTGGACACAATGGATCAGTTGACAAGCTAGATTGTAGAAGGTTGTAGTAGAAAGACCCTTTGTAAATAAATCAGCTAATTGGTGAGAGGATGGAATAAACTGAACTGTCATTGTACCAGCATCCATCAAATCTCTAATAAAGTGATGATCTACCTCAACGTGCTTTGTTCTATCATGAAAAGCTAGATTAGAAGTTAAAAAATGAGCACCAGAATAATCACAAAATTTATAAAAAGGTTTAGCAGACACAATGTGCAATTATTCAAGTAATCCTGATATCCACGTAACTTCATCTGTTGGCACATTTAAAGCTTTTTACTCAGCTTTTGTAGAGATCTTAGAGATAGTTGGTTGCTTCTTAGAGGACCAAGAGACCAGAGAGTTTCCTGAAAACACACCATAACCAGAAGAAGGGCATTTTGTATCAGGGCAACTAGCCCAAAGTCATGGTAGGATATAATAATGCTTATATCACCAGTGAAAACGAGGGGTACCAAGTTGACCACCAACTTTTTCGTTCGGAAACATGTATGGACAAAACCTTAATACAATTCCAAGTAGACCAACTTAACGATCCTTGAACAAAATTGTATAAAGAGTTTATATCTCTCTTTCTCTCACAATCATAATGTTACAGACAAGGAGTCCGTGAACCTGATATAACCGTGAAAATACTTAGACGATTACAAAGATCAATATCCAAGTACAACCTAGTCGTATCCAAATAACCAAATAGGAATTATTCCAAGTATGAAACTTGTTATATATCTTACAAGATACAAACTCTAAAAGAAAAAGTTCTTATAATCAACAATCAAGATGGACGTATCTACTACGATTGATTAGGTACTACTTGTGATAATCCTATTGTAAAGATGAATAATATAATGCGAGAAAGGAAAAACACAAGATAGATACCAGAAGTTTTGTTAATGAGGAAACCGCAACTACAGAAAAACCCCGAGACCTCGTCCAGATTTGAACACCAAACTGTATTAAGCCGCTACAGACACTAGCCTACTATCAGAACTTCGAAATGGAATGTAGTTGAGACCAAATCCACCCCCAAGCGATTCAGTTACAGTCGCGCTCCTTACATCTCTTGAACCTCGCAAGGTTCTACGCAATTGATTCCCTTAGCTGACATCCTTTACATCCTAAGGGTTGCTTCAACCTAAGTGAAGACTTTTGATACCCATCTGCCTCTAACAGATAAGCCTATTTGATTTCCGTTTAAATCGTGAGATCAAGGTGGGGAAATATGCTTGCGGTAGAAAAGCTAGCAAACCTCACAAATATGAAACTTACAATTCCCAGAGAGAATCCTAGATTCTTAACCACCTCTCAAGAACAATCTTCAAAAAATCTATTAAGATCAATTTTCAGATATCTATCTTGAGGCATCACAAAGTCTGAGACGAAAAGAACTTTGCGATTACTATTTATCTTGCCTGAAAGAGATTACGAAGACCTTGATAACAGAAAAACAAGATCAGGATACACGAACTATCAAGGTAAAGATAGTCGGACATGGATTCACGAATCCCCAAAGTGAAGTCTTTCAGACGCAAACCTAATTATGTTTCTCAAAAGAAACATAGGCATATAGAGGATGACTTTAGAATCAACTAGGACACAAAGTATCAGGGATTGATTTTCCCAGTTGAAGAACATTTCTATTTGTAGATTTTCAAGGACCGTGGTTTAGCTAAGATAACTTGAGAATCAAGCAAACACTTTTAAGTCTTGAAAATACAATAGAATAATATATATACACTAGGAACCGGTTCTAGAACCGTCTATAGTGATTGTTCGGTTTGGCAAATATGCCAAAGAACTAAAGGAATTTTATGCTCATTTAAACACTTAAGAATTTAATCATGATGCACATACATAAGTGTTTGAGTGATCAATGAAGTCTTAGAAGTGTTAGAGAGAGTTCTAATAATGCTAACATATTTAAAAAATAAGTTTTTGAGCATGTACTAAAATCTTAAACAGTGATGGTTGGTACAACAGTTCGTGAATTGTTATGCTTGTCCACGAGTCAGGGTGCAACGGTTCTTGAACCGGGTTCTCCAACCCTATAAGACTACCGAATTCAGTTGACCACAGTTCATGAACCGGGTTCGTCAACTGCTAGCATTTAATACCAACTTTTAAATTTCAGTTTACAACGGTTCGTTAACCGGGTTCGTGAATTGTTCCCAACTGAACTTGCGGTTTGCGAACTGGATTACCAACCCACCTGTATTTTTGAAACTCAGATATCTATGGTTTGCGAACTTGTTCTCCAACCAACCCTGAGTAGAAATATCACAAAGTTCAATATTTCTCTCTTATGATGTCTGAAGCATTCCCCATGATGAAATCATTTGCGTGGGAAATTTTCAATTGATCCCCAAATTAATTCACACAAAAAATTATTTAGAACTAATATTGTTAAGGATTGAACATCATTGCTTGGAATCATATTTCGAGATTTTTAACAAGACAAGCTTGACTCGAACTAATGTTCTTTATTCTGGGTAGTACGTACAATGAGTCTTTCCTTAGTAAATTAAAGACCATGCTTTGACTCATTGAATTTAGGTTTGGACCATATACAAACATATAATTCGTATGTATTGACGTGTTTGCCCATGCTGATAGTAATTGAAAATGAGGGGGTACCAAGTACACTACCGACTTTTTTCGTTCGACAACTTGTATAGAAAAAAATATTAATGCAATTCCAAGTAGACCAACGTAATGATACTTGAACAAATTTGTATAAAGAGTTTATATATCTTTCTCTCCATAATATTACAGAAAAGGGGTCCTTGAATTTGATATAACCGTCAGTCAGAGTACTTGGACGATTCCAAAGATCAATATCCAAGTTCAATCAAGTCGTATTTAAATAACTGAATCGGGCAAGTATGAAATTTGTTATATATTTTTCAGGATACAAATTCTACAAGAACAAGTTCTATAATCTATCACAATAAAGATGAACATATCTACTACAATTGATTACGTACTACTTGTAATAATCCTATTATAGATATAAACAATATAATGCGGAAAACAAAAAACATAAGACTCAGAAATTTTATTAACGAGGAAAAAACAACTGCAGAAAAGCCTTGGGACCTCGTCCATATATGAACATCGAACTGTACTAAGACGCTACAGACACTAGCTTACTATCAGAATTCGTACTGGAATGTAGTTGAGACCGAATCCACCCTCCAAGCGGTTCAGTTATAGTCGCGCTCATTACGTCTCTTGAACCTAGCAAGGATATATGCAATTGATTCTCTTAGTTGATGTCCTTTACAACCTAAGAATTTCTTCAACCTAAGTGAAGATTTTTGATACCAGTCTTCCTCTGACAAATAAGCCCATTTGATTTCTGTTTAGATCGTGAGATCAAGATGAGGACATCTGTTGGCAGTAGCAAAGCTATCAAACCTCACAAATCCAGTACTTATGACTCTCGAATAGAAACCTAGAATATTAACACAAGAACAATCTTAGACGAGTTAAATCAAGAATCGTTATCATACATCTATCTTGTAAAATCACAAACTGGGACGAAGAGAACATTGCGGTTTCTATGTATCTCGCTTGAAAGTGATTACGAAAACCTCAATAACAAAAAAATAAGATCTAGATACATGAACTATGAAGGTAAAAGATAGTCGGACTTGGCTTCACAAATCCCTAAGTGAAGTCTCTAAATCTTTAACCTAATTATATTTTCCATAAGAAACCTAGGTTACTAGAGGATGACTCTAGTATAACTAGGACACACGAAATGATCGGGGATTGAATATTCCAGTTGTTTGAGTCTCTCCATTTAAATACTTTCAAGATCAAAGATCGCTTAGATTCAAGCTAATATAGTTTGGGAATTAGGAAAATACTTTCTCTGTTTAGATGAAACCGATTAGGGTTTCACATAAGCATGTGAGAATTTTGGCTTGAAATCACATAGTAGAATATACATTATGGTCAGCCGTAACCGAACCGTGTATAATGATAGTTCATGGTCGATTAACCATTTGAACCATAAACTAAGCCATATTCATTTAAAACTTTAGACTTTAATCTGATGCACAATTACAAGCGATAAGTGATCAAATATGTCTTAGAGGTATTTTCGAGAGTTAATCAAATGCCAAACATATTAAATAAAATAGTTTGAATGCATCTGAAAATATTCAGCAGGCATGGTATGCATACCAACCCAATTCGTGAACTCAGAATGCCAAGGTACGTGTACCCTTAGGGAAATTTTCCGGATATACGATTTTTGTACGCATATTGGGTACGTGTGACGTAAGCTAGTTTCCGAAATCAAGGTATTTTGGTATGTGTATTGGGTTCACATATTGTAAGTCAATTCACGAACTCAAGCTATTTTGGTATGCGTACTAGGTAAGTGTACCATGAAAGCCGTTACTGAACTAGAGCTACGCTGGTATGCTATTGGAGATGTGTACCAATGGTGTGGAATCAATATACCTACATCGATATGTGCACCATCCTGTGTCCATATTTTCGGTAGTTCTATACCTCTATTATAATCAATTGGAAATATTCCCAAATGACATCAATGAGAATATCATCGCTCGAGCTATTTTTAAATGATCAATTTGAATCATAGCTTAGTTTACAAACAAAAAATTGTTCTTTAACTAAATTCATCAAGTATATGAATGGCTATTGCTTGAATCATGCTTGAATCATGTTTCGAGATTGCTTGAATCATGTTTCGAGATTTCAACTAGCTTGACTCGAAATTTATTCTATGCAATTTTTAAAGTCCACATAGTCATACAACTTAGTCTCACAGAGATAGAATGGTGATCATGTGAGTAAATAAAATGGTTTAGTCTTCGCATATTGATAAAGTTCTCCAAGTGTCTTCAGTTGATCCCTGTCTTCAATAGTTGACTCGGTGATGTCTGATACTCAACTACGCACTTCTAATCCTAGTCCGGAACTTGACGAAATATAGAGTAAAAATCAAGATATAGTTTTGTGCGACTAAATTTTACAACAAGATTAAGATAACAAAACTTGCGAGTATGACGGAGCAGTGCTCTAACAACCTAAACCAAGTGTACCCATGAGATATCTAAGCGCCCTCTTTGCACGAATCATATGAGTTGTATTGGGAAAATACATGAATTGAGATATGTAATTTTTTGCAAATGTGATGTATGGTCTTGTGAGAGTACGATATCAAAGACCTCCTACCAAACTTCTGGATTCCAATGCATCTGCAAGTGGCTCAGTTGAAGTAGGTGTATAACACGAATTCTAATCTGTCATATTAGCCTTGACTAAGAAATCAACATTGTAGTTTTTTTTCTAAGTAAGAGTTAAGGTAAAGCATAGAAAACAGCTTCAATTCCCAAAAACTAATAGAGATCTCCAAGATCTTTCACAGAAAACTGAGGTTTCATCTAACTGATGAGGGAAGTAATAAAACACTCAGAACTACCTGTTAGGATAATGTCATCCACATAGAGAAGAAGGACAGCAGTATCATTACCACAATAATATGTGAACAGAGAAGGGTCAGCTGCAGCCATAACAAACCCATAATCAAGAAAAAGTACTCCACTGAATTTCTCAAACCAGACTCTTGAAGATTTTTTAATCCCATAAATAGGCTTGTGTAAAACACAAACATGATTAGGATTAGAAGGATCCTCAAATCCCCCTTAGATTGTTTCATGTAAACTTTCTTAGCTAAATCTCCATTCAAGAATGTATTTGAGACATCAAGGTATCTAATACACCATTTGTGCGTTATAGTTATAGTATGAATGATTCTGACTGTCATAGTCTGCACAACTGGACTGAATGTAGCATTATAATCTATCCCTTCTTGCTGATTGAACCCTTGAGCAACTAACCTTGACCTAAACCTATCAACAGTGCCATCTGAGTTGAGCTTCAACCTGTAAACCCATTTACAACCCAAAATATTCATATCAGGAGTTGGTTCCACCAAAGACTAGGTATTATTCAACATTAGTGCTTCATAATCCTTTTCATAGTTGCAACCTAATCCCCATTCTTACTAGATGATTTGTAGGCCTTTGAAATCTTTGGAAAGAGACACAATGGTGGTGAAAGAAAAGTCAATGGGATGGGGAACAATGTAATGAGTCACAAAATCTTGTAAGTATTTTAGCTTGACTATGCCATCTCTAGACCTGATGACCATAGTGTGAGAAGGTGGAGTGTTGGTGCAGTAGACATGACAGTAGTATCCTGAGAAGTTGACCCCATGGATGAAGCATAATCTGAAGCAGGTTGACTGAAAATATCTGAAAAGTGGCAATAACAACTTCAGGGATACATACTAGTTGAGTTGCTGTAGGAGTAGGTGATGATGAGCAATTTCAGAAAGGAAATATGTTTTCATCAAAGACCACATGCTTGGAAATGTAGATCTTTTTTGTTGAGTTATCATAACATTTATAACCCTTATGAAGAGAGCTATAACCAAGTATGCACTTAGAAAATTTTGGACTCAATTTATCTTTTTTGTAAGGTCCTAGATAAAGATAGCATGTACAACCAAACACCTTAAGAAATGAATAATCAGCTGGTTTGTTGAATAACACTTCAAAGGGAGAAGAAAAAATGAGAAGCTAAATGGTGTTCTATTGATAAGATAAGTTGTTGGGATAAATGAGTTAAACCAAAATTGTTTTGGAAGACAGGCTTAAAAGGATAAAGTGTTACCAAAAAAATTGATGTGATGATGTTTCCTCCCAGTCAGCCCATTTTGTTGAGAAGTATGAGGGCAAGAACAAGAGATTTCGATGCTAACACTATCAAGAAACTGCTTGAAAGATCCTTTCATGATCTCATATTTATCATTGGACTGAAACCAATTGATAGAAATCGAAAACAAGTTTTCATTCATTATCTTGAAGTGTTGAAAACAGGTTAGGTTCTCATTCCTGTCCTTCATAGGAAATATCTAGTGAAATATATTAAAGTCATCAACAACGAGAATGTAATACCTATAGCCTACTGTAAACAGATGAGGTGAAGGTCCCCAAATGTCACAATTTACCAACTCTAATAGATATGATGCATAACTATTTGAAGAAGCAAAAAGTAACTACTTACTTTACCGAGATGGCATGAATGCCACAACATCATCAAATGTACCAGAAGAAAGAGAAATTTGACTTGAGGATTGTAAATTTTTGACAATAGGATGAGAAGGGTGTCCCAATCTTTTATTCCACAAAGATTGGCATGCAACAATAGAGGTTAATGCTTTTTCTGGTATAGGAGAGCCAATGGAATACAAATTTTGGTGATAACACCTTCTACCAATATATGTTGAGAATCAAGATCTGTGACTTCATAACCCCTTGCAGTAAGCCAATTTTGCAGTGATGCTCTATAGTAAAGACGCTTGATGGAATGATACCGGGAAAAAAATGTGATCTATACATGGTATTTATTTACCTTGATAAAGCTTATGACTAAGTTCCTCGAGAGGTAATGTGGTGGGCACTATTACAGAAAGGGTATCCCAAAAATACATAACCCTAATCAAGGATATGTATGAGGGATCAGTCACAGGTGTCCGTACGTGCGACGGAGTATCGAACGACTTTCCTATCAAGATAGGACTACACCAGGGATCATCCTTGAGTCCTTACTTATTTACGCTAGTAATAGACCAAGTTACGAAGGGTATACAGGGTGGGATCTTGTGGTGTATGCTCTTCACATACGATGTGGCGCTAATTGGGGAATCGATGAAAAAGAGATAGAGGAGAAACTAGAGAGTTGGCGGAAAACTCTGGAATCAAAGGGTTTCAGACTGATTAGGACCAAGACTGAATGTCTGAGGTGCAATTTCGACGATACCAGACTGGATGATGGAGACGTATGATGGACAGATTGTACCAAGGAAAAAATCCTTCCATTATATGGGATCTATGATCCAGAGTGATAGTGAGATCGGCGAGGACATCTGGCACGGAAACTAGGTAGGGTGGGCCAAATGGAGATTGGCGACGGGAGTCTTGTGTGACCGTAATGTCCCAGCTAAACTAAAAAGAAAGTTCTATAAAACGGCGATCCATCTTGCGATGTTTTATGGAGCAGAATGCTAGGCGACCAGAACCCCGTACGTCAGAGAAATTCATACAACAGAGATGTGGATGATGAGGTGGGCCTGTGGACACACAAGGCATGACAAAATCATAAATGAGTTTGTTCGCAAAAAGCTTCGGGTAGCACCAATCGAGGATATGCTCACCCAACATCGGCTGCACTGGTTTGGGCATCTCCAGCAAAGACCGCCAGACGCTCCAGTTCGCTTAGGATGCATCCAACGTCTAGAATGAAGGATGAAGCGCAAAGACCGTCCGGAACTGACCTGAGACAAAGCTGTTATACGAGACCTGACCGGAAGGGGTTTAGAGAAAGAGTTGGGGCTTGACAGAAATGCGTGGAGAGCGGAAATCCACGTGACAAAGGTATGTACATGAGGTATGTGAACTGACCCTCTTATCTTTTGACCGTCCCTTAACAAGATGGCGGAAAATCCTGCAGCTGGCCCTTTACGTCATCAACAGAGAGCTGACAACCGACGGTATGTACACGAGGTACGTGAGGTGACCATGTTACTTTCGATTACCTCTCTAATACGAATATGTAATCCGCGAACATGTAAACAACCATGGCAGAATTGTGAAGGGGGGGACTCCTCTCATAGCTCTGCATATCGCAGGTTTGTGAAGGGGTAACCACCCCCGTAGCCCTGCAACCGGGACATAGAATAAGTAGATGCATTTCTTTAATGGTCAGGAATGTGTAATCCCATTGAAATGATGACTACTGCACCCTCTGTACCGAAAACGAACGAGACACGGAATGTATCAAGGATTTTTCTTGTCTTTGAACAAGTTGTGTCTAGGCCGCAAGTCGGCGTAAAACTTTTCGCCACACTTTTATGAGACAATTCTTTACGAGATAGTCTCTAGCCAACCCTGAACTTGTTTCGGGAAAAATGGCTTTGGTTCTGGTTCTGGCTCTATAGTAAAGACGCCAACAGAAATAATATTCTGAGTAAGTTGATAAAAAAATAACACATTAGAGAGGGTAAATTTCCTTATAAGTGTACGCAATACATATCTACCAACCAAAGTAATTGGTATATGATAGCTATTTCCTACCATCACCTATTCAGGGATAGTGTAATTACTAAACCATCTTTATCTCGACATATTGACATCTTTACCACAATACCTTAAACTAATATAGTTGTAGTTACATCTGTTTGATGAATGACCTTTTTTCTTGCAGATTTGACATTCAACAACAGAGTAACCAACATATTGAGAGGTGGGTTTTTCATATTTATAAGCTTTGTCTGGTGGTTGTAAAGATCCATTATTAGAAGATCCGATGCTAGATGAACCAGAACCAGATGTAAAGATTTTCCTAGTGAAAAAAAAATCAGAAATGGTTACTGAATATAAAGCAATAGAGGTCTCAAGGTGTTGGTCTTTAAACCACTGTTCATGGGTTAATAGCTTGGTTGTGAGGTCCAAAAGTCAAGGGATTGTCACGATTGTGAATGGTAATAACAAAGTTACCATAATCACGTCACAAACCATTCAGAACATACATAACAAAATCACCAATTGGTTCATTAATAGCTGCTAGAGAATCAGTGATACTTCAAGTTTCATAAAAATAAAGTGAGTGATGTTTTGAAATGAAAATTTTATGATAATTTCATAGTGAGGTAGTGAATCAGACATGACTGAAGTAAATTCGGATTCATTTTACTTAGATGTGAAAAGTGGTTATAAAAGTGATAAGAAAAGTAAATTAAATCACTGATAGAAGTAGATAAAGAAGTACTGCATATCTCAAGATGTAAAGGACGATGAATGAGTGGTTGTTGAAGTATTTGAAGTTGCTGTAAAGATGATACCATATGATGTTGAATGAGTGGTTATATAAGTAGTTGGAATTTTTAGTAAATATGATAAGAGAATTCAAGGTGATGCGACAGCGGAAGCAATAACTAAGAGAAAAACCCTAGAAGAGTTTGTCTTAAAGGATCAAAACCCTCGTGATACCATGATAGAGTTAATGAAAGAAGTAAATTAGTTGTATTCAGTATTAGAAACATACAGAGAGTGTTGTGACTTATATAGAAACAACAAAAGTAAAAGATAAAACACATAAAAGAGAGGTAGACTAATACTTTTGACATGCTTGAACTTACAATCCATTTGAAGTATAATCCCATAAAAGGAAATTTTGACATCTTAGGTCTATATTCAAACATTACAATGGTGAAAGCATCCATACTAAGATCGTACGAACACTCAAAGACAGATATTTAGTTGATTCACAAGGATTATTGCATAAATATAATTTATGCATTTTCGCAACTTTTTTCTAATCTAATAAGAAATGCACACTCCCATAAGAAAATTCTGATTCATTGGGAGCAAATATCTATTTTGATCCACTTGATGTGAACTACGTTTGCCGATCAAGAAAACAAACCAGTAGCGAAAAGAATTTGGCCCATGCCCAAGGAAAGGACATTAATAAATATCCCCGTATCCAATCTAGTCTTCCTTATAACAACGTTCTTCAGTTGTGTCCCTTTGCATTTTTAACTAGTACCTGAATTTGCAGAAAGTAAAAAGCATTATAATTTCCATACCAAAACTGAGAGATAAACAAATAGAGAAAAGAAAGCTTTAATCAGTCTAATGGCGGAAATGAAAAAAATCAAAAATTGAATTAGGTCTTCCTTTGCAAGCCAAAAACAAGAAGAAATGTCTTCCATTTTCAGTCATTTAATTAGGGTTCCTCTGGTAAGCAGCTTTACCACACAAAGAACAAGGTTTTTTTATCAACCATCACCATCAAAATCTTCTGGGAAGCATGATCGTTAACAACATGGTATTTCTGGAATACCCAATGATGGAAAAGTTGTTTTACTTCAGAATTCCATTAATGGGGCTCAAGTCTATCTTGTTGGAACTATTCACTATTATAAAGAGTCTACTCAAATTTTCAAGAAGGTAACATATTTTCTATTTTCTCATAATATATATACTCAATCCCCAAAGAGGGACTGTTCAATTTTTGTTGACTCGTTTAACAAAAGCGTATTGAGCATCCATAAACTCCGAATTTATCTTTTAAGTTGAAAATTGATTCCTTTACATGAGATAAAATACTGTTTAGGGAGTTTGAAAATTTGGGAATCCCTTAGGAATCCCATTTTTGACATTATTGCCATGATTGGGCACAAATGTGGATGCTCTATTGGATTTCCACTGAGTTAGACGAGTCAATATGTCTGAATTAGGTCCTATTGAGATGTCAGACGTCAGAAACATAGTAGACGTTAACAGTAGTCTGGCACTTGACTTGAGATGAGTCAGATTAGAGTCAGCTGTCAAACGTAAAATGAACGGGAGCCATCTTAGTTTAACGCCTAATTAGGGTTTACAATATTCCCAGTGACGCTGAAGTTAATTGTTCAAATTCAATTACGACATTTGAAATCGCAACAAATAAGTTAAGCACGATGCAACATGGTGGAGCTTCCTGTGAGGCAGGTATTAATGTTAGTCTCTTTGTTTATAGGCATGATTATATGCACTTAGTAGAGATGGAAGGTCAGTTGGGTTTATGTGTTCTTGTATCATATACTGAACTTATGTTATGGGATCTAAATTCCGCAACAAATAGTTGGAATAAAGCACACTGTGTGACCCTTCTCGAATACTCTATGCCAAAATATATCTCAGGTCGGCCAAATAAGTTGGGGAAGTTGTGAAGATAAGGAACGACAAATTGCTAGTTAAACAAAAGAGCAGACTGCTGCTTCGGGATTTGGATTTGAATACTCACAAGATTGTTGAGAAGAATGGCTTTGAGGATGACAATTTTCGACCAGCAGTTCATACTCCTAGTCTAGTCTCTTTAGATACTGATAAATTGATACAGTTAGATATGTAAATACGTTAAATTTTCTGCTTAATAATAGTAAGGTTAAATTATGTTTGGAAGGCATAAACCCCAATAACCCAAATCAATCGTGCCTTAAAACTAGATCCCATATCGTTATGTATGTGCGACCCAAAGTCTATATTTCGTTGGCGGCGAATTAGTCAACAGAAAAATGGAATGCTATTAAGTTAAGTTGTGGTATTTTGTGTTTTTTTAACTTCTATTGTGGTACCAAACGTCATTGTCCCATAATAGTAAACAAAACGTTATTAAGTTCAAGAATGGTGTGCGCAATGGATTCGATGTTCAATAATATTCATTCCATTCTGGAAGCACGTACTTTTTTATTGTAGAAACGGACAACAAATGAACTTGTATCAACAAAATGTGGAACTTAAAATAACATACCATTAGATCATAGATAAAACCTTAAACACAACATTAGATTAGAGACTAATCGTTAAACATTATAATAGTAGAAATAAAACATTCATTACAGAAAAAACAACATCAGATAACATGGCCCAGAAGCTACTAAGAACAATAACATAAGATCCGCAATATGAACGCGACTAGTAGTCGAACGTCCATTGATGTAGAAGAGGCTGATGAGCAAGTAAAACCTCTGTAAAAGAATATCTTAGGTACCACAAAAAGAAATTCTTATATGAAAGTTATTCGTATACGAAAGTTGACCTTGAACATATAATTATTTTCTTTTCTTTTGTATACTTAGGGAAATTATATTCATAAATATCACAAAAATGTACCTAGGTAAATATAAATACTATTTAAATGTGGATTTATTTTACATGCATGAATATATGAAATTTGTTATAATGCAATTCGCATAAAACTCAACTATGACACTGAAAACTGACAAATGAAATCATATGATCGAAAGATATTTGTATTAAGTTGTGCAAGAAAAAACAAAGATTCCACTTTGAAGCAAAATGATGTTGTAACATGGTTACAAAAATATCTTCGCCTTAAAGTTCGATGTATGGCAAAACTTATATTACTTATATTATAATATCAATTATTCTTATGTACGAAGGTAAGTTCCGTAAGATGAGACCATAAAAAAATACGACTTATTCCAAAATGGAGTTTATTATTAAATATAACTGGCCTAAGTCAGGACTAAATTTTTTTTTGAAGAATTTATTTTTATATGGAGCATTACAACAACAGGAATTAAACTTGCAAAAAAAAAAAAAAAAAAAAAAAAAAAAAAAAAAACAAACATGGAAGCTACTAATTAAGCTAAATGACATAAGATCCATATCTAGTAGTCGAACGGCCATTGAAGTGCTCGAGGCTCCTGGGTAACTTCAGTGTTACTAAAACCCTCACCAACTAAATAATCCTCATTATCAACCACCTCTCTTATAGTTGGTTCAAATTGGGACTTTTCATGATGAGTTGAATCCTTAATTCCATCAACCCAATTTACTGTCTTTGAGAAGTTTTTAACCATCTTGGACTTGCAATGCTTCTTCTTCTTCCATTGCTTGGAATAAGATTCCTTCTATTCAATCAATCTAATGACCTCACCATCATCTCCATATTCTCTGAAAACCTTTGTGTTTTCATGTTCATAATCATGGTAGTTTTCAATGGGTTGGGGGTAGCCTTGAATGGATTGGTTTTGATAACTCTGGTTTTGATCATATGATAATGGTACAAGAGCTTGATCATCAACCATTCTTGAGGTTGATGATTCACTATTTGCAACCAAGTAATTTTGAGATAAAAGACATATTATCCTGATAATGAGAAAATTAAAAAATTGAAGGTGAAGAAAAAGATATAGAAGTATATTAATGATTATAGAGATTGAAACTCAGAGAAGACTAAAGGTAGTATAAAAAGCTACACAACAACTTCTTATATAGAGAGAGAAGATGGTGGCTTTTTGTTCATGAGAGTTTTTCTAAATTTCAAATTTGAATTCTAATTTTGAAAAAATCAACAAAAAAATAAAATATTTTTGCATGAACATTGGTGCATTTATCCTCCATATTATCTTTGATTTTATACCCACTTTTACTCATACACTCTTTTTATATCTTACCGCTGTTTAGATCGCACTCGTCAAGTTGTTTGTGGTAAAGTTATTTTTCATTGAGTCTTTTATTTATTACTTAACACATCACATTGATGTTTCTTGTTGCAAGATTCCAACAAGAACAAATAACCTAATACAACGATAAAACTTTATTTTTATATATAATAATCAGAACAAATATAGTGTGTCTATGTCCTAAATAAAACTTTATTTTTGTTCATTCTAACAATTTTTTAAGACAATCATACAAAATATGTCATGACCCCGTGAGAGGGATCAACCTAGCTAATAGTAGTATATTTCATATTAACATTAACCAAACAAAATTATTACTTTTATATTGTACTTAGATTAACACGTAAAATTATTTTTTGTCCTTTTTAATATATATTGTTATTTTCGCAATAAATAGATAACAATATAATATATTATTTTATGTAATTTTTTTCTCATTACAACTGTCGACTTGGTACTATAACAAATAACCTAATACACAACATATAAAATAATCAAGATAATTAATCAAAAAGTTATA
Organism: Papaver armeniacum; assembly: GCA_023531295.1. NCBI lineage: Eukaryota > Viridiplantae > Streptophyta > Magnoliopsida > Ranunculales > Papaveraceae > Papaver > Papaver armeniacum. The sequence goes on from JAJJWW010004385.1 coordinate 397,362, forward strand.
TAAATATTTATATGTTAAAACACACTTTGTTGATAATACAACTAAGATTTAGTTGTACTATAGATAACAACGATGTTATACTCTTAGAAGATGTATGCTTGAGAGATAAAAATAACAGTGGAGATAAATACTTATTGTTCATGTTGTATTGATAGTTCAAAATGGCTTTGGTTCTGGTTCTGGCTCTATAGTAAAGACGCCAACATAAATAATATTCTGAGTAAGTTGATAAAAAAATAACACATTAGAGAGGGTAAATTTCCTTGTAAGTGTACGCAATACAGATCTACCAACCAAAGTAATTGGTATATGATAGCCATTTCCTACCATCACCTATTCAGGGACAATATATTGCTGTAATTACTAAACCATCTTTATCTCGACATATTGACATCTTTACCACAATACCTTAAACTAATATAGTTGTAATTACATCTGTTTGCTGAATGACCTTTTTTCTTGCAGATTTGACATTCAACAACAGAGTAATCAACATATTGAGAGGTGGGTTTTCATATTTATAAGCTTTGTCTGGTGGTTGTAAAGGTCCATTATTAGAAGATCCGATGCTAGATGAACCAGAACCAGAAGTAAAGATTTTCCTAGTGAAAAAAAATCAGAAATGGTTACTGAATCTAAAGCAATAGAGGTCTCAAGGTGTTGGTCTTTAAACCACTGTTCATGGGTTAATAGCTTGGTTTTGAGGTCCAAAAGTCAAGGGATTGTCACGATTGTGAATGGTAATAACAAAGTTACCATAATCACGTCACAAACCATTCAGAACACACATAACAAAATCACCAATTGGTTCATTAATAGCTGCTAGAGAATCAGTGGTACTTCAAGTTTCATAAAAATAAAGTGAGTGATGTTTTGAAATAGAAATTTTATGATAATTTCATAGTGAGGTAGTGAATCAGTCATGATTGAAGTAACTTCGGATTCATTGTACTTAGATGTGAAAAGTGGTTATAAAAGTGATAAGAAAAGTAAATTAAATCACTGATAAAAGTAGATAAAGAATTACCGCATATCTCAAGATGTAAAGGACGATGAATGAGTGGTTGTTGAAGTTGTTGTAAAGATGATACCATATGATGTTGAATAAGTGGTTATATAAGTAGATGGATTTTTTTGTAAATATGATAAAAGAATTCAAGGTGATGCGGCAGCGGAAGCAATAATAAAGAGCAAAACCCTAGAAAAATTTGTCTTAAAGGATCAAAGCCCTCGTGATACCATGACAGAGTTAATGAAAGAAGTAAAGTAGTTGTACTCAGTGTTAGAAACCTACATAGAGTGTTGTGACTTATCTAGAAACAACAAACGTAAAAGATAAAGCACATAAAAGAGAGGTAGACTAATACTTTTGACATGCTTGAACTTACAATCCATTTGAAGTACAATCCCATAAAAGAAAATTTTGACATCTTAAGTCTATATTCAAACCTTACAATGGTGAAAGCATCCATACTAAGATCGTACGAAACTCAAAACACAGATATTCAGTTGATTCACAAGGATTATTGCATAAATTATATTTATGCATTTTCCCAACTTTTTTCTAATCTAATAAGTAATGCACACTCCCATAAGAAAATTCTGATTCGTTGGGAGCAAATATCTATTTTGAGCCACTTGCGCGGTGAAACTACGTTTGCCGATCAAGAAAACAGACCAGTAGTGAAAAGAACTGGCCCAAGGAGAGGACATTAAAAAATCTCCCCGTATCCAATCTAGTCTTCCTTATAACAGCGTTCTTCATCTGTGTCGCTTTGCCTTTTTAACTAGTACTGCCTGAATTTGCAGAAAGTAAAAAGCATTTCAATTTGCATACTAAAACTGAGAAACAGACAAACAGAGAAAAGAAAGCTTTAATCAGTCTAATGGCGGAAATGAAAAATTCAAAACTTGAATTAGGGCTTCCTTTGCAAGCCAAAAACAAGAAGAAATGTCTTCCATTTTCAGTCATTTAATTAGGGTTTCTCTGGTAAGCAGCTTTACCACACAAAGGACAAGTTTTTATCAACCATCACCATCATCATCAACATCTTCTGGGAAGCAGGATCGTTACCAACATGGTATTCCTGGAATACCCAATGATGGAAAAGTTGTTTTACTTAAGAATTCCAGTAATGGGGCTCAAGTCTATCTTGTTGGAACTATTCACTATTATAAAGAGTCTACTCAAATTGTCAAGAAGGTAACATATTTTCTATTTTCTCATAATATATCTCCTCAATCCCCCGAGAGGGACTGTTCAATTTTTGCTGACTCATCTGACTCGTTTTACAAAACTATTGAGCATCCATAGACTCCGAATTTATCTTTTAAGTTGAAAATTGATTCTTTTACATGAGATAAAATACTGTTTAGGGAGTTTGAAAATTTGGGAATCCCTTAGGAATCCCATTTTTGACATTATTGCCATGATTGGCCACAAATGTGGATGCTCCAATGAGTTAGACGAGTCATTATGTCTGAATTAGATCCTATTCAGACGTCAGACGTCAGAAACATAGTAGACGTTAACAGTAGTCTGGCACTTGACTTGAGATGAGTCAGATTAGAGTCAGCTGTCAAACGTAAAATGAACGGGAGCCATCTCAGTTTAACGCCTATGAAGTACTCAAACATTTTGTGCAATATATCTGTCTATGAGGAACTGCATGCCTCTAGGCGTTACAAGAATTAAGAAAAGTTGGTAGGTGATTAATCAATTTTGTGCTGTGTATACCACCATCCATTTTGTGTTTGTTTTCATAAAATAGGGCTTTGATTGGTGAATTTTAGAAATACGGTTCTTGCATAATGGATGTCTTTTCCCCAAATGTGATTTTTCCTTTGGGTTGTATAACCAATTGGAGGTTTTTCTTTGTGTCCTAACTCCCTCTTGCGAAGATGGTTACCGCTGTTGGGTTCCCCAGTGCTGCTTAAATCATTAATTAATATTTACATTCTCTGCCGATGACTTCCTGAATGTTGGTTCTTGCTCATGGCAATACTGTTTCGTGTTGTAGGTGATCAATCATGTAAAGCCTGATACAATTGCGGTAGGTAACACTTCTTACTCCGTTCGTATTCTCTTTGAATGAGTTTGGGTTTTATCACATATTTGTCAGCGAGTTTGACTAGTGTTTTTTATGTGACACTGACATTGACATTCTGAGTAGATAGCATTAGTTATTTGCTGTCACTTTGAGATTTCAGTCTAAACCATATTCTTTGCCATGTATCTTTTGTGACACTGACATTGGCATTTTCAGTAGATGGCATTAGTTACTATTGTCACTTCGAATTATTTGCTACAGATTTTAGTCTAAACCATGATATACTAATACATCCAAAGAACATATAGCTACACAAACAGATCATTTCCGGACAATCACTTTTATTAATGTTCACTGATACATATAATACCAAAGCTAGACCTAATTGTTTTGGGAACCCATTTACAGTTTCATTGCATCTTGTTCCCTAGAGCTATGACATCCATTTTGTAGTTTAGGTGCCATGAGATTCAAGATCTTGCGACGTAGGATTAGCACTGTGATTTTTTGAATTTCTAGATAAAACTCATGGTGGATTAAAACTTAAATGTGCCTGGCATAATGACTGACAACTAATGTTTGGGATAATGTATCTAGTACTCGTGTCAGAGATGGGTGGACTCAGCAACAGATCTCCTTGCCGTTAAACGTTAATAGGAATCCTTTCTCTGCAGTGTAAACCTGGATGTTGTGATTAAATTATCCTATAATGATTGATGAATACTATATTGACCTACCCCTAATATCCACGACCCCGTCTTTAGTGTCTTAGGTCGCCTGTCGAATAACTCATACTCTGGTGCAGTACACCGACATTGTACCCTGGTACCCATGTCATTGCTATGTGGCTACTTCTCCATTTAAAAGAATTTGTATGCAGGTTGAGCTGTGCGAGAGTCGTGCCAAGCAATTACTGGAGTTGAGATCTGTAGATGATAACTTGTATACGTTGTATCTTGAGTCCAAGAGAGCTCGAGGTGGATTGTCCACAAAGGTTGGTATGTTTGTACGCAACTTTTTGCACTTGTGGCGAGGAGAGATATTAGCACCAAATAGCGAAGTCTGGGTAATTGTTCAATAAACTTTTAGACATATATGAACAATATTTGTATTTTGAGTGCGTATATATATGCTTGCAACATCACCACACAAGATAATTTTTTTCAGGTTGCAATGGAGGAAGCTTCTAGAGTTGGAGCTGGATGTTTCTTCATTGATCAAGATGAAGATGTAATGAGTACTACTTTCTTTCTTTTCTGACTACTCTCTTTCTTTTTTCACTGCTGGATAAAGAGCACGGGTTTATTTTTTTGGTTTCTGTTTATTTTCAGGTTACTGATGAACAACTACTTAATCTAGTCAGATCTTCTGACTCAATCTGGCAATCCTATAAAAGAGTTCTCAAAGCCGGTAGAAAGATAATAGAAGAAGAGTATACCAGATCATTCTATCAGGAACTAAACAGTTACTGGAAAGATGTTTCTCCAGAGACTGTAAGTTTCTAATTAGTCATTGTGCTCTATGCATATTTTCGAAAATTCCCTAGTTTTCTTGTTCTTTGTTGATCGTTTTCATGATTGAATAAATTTTCCGATGTTCGTATTTTCATATAAAAAATAATCCTATTTTCAATTCTATATTTGGCGGGATAGATCCTGATGAGTTTGCGTTCACATAGATGCCACAGTGTAGGTACTGTATTATTTTCAGAATATACACTTAAAACGATTAAGGATTTGATTAGTGATAATTGAGAATATTTATGTGTAAATCTTGTCTATATAGCATGCATCTGTCCACAAACTAAACAGTTCTACAAAAGATGTATGTCCAGAGATTGTAAGTTAATAATTAGTCAATGACTCACTGTGTTTTATGCTTAATTTTCAGAAATTCCCGAATTTCTTTCTCGTTCCTTGTTCATCCTTTTCACGAATATGAATAACTTCCCCGATGTTTTTGTTTTCATCTTTTCTCTTGATCATTTTCTTTCCTATGTTCAATTCTATATTCTGCGAAAAAGATTCTGACGAATTTGCATTCACATAAATGCCACGGTGTAAATACTGTATCATTTTTAAAATATACAACCATACAGGTGATGAGAACGAGCAAGGATTTGATCAGTGATAATTGAGAATATATATTTGTAAATCTTGTCTATAGCATGCATTTGTCATCTTTGAGACAACACAATATTCTGATAGCACACTAAATTTTTTTATCTACTTTTAAACTGCTTAGTTCAAGGTCGTCGTTGAAGATAGAGACAAGCATATGTTCATGGAGCTTAGACGTTTTGAAGGAAAAATTGTTGCAGTTGTTGGGATAGGTCACATGGATGGGATCCAACTCTTGTGGGAACGTGCAGAGAATGGTGAAGATTGACAACCTCCTGCAAATCAGAAATGTGGGCTCGCTATGGTAATCTCGTACTGATCAAAAAGATTAAACTCTATGTTGCATATCGACTGAGTGGAAATGGACCAATATGAATCTTCCTCCTTAATGTTTCTTTTTCTGCTGTTTGGCGAGTAGCAAGCCATACATCTTCCTTAATGTTCCTTTTTCTGCTGTTTGGCGAGTAGCAAGCCATACATTTATGTGTTTTCTTCTCCTGAATTTGGTGATTAGCAAGCCATACATTCAAGTGTTTTCTTCTCCTGAAATTGTTTCTCATGATGGATAGGGTGTTTCTAAGAGACATGGTTTGGTCTAGATGACAAGTTAATACAGACGGCAAGGTTTAAAATTTGGGCATTGAACTGTAGTAAAGATGCTTGATGCTACTTTAATGTGCGTCTCTGATGCTATTTGTGCTTTCATATGCCTGTGACCTCCCCAACCTGAAATCTTGTTTGAAGAGGGAGCTTGTTGGATTACCTAAAGATGAAATCCGCTATCTTTACAAGTAGAATACAAGGTGTATTTTGGTTGGTAAAATTTTGTACCAAGATTCTTTTTATGATTGCAAATGTAAACCCCTCTGAACAAGTAAAAGCGGAAGCTCAGGTCAGTCGATTGCGCGACTTGCTCCATCAAGCTGATTAATCAGTGTCTTCAAGGCCTCGTTCGCTCAATTTCTTCTTTCTTTCAGACCTCTCTCCTAGAGCTTCCAATGAAACAAAGCTGTTCACAACATCCGCATTCCAAAGTTGGATCACCGTATCTGCTTTTGGGTCATAACAATAAAGTGTTGAATCTTGGTGCACAAAGTCGTGGTTTGTCCAATCTTTCCCGTTAATGAAAGAAGCATCATCGCCATTACTTGCAAGTTGTAGTAATTGGCGTTGATGGTGTATCTTAGCAAATTGATTTCTTGGACGACTGATGAGATCTAGGAACTTTTTGCAAACTAATTTGCAATCTAGGACAGACACAACTGGCAGTCGAGAAAGTATGTCTAATACTACACAACTGGATACTCCATGGTTATTCCTGGGTCTCGCCCGCCGGACGGCCCGAGTTAAAAACCTGGAGTTAATAGCTGCCTGGAGTCCTGGACTAGAAAAAACCGAAGCTGCTACCCATCTACCGCTTCTATCACCACCTTCTATACACCCCTATGTGTCATCTCCATCTACCATAAATTTCTTCCTCACCCTACCCCACCTGGGAAAAACAGGAGGTCCGCTTTAAAAGTGAGCCAATAAAACGCTTACACATAGGGGTGTAAAATTTTGGGGTAAGAAATCCTGGGGATTTCTAGCATTTTCGAGAAAAATCATCCCAGAGAGTCCTGCCTCTGACCAGGAGTCCAGACCTTGAATTGAAATTTTCAACTTTTATATTTTAATCGACACTAAAAAATAAAAAAAATAAAAACAATAAAGAAAGATTTAAAGACAATAAAGAAGAAGATAAAACTGTTTCTTCCATTGATGTAAACCACAGCTTTTCATGAATCATGGTGATTATTTTTTCTAATAAATCCAACGCCTAATTGGAATTCTACTTAAACTAATATTTCAATTTTGTCAGTTCAATTGATTCATTGCAAGTAGAATTCCAAATGATGAACCCTAAAATGATCAAAATTTATAAACACAAGGATCCCATCCATTTTACACTACTAAACCAAATTGTGTTGTGTATCTCACATAATATGTTACAAGTTTCTGAAAATTAAACATCAACAGAAATTAAAACCCAAAAGGAAAATTATATATAGGACAGAGATTTTGATACCCCATGAATGAATCAATAAGGTCTAGGATTACTCGGAGGACGTACTGAAACTTGCACTGGTAACGGTCGACCGGTACCAGACCCGCCGCAACTACTGCAAGCACTGCGCCCTGAACCTGCACACGATCGACAACCAACATCTCCATCGGACCACCGGGAACACATACAGTTTACTCTTCCCGTGCCATTACAGCTTGGGCATCGTGACATTGGTCCTGCCATTGGTTTATCCATTACTGTTTTTACAAGTACTGCTCCGACTAACACACTCAAACCTGTCGCCAATTGATATGCAACCACCGGACTCATTTTGCGAGATTACTTCTTTTCTGGTACGACGAAGATGAAAGTTTTTGATAAATGAAAGATGTATGGATTTGATATTTTCTTTTGGTAGAAAATGTAACGAAAGAAGTCTATCTTATTTATGCGTATGATATTTTATGGAGAGGAAAGAAGAACAAGTGGTAGACTTATGGAACACGTAGTTGTTGGGATTCCTTAGTCTACTTTGGTTGGTTATAAATAATACCGACTAGAAAATTATGGTTTTGGATTTTTGTTTGTGAGAAGATGTTTTTGAGTTCATGTTTCGTTTAAGCAAAGAAGACCATGGGATTTTTTTAGAGGTGTAAGATGAATATGATGACATTATGATGTGTAAGTGTTAACCCAAGAATCCAAGATTGAAGAAAAATGAGGAGCATTTATAAACCCAAAATGAATTAGCAAAGCCCAATAAGCATGCCTTGAGTCTTTTTTGGTTTTTGTTGATTTTTATAGGAAAAGACCATTTGATTGTTAAGTTAAAAGAGTTCCATGAAGATTTCATTAATGTTGGAAGAACGGTGGAGCGTTATAGAGTATCATGGGCATGCTAATCGTGTGTTCTTCAAGAAGTTACAGAATCTAAAGTACTTTCACAAGAATTGGAGCATGGAGAAATTTGTCCTCGTTAAGAAGGAGGAGAATGAATCAACTTTTAAGATTTGACCAATTGGACTGGCCGGAGGAAGCAAGCCCTTTGAGTCAATTACAATTTGAAAAAAGGGTGATAAGTGATTTGAAGTTGAAAGGTACTAATGCAATGGAGGCAAAAAAAAAAATGGTTTGCTAGAGCTAAACAAAATGAGTTCAGATGGGGATTCAAATACTTCTTATTTTCATATAATTACAATGTGGTAGCAAAAAGAGAAACAATATTTCCAAGATTGAGATAGATGGCGAGGATTGTCTTGAGCGTGACAAAATCAAGATGGAAATGAGGACTCACTTCGCTAATTTGTCTTCTGAACATAATGGTATGTCATTTTCTTTCGATACTTGCATTTTCTTGAAATGGATGATGGGGAGAGGAGGTGGATGGAGAGGGATTTTTTTTGAAGATGAGGTTTTTAGAGGAATTAAACACATTTGATCAAATAATCGAACCATGCCGGATTCTGTGCATTTGATTCCCTTAGCTGATCTCACCCACAACTAAGAGTTGCTACGACCCAAAGTCGAAGACTTATAAACAAATTTGTCTCCCACAGATATGTCTATTCACTATTCGGTTTTTGTTCTGTCTTTTGATAAATCAAGGTGAACATGAACCAATTGATAATGCGGTCTTATACTCCGGAAGAGCAGTCTAGAAATATCAATCACCTCACAATAACCCAACTGATTAACAAAAAAAATTATTGCGGAATCACAAGAGTCTGAGACGAAGAACTGTTGTGATTACTTTTTATATCTTACATATCGAAGATAAATCTCGAGTAAATCTTAGAGAAGATAAAACTCAATATGATTGAACAAGTAAGATCAGAATACGCAACTACAGAGAAAATTGTTGGATATGGCTTCACGAATCCCAAATGAAGCCTTCAAGTCGTTAACCTATAATGGTTTTGGAAAAACCTAGGTTAAAGGAGAATCGACTCTAGTTTGCAACTAGGACACATGAAAGTTCCGGGAGTAGGTTTTCCAGTTGCTAGAGTTCTCACTTATATAGCCTTTCAAATCAAGGTTGCTTTCAGTCAAAGCTAAGATAGATTAGTAACAAAGCATTCAATATTCACCGTTAGATGAAATCCTGATTTAAGATTCAAGCTAAATATGCTTAGAAATTAAGCAATCAATCTGCACCGTTAGATGGTCTTAGATTGTTACACAAAAATGAAATATACTTATATTTAGATATGGGTAATCGTACCTAAACGTGTATATTGAGTTGGCTCAATAATATTTAACCGAAGTTAGACATATGGACATTTTTGTCTTAGCATTATTCATCTAACACTTCTAGATCAAATATGATGATCACAAAAACCAGTCATACCAAATCATAAGTCAGGCATTATGATTAGTTACCAAGATACATAAACTAAGTTAAGATCGGTTCTACTAACTCACAAATATTGGTCATCCAAATATTTGCAATGAATATCCGGACCAATAAGCCTAATGATTTCCCTTTCCATTCACGAAACAAGTTCATGAATGTACTTCCTTTAAACAAATGTAAAATATTTTTTCCTAGGATTAAATCTTCACCATTACCCATCACATAATCATAACAATATATACAAGATTATGTCGAGGTCATATCTACGAAGTTCAAAAGATAAGCGTTATACTTCGAGTATAATTCCTTAATACTATGATCATACTATTATGATCATGTCACACTACTAGAGTAATATATACACGAGGGAGGATCCATGGACACTCTTAGATGGACAAGGTCGGACAAGATTTGCGTCATTTTCTCCACAAAACCCAAACGGTAATGAATTTAAGTCTAATATTTTGATGGTATATTCTTCTTATAAGATTCTACATTCCTACAAAAAATGAGCACAATTCGAGATGTATAAAACCACCATGTACCCCTTTGATTATCAGCTATTCAAAATTAACGATTGAAATTAAGATCAGTAGATGGTCAGGTTTTCTATCTCGAATTGTGCTCATTTTTTTGTAGGAATGTAGAGTCTTATAAGAAGAATATACCATCAAAATATTAGACTTAAATTCATTACCGTTTGGGTTTTGCGGAGAAAATGGCACAAATCTTGTCCGACCTTGTCCATCTAAGAGTGTCCATGGATCCTCCCTCTATATACACTATGTACAATATATACAGCTTCGCAGTTATGTTTTCAATATAGCACGACTTGAAAGATATGTTAGGAATGGAACAGTTCAAGTCAATATTACTAACCTCAATAGGAAGGATGATGTCGCCGTTGTAGTTCGTTACTTCTTCGCACTCTTCAGGTCATAGGAGTAATACTTGTATGTCTCAACATTCCTAAACTTTCTAGTCTAACCTAAACAAAGTTGACTCTAGTTTATAATAAAGCGACTTTAGACGAGTTTTGATACTAAAATATGACGACCAAACTTGACAGACCAACGCTTGGTGAGTTCAACCGAGCAATGCTCTAACAGTACGGTACTAGTGAAATTTTTATCACAAGGCCTATTTTGAGTTACTAATAAAATTTGAATCACGAACCGCCATTATAAGTTACAATGCATAATTTATGGTGCATCGAGGTCTTGTGAGCCATCATACATTCTGCTACAACGATATGGTGCGCTTTATGTGAAAAAAAATGGAAGAGAATTGAAGAAAAAAAACATAGTTCAATTAGGTGTGCATAATGATGGGTTGAAACAAAAAGAATACAATCTCACAACATCATTTGTAATACTAGTTTGGGTAAAGGACCTCCTGCCCAACATCTATTAACTATAGTGTTCCATACGAACTCAAATTCACTCTTTTCATATCAAACTCAGATTCCACCTGAAGCTGGATTTATTTTTTATTTTATTTTTTGTGAAGAAGTTGGAATATCTATGTATGTATATGAAGCTCTAGAAGTCAGAGGCGATCAAAAATCACTTTTGCTCATCATCAACAACAAATACAAATTACTACGCGCGTAGACTGGTACAAATATATTTTCTCGATGGGCAGATCGAATGAATTTTTTAACCTAAGCATGACATGGTTTAGAAAACATAGAGCATTTGACGACCCTCGACCTAGTGTCATAGGTGATAATAATCTCCCTCATGATCTCACATATAAGTTCACAATCCTCTTGTTTATAACCCATTTGTAAAAAATCACGTCTCTCACTGTCTTCTACCAGCTGTTATAACAAGAGTTGCAAAGAATCGACGCCAATCCAAAAGAAAAATAATCTGCTTGACCTAATCATATCATCACGTAGATACTTGTTAGCCTCCCAGTAGAATGTGTTTTCTGGTGCTACCGTGCGTCTAAACTCCTTGAAATCTTAGCCAAAACTCCTTTATATATTCACACACACCTTGCTCAAGATACTTCTATCATCACTCTGCAATCTTTTTCGCAATCTTATGACCGAGTAATCAAGTTTTATTTTATGGATGAGCAGGATAAAAATATTGAGGAAGTAAACCTGAAACTTAATTTGTGTTATATGCTAAAAGAATATACAACATGCTTTATGATTCTTATGATGGGTTCTTTATTTAAGAACGAAGATAACTCATAGAGATCCATTTTTGCCATATGGAGTTCTACAACATAATTAAGAACAAGTAACCACTATGAAGGATTTTTTTCAAGTATGTGGATTTTTTTTTCTTTCAATCCTCACAACAAGAAATGCAAGGTGATTCTTCAATATTGGGAAGGTAGAGGTGAAAAGTATGCATTTTATATACTAAGTTTTGGATTCAAATTATGGAGAAATGATAATGATCATAAATAGAACATTATATTAGATGGTTTAAAATATTCCCAGTGACGCTGAAGTTAATTGTTCAAATTCAATTACGACATTTGAAATCGCAACAAATAAGTTAAGCACGATGCAACATGGTGGAGCTTCCTGTGAGGCAGATATTAATTTTAGTCTCTTTGTTTATAAGCATGATTATATTCACTTAGTAGAGATGGAAGGTCAGTTGGGTTTATGTGTTTTTGTATCATATACTGAACTTATGTTATGGGATCTAAATGCCGCAACAAATAGTTGGGATAAAGCACACTGTGTGACCCTTCCCGAATACTCTATGCCAAAATATATCTCAGGTCGGCCAAATAAGTTGGATGTGGAAGTTGTGAAGATAAGGAATTGAAAATTGCTAGTTAAATAAAAGAACAAACTGCTGCTTTGGGATTTGAATACTCACAAGATTGTTGAGAAGAATGGCTTTGAGAATGACAATTTTCGACCAGCAGTTCATACTCCTAGTCTAATCTCTTTAGATACTGATAAATTGATACAATTAGATAGGTAAATAGGTTAAATTTTATCCTTAATAATAGTAAACAAAACATTATTAAGTTCAAGAATGGTGTGCGCAATGGATTCGGTGTTCTGTAATATTCATTTCATTCTGGAAGCATATAATTTTTTATTGTAGAAACAAACAACAAATGAACTTGTATCAACAAAATGTGGAACTTAAAATAACATACCATTCGAAAAGACGAGGGTACCCAAATATACCTCAATCTAAAAACTCTTCCACCTATAAGTCCTTTCTCCGAAAGTGATTGTCTATGGACTGAGTCGAGACAATACAACAAATCGGTTCACACTTCGTGCGATCATCTATGGACACGAGATCGAGATAATATAACAACGAAATATGTTTACTTGATAAAAGTTTCGGACTTAACCAAACACAATAGGATTATTTATCAAGTAAATAGGAATTAACGTTTGTGTAATTTACTTTAAATTATAATAACAACAATTATAATTGCGGAAAATAAAAGTAAATGACACAACAAGATTTTGTTAACGAGGAAACCGCAAATGCGAGAAAAACCCGGGACCTTGTCCGAGAATTGAATACTCTCGGGATTAAGCCGCTATACAAAATCAAACCAACTTCGTATAGTTGAGACCAAGCAACTAAACCTATAGTTCACCTAGTTCCGTCTGTATTCCCACGCCCCGACCTGTAATAAGTCACGTACTTGGAACAATTCCTTTGGTTTGTATTCCAAACAGTAAAGGAACAACAAATCTGTTTGGTATCAACTCTTTTCAACCAAGTGATGTGAGTTCGACAAAGGCTCTTCTTTTTATCTCAATAAACTCCTTTGTCGGGTTCTTAGATCTATCTTATTATCAACTACCAAAGTAATTGTTAAGATTTTGCAATCAATACTTTTAATCACAAAGAATTGTATTGATCCCGATCTACACAACTAATCAATCTAATCTACCACAAGGATAAACCGATTATAGTTGGATCCTCTTTTACCGAAACAAGTATTGTGCACACCAAATATTATGAACCCAAATCATAAATATTCAAAGTCTTCTTTGTCTTCAAATCTTCTTAGGTCTTCAATAAACACCCGCACACAATCAACTTGAATCTCTTGTGATCAATCACGCACAAAACGGAGTCTGTTAACAATGGATTATCACAAGACGTCTTTAGATCTACAAACAGTCTAAAGATCCCCGTCGAAACTTCGATCTAGTTTGAGTGAATCTTATATCAGAAGAGAAGATTCTCAAGCATAAAAAAACTAGGTGAAATCAAAGTTCAACCACCGTTAATCAATTAAATCAATCGAAAACAAAAAATAAACCGCAATTATCTAGTTTCCCACCAACGGTACTAATAGAGCTTCTCAATCCCAAAGAAGTCTTTAAACTGAGCGGCCATAAGAGATTTCGCCTAATTAGGTAATTCTGCTCTCCGAATAGGCGGCTTCACCAGTAGCAGCACAACTGAGATAGTTTTTGTTGTACGAGGATTAGTTTGCTAGAAATGCAAACTTTGGTATTTATAGACCAAGGAAGTTTGGACACCAAGGAATTTCCTAAACCGAAAATATTCTCAAGATATGCAATATATTCCAAATTCGGGTTTCCATAATTCCTGGAAATGCTCTGTCCAAATATTGACCGAAAATCTCTTAGAAAATCTCCAACTAGTAAATGTACATTACTAATTTTTATTTTCCAAAAATAAAATTAAAAACCTTAAATAAAAGATTATCAATTTATTTTATTCGATCCGGGATTTTCTTCCTTTAGCTATTAAGGAATAACTTTGAACAATTAAAGATTAGCGTTACTGCACATGTTCAAAGTATGTCGACATCTTTCCTTTGTAAGTCCTCTTTCATACTTACAATCTTGAAACTGATTTGCCACACTTCCAAACAAGAATAGAATTGGTTCATATGACTTTCAAGAACTATGTAATTGATCAAGAACACTCAATCACAAATCATGGGTTTCATGGTTCTACCAAAACAAGTTTCGGTTCTACCTCCATGTGAGTACTTTGCATAGTCACGCTAGTTACCAAAATTTGGTTGACTACGTACTAGGATCGGTTCCCCACATATATATGGTATCTAACTTGTTCTTGCTGCACATGTCCATAGGATCCGTTTCCCTTTGCCTAAAAACGTGTTGCACATGTCCATAGGATCGGTTCTCCTTTCTACTAAAAACTTGATGCACCTCATACAAGGATCGATTCCCCTTTGTTATAGGTTGCACCTCTTACTAGGATCGGTTCCCCTTTACCCAAAGTCGGTCATACCAATAACACAAAATCGATCATACCATCTCAGGTAATTACTTAAGATCGGTTTCACTAATAAAAGTCATACCAATACAAAAGTCGGGCCTTTGTGAATAATTTTGCCAAGAACATAAACAAGTCATGAGCGGTTATACTAATCACACATATTGGTAGTTCAAAAGATATGCAACGAATAACAATACCAATAATGCCTGGCGATTTCTATTTCGATTCACAAAAAAAGTTCATGAATTTACTTCCTTAAAACAAATGTAAAACATTGTTTCCTAGGATGAAATATTTACCTTATACCCATACATAATCACAATAGCATTCAAACGATTATGTCGATGTCTTATCACAAAGTTTAATGGTTAAGCAATAAACCTCGTATTGTATTCCTTAATACTATGTCTAACTAGAGTATAATCATTCATGCTTCGCAGTTTTGTTTTCAATATGCACGACTTGAAAGATACGTTAGAGAATGAAACAGTTCAAGTCAAATATCACTAACCTCAAGTGGAAGGATGATGTTGTCGTTGTAGCTCCTTACTTTTTCACTTCTTCAAGTCTTCGCAATACTTGTAATGTCTCATACCCTAATACTTTCAAGCTAACCTATACGAAGTTGACTCTAGTACATAATCAAGCGACTCTTAAAATGAGTTTTGGCTCACTAAAATATGACAACCAAACTTGACATACCACTGCTTGGTGGGTTCAACTGAGCTATGATCTAACACCATTAGATTAGAGATAAAACCTTAAACAAAATATTAGATTAGATACTAATCGTTAAACATTATAATAACAAAAATAAAACATTCATTACAGAAAAAACAACATCACATAACATGGCCCAAAAGCTACTATGAACAATAACATAAGATCCGCAATATGAACGCGACTAGTAGTCGACGTCCATTGATGTACACGAGGATGATGAGCAAGTAAAACCTCTGTAAAAGAATATCTTAGGGACCACAAAAAGAAATTCTTATATGAAGGTTTATTCATATACGAAAGTCGACCTTAAACAAAAAATTATTTTCTTTTCTTTTGTATACTTATGGAAATTATATTCATAAATATCACAAAAATTTACCTAGGTAAATATAAATACTATTTAAATGTGGATTTATTTTACATGCATGAATATATGAAAATTGTTAAAATGCAATTCGCATAAAACTCAACTATGACACTGAAAATTGACAAATGAAATCATATGATTGAAAGATATTTGTATTAAGTTGTGCAAGAAAAAACAAAGATTTCACTTTGAAGCAAAATGATGTTGTAACATGGTTACAAAAATATATTTGCCTTAAAGTTTGATGTATGGCAAAACTTATATAATTAAACTTGCAATACATTAAAAAAAAAAAAAAAAAAAAAAACATGGAAGCTACTAATTAAGCTCAATGACATAAGATCCATATCTAGTAGTCGAACGGCCATTGAAGTGCTCGAGGCTCCTGGGTAACTTTCAGTGTTACTAAAACCCCTACCAACTGAATAATCCTCATTATCAACCATCTCTCTTGTAGTTGATTCAAATTGCGACTTTTCATGATGATTTGAATCCTTAATTCCATCAACCCAATTTACTGTCTTTGAGAAGTTTCTAACCATCTTGGACTTGCAATGCTTCTTCTTCTTCCCTTTCTTGGAAT
Source organism: Papaver armeniacum (assembly GCA_023531295.1). Classification (NCBI taxonomy): domain Eukaryota; kingdom Viridiplantae; phylum Streptophyta; class Magnoliopsida; order Ranunculales; family Papaveraceae; genus Papaver; species Papaver armeniacum. Next base: position 413,836 of record JAJJWW010004385.1, read on the forward strand.
AAGATTCCTTCTCTTCAATCAATCGAATGACCTCACCATCATCTCCATATTCTCTGAAAACCTTTGTGTTTTCATGTTCATAATCATGGTAGTTTTCAATGGGTTGGGGGTAGCCTTGAATGGATTGGTTTTGATAACTATGGTTTTGATCATATGATAATGGTACAAGAGCTTGATCATCAACCATTCTTGAGGTTGATGATTCACTCTTTGCAACCAAGTAATTTTAAGATAAAAGACATATTATCCTGATAATGAGAAAACTAAAAAATTGAAGGTGAAGAAAAAGATATAGAAGTATATTAATGATTATAGAGATTGAAACTCAGAGAAGACTGGAGGTAGTATAAAAAAGCTACACAACAACTTATATAGAGAGAGAAGATGGTGGCTTTTTGTTCATAAGAGTTTTTAAAATTTCAAATTTGAATTCTAATTTTGAAAAAATCAACAAAAAAAAATAAAATATTTTTGGATGAACATTGGTGCATTTATCCTCCATATTATCTTTGATTTATGCTTCAAAAAAAAAAAAAATCTTTGATTTTATACCTACATTTACTCATACACTCTTTTTACATCTTACCGCTATTTAGATCGCACTCGTCAAGTTGTTTGTGGTAAAATTATTTTTCATTCAGTCTTTTATTTATTACTTAACACATCACATTGATGTTTCTTGTTGCAAGATTCCAACAAGAACAAATAACCTAATACAACATATATATATAATAATCAGAACAAATATAGTGTGTCTATGTCCTAAATAAAACTTTATTTTTGTTCATTCTAACAATTTTTGAAGACAATCATACAAAATATGTCATGACCCCGTGAGAGGGATCAACCTAGCTAATAGTAGTATATTTCATATTAACATTAACCAAACGAAATTATTACTTTTATATTGTACTTAGATTAACACATAAGATTATTTTTGTTCTTTTTAATATAGATTGTTATTTTCGCAATAAATAGATAACAATATAATAGATTATTCTATGTAATTTTTTCTCATTACAACTGTCGACTTGGTACTATAAGAAATAACCTAATACAATATATATCAAGTAATCAAGATAATTAATCAAAAAGTTATATAAATATTTATATGTTAAAACACACTTTGTTGATAATACAACAAAGATTTAGCTGTAATAAAAATAACAACGATGTTATACTCTTAGAAAATGTATGCTTGAGAGATAAAAATAACAGTAGAGATAAAAACTTATTGTTCATGTTGTAATGATAATTCAAAATAGACCTTTATACAAATATTTGTAATAATCAACAATCTGATTAGTAAATTCTTAAAAGACATAAATAGTAAGCTCTTATTAATCTTTTGGTGCAATTATCTTGATTGAGGACTTAGTATTCCTTTTGAGGTTGTTCATTTCATTCAATCGATTCATCTTTACTTTCAAGAGATTCAAAATCGATAATCGTCTTTCTTTTATAGCCGAAGAAATCCATAAGATCTAGGTAAAGTTCATCTTAATAACAAGGATTCATAGTAAAATCCTAAAATGAAACTCTTACCAAATTCATAGTGACCCATCTTGGAAATATCTCTAATCAACCTATTCTTTATCTGTTTTTGTGTGAATTTCTGCTATCCAAATCTTCCACCACTTTTACTGAATCGCAAAAAATCTAGGAAAATTTTGGTGGAATAATATGTGTACACAATCATAGTCTTTTGGGAGGAAAAATCATTGTGAGATGCAAGTTGTTATTGTTGATGAGCATGTATTTGATGTTTTTGTTTCCTTTGATGGATCATGAAGATGTGATACTAGTAAAGATCCTTGTTTAAGGGATCGGTCCTAGAATATATCCTTTTATTCCTTTCAACTATGAGAAAAGTTTCGCAAGTTTACTTCCTTAAACTCATGTAATTAAACATAATTTTCTTGGCATGGAATCAACTCAAACATACTAACTAATAACAAATCACAAAGATAGTGTTATGTCGTATATACAAAGTTTAAAAGATAAACGTTATACTTCGTATTCCAATATACCAAAGTCGTAAAACAACTTGCATATTCTTCCTTGACACTTTTACCATAACATAATGATCAAGTCACCAATACTGGAGATGTATATATATAACTTCGTATGTTATGTCTTCAATATAAGCGACTTGAAAGCTACATAGATAGAAATGGAAACAATCCAAGCTTGTATTACTAATCTCGAACAAAAGGATGATGTGTACGTTGATGCCGATACGTTTTTAGGTTCTTTAGAGTAACACGATTTTGTTTCAACATTCTTTGACTTCCTAATCTAACCTAACGAATTTGATTCTAGTAATATAATCAAGAAGCTTCGATTTTTGGAGTTAAAATATGACAACCAACCTTGATATACCATCGTTTTGTGGGTTCAACCGGGCTGGCTATGTTGTAACAGGGTTTGTGAACGTATTTGATTCCTGAACTCAGTAGTAAAGGGTATGCAAATCGAATTTGCATAACTCTATAGTTCTTGGATTTCATACTGAATTTTGGTATACCCAAACGAGTGTGTACCTTGTGCCAATTAGTTCATAACTCTCATAATTGATTTCAAACCTTCCCAATAATTATAGACAATAAACATTATTACTTGGGCAATTCTAAATGATCAACTTGAAACAAAAATAGTTTGTGAATAATAAACTTTTCGAACTAAGATTGCTAAGGATCTATGAACATCCATTGCTAGAATCATATTTCGAGAGTTCGACCAAGACAAGCTTGAACTCGAAATTTCTTTTTTGCGATATTTATCAAAAACCATAATTCATCAACTTTGTTTGTTTCTTCTAACCTGTATATTTAAGAACTTAGACAAATCAAGTTATGTAAGCATGGATTATACTCAATATATATGGATCATTAGGCGCATTGGTTTGTTTATCATAAAAACTTCACCTTTGATCCATTATCTTTTAACTAATAGTGAATGATGTACCTGTAATATGTATAATTATCATATCTTGAGAATTCTAAACAAAAATCATAACCTAAGTTTTAATATCTACATTGTGATTAGATAGACTATCTAAGCTTGTTATGTAGTTATTCCTATGGGTCCTGTTCTCATCTCTTTCTTAGGAGTCACATAGGCATGAAGAACTCTACATAAGATCATAAGAAGTGCTGATGCCCACATGGAGTCATTATATTTTAGACTCACTATAGCGATGTGGTAACACCTTGAGTCGATTATAAATATATTTACTCTTATCAAGTTATAGGTGCATAGACGAAAATTATGACAACCACTGTTACAACCACAACCATTCTAACAAGCAAGTCATATAACTTGTTGGCATTGATGGATCTCTATGAAGCAATTACTCAACATGTATAAAAGATGTAAATTATTATCTTCAGATACATTGGGTATTTAACTTCAAGTATATGTTTAAACAATTAATCATGATGATACTCGTATATCCACCAAATCACTTAGTGAAACATGGGAGTTTAAAAAAACTTTTTGTTTTTGATTAATGGATCATAGCATTAAGTATAAATGATAAGATCAAAAAACTTTCTCAAATCAATAGACATACTTTTTTGAAGAATTTAATCATGAATCCTACCGTTTTACCAGATATTTAATATCTTACCCAACATAATATGTGCGCCCTAGTTATTGCGTTTCATACTAGGGCCTTTCTTAGTGAGGATACACTTTCAACACAATCAAGTTATGTTGGGGTGAAAATCATTTACTTTACCACAGCGTAGTTGAGACAAATTCATTTAAGATCTCTAGGAATTTTACAACTTCCTTGAAGCTTTCAACGACTTTTTTGTACCTCATTAAGATGTTGACTCTTGGCGTGCTCTTTTCTGGAAGATACTTCTTATTAACACTTGTTATTTTATTGATATTCATTGGTATCCATTTATGAGTGGTTTTAGGAGCAGTACGTTTCTTTTTCTCTTCCAGATTCATCCAGCAGTGAACATCATCAGCATGAACCTTGGCCACTAACAAAATAAGACAGAGAATACCAAGAAGCTAAGGAAACACAGAGGTATATAGAAGAAAGTGGCCCAACATCGTTCTAAAACTTCCTTAGGAGAATACTGGAAAAACTGATATTACGAAAATTAGTTTTTTTTTTTTCCAGTTGGGAGCATCAGATCTTGTTATCTTATGAGCTGAAGCAGATCAGGTTTTATCTCTTTTACGAAATTTGCATCTCATTTGCAAGTAACCTGGTTTTCCACAATAAAAACTGTTCTTAGTAAAATGGGAAAAGTGATGCTTATTATTACCTAGAAGTTTATGTGTTTGCTTTAGAGCTTCATAGAATTTTCTCTTTTCGTCATTAGCAGGTGATGGAGATACTTCACTTTTTTCTTCAGTTAGAGCTTTTGGTTGAGAAGATATTTAGCCTTGCTAAATTTCACCTCCTTGCAAGTACTAGGAGCATGTTTATTCTTTCATAGCCCAATACTCGCAAATCACGATGATTTGTACATGCTCCCAATATCGAGGTTACTACTGAGAGTCAAGCTTTCGTTTAAGCTCATATTTTCTTGTTCCAACCTTTTGATCTTTTCAAGCGCATTAAGTAGATCAATCTTAGATGAAATTCATCTCATTATTTTCCAAATTATCTAGTTTTTCTTGAAGTACCTTCTCTCGATCACGTTCTTCGGAGATTTCTTCTTTAAGACCTCGTATACGTTTGAGATAATCACTTGCACCAACATAATCCAGTTGCTTATGCAAGTTTTTATTCTCACTATGAAGTCTGTCATATTGAGCTTTCTTACTGAATAAGGAGCTTCCAGCTTCAAAAAGTTTATGATGATATTCCTTAAGAAGTTTATTAGCAACCACATCTTTATGGAACACTTCTTCGTTAGAGTCATTATATGTGTCCTGATAAGATTTTCCAACGTCATAGGCTACCTATCTCTTACAATCCTAATAATAATCATCAGGCATGTCATCAAGAGTAGGAGTGTGTTATGATTGTATGTAGTCTCTGCTAGGGTATACAGATGATAAATGCCCAACTCCACGATAATTGAAGCATTGAACATCACCATCAACTCAAGTACGAGATTTATGATAAGGAGATGATGTATCTTTAGGAAATATATTTTTCTTGTTTGTCATTTCTAAATTGTTGTAGAGTATTATCCTTAACCTATTGCGTACTAGACACCAAAACAGCCTTTTTGTGACGTTTATAAAGGTTGCGCAAAATTTGTGAAACGGTAATAATTGTTGGCAAAACGGCGTTGCGCATTGGTGTGCAGCACATATAATCCGTTGCACAAATTATATCGAGCAACGTTTTTTAACGTTGCACAATATGTGGTGCAACGTATTACTTTTCGTATTTGTGTAACGTATATAATAATTTGTGCAACGGTTAATTTAATAGAAAAACACTTCTGTGGGTCCCAATTTGGTTTTCTTTGAACGTTTTATCCGTTGCTTATTTTATGTGGTTTGTGCAACAGATGATTTCCTTTAGATATATCCGTTGCAAACTAATTTTCAGATAAGAAAAAAAGCAGCCGCCGGCTATAATTCCGTCAGATTTCTGCACCTGAATATATATGGATTCTGCACCTGCATGAATATATCATTCTAGAACTAGAAGACCCATTTTAGGACGAAACCTCAATATCAAAATCGATCAAGAACAATTATTGACCATCACAATCCATCAAGAACGATCCACACATCAACATAGTAGATAAATGAACTTACCATGAACTCATACAATGTTAAACAACTTATGGAAAATCAGTGTTATAAACACAAGTTTTTGAATTTGAAACTATGAAAACCTTAACCTTTTATTGTTTACATTCTGAAAAGTCTTTTCCATTCCAAACACTACCACAGACTCAATGTGATCGAATAAAATTCTCGGATAGAATGCTATACTGCAAGAGCAACCCAAGCCTGGTGAAGCTCAACTACTAAATTCTTCGATGAATGGCTGGAGGTAGAAGTGCACAACTAGTTGCTACCTAGAGGACAATTCAACTTTGTAATGAGCAAGAGAAAACATATTATTATAAGGTAATCCTAATCAGTTTTGCTAAGACAGAAAGCACATCTAACCTGGTAAAGTAAAAGAGGCTTAATAGCAATCTTCTTCTTTCTCAATAACTGAAAGAACTCATCTGTTGGCATAGGCTCCAGCAGCGCATCTTGACCAAGCTCGGAGATCGGAGGTTTCAATGTTGGCTGCACCAACAAAGTTAACAACATGAAATACTGAAGGAAAAAAACAACTAAGAATGTAGTGGACAATGATCTTGAATAGTGAGTATTGAGAGGGTAAAATTACATCTTTGAGCCAGTGCATATGACGGAAGATCCCTATTTGACGGATGTTGGTTTGCCAAAAATCTTCTTGCAATCAGGCTCTGCACATATTTATAAGCAATCATAATCAAATCGCTACTCGAGGAAGTTAGTTTTTAAAAGTGATCTTATAATCAGATTATATTGACGTGTTACAAGCTGAAGGAAAACATGCAACCATCACTCAGAGGAACCAGTTACGACGGCGGTTCGAAATACCATCCTCCTTCAAAAATCTTTGCGCTCCATCAAGGCACTCAACAAATAATTTGTTGTCACCAAAGATCTAAGAAGCTCACTTACCTGAAGCATAGAACTGTGTACTACTCGATAAATAATGTATGTAGACAAATTTAATTGAAGTGCTAGGGAAAAACGTGCATACCAAAATATCAGCTTTCGCAGGAGTATCCCAGCAGCGCATATCACTGGAAATTACAGTGACTTGGTTTTCACATCCCTCTAGTTTCACCAAGATCTGTTTGGGAAAAGAAGATTTCAGACGTCATCCACAGTTGAGCAATATGATAATATTAAAAGTAATCATTTGTAGTAGATCTTTTGAATGCTATGCACCATAGAATTAAACGAACGAAAAATAAAAATGATTAAGAAGCAATTACGTTAGTTAGGAGAAAATTCACACTTGTTCATTTCCATTGATCCAACTGTTTATGGGTGAAAACCGTTTCTGCTGATTTTGGTAATTTCGGGTGTGTGGATGAGAAACGAATCTAAACCCTAAACAATACACTGCAGGGAGTACTTTTGATTCGAGATATCAATCTGTACAATCCTGGCCTAAACCAACAAATAGCCATTCCAGGCTTGCTTCGGTCACAAAGTGAAAGAGAAGGGTTGGTCTTAGGGAGGGAAGCGAAGAGAGTGTTGAGACCAGAATCATTGATTCTAATGGTGTGGTTGTTTATGACTTGTATCTGAAAGTAGAACTGGCTAGCATGATGAAAAGCTACCAGGTGATTTCTAGATACTGTGTTGTTACCGACCAAAACTTGTGTTTCGTGGTAAATAGGTGAAACCTATTTATACAATTCATATTGAAACGTACCATGGTCTCGTAGGAAATTGAAACGATTGAGTGGTGGAAGAATAGAGTAACGTGTAACCGTCACGCATTATGCTTCCATGATGAAGTAAGTGAATTAGTTTACACTGTTACTTTCATCACCACTAATTTTCCCACTTCATGACGCTTTCTTATAACGGATGTAGTGCACGCCGCACGCTGTAAACCGCCAGACCAATACCCTGATGAGTATCCCCTCAGTTTGTGACATGTTTGATGTCTCGAGTGTTTTCGTGGAAAACGTGTAGCAGGTTGCTATGTGTGGCAAGTCAAAGTCAAGAGACTTGCCATAGGAAAATAACATGTGATGCTATTAGGCTTGCCTTGGTCGGCCGCCTAAAACTTGCCACAAGTCCGTCAATTTGGTGGCGAACTTGAATGGCTGAGATTGCATCTCATGAAGAAGGGTATCCGTTGATTATGGCTACCTACTGTTGGCGCCTGGTAATGTCACAGTAGTGTTTTTGGCGTATGCCAGTGGCATTGCATCATGACTGGCATACCTCGTGTATGCCAGTGGCACGGTGGTGTAAGTGGCGCCTGGCGTAGCCATGGCCACTAGTTGGTTACCTGGAACTTCTCGCAAGTCCGTCAGTTCAGTGGCGAACTTGGATGGCTGAGATTGTATCTCATGAGGAAGGGTAGCCGTTGATTATGGCCATATCTTTGTTGTGTAGCAAAGTGGCGCCATTAGCATAGCGGCGCCTGGCGTAGCCGTGGCATAGCGGCATACTAGCAGCGTAGCCGTGGTATAGCGGCATGCCAGTGGCGTAGCCGTGGCAGCTGTTTTGGCATATTGGTGTTAGACCCAAATATGGCTCTTGCAACATTGGCCATGTTGCCACATCTATCCCAACGCTCTGGGAAACATTATTTGGCTTGGTTGGAGTAGCAATTTTGCCCAAATTAGGATTTGTCATGTCGAAACCCTAATTAGTGCGTGTGGCATGGATGCGGCATGGTGGCGTAGTGGCATGGCCACACCTGTGGCGTTGCGGCATGGTCAAAGCTAGGACTTGACTCCGTGGCAAAAGTTAGGTCTTGGCGGCATGGCCAAGGCTAGGATTTGGCGTCGTGGCCCAACGCTAGGATTTGGCATCGTGGCCAAAGCTAGGGCTTGGCAGCGTGGCAAACGCTAGGATTTTGCGCCGTGGCCAAAGTTAGTGCTTAGCGGCGTGGCCAAGGCTAGGTTTTGGCGTTGTGGCCAAAGTTAGTGCTTGGCGGCGTGGCCAAGGATACGATTTGGCGTTGTGGCCAAAGTTCGAGCTTGGCGGCGTGGCCAAGGCTAGGTTCTGGCGCCGTGGCCAAAGTTAGGGCTTGACGGCATGTTACTGCGGCAGAGTGGCATGTTGGCATGCCAATTAATATGTTGTTGTAGCAGGGCGCGTTTGGCTTGCCAGTTAGTATGGTGGCGCGGCAGGGTGCGTTTGGCCTTTAATGTATGGTGGCGGGTTTAGAGCAACTTGATTGGTCAAGAAAATGGGTCGTCCAAACATGAGGCGCGGCCGCACCTCTAGTGCTCGTGGCGCATTTAAAGTGAACTAATTGGTCAGTAGGAAGCAGAGGGGCGGGCCAAGCATGGGCGTGGCTACACTTCTGGTGTGAGTGTGGCGGCTTTAGAGCGACCTGATTGGTCGATGGAAAAAGGGGCCGGCAAGTATGGGCCTAGCCACAACTTATGTGCGCGTGGCGAGTTGAAGGTGGCCTGATTGGTCGAGGGAAATAGGGACGGTTTAGGATGGGGAGTGGCCAATGACAAATGGCGCCGGCTGGCCTAAGGCATGGCCACGCCTCCCTTTCTACTGCTCATATCCTGCGGCTCCCTGCTTTCGATTATGGGCAAGATTTTGTGTCTACTAATCCATGGCGGATTAATTACCTAGTTTGCCTAGGCTTAAATTTCGACCAGCAAGGTCTGATATACTGCGCAAGGCGCAAAATCCTAACTTTTGCAAGTTATCCAGGGTAATCGATTGAATTCTATGTGTTGACACAAAGTTCTTTTAAGTTCATTACCAGAGAGCAGCATGCTTTCTTATTGAATACTTTATGCAAAGACCTTATCCTTGATATTTGGAAATTCATGTTATTCTGCTGCGAGTGAACACAAATTTTCATGCCATATCAACATTAAGGGTTCAGCCGGGGAACATAGCATAGAAAGCATTCAAGGAAACTTGTATTAAGTGAATATATGCAAGGCGCCGAAATTTACAGAACATCTGGGATGGTTGCTACATGCGCCAGTCTGGATAAATTTCATGTAAATATATTGAATGGCTCAATAACTATGCCAGTGGAGAGGTTAGCACTCGCGGCTCCGTTTCCTTACAGAGTGACATCACATCAGATGCAAGGTTTTACAATTTTAACCCTAAGCTAAAAACCACCATCAACATTAAGTCCCCTGCTTAACACGTAACAGTGGCGTTGTTGCGGGGTAAGCATGAGATGGTAATAGACAAGAGTAAAATCGAAAGGGCAAGACGTGAAGAGATTGCCAGGGAAATTCGACTAACCTTTGGCGGAAAGCATGAGGAATGCGTGATCCTCGTATTGGCGGCTTGACATACTTTTGGCTTAGCCCTGTAGTTCCAGTTTTGGCGCTGCAACCTCTTTCATGAACCGTTGATGATGACGTTGCTACCTTAGTCATGGGACAACAATGATAACATTATTGGTTGGCCCAAACACAGAGTGGCAAAGAAGGCGCCGGTGGCTTTGGTTCGTGAAACAGCGGAAGGCGTTGCAACCTTGGCAGAGATGGCGTTTCAATCTTGGCTTCTGATTGGCATAGATGGCATTGCAACTTGGTTCGCGGAGCTGGATAAATCACGGGACGTGCGGAGATGGTGCTACTTTGGTCATGCAGTGGCAGGGATGGCTGCTGGCGTGGACGCCAAACCCTAATTATCCCGTATATACAAGTATCTAATCCAGCTGGTATTCCGCGTTAAGAGCCTTAATACACGCCTGGTAAAAGGATTTTGTTTCTCAGGCTTCATCAACCTGCCCAATATAAGAGGCGATATTGAACCTTCCATTCATATAGATCCCTATAGAATTGCGTCCGTCCTCCTCACAGGTACTGTCTCGTGTCTCTTCTCCTAGTTCTCCATTTTGTCTTCTTCATTATGTAGATTGCCGATGCAGACATAGTGTAAAGAATTTTTTTTTTTTTTTGTAGCATATAATGGGATCTTCGGATGATGATCGTACCTCTGATTATTTGGACAAAAGCTTTGAAGTCAACAAACCCAAGTTTTCTTCACATGAGGAGGTATTAGACAAAATTGATTCTTTGTTCCGTGAGGCTGGCGGGATTATACAAGGCATGTCCCTCACCCATTTACGCATCATGCGGGTGCGTGTCCAGGCTTTCATGGCTTCGATGGACATGGAGGAAAAATGGAGACATGATGAAGCATCCCAACGCGTCGGGAAATCCCCACGTGATGGAGTTTTTCCACAAACCAGTGCCAGGGCTGAACGATTCGCTACTCGATTAAAACGGCGAAAGACTGAGTCTAAGAAAATTCTAGACAAGAGCCAGTTTGATTATCCTATCCATAACGGTATTGTAATCCTCGATTCTGAGGTGGACGAACCGGAGCATTCTCAATAGGTTGCGGTTTGCGAGACTGAAGCAGCTTCTGAAGTGGATGCCGAAAATGTTGTTGGGGAAGTCGGAGCGATCCCTGAGGATGTTTTCAAGGCAGATGGGGAGGCGGTGGAAGCATATATATGTTGGAGTCGTTGGAGAAGCTGTGGGGACATATGCTGTAACTGATGTCGAAACGGGCTCCGACTGGGATAGTGAAGCTGCTGCTGAAACGACTTCTAGATGGGATGTTGAAGCTGCTGCTGAAACGGCTTCTGGATGGGATGTTGAAGCTGCTGCAAAAACGGCTTCTGGATGGGATGTTCAAGCTGCTGCTAAGATAGCTTCTGGATGGAATGTTTGCTGTCAGAGAAGGTGCTGGGGCAAGTGCTTGAAAAGGCTCTGATGGAGGCGTCATTGACCAAGGTGTCTTGTCATTGACAACTGGTTTTCCATTTTGTGATTTTCTTCCGCAGGGTAAACAATCTTTTCGTAGATCGTAGATGTTTTTGATACTTGAGTTTTTTATTTTTGTTCGTCTGATTTGGAGCCATGTTTCACCAAGTAATATTCTTTCATTTATGCTGCTTTGATAATTTCACATCTTTGATTGAATGAATAAAATCACCCGGAAGAGACCTAAAACCCCTTTTGCGAAAAACAAGTTCTTCCACCCTTCCAAAGCGATTCAGCGGATGGGAAGCCAAATCACATAAATGACGCAGCAATAATGCTAGTAGGCGCGTCATATTCTCTCCGTTTAGCTACTTCCATGGGAACGCCTCGCATGTCGTGGGAAACAGTAACTCAAAACAGAGAAAAACAGTAGCAATGATTAAGGATTTTGACCAACCTTTTATTGGATTTTCCCTCGCAAATTACACGGGACATTTGTGACATGCCGCCTGGGTATGTAGAAGTGTGAGCCATCACAAGCTAGGAAGGACATCGCAAGAAGTAGAGAATCCTCGTCGGGCAAAAGTTAAAGCTAGATGTTCTTGAAGGAAGGTGTCTGTGCCGCCACTCGATGATCTTCTTCTTTGCACGTTCCCTTCCTCAGTATTTTTTTTCTTTTTTTTTCGAATAAGATATTTCTTGTAGGGTTTGATTTTTTTGGTTTTTTAACTGATGGGTAATGACTTTGTGGGTTTGCCGGATACTTTTCCCTTGAGATTATTTATGAAAACTTATTTTGAAATAAAGATGCGTTTAATTAAAATCGAAACCCTAATTATGAATGCAAGTAGTGCAATCATTTTGGAGGGATTACAAATATTGCAGGGAAAAGGGAAATTACTGAAGGAAATACTTAAAAGGAAAACGCTGGAGGAAAAGGTAGCACATCGTTTTAGGTATTGAAGGGCTTGAGCCATCGCGAGTGAATTGTCACGCCTTCCAGCTTGTCGGCGTTGATGAGCTTGTAGTAACCACCCAAGATAACATCTGCCACCAGGTATGGCTCGTCTTCCCTTTCTTTAATCGAATTAGGTTGAGCGGCTAGCTTCACTGTAACATCTCCAACTTGAAACGCGGTCACCTTGACTACCATATATCCAATTTGAAACGGGTTTGGGCGTTGCGCCACCACTTGATTTTTGAGCTCGTTATCTTTGACTAAGGCAGCTTCTAAATTTTTGACAAAGCATTTGAAAGGCCCAGCATCCCATTCACATCTCTTAATGACGCCCGGGTTGATAACTGGGCTGAGTCCCCATGCCTGACCGAGAGGAGAAGTGATTGGGTGCAAAAAGGGTTGTTCAAAAAGACTTACTTGTATTCGGAATCTTCGGATGAACGTCGACGGGCTTTCTCCAGGTAATTGAGTTACCTTGGTAAGTTGTTGATACGGAAATATGTGATCTTCAGGGTTGGATGGCTTGTTGGAAATTCTTTCGGGTATCGACACCGGCAGAGGGGATACTCCTAATTTCGCTTTATTTCCATGTACCCATGAGTGCCCCAGAATCATGTCGTAATTTGAGAGTTCTTTGACAATGTGGAATTTTCCATGTGTTGGAGCATCTCCCACCTTAATTTCAAGGTCGATGTAGCCATATGCGTCTATTGCTTCTCCTTCCAAGTTTTTAACTACAATTGGGGAAAGGGTAGCCTCCTGCTTCGAAATTTTCGCAGCTCTCAGAGTCTTGATGGTAACGATGTTGAAGTCAGAGGCCGCGTTGATCAATGTGCTATCAAGCTCGGCACCCCTCAGATAAACCGTGGTCAGCAGTCCCCAGTTGCATTTTCCAACACCGCTTCCTGAGAGAGCTTGGGATTCTGGTGTGGTTTCTTCAATAGGAAAAAGTCGCTTGCCGGAAACAACGTGGTTAAGGGTTGCGAATATATATTGACGCTGCGCCTTGGAGAAATAGAGAATTTCGCATACATGTTGTATCATGGATTGCATGGTTTTGTGAACAGAGTCCCCAGAGAGCATGCAACTCCTGACTGGAAGAGGATCTCTGTGAACTCCCTCATTGCACAGTTGAAGTTCCCCTACCTCCACCCTTTCTTTGAAGATACGCTTTAATTTATTGCAGTCACTGGTCGGGTGATGGACAAACCTGTGGTAGCGGCAATACTTAGGGTTTGCCATTTCCTCTTCAGTTGGTGGGTGTCTGATAGGAGGCAGCTTGATGGCGTCATCTTGGATCCATGCTTCCAAGAGTTTAATTACTTCTTCGATTGGGAACGGGAAATCTAAGGTGTTTTCCCCTGCTTCTTGATGTTGTGCGGGAGACTTAGCCACGGTCTTCGTGGTGGAGCCGCCTGATGCGTTGGCATTGCGCATTTGGGTTGATGTTCTGTCGCTGGAGCCTTCGTTTTTCCTCTTTCACTTACCACGCTGACAGAGGGGCTAGTGTTATATTGCTTGTTGATGAGGCGTCTATTTCCTCGAGTTTCGCGTGCGTCTTCAATCTTGGCTGGCCTGGTTCTTTCCAACAATGTTTGGTCTTTGTTGTGGTCGACCGTTTAGCAGACCTCATGAAGTTCGAGAGAATATCCGGAATCGCAGATTCTCCGATGAAGGCACAATAGATGGGAACCATGCCATTGATGCAAGAATCCACTAATTGTTGTTCGGTCACGTTTGGGTCGTGACAATCCGGCGCTTGAATTCTGAATCTTTAGACATAATCATTTGGATGTTCATTGTTTCGTTGAAACATCCTTCCTAGATCTGAGAAGGTAATTAGCTCAGACACAAAGAAGTACTTCTTGTAGAAAGATGTAACCATGTAACCCTAGTTGGATATGCTGTTTGGTGCAATGCTGTTGTAACATGTGTACGCTCTTCCGATAAGTGACTTTGAAAACTCCTTCAAACGGAGAACATGATTGTATTCGTGCTCGCCCAAGGATTCCAAAAATCGAGATACATGTTCACACGCATTACTGGTGCCGTCATACATGGAGAATTGAGGAGAAGAGTATCCTCTCGGAAGAGGAATTCTTTGCACTTGGAGGATACGGGGTTGATCTTTGATGCATATCCGCAAAATCTCTTTTGTCTCGGTTTCAAGAAGTCGTTCTAAATCTTCTCGTGTGACAAAATTGGATGGTTGATTCCTCTATCTTTGGAGCTCTGAATGAGTCTCTTCATCAACAAAGGTGCGCCTATTTGAGTTGTCGGCGCCAGGAGTATTGAAGGCGTTCCACATTGGCTCTGGTTGGCGTGATGCTTGTGGTAGCCGCTCCGCTAGTGTCTTGAGGAAAATAAGCACCTCTTTCTGAGTCGAAGCCATGTCCGTCTGAGCTCTAGCGAGAACTTCTTATCTTTCCATCAAATCAGCAATGGTAATATGGGATCGGATTCCTCTGGCTCCCCCAGTTTCTCATCCTGGCGGGGTAGCAGCGGCCCTGGTGACGATTGGAGGTATCACACTTGAAGGAACGTTGGGGGTGGCGGCAGCGGCTCAGGATCTGGTGACCGGAGGTGTAACACCTGAAGAAACATTTTCCGCGCCGCTGGTATTGACAGGTGGTGTGTTAATGCCACTGGAAGCAACGTTAATACCGAGAGTAATTTCAACGCTAGTGTTTTCAGGGTTTGTTGCTGATCCGGAACTGAGTACTACCATCTTGAAATTGGGATTGAAATAAAAATGAAATTGGAAATTGGTATTGCAACCGAGAGATTAATCTCCCACTGTGGTCCCCAATTGTTTATGGGTGAAAACCGTTTCTGTTGATTTTGGTAATTTCGGGTGTGTGGATGAGAAACGAATCTAAACCCTAAACAATGCACTGCACGGGAGTACTTTTGATTCGAGAGATCAATCTGTACAATCCTGGCCTAAACAAAGAAATGGTCATTCCATGCTTGCTTTGGTCACAAAGTGAAGGAGAAGGGTTGGTCTTAGGGAGGGAAGCGAAGAGAGTGTTGATACTAGAATCGTTGATTCTGATGGTGTGGTTGTTTATGACTTGTATCTGAAAGTAGAACTGGTTAGCAGGATGGAAAGCTACCAGGTTATTTCTAGATACTGTGTTGTTGCCGACCAAAACTTGTGTTTCGTGGTAAATAGGTGAAACCTATTTATACAAGTCATATTGAAACGTACCATGGTCTCGTAGGAAATGGAAACGATTGAGTGGTGGAAGAATAGAGTAACGTGTAATCGTCAGGCATTATGCTTCCATGATGAAGGAAGTGAATTAGTTTACACCGTTACTTTCATCACCACTAATTGTCCCACTTCATGACACTTTCTTATAACGGGCGTATTGCACGCCGCACGCTGTAAACCGCCAAACCAATCCCTGATGAATCCCCCAGTTTGTGACATGTTTGATGTCTCGAGTGTTTTCGTGGAAAACGTGTAGCAGGTTGCTATGTGTGGCAAGTCAAATTCAAGAGACTTGCCATAGGAAAATAGCATGTGATGCTATTAGGCTTGTCTTGTCCGGCCGCCTAAAACTTGCCACAAGTCCGTCAGTTTGGTGGCGAACTTGAATGGCTGAGATTGCATCTCATAAAGAAGGGTAGCCGTTGATTATGGATACCTTCTGTTGGCGCCTGGTAATGTCACAGTGGTGTTTTTGGCGTACGCCAGTGGCATTGCAGCATGACTGACATACCTCGTGCATGCCAGTGGCACGGTGGTGTAAGTGGCGCTTGGCGTAGCCATGGCCACTAGCTAGTTGCCTGGAACTTGCCGCAAGTCCGTCAGTTCAGTGGCGAACTTGGATGGCTGAGATTGTATCTCATGAGGAAGGATAGCCGTTGATTATGGCCATATCTTTGTTGTGTAGCAAAGTGGCGCCATTAGCATAGTGGAGCCTGGCATAGCCGTGGCATAGCGACATGCCAGTGGTGTAGCCGTGGCAGCTATTTTGGCATATTGGTGTTAGACCCAAATATGGCTCTGGCAACATTGTCCCTGTTGCCACATCGATCCCAACGCTCTGGGAAACGTTATTTGGCTTGGTTGGCGTAGCAATTTTGCCCAAATTAGGGTTTGGCATGTCGAAACCCTAATTAGTTCGTGTTGCTTGGCTGCGACATGGTGGCGTTGTGGCATGGCCACACCTGTGGCGTTGTGGCATGACCAAAGCTAGGACTTGACTCCGTGGCCAAAGTTAGGGCTTGGCGGCGTGGCCAAGGCTAGGATTTGGCGTCGTGGACAAAGCTAAGGCTTGGCGGCATGGCCAGGGCTAGGATTTGGCGTCGTGGCCAAGGCTAGGGCTTGGCGGCGTGGCCAAGGCTAGGATTTGGCGCCGTGGCCAAGGCTAGGGCTTGGCGGCGTGGCTAAGGCTAGGATTTGGCGCTAGGGCTTGGCGGCGTGGCCAAAGCTAGGATTTGGCGCCGTGGCCAAAGTTAGTGCTTGGCGGCGTGGCCAAGGCTAGGTTTTCGCGCCGTGGCCAAAGTTTGGGCTTGGCGGTGTGGCCAAAGTTAGAGCTTGGCGGCGTGGCCAAGGCTAGGTTTTGGCGCCTTGGCCAAAGTTAGGGCTTGGCGGCATGTTACTGCGGCAGAGTGGCATGTTGGCATGCCGATCAATATGTTCTTGTGGCAGGGCGCGTTTGGCTTGCCAGTTAGTATGGTGGCGCGGCAGGGTGCGTTTGGCCTTTAATGTATGGTGGCGGGTTTAGAGCGAAGTCTGGTGTGAGTGTGGTGGCTTTAGAGCGACCTGATTAGTCGATGGAAAAAGGGGGCGGCAAGTATGGGCCCAGCCACAACTTATGTGCGCGTGGCGAGTTTAAGGTGACCTAATTGGTCGAGGGAAATAGGTCCGGTTTAGGATGGGGAGTGGACAATGGAAAATGGCGCCGGCTGGCCTAAGGCATGGCCACACCTCCCTTTCTGTTGCTCTTATCCTGCGGCTCCCTGTTTTCTGATTCTGGGCAAGATTTTGTGTCTACTAATCCATGGCGGATTAATTACCTAGTTTTCCTAGGCTTAAATTTCGACAAGCAAGTTCTGATATACTGCGCAAGGCGCAAAACCCTAACTTTTGCAAGTTAGCCAGGGTAATCGATTGAAATCTATGTGTTGACATAGAGTTCTTTTAAGTTCATTACCAGAGAGCAGCATGCTTTCTTATTGAATACTTTATGCAATGACCTTATTCTTGATATTTGGAAATTCGTGCTACTCTGCTGCGAGTGAACACAAATTGTCATGCCATATCAACATTAAGGGTTCAGCCGGGGAACATAGCATAAAAAGCATTCAAAGAAACTTGTATTAAGTGAATATAGGCAAGGCGTCGAAATTTACAGAACATCTGGGATGGTTGCTACATGCGCCAGTCTGGATAAATTTCATGTAAATATATTGAATGGCTCAATAACTATGCCAGTGGAGAGGTTAGCACTCACGGCTCTGTTTCCTTACAGAGTGACGTCACATCAGATGCAAGGTTTTACAAATTTAACCCTAAGCTAAAAACCACCATCAACACCAACATAACTACATACGTTCGGTCCAATAGCTTTCTTACAGCAAAACAAAATACAAGGAAATCACCACGACATACTGCGTATAAACAAAAATGAATACTTAAACTAGTTCAAAAACAAGAGGATATATGCCGCAAATCATATAATTTCTCTTGAAAACTATTTAGAAATTACATATTAAGGAACTCTGATTAGATATAGTTCCAAGCAAATCATTAAGCAAATTGAAAAGGCAAGAATTACTCGTCAATCTGATATGTTATTGTGCAAATCATTAAGATATCTTGTAATAACCTACGAATACATTCTTATGTTGCTCTAATTTTGAAAAGGCAAAATTATAATATATTTCTAGGCAAGAAACATTTTCTTGTTCCAAGGCACAAGTGTAATTACACCCAAGTATTAAACTACAACGGAAAACAGACCAAACATAGTTTAAAATATTGTACTGAACTACTATTACATGGTCTAACAAATAATTTCAAATAATCACTAGTCATTTTAAAATTAATGATACGGTTAGAAAAGTAGTGATGTGATTTTTCTCTATCCATAATTCATATAGGTGCACTCAGAAATCCTATCTATATATGTTTAGGTGACAACATGCAGTATGTTTTAGTGATTGTTTATTTTTACATGGTAGTAAAAATGATGAAACCAAAAAAGGTTCCAACATATTTTGGTTCCAAATATAACAGTAAAAATGATGAAACCAAAAAGAGTTCCAATATATTGCAGGTGAAACCAAAAGGAAAGACTTAATCTAAATGAAACACCAGCAGAAAATTATCATGTTTAACTGTAAAAAATACAGACAAGAAAAAGAATGGACGGTAACAGTCAAAGAAAATGAATTCTCAAAACATAATGAGGTGTAAAGCATTAATTGAACAAAATAGGAGAATCTTCATTACGACCGCACTTCGTTTTCATAAGCTGCAATCGTGTTCGACGGAGATTTGATTACTATTAGATCAACCTGAAGATGATCCATTTAAAATGATAATTCGAAAGATTAAACGGTAACGTCTTTTTTTTCTCTCGGAATTAAGCTGAATGAAGACTAGATCCGAAAAACACATGTTCTTCAATTTCTTCAACACTAAAAATCGATCTTAAGATAAAATTCGAAGGATTGAAATCTACGATCTCTTCGCTATTTTAACTAAAATGAAATGAAAACGAGATCTCAAAATTGATTTCTTAGACGATCAGGTATGAAATCGAACCTAAAATATTGATGAAATGGGGAGAATCATATTTAATTGAACCCTAAAATCATGAAATTTCGGTAGAGAAGATCTCGAATTCTCTTTAGAAATGATCTTCTCAATTTCTGCATCTGTTTCCCCCAAAATCTCCATTCTAAATATCGTGTACATACAGTGAAGGGCGAGACTGGAATTTTGAGATCTAATAAAAACTGAATTTAACTATTTTGAACTGAAATGGGGTTTTTATTCCATTTTTATTGGATATGGTTTTCATTTAGCCCAAATAATATGGCTGGTGTTTTTGTAATCCAAAGAGTATCACCTTGGTTTTTTTAGAGCTTAATATATAATTTTTATTAGACATTGTCAAGGTGAATGTCTAGTTTTAGACGTTCACATTGACGATGTCAAGCTATCTTAGTAAGCTTTTGGTTAACTAAAATTAATTCTAATATATTAAACAACTATTTTTAGCTCTAATATAATCTTAAAATTACTAAAGATAAAATTTACATTTAATAAAAAGATGATCACAAACAACATCGTTGAAATGAGGATGTTTTGTTTGTATTGCCACCTAGAAAACACACACAACAACCATTGGAGAAGCTCTTAATGATGAATGATATGACGTTATCCTGGACGGGTACAAATATATTTAAAAAGGAAAAGACCTTAAAGCAACTGGACCAACTCAACACGACCGAATCGACACATTATCACCCGTACTAATCGATAATTCAACGTATTGATTTGTTGGATCCTTCGGTTAAAGCCATCTAATTAAACCATTGGATGATGATGGTATGTAATGTTGATGTCATCAGCATCCACTATCCATATAGCAACACCTGCCGGATCTAGGTATGGGTAAACTTATCTTTGACTTTGGCCATCGTGACAACACAATACCTTAAGGGGCGTTAGTGGGAGACAGTGATGCAGAAAGAGATCACTGCCCATATAAGACAGTACCACATCTGGTACATGATCACGATACATTGCACATACATACAACCACTCCTATTCATCAAATCTTTAGGGTTCTTCTTTACAGGGCAACATATATAAAAAGTGACAAGAAGCTAACTGACTTGATAAGAATCGAGACTAGATATGTGCATTTGCTACTCATGCTTGCACCTAAGCTAAGGAGCCTAATCCGTAGTACTATTCGGTAAGGAATTCGATGTCGATGGATTTCGAACTCAAACCGTTCTGTCATACCCAGTAACTTTACCACTGTATTATAGTGACATCGGCTGAACAGGAAAGTTTATAGATGTTGATCTTCATGATGCAAAGATGATTTTAAGCACACTCTTTCGAAGCCGGATGTAGGAACGGATGATGCCCCATATACACAATAAAGATGGATCGTGGGTATATACAATACAAAGTAGGAGGGAAGTACCAACTAAAACATTCTTTTGTACATATGTATATATCTTGCTCTCAAGAACCTATCACATGCTCTATGTCCACTTCTCTTCAACTTTTTTTGTTCTTCCTTTTCTAAAAAGTAAGTGAAACTTTTTCCATGAATTTTATGCAGAAGAAGCAAGCATCTTCTTTATTGACAAATAGATGGCAACAACTTAAGAGTCATGACCTCATGGGGTCCTTAAACTGTAACTATTGAATAAGACTGGAGGGTAACAGTCTTCAGGGATTAAGATCTCACTATGCACCTAGAAAGATCCTCAAAAAAAGTGAGGGTATGAGATTATTTTTTCTTCTTTCTATTATTGGAGCCGCTGCCTCAGCATACACAATGTGTGCAAGTTGCTGAGCGGCTCTTGCAGTCATTATTAAGCGGTTTCGGCTTATAAGATATGGGGTAACTCGGCTGAATCTGACTCGTTTGTATCTGACTCAAAAGTTATTTAATACAGTCTGATTATAGAAAAAGTTTTGGATTCAGTCAGACAAGTCAAGTATAAAAAAATAATCTGACTCAAATACTTTCGAATCAGATGTACAAGGATCCAGCTTAGATGAAAAGAAAAAATTGCAAGATCAAACATCTGACTCAGCCCCGAGTCAGATTCAGATTCCCTGTCAGACCAAACAAAGTGTAAATTGGTATCTGTTCCAATAGGACACCCCTTGAGATTCGTGGAACTACTTTGACAGTAAACTATGTTTATGTTGTGATTTACTATATTTAGCACTCATTAGATATGCATGTGTTTCATCACTGATTTCTGATAAAAGAAAACAAAAGTAGTAAAGATCTTCTTAAAAATGTAATCTGTTATTATGTGCACTAATCATGAGTGAGTTAGTTTAAAGCTGCAAAAGCTACTATGAGCGTGATTTTCAAATCCATTTCTTGTCAAATTATTTAATGTCAAAACCCTAAAACTACACACTGATTTGGCAATTAGTATGTGTATTATATGCTCTCCTCACTTTATAGAAAGTAATGTATGTACTCCCAGCCTTTGTCAGTGAGCCATAATTCCTCTATGCTCATCCCTATGTTAAGGGGATTAAACTACTCTTAAACCTTCTTTAGTTTCATCCAAAATATTTTTACAGGTTATAGGATGGAGTTACTTTAGAACAAAAAAGAGGATGCAGTGATTGTGTAATGTTAGGATTCATTGCAGCCTATTCTAACCGAAAATCAACCACATCAATGCAGCTGCTGGTGTAACATGCTTTGTACTACCTCCGTCTCAGAAAAAGTGGTATATCTCCAGCCGCTGGAGTAACACTAGTCATAGGCCAAAGTGCAAAAGAGCATAACGCGTTTGGATACTAGAACCAAAAGTACTTCTGATTCTCCAAAAGCCAAAGTCATAGCACAAAAAAATTTGTTTCGAGAAATCGTTTTGAAATTTTACGCCCAAACTGACTTCTTGGCTTTTTAATTTCTAGAAGTCAGAAAAGTTATTTCTGGTTTGTATTATGTTTTCTAGTTATCTACACCATTTTGGTGGTTTTATCTACTCTTTTGAGGTTTGTCTTCGCTTTAATGGCGATTCTTGGTTATTGGGTTGGGTTTTAAGATCAATAGTGATGCTCTCCATGCTCTCCAACGACGAAATCTTCATCTTGGTTGTCTCCGGCGACGGAATCTTCATCATCAACTTATTCGCGACGGAATCTCCATAGGTGGTCTTTTTGGCGTGGAAGCTTCATCACTAGTTATAAGAGATTTGAGCAAATCACTCCTACTTTGGGAGCATTTCTTTTAAAGAAGAAAAACAAACTAAATGGTTGGAATTTAATTGAGAAAAACCATCCTTCTTCCAATTTAATCTGAACTTATTCGTACTTGTATTTGTCTTACCGTTAATCCTTCTCTTTCTCTTGTCGGATTTCTCGGTATTGTACTCTTACGGTATGTTCTTGTTACTTTGTATTCTCTTATTTTCGATCTTAAACTCATTGTAACCTTGAAATCCCATTAATGAAAAGGTTCCTTGTTTATCAAAAAAAACATTTTGTTTTGCCTTCGGTTTCCAGTGAGATCCACTGAAGTACACAGCCAGGCTGTCACATGGGATGGGACTGTAAAAATTGTTACATCATTGGAAAATGTTTAATCTCAAGGACATTTGATGACAAGCACTTGCTAAAATATTTGCATAGGAAACACCAACGAGGAATATCTTTTTGCACTCACTCGGCACAACTTTTACTTGCTTGTTTTTAACTGTCCACAACTGTTCAGAATTATGAAATGAAGATCACAGAGGATACAGCACTCAATGTCTGCACATCACCATCAAAGAAGAATTGTCTTCAGCTCAAATGAGTATCTGGAGTTGTAAGCCTTTCATGTTTCTCAACAGTACAATGCACTAAAAGAAGTAGGTATAATTTTTTTGTACGCTTCCAATGGCATCTCTTCGCAACAAAACAAGCCAAATCTATTATTGAAAACCTTATCCCAACCCCAGACCAAAAAAGTTAGCATTATATAGCAAAGAAGATGGCATTTCACTCCCCACAAGTGGGTTATTACAAAGAAGAACCAGAAATGAAGGAATCGATCGAACGAACGAGCTGCCAGCATCGTGGTCGAACAGAAAGAAAGAAAAAAAAGTAAACCAACTTTGCTTGTATCTTTCCATGAAATTGAGTGTCGACTGTCGACAACCTAGGCCTACCATAAAGGGCAACTATAACATCGATCCATCCCAACCCCCGTGAAAAAGGCTGGTGGCAAAAAAATTACTTGCGCTAATCCGAGACGAGGCACATGCCCTCAGTAATAATCATTCAGATTCCAACCCACTTTTCTCCACATATTCTGTCTCAATAAAAAGAAATCTGTGCATTTCCAACTCGAAAGAACAAAAAAAACCTATTAAAATCACTCATTTCATTCATTCCAAAATCTGTCCCATATATATATCTCAGATCCGTTCTTCTCTTTCTCTGTTTAGCTTTTACCTTTTAGACAGAGAGTCCCCGTTTTGACTTTTGACACCAATACCCATAAACAGTATCTAGCTGAGCACAAACACTATTGGATATTTTAGACATTTTCAAAACATATCCTGCGAGACTGCTATTGATCAACTAACACCAATCAGCCCTGGCCTAGGTAGTTGGTCATATAACAGGAATCAGGACTCCTGTTTGACTATTCACAAGTTATAAAGGGTGTTCTGAGTAATTTACCATCAAATAGACTTTGTATATATATGGTGCATACCAGTTCTGCTACCTCGAAAACAGTCACCTTTCACTCTTATTCTTTTACTTGCTTTTTCATCACTTGCATCTTCTTCAAATGGAACAAGGAGATCAAAGGGAACTGCAATTACTTCCTTCACCATCTTCAACATGTTTTACTTCTCGCACGGCAGGAACCTCTAGAAAATCTCGTCCAATGGTTGATACCTATGATGGACCATCGTCACTTGACTTGCAATTATCTATCAGTCTTAGACCATTTAGACCACCACCACCTCCACTACCACCACCACCTTCTAGATTTCGCCACCCAAGAACTACCTTACCTGATCATCACCATCACCATGGTCATATGAAGCTCGACTTTAGCTCATCCATTGAAGTTTTGAAGTGGCAAGCTGCAGAGCAAATTCGATTAGCTGCAGTTGAAAAGGCTTACGCAGAGAGAATAAAGGAACTGACGAGGAGAGAGATGGAGATGGCACAGTCGGACTTCGCACGAGCCAGACAAATGTGGGAGCGAGCTCGTCAAGAGGTTGAAAAAGCTGAGAGAATGAAGGAGAGAGCTGCCCGTCATATCGATTCTACGTGCATGGAGATCACCTGTCAGATTTGCAGGCAACGATTTCGACCTTAGAATGAAAATGCACTCTTGACTCTGGATTTGGCTGTGTCGAAGACTTGATTTTGGCAAATGACTTTTACCCATTTCGTTTGATCAACTTTCTGATGAACTGCTGTAAGGGCCACAGCTTCAATCCCCAGTAGAACCAACTCAAGACCAGAGTAACCAAGTCTGCAAGATTAGCATTTGATATCCTGCATCTTCAAAAAATAGGGAGAAAGGAAACGAAATAGAAGCCGGTGACAAAAGAATAACATGGCAGGAGGACATTATAATTTCAGCGTTCACAGTTGCTATCTCAGACGATGAATAATAAAATAGTGACACTTTTTTCCCTCTCATTTCCCCTGATCAAGGGAAACAGATTGTGATTTAGTTCAAAATTGTATTTTTCAAAATTTTGATAAGAATTACATTAGTACACTTGTCTAATATTGATGTTAATTCTTGAAGTTCTGATATACTCCAAGAAACAGTGATCATCTTGGTTCGAAAACTGTAAAGCAAGAGAAGTAATTTCTGCATTTTCTGTGTCTGCAAAGATCCGAGGCACGCCTGCAGGAACCCAAACAAAATAGTTTGAAAACAGTAGAATAAAGTTTACAAGATGAAAAACTTGGAAAGCAAGATATCTGATTTGGCATTACAGAAGTAACAAATTATGCTTTAGGGATCAACCATATTAAAGGTCTAAATTCTTAAGTTAGCTCAATTTCACCAATCAAAAAGCACAATTACGAATTGGTACACGAATCCATATAACTGGAGTTGGTGATTATTTATAGTTTGGATGCCATATATAGGAGGTGTTCTATTGAAGGCAGACACAGATAACAGACAAAGGCCAAAAACCTTTAACTTTCTGATTGACTGGTTCTCCTAGAGCTCAGAATTTGAGACTATGATTCAACTGACAGTCCTTCTGATTCAGATTATTAATGATGATATACCAAGCAAATACGAGCAGAAACACACAGCAGAGTTGTCAACATCAAAAGTAGATTAATGTAGCCAAAATTTGGGCACATTTAATTTTTTTAGTGGACATAAGCGTACACTATGCATGTCGTGTGCAATACGTATAAGAGATTTTTCTTTTCAAGTGATATGACAATCAATCAAATATAACAATGAGTAATGTGTATTCTCAGGTGTAGCTTAATGGATACTTCATCATTAAACTTTGATACGAAAACAGGAAACAGAACAACCAAAATGCATTTAATAATAGAGATTCCTAGATAAGTTCAAATTGTCAAATCATCTAATTGAGGGGGCCAAAGTTTCAAGAGGTCTCAAAAGATATGGGGCACATACAGAATATGACTAAGAGAGTGACAGGAGAGCTAACCCTGACCCTAAAACATTTTATTTACTCACTCAAAACAAATTATAGATAGGAATCTTATACGAAACCTTTCAAAACCACTTCGAGATCACGGGTTCTTTTCCTACTCCTGAACACCTCTCACATGTATATCTCAACCAATTTCTGACAAATTTCTTTAGCATCACAGCGCTCTAAAACTTCTAAACTACCAAAACCTCGTAAATTTCTTAACTATGGAGAGAGCATTCAAACTTTTGGAAGCAGAACTCCTTAAAAAACTGTGATATTTGTTTCATCTTGCACTGGGCTGCTAATAGGATTTAATTGATGTTCGGCATATATCATTTTTCTTTTTCTTTAAACATGCAATCATAGTTTCATTATGGATTTAGCGCTTATCTTTTTCTCGTTGTCTTCAAGGTTTTGTACACATGTTGAAAGCGCATAAGGTGGTGACTCAAGGTCTAATATGTGGTATAGTAGCATACAACAGCGCAATGGTGTGTACATGGTACACTGGCAGTAGGGACCCCCGACATTAAAAGACCACATCTTCACCATCCAATGTATTGACTGTTATCTTGCCCAAGTATGCTTCCCACTAGCCAAAGAAAGCAAAAGCTGAGATAGTTATACAAAAAGTTCTATGTGCTAGGTCCCCAAAGTGAAGCCACATTCACACCTAGGCCCTTCCATTATCCATTAGTACGACTCACAGCATTAGTGTACACCCTAAACGAACGAGACATTCACATGTCACCAGATGTAGTATTTAGACAATAAATTAATAAAGGGTTTTCGCTGGTAATAAAAGATAAATGTAACATTTGGTAGCAGATTCAAAACTGAGCTCAGATACATAACTAATTTTATGCATACAGTAAAAAGGATGTTTCATTTTGTAAATTGGTTCATAGCAATACTGACCATGAAAGCACTCCCTTGCCTGTCCAGCCATGAGAACAATGTCACCACTTCGGAGGAACATAGCTACTGGAAGATCTTCTCTAGATTTTCCTCCAAGTAAGAATATAGCTTTGCAGCCCAAACTGTGAAAGAGAGAAAAATATTATTGACAATTGACTCCCTTCAACAAACTAAATGTAAACAAGCACAGGTATTTTATACAACACATACCTGATGCTTACGATAGGTTTGCTCCAATCTGCTTCCATGTCATCAAGGTGGCCCCCAAGCATATCACCTGACACGCAGTTACTGGATTATCAATTTAAAGAAACTGGAAACATATGGGATTATTATGAACCCGTACCCAATTTGTGAAGTAGTATATTTTCATTCAATAAAAGTGAAAGAGAGACCAGTCTGGATGAAACTGTATATTTGCAAACAGAGGATTCATATCCGTATTCAGATTTGGAAGACTTGATGGTTCAATTATTTGGAGTATGTGCATTATAAATTTCTGCTATAATAGTTAAAATTCATATTCAAATTCAAAGTACATCATTAATTTATAATATTCAAACTGCTTAGTTAACACATTTCTATTTTCTACTAATCTTGATCATTGTATAATCTAATAGTAAATACGAATTAGGTTATTACTTAGCCCATTTCTAATAATCTTACTTAATAGTATATAACAACAATCAATTTTTTTTGTAAAACGAAGAAATTAAATTTCAAAGCTGACAAAGTAATCCTTTCAGTGCACACACAACTGATCGATGATTTCGCATGAACAACCCTAACAATAACAAATTTAAGATTAGTAACTACAAAAATCTCTAGTTGATTTTTTTTAAAATAAAATTCTCGTTAGCCACTATTTTTAGTGTTTCTATTACCCTAATCATTAATATTTTAAACACTAACAAATTTGATTAAGAAAAATAGAGTGAATTAGTTCAGTTGCAACGGCATTTAAAAATTATCAATAGGTATAGGAATGGCATGTGATGGTAAGCACTAGATAAAGTAGGAGTTTCTGGTGATGAAACCTTCACATTTTGAAGGATGAATATGAATATGGATACTCAGGTTTTGCTAGTTACTCCTCTCAATAAAAAACTACGATAATGTATATCTTAATATGGATATGATTATTGCAACCACTCTAACTGTATTGGTGATATTTCAGTTTCAAATGGGCTAATCTAACCAACTTAAATCATTCAAGGTTACATAGAAAACTCAATAAGCCAGGTCCGCAAGTTAAGCTATTGATCAGGTGCGATCAAAGTTAGCTGATGTTTCTGGCCTTACACTCCAATTCAAAGGAAATGAACAAAATGTACCCCAAATCAAACTCTTGGTTGAGAGCTGACTCCAGCAGAGACACCTCTATCACAACAGCAATATCATATCTAACTAGCTGAGGTAAAATAAAAGGCTGCATACCTGAACTGAAGTAATTCACTATTGCAGCTTCGGGTCGAAATTCTTCCCCCATTGGCATGGCAGGTGATGCCATTCTTCTGGCAAGCTGGCAAAGAGTTTCTGGGATCTTGTTATGTGGGAGAGAGACATTGTAGTTGCGCTACACCATAAATACAGGATATTTCAGAGAACAATAAACCAATGCCAATCACCAAACTAAACAAGGTTAAAAGTCACAAATCAATCTGTTGATCTGTGGCATCATCACCCCTCAGTCGAGAATGTATCATCACAACTTGACCACAATTCACTAAATAACAGAAATTTTAAGTTCAAATTATGCATGTTCTGAATTTCACAGCCACCTTAGACCAGTCAAATTGAAGTCCTAAAGTACTCCAACGCAATTTCCGCAACAAAGAGGAGGCTGTGATGACTTTGCATGAATCTCCACTTGATTTTTGAACACTTTCCTCCTGAGATTTCCACCTATTACCATTTAACTCTTGGGCGTTCGAAGTCAACGTTGAATTGGCATCGGCATTTAAAGTGCCAGCATCAATCAGAACTTTCTGTGTTTGTGCAGCAAGAAACAGGTCATGCAGCGGACCATACATTGCATTATGATTAGTTCTGTTTGGAGGTTGTGGGAAGTTTCCCAAACTCTCTTTAATCCACTGGCATTGCTCCTCAACACTTAATGCACCTGGAATAAAGTAAAATCCTGCAACCAAAGTAAACAAATCAATGAATCAAATCTTGATACAAAGCCCATATCTTTGACCTTGCCATGATAGAGTACAATATAAACATTTGAAACTATAAACAACACATGCTCGTTGTCCCATTTGCATAGAGCTGCCTAATGAGGAATGATCATAAACTCTGTGCAAACTTAGCCACACTACCACCGCCAATGTGTTTATGATCTCATCCTTTAATCTAAGAAGCATTAGCATCAACGGTGAGTAAATATCATGATTGCTTGCTGAGCAAAAATAAAAATCCACCCCAAAAATATTTTGATTCTAACACAATAAGCAAACAAAACAATTCAATCCCACTCTATCGCCGTTAACAAATTTGGTCAACAGAACTGACTTAAGTCAACAATCACCAATTTAAGTTTTCTATCTAGAGAATTCACATACCAGGACGATCTTCCAAGCAAAAAACAGGACGACTGAAATCAGATTGAAGCTTGGAGATTCCAGGAGGTGTTTCTCCAGTCTCTTTGTAGGTTTCAAGTATGGATTTGAAATCAACAACTTGTGATAAATCTTCTTCTTGTTTCACTTGATTTTTCCTGAAACAAAACAAAACAAAAAAAAATCTATGAAAAAAATAGGGTTTGAAAATTGTTGATATTCGGGACTTTTTCCAGAAAGTATTACCTCGGCTTCTTAGTAATAATACTACTCTTATCGAGTTTGTATTTCTTCTCAGCTTTTCTGAAAGCAGTTCTCTCTGAATCGTCAGGAGTTAGCGCCGATCCGTACATCTTCTTTAGAGAGTGTTATTATTTACCGCCCAATTTATTTCCCAATTTTAGATATCTTTCGATAGTTTGGAACTAGTTCCTGTACTAATTTCGGAGATATATGGTGTTTTGATTTTGGTTTCTGGCGATTTTGGCTCCGCCTTCGCTAGGTACTGGGTATGTATTACAGGCCCAGTGATGGCACATTACCGACGATGAAGTGCCACGATCGCGGAGATGAAAGGTTATTTGACACATGCAATACTATGCGATAGTGTTGCATATTCTTGATTCAGTGTTAGCTCAGTTCAAGAAAGGGGATTAAAGATGCAATGCAAGTAATGGAATGACTTAGACATTGGCCAAGACTTGAACAACGCATATGCAGCAGTGACGTTGCCAAAAACGACATCATTGTCTATTGATGGGCAAAAAGAATGCAAGTGATGCACTTAACGTATGGAGATGAGCCAAGCATCAGACCAAGACATGAATGGCGTGACTTTGTTCAGATGATGGCATCAAAATGAGCTAAGTGCATGTCCAGGATAATTATAGCATTATAATAGTTGTATATTGGCTCGAGTCAAATGAGTATAATGCTATGATGGGTGGATTTTATGCGCACCACAAGCATGTCAGAGCAAGGAGTTGGATTTGAACGGTCATAAATTGGTTTTATAACCATGTTTGGCAAAGCCTAACCACCAAGTACAGGTATGGCATCAATTGGCGTGACAATACAAAAGGTGTCAGTTGAAAAGTACATTGCCGGTTAGGGAAACTACATATGGACATGTGGCTCTCCATAGGATGTGCAAGTTGTTGCACACGATTTTGGCCTGATTCTAGCATGTATAAATAGTTTCAAGATCAATAAGTTTAGGGTTGTTCAATTTGAGAAGAACCACTAAATTATAGAGAGAGTTAGGCATTCACCAAAGAGGGTGAGTAGCATGTTTAGCACATGTGATGGTCCTGTTGGACGAGTTTTGTAATCTTCCGATGATGCAATAAAATGGGTATATTGTATTGTATATCTTCGTGTTTATTATGTTGTACTCTTGTGAGTTGGTTTATGTACATTGATGCATGGTAAACCTCTTATGCTTATGGGGGCATAAAGATTTAGAGAGAAAAGAAGAAAGATTTTTTTTGCGTAATGCCTTGCGAGTGAAGGCATATGCATACTTTGGTGCAAGCATGCAAGGCTGAGTACTTGTGGGTGAAGTCGATTCACTGAACCACAAAGTACTGCCAGTCATGTCCCATGGAAGATTGAAAGTCGCGAATGGGCATGTGACAGTATGTCAGGTATGAACCTTATGGTACCGCACACATAACCGGTTTGGATGTAAGCCAACAAAGAAGTGCACCATGTCAGGTGTTACGGGGTTAAACTTCACAAATGCAACAACCTTCCTTAACAACTACAATGTATTTGGATCGTATTTTTGATGAAGGTAAATAAAAGATTTGTTGCTCAAACTTATTAAGATTCGATTTTATACTTAAAAATTAATTCCATCTAGCAAACATATACACAATATGGTAGCAATTGTTAGAGAATAACTCGGTTGAACCCACCAAGCGTTGGTATGTCAAGTTTGGTTGTCATATTTTAGTATCAAAACTCATCTAGAGTCGCTTGATTAAATACTATAGTCAACTTTGTTTAGGTTAGACTAAAAAGTCTAGTACTTTTGAGACATACAAGTATTACTCTGAAGACCTGAAGAATAAGAAGAAGTACCGACTACAATGACGGCGCCATCCTTCCACTTGAGGTTAGTATTATTGACTTGATCTTGTTTCCATTCTTAATGTATCTTTCAAGGCGTGCTATATTGAAAACATAACATGCGAAGCTGTATATTGTATATAATACTCTAGTGGCGAGATTTGGTCATAATAGTATGATCAAAGTATCAAGGAAAACATATTGCGAAGTATTGATGTGTGTCGTAGGTGCAATCAAATTAGTGATTTTAAATCCACTCAATAAATAAATAATATAATGGAAGTCAAGTTCGTTCCCACGAAGAGCAGAGAGATTTAGCTGTCAAAATGTCACAATAAGGGATTTTGTTTTAGATTTTAAAACAAAATAAATAACAAAGCAATTGAAAGTAATAAAGTTTGTAAGCAATCGAGAGAAATATGATCGAGGAATCCTTCTTCGTTACTAAACCGTCATCAAGATATTATATTCATCCATTAATACAATTAATCACAGATTATTACCAACTGTGGAATAACATCTAGCTTAGCGTTATCCCCTAAATTCCTTATATTACTGAGTACGGAAGCCCTCCAATACCATATTTTATTTGTCTAAACCACCTAGTAATAGCTTACTCAAGGTGTAATTTGGTCGAATGTTTTATCTTTTGTGAATTATAGATTTTTTTTATCATAGTAATTAGATTCTTAGCTCAAGGTCCACTTTCTAGTGTTGTTTATACACACAATCCCTCTGCAAGGTCTTATGTTCTCTACTTATGTATTTATTCAACTGTTGCTTATCTCCTAACTCAATACTAGCATTAGATTGAATCAACAAGTTAATTCAGTTGGCCACCAAACAATCTATCAATCAATCATAAACATTCTAATTAGTATAAACAATCAATAATCTTGTGAAAAACTTCAAAATAGATTGATATAATAACTCAAATCATGTCTAGAACTCGGAACTCATCCTCAACTAATTATGAGTTTAGCTATTCATGGATGTAAAAACACCCATGTTAAACATATAAGAAGATGAAAGAGAAATCGTTACGATGGTGAAATCGCTCCAAAACCCTAGCTTTTCTTCCTTGTGTTCTTCTCTCCAAAGGTGTGATTAAAACATTAAAGATATTTGTAGAGATATCTCTTTTACAGGTATCCAAGTTGTAGTTGCGCCCGTGCTCGAATCCCGTGCAAAGCAATCACCAAAACTCTCCAGAATACCAAGTTAAGAAACCTGGTCGTGTAAAGAAACTGCTCCAAAAAGATGGGCCTACACGCAAATATCCAATTCCAGGCCATTTTAATTTATTTAGCTTGACAGTCCCACGGAACTGACAGTACAATGTACATCTCTTTAAATCCGCGGATAGTCTAGTAATCGTGAAAAATATTTTTCCCTTAATTTTTATTTTCGCTCGATCAGAATCACGGACAGTATGGTTTCCATGAAAAATTAAAGTTACCGGATTTACACTTCATGTTTAAAACTCTCTCGGATACTTCTTTCGTTGTCAAAATTATTTTTGCCTGAGTTTACATACTCGACTATTACCATTCGCGGACACTCCTCCCTCGGTGAAGATATTTTTCTTCTAAGTTTTATTAAACTCGACCAACCTCTGCTACTTATTTCTCGTTCCCAAACTCTATAACAACAACCTCTTCCATAATTATTACATTATCATCGTCACACTGCCACAAACCACCTACATCTTCCTCCATAACAACAACCTCTTATTGATCAACACTTCCACAAACCATCTACAGCTTCCTCATCTTCTTCTTAACTTCTCTGGTATTTTCATATCAAGCTGAACTCCTTCATTCGACCACAACAATCACTGAAACAAACTCCATCAATCCCATTCAAAACCGAGCTACATCATCATTCACTTTCAATGGCAGAGAGCTTCATCAACTACCATTATCAACCGATAGCACAACACCATCATCATTACTCTATGTATTTTCGAGTTGAACTCCATCTCTGATTTTAGCAGCAACAAATCATCGTTCCTTATCTAGTTCAACTCCTCCAGCCATCCACCTTCAATTTTGGTAATGGAAGCAACCA
Organism: Papaver armeniacum; assembly: GCA_023531295.1. Classification (NCBI taxonomy): domain Eukaryota; kingdom Viridiplantae; phylum Streptophyta; class Magnoliopsida; order Ranunculales; family Papaveraceae; genus Papaver; species Papaver armeniacum. The sequence continues at coordinate 447,243 of JAJJWW010004385.1, forward strand.
AAACTCCATGTTTTGTTCTCTTCTGATCCAATCCTCAAATACAGTAACAGCAGTAACCCATTCCATCAGTTAAGAACAACAAATCCACGATTAACATACCATCATGGATAGCGAGACTGCAACCACGATCAACAACATCACACTGAACTTCTTCGACTTGAACTTGGGAAAGAAGATGAAGGTGCCCAGAGCAAAACTGCAGGCACCTTTAACATTTCAATTCCACTATCAGTCTTGCAAGACTTACAACTCAGTTTTTTGTTCCTTGGATGCATGGAGTAAACTAGACAGGTGCCTTCAACAATTTTGTGCATCAACAATTTTGTGCATCAACACCTCTTGCAACTTTGAATCGCTTCAATCGCATGTAAATTCTTCATATAATGTCGAAATGACTCTGTTCTTTCGTTGTTGGCTTCGTCTTTTTCGTTCTTTTCAAGATGATAGCAAATACTCCTGGATTCGAACGAGTTCTACTTGGTCTTTGGCACTTCTCCGCTTGTAGAAACTTCTTTTATTTCATAGTTAAGTGCCAAATCACTTCTTTTGGATGATTCATCTAATAAAACATAAATATGAGAAGACAAGAGTAAGATACAATAATTCGCAAGAATATATAGCAAATACTAGCATGGAATGGGCACTAAAAATATATAAAATATGCGCTTATCAAATTCCCCCACACTTGGCTTTTGCTAGTCCTCGAGCAAACTATCTAACCAAAACTAAAATACAACAACTCATTATCGTCGAAGTCACGGTTGCACTTGGCATATGCAACAAGCCTTTAAACCCCTAGATATGTCCCTAGTGGACGAGTTATATTCTCGCGAGGGTTTACAAAAGGTATACCCACAAAACCTGATCCGGCTTCCCAAGCATCCAAAGAGCTATGAGGACATAAGGGTGTTAGAGCACTGCTCGGTCAAACTCGCATGCGTTGCTATCTCAAGCATGTTTGTCAATGTTAGTGATCAAAACTATAAGTCTTGATTTCTCGCCTATTTATAGATGTCTCGGACTAGGAAATAAATAGTGTAGTTGAGCTTAGATTTCACAGAGTTCATCATTTGAAGACGACGAACTACTAAGGGGAGCTTGTGGAACTTCTTCGACAAAAGGTATGTGGAGACTTGAACTCATCTATCACTTTGAAAGTCTATTTATACTATCTCCTATATTGAGACATAAGTCGTGTTAAGATATAGTTTTCTCTATACACATTTGAGATTTCGAGCTGAGTATATCTCGCTTACATATTTCTCGAAATATGTGTTGGTAACCTTTCGCTTCGACCAAGTTCATTGATAGGTGTAGAATACACCTAATTTACTATCTAGTAGTTTACGATTTCTTTGCTATTTTTCTTGAAAATTATGTATTTTACGTTTGTTTTGAGTTTTATAGCTGCTTTGGAGTCGCACGGAGGGAAAGAAGAAGAAATCACCCAATTTGAGCCAAAAGGGCGAAAAGGTCATTTTACAGGAGATTGATATATGGAGCCCAGCCAAGGTTAAGGGGCAACCCTATTTGAAGGAGTACTAAATACAGATCAGCTAAGGATAAGGGGCTGGAAACTGGTTAGCCCTTATCAGAACTAACCACTTATTAAGGCACCCAAACTGGGGGTGGTTCTTATGTGGGCGTTTTAATCCTGTTCGATTCCATACCCTAAAGTCAAGAGAGTTTTCTCTCATTTCTCTACACGGCACAAAAAGAGGAAGCAAGCAACAATGGCTGCTGCTGCTCTGATCGATTCAAGAAAGTCCGTGATCGATTTGTTGGATTCGAGATGTTGATATCGATTTCAGTAGATCGATCGAGAGAGGTAAGGGTTCGATTCATCGAGAAGGAGGAGGAAGATGCTACGGTTGCTACTGATCTGTGTTGCTGTTTTACACACGAGAAGAATAAGCAGAGGGTTTGATCTGTGAAGATGGGTTGGTGGTGGAATCGATCGATTCAAGAGGTACAATTCGACAGAGGAAGAAAATGGGTGTGGTTTGATGTCACGTCTGTGACGGAAAGAAGTAGAGAGGATGAATTGGAAGAAATCAGAGATGGTCTCAGAGATGAAGAACAGATGTTGCTGCTTTGATTAAACAGAAGTGAGATCGGTGATGGTCTGAGAACAAGAAGACCCTGACGTTGTTGGTGGGCTATTATGATTGAATCGGATGAAATGGGTCTGCGATGGTGGTAGTCTCTGATGTGAAGCTCAGGGAGATAGGGTTTTGTGAATCGAGAAGAATGAAGATCGAAGGGGTTCTCAATGAGTTTTGGAGTTGTTCTTTGTTGAACTCGAGAGGGTGGAAGCCTCGATGCTACATTGGTACCGAATTGAAGCCATCTCAAATGACGATTGGGTTTGAGCCAAGCTTGAAATGGTTGATACTAGATGAATGTTAGGATTGTACAGAAATGGAGCTAAGAACTACCGGGAATTTGGCCCGGGAAATCCTGTAATTAAACAGTAACTCGTACGGATTTTTATTCCAGCGAGTCAACTCGAAGCCGCGGTTCAACTCGATTCACCCAAAGCTGACTCAAAGAAATTAAGACGAATTAGACACCGATTCTACTCGATTCAACCTTTTCCTTGACTCACCGACTAAACTGATTGACCGTTAGTTTGACCTTTTGACCGTTAGTCCTAACGGTGGACCGACGGAATATTCCGTCGAATATTCTCTTGACGGAGAAATTTTCGTGGCCGCGATGACGTTTCCCACGGATTCCGCCACAATCCCTGCATTTCCGCGACCAAAAATTCCAGAATTTTCTATGGATTTCTCTCATGGGTGTGAAGACTTGGGCTTGGAATTGGATGGAGAATTGGACTCAAATTTGGAAAGAGAAGGTGGAAGAGTTGTGAAAAGCTTGGATTTGGAAATTGAATTACAAAAGGAAAAGGATTCTACTCCTTAGAAGATTTGGAGAATATTGAAGCCTATAAATAGAGAAGTTTTCTACAACTTCTACACACCTCTCTACACACACATCACTTGTGTTTTTGCTTGCTTTTCTAAGATTTTTCTTTTAATTACTTGTGTGAATTTGAAAATTCTTCTTTTAATTATTATTATTTGTGTGAATTTCAAAAGCATGAGTAGCTAATTTTCTTATTGATTGAGGATGAATTCCTAGTTCTTAACATATGATTTAAGTTTTTGTTTTCAAATTCTATCTTGAAGTTTTTCACAAAATTATCGTTTGTTTTTACTAATAGGAATGATCTTAAAGACATTCATGATTGATTGATAGATTGTTTGAGTGCACGCTAAATTAATTTGTTAATTTGATCTAAAGCTAGTGAAAGTTAGGAGATAAGTAATCGTTTCTTGACTCTTTATATAAGTAGCAAACACGAGACCTTCGGAGGGATTCCGTGGAGCAATTGTGTGTAGAAACAACGTTAGCAAGTGGACCTTGAGCTAAGAGTCTAACTACTAATATCAACCTAAGAAATTCACAAAACTTAATGCATGAGCCAAGTTACATCTAGGTTGAGCTAATTCTAGGTGGCTTGGTGATTAGAATCTGGTAGGCGAGAACTTCCGTGTCCGGTGATATAAGGGATTTAGGGGTTTAGCACTGAGCTAGCTGCTTTACCTACGGTTGGTGATAATTTGTGACTAATAACAAGTAGAATAGAACATAACTTGATTCATTGTTTCGTAACGAAGAAGGATTCCTTGGTCTTGTCTCTCTTATTGTTTTCAACTTTCGATTTTAATTGCTTTGTTTATTTTTTCTTTTGCTTTTTACACCCCCCTTTCGTGACAACTTTTACAACTAAGATCTCTTGCTCCTCGTGGGAACGAACTTGACTTCCATTATATTATTTTTAATTGAGTGGAAATTTTGAATTAATTTGATTGCACCTACGACACGCATCAATTTTTGGGCGCCGCTTGTGTCGGGGAGCAACGGACGATTTTTAGTTGTTTTTAATTTTTCTTTTTGCTTTATTCTTGCTTTGTTAGATTCTTTACCGTATCTAACTTAGTTTGTGAGAATCTTGTTTTGGTGTTATACCTTGGTGAATGCTTAAAGGGGGTAGACCGAGTCCAATACGTCTTCGATCCGGCACTCAACTAAAGGATTTCATTCGTGCGATTAACACTCCACTTCCTCCTTCTTCATCAAGTGATTCGGACAAAGAGGAAGAAACAATGGCTGATCGTACACTAAAGGACCTAGCTTCTCACAAGCTTTATACACAACAATGGTGTATCCAAACTAATTCAACCTTCGAGATCAAGCCGGGGTTGATTAGAGAGTTACCAAAGTTCCATGGCATGGTGAATGAGGACCCAAATAAACATCTTATGGACTTCTATGCCATAGTTATGGCTATGCTTCCTTTTTTTGAGGAGACTAATGCGGATGGAGCATTGTTGAAAGCTTTCCCGTTTTCTTTGGCGGGCAATGCTAAGGAATGGTTATATTATTTGCCTTCCTAAGTATCACAACATGGAATGGGATGAAGAAACTTTTCCTCGAGAGATATTTTCCCGCATCCAAAGCTACTCAAATTCGCAAGGAGATTTGTGGATTGAAACAACAAGTGGGAGAATCATTGTATGAATGTTGGGAGCGATATAAGAGGTTGGTGGCAAGCTGTCCACACCATCAATTTAGTGACGTTATGATACTCCAATACTTCTATGAAGCTCTCCACTCAAGTGATAGGTCTCTTCTTGACGCCGCTGGTGGTGGTGCACTAATGAACAAGACTTTGACCGAAGCTAGAGAGTTGATTGAAAGTATGGCGGCAAACTCGCAACAATTCTACACAAGGGATGAACCAATGGTTAGGCGAGTGCATGAAGTTAGTGATTCATCATCATATCTTGATCAAAGAATAAGTAACATGGAGATTATGATGCAAAGGATGGCCGCGGTAATTATTCCGGATGGTGAGACCGAACAAGTGAATGTTTTATATCCAAATCAAAGGCCAAGGTACGATCCATACTCCAATACCTATAATCCCGGGTGGAGGGATCATCCTAATTTTAGTTATGCAAACAAGCAAGCGGCGGTTTCTAATCCATATGAGCAACAAGGTGGTTTTCAACAATCACGTTTCCAACCTCAACAACAATTTTAACAACAACAAGTCAAGGAGCGTGATTCTTTGAATGATGACAAGCTCAATGTGTTAATGCAAGGTATGCAAGGTCTTACTTCTATGTTCCAACAAAGCCAACAAAACCAACAAAAGACCGATTCGGCCATCAAGGACTTACAAACTCAAATGGGACAATTGGCGACCGATGTGAATTTATTGAAATCTCAAGCATCCACAAAACTTCCTTCACAACCATTTGTGAATCCAAGAGAGAATGTTAATGCGGTTACTTTAAGAAGTGGAAGACAAGTGGAGGATCCAAGTCATCATGAGGAAGTTAGTGAAGAGGTAGTCAATAACAAGGAGGAAACCGCACCAAAGGAGAATTCAACACCAACCGATCAATCCAAGGAACCGGTTTCTACTTTCACTACTCCACCTCCTTTTCCTAGTCGTTTTGCTAAATCCAAGAAAGAAGCTCAAGACAAGGCACTTATGGATATCTTCAAGAAGATTGAAATCAACATCCCATTCATTGAGGCTATCAAGACAATTCCAAGGTATGCCAAGTTCATGAAGGAATTATGCATCAAGAAGGATAGGTTGCTTGATAATGAAATTACTAAAGTTGGCGAGTGCGTCGGCTATGCTATTAAAGAAGATGCCTACAGGAGCGCACGGATCCCGGTGGTTTCACGGTGCCAATTACTATTGGTAAGCAAAGGTTTGAACATGCTTTACTTGATTTGGGTGCTTCCATTAGTGTGATGTCGGCCGAAATATATGACTCCTTGAATCTTGGACCTTTGAAAGAGACAAGAGTTATTATCCAATTAGCGAACAAGTCGAACATATATCCAAAGGGACTTGTAGAAGATGTGCTAGTGCAAGTAAATGAGCTTATTTTTCCGGTGGACTTCTTCGTGGTGGATATGGACAACAATGAGAACCGAGCATCTACTTCTTTACTTCTTGGGAGGCCATTCATGAAAACCGCAAAGACGAAGATTGATGTTGATAAGGGTACACTCACTATGGAATTCGACAAGGAGATAATACACTTTAACATATTTGAAGCCATGCGCTACCCAAGTGATGTGCATTCCGTTTACTCCATTGATGTGGTTGATTCATTAGCACAACAAATGGTGGAATTGAACCAAGAGGATGAACTTGATGTGGTGTTGCAAAAGAGCATTGAATTGGACGTCCATGGCTTGTCTAACTTGGATGTTGAAATCTCCAAGGAATTGGTGGAGATGTGTGGTGCTTTGGCGACATTGCAAGAAGCTAAAAAGGGTGATGTTTCATATATTTCTTTACCCGTGAATGATGAAATACTTGTACCATCTATTGTGAAGGCGCCCAAACTTGAATTGAAGCCACTTCCGGACCATTTGAAGTATGCTTTCTTGGGGGATGGAGATGAGCTTCCGGTGATTATTTCTAAGAACCTCACACCGGTACAAGAAGACCGTTTGCTTAGAGTCTTGAAAGAGCACAAAACGGCTATTGGGTGGACAATTGCGGACATCAAAGGCATTAGTCCATCCATGTGCATGCATAGGATTCTAATGGAAGAGAACGTGAAGCCGGTACGTGATGCTCAACGTCGGCTAAATCCTCCCATGATGGAGGTTGTGAAAAAGAGATACTCAAATTGCTAAGTGTGGGGGTAATCTACCCAATTTCCGATAGCAAGTGGGTAAGTCCGGTTCAAGTGGTACCAAAGAAGAAGGAGTCACGGTTGTTCGAAATCAAGACGATGAACTTGTTCCTACAAGAGTTCAAACCGGTTGGAGAGTGTGCATTGATTATAGAAAGCTTAATTCCGCAACCCGCAAGGATCACTTTCCTTTACCTTTCATTGATCAAATGTTGGAGCGGTTAGAATGGGCATTCTTATTATTGCTTCTTGGATGGTTATTCGGGATACAACCAAATTGTTATTGCACCGGAGGACCAAGAGAAGACCACTTTCACTTGTCCGTTTGGAACGTTTGCATATAGACGGATGCCGTTCGGCCTTTGCAATGCGCCGACTACTTTTCAAAGATGCATGGTGAGTATATTCTCGGATTATGTGGAGCGCATCATCGAGGTATTTATGGATGAATTTAGTGTTTATGGCAATTCTTTTGATGGTTGTTTAAACAATCTTGAACCAGTTCTTAAACGATGCATAGACACAAACCTTGTCCTTAATTGGGAGAAATGTCACTTTATGGTCAACCACGGCATAGTACTTGGTCACATTGTGTCCTCTCGAGGGCTCGAAGTGGACAAGTCAAAGATAGATTTAATAAGAAACTTACAATATCCCACTTCGGTGAGGGAGATCCGTTCTTTTCTTGGTCATGCAGGTTTCTATAGGCGGTTTATCAAGGATTTCTCCAAAATCTCCATGCCGATGTGCAAGTTATTACAAAAGGAGGTGCCTTTTAACTTCAACAAGGAATGCGAGGATGCTTTTGACAAATTAAAGGAGATGTTGACAAGTGCGCCAATTATCAAATCACTGGATTGGAATCTTCCATTTGAATTAATGTGTGATGCTAGTGATTATGCGGTTGGAGCCGTTTTGGGTCAAAGGGTGGACAAGTTGTCCCATGTTATCTATTATGCATCTAGGACCCTTAATGATGCACAAATCAATTATTCTACCACGGAAAAGGAGTTATTGGCTATAGTTTTTGCTTTGGAAAAATTTGATCATACTTGGTGGGTACAAAGGTTATTGTGTATTCCGATCATGCCGCACTAAGACACTTAATAAAGATGAAAGAAGCTAAGCCAAGATTAATCCGGTGGATCCTATTGTTACAAGAGTTCGACATAGAAATTCGTGATAAGAGGGGTGTGGAGAATACCGCTGCGGATCATCTTAGTAGACTTGTTATGTCTCAAGAGGAACTTCCATTACATGGCGCTTTAGGACGAACAACTCTTCTCCATGGAAGAATCAACTCCTTGGTATGCGGATATAGTGAATTACTTGGTGACAAGGAAAGTACCTAGTACAATGTCTAATTTCCAAAAGATGAAACTTAAGAAGGTAGCTAAACAATATGTGTGGGATGAACCATACTTATGGAAATATGGCGTTGATCAAATAATGCGAAGGTGCGTGCCTAATTCCGAATTTCAATCCATTCTCTCCTTTTGCCACACTTTTGCATGTGGTGGCCACTTTGGTTCGAAACGCACCGCTCTCAAAGTCCTCGAGAGTGGATTTTATTGGCCCACCTTGTTTGAAGATTCATATGTTTTTTGTAAATCGTGTGATAGATGTCAACGAACGGGCAATCTAGGTTCTCGAAATCAAATGCCACTCACACCAATTCTCGCCGTTGAGATTTTTGATGTGTGGGGTATTGATTTTATGGGCCCTTTTGTCAATTCGAATGGAAACTTTTATATACTTCTTGCCGTTGATTATGTTTCGAAATGGGTGGAGGCTAGAGCCACCAAAACTAATGACTCTCAAGTTGTTTGTGATTTTGTAAGGGAAAACATTTTCAATAGGCATGGAACACCAAGAGTGGTGATAAGCGATGGAGGCTCACATTTCAAGAAGGCTTTCCACGCTCTCCTCAAGAAGTACAACATAACACACAAAATTGGTACGCCTTATCATCCACAAACTAGTGGACAAGCGGAAATTTCAAATCGTGAGATCAAGTCCATTCTTGAGAAAACGGTGAATACCACAAGGAAAGATTGGAGCTTTAAGCTCAATGATGCACTTTGGGCATATAGAACGGCGTATAAGACACCGATTGGTATGTCTCCATATAGGTTGGTTTATGGCAAGGCTTGTCATCTTAGGTTGAACTTGAACATAAGGCTTATTGGGCGATAAAGAAATTCAACATGGAGTATGATGAAGCGGGGAAACAAAGGAAGTTACAACTACATGAGTTAGAGGAGATACGCAATGATGCTTACGAGAGTGCCCGTATTTACAAGGAAAAGACCAAGCTTTTTCATGACAAAATGATTTCTCGTAAAAGTTTCATCGTGGGACAAAAAGTCCTTTTATATCATTCTCGCCTTAAACTATTTCCTGGAAAGTTAAGGTCCCGATGGATTGGACCATATGTTGTTACTAATGTTTTTCCTCATGGTGCAGTTGAAATTACTAGTCTTCGAGACAATTCGGTTTCCAAAGTCAACGGCCATAGGTTGAAGCCATACTATGAGAACATCGCTTATGTGAATTTGGATGAACTTTCATTTGGAGATGTACTCCCTCTGGAGGAGTAATGTGCCGCAAGAGCTAAGTCGGGCCGTCGACTTTAAAACAAGCGCTTAATGGGAGGCAACCCATAGGTTTTGTATTTCTTATCTTTTGCTTTTTGTTATTTCTTTTTCTTGTTTCTTATCATGTTAAAATTTCCCACCTTGACTTTACTAGGAGGATTCAATTACATTGAGGACAATGTAAGGTTTAAGTGTGGGGGAGTGGTTAAGCATGTTTTTAAAACAAAAATTACAAAAAAATTAAAAAAATTTGAAAAAAAAAAAAAAAAGTTTTACATAAAAATTCCAACTTTTAAAGATTTTAGAAGTCACTAGCATACTTCTAGGTATGTTTACATAGAGATTTTGACCGACAATTGAACTTGGAAATGTTAGAGAACTACATTCGGATTTCTTGTTTGTTAGAGTGTTAAATAATGGATTTAATCATGCATGGGTGATGCTAATTTGGTGCAGGGAGAAATGCGTTATTAGAGTTCTTTGATCAATCATTAGTGGAGACTACCCGTATTCATATCATGTGAGGCACCGACCAGAATTCTTCCATCTACTAAAGAGCTTCTTTTGAGTGTGTGTCACCGTACGTTAATTAGGGTAGAATGGTGAGCTACCCAACCTCCCACCAATAAAAGCACTACTCTTTGATCTCTTGAGTGCTAATTTTGTCAATCATGAGGGTGACGTCCATGGATGAAAGCTTCCTTCTTGTAGTTCGATTTGCAGTTAGCACCATTCTCTCTCTCGACAACAACGGATCCATAGAAACACATTCATCATCAACAAGGAGCGACATCAAAATCTACAAGGAAAGTTGAAAAAGTTTAAGGTTTACAAGCAACGGAACGAGAAAAAGGAGCAAATTTCAAACTCAAGTAAAGCAACATACAAAGAGCGGATTTTTACATATATGTTGAAGACTTACACTACAATGAGGTAATTTTATATTCAAATATGAAGACTTATTCATGAAAGCGAAGAAAAATTAAAAGGTGAGAATTTTTGAAAGTTTATGATTTCAAGACGATACAAATTGTGAAGAATCAAGTGGTAAAATACTTCTTCCACGGCCATGATTTATTTTGTATTTAATTTCTCTTGTTTCTTAAAAAAAAAAAAAAAAAAAAAAAGAGAGAGAAACAAGAGAAATATTTGTTCTTATTTAATGAGCCGTGGGGAAGGAAAATTTATAAGGAAGTTTCAAGCGACAAGGATTTCAAGGAAAAGGTTACAAATTGTCAAGGATTTATGGAATTCAAGGGTTTATCATCAATAGTTGAAACCGAAGACGAAGACCAAGGAGATCAAGACGAGGAGCGGAAGACATTTCTATTGGATGCCGTGAGAGTGGTGTTATCATAATTGGCGATCGGATGTGAAGGTGAGTAAGTAATCTCATCCTCAATAATAAATGGTTGATTTCCTTTCGTAGAGATCGTCAGAAAAATGGTTTTTCAAAATATTAAAAGATGTGGGTTTTTAAAAATATTTCGGAAGTTGTCCTTCCCACAATTCAACGTGTTGCAGGATTTCTCTCTTCATTCCTACCTGCACACATGTGAGAACCATAAAAAGCCATCTTTTTGAGTGCAATTATCATAAAATCTTATTTGGTGAGGCAGAAGTCGAGGCGAAATGCTTATTGATCGTTTCTCAAACACGCAGTCTCTCATTATGGGATGGTTATTTCTCACTCAACATTTAAGAACGAGAATATGTTCTTTAGTATTTCTAACTTCTTATTACTAGCATGCGTAAACTCTATGTCCTCATAACTCTTTGGATGCTTGGGACGCTTGAACGCTTTGAAGTTGTGAGTTTTAGTTTGATTTGCTCGAGGACTAGCAAAGTCTAAGTGTGGGGGAATTTGATAGGTGTAGAATACACCTAATTTACTATCTAGTAGTTTACGCTTTCTTTGCTATTTTTCTTGAAAATTATGTATTTTACGTTTGTTTTGAGTTTTATAGCTGCTTTGGAGTCGCACGGAGGAAAGAAGAAGAAATCACCCAATTTGAGCCAAAAGGGCGAAAAGGTCATTTTACAGGAGATTGATATATGGAGCCCAGCCAAGGTTAAGGGGCAACCCTATTTGAAGGAGTACTAAATACAGATCGCCTAAGGATAAGGGGTCGGAAAACTGGTTAGCCCTTATCGAACTAACCACTTATTAAGGCACCCAAACCGGGGTGGTTCTTATGTGGGCGTCTTTTAATCCTGTTCGATTCCATACCCTAAAGTCAAGAGAGTTTTCTCTCATTTCTCTACACGGCACAAAAAGAGGAAGCAAGCAACAATGGCTGCTGCTGCTCTGATCGATTCAAGAAAGTCCGTGATCGATTTGTTGGATTCGAGATGTTGATATCGATTTCAGTAGATCGATCGAGAGAGGTAAGGGTTCGATTCATCGAGAAGGAGGAGGAAGATGCTACGGTTGCTACTGATCTGTGTTGCTGTTTTACACACGAGAAGAATAAGCAGAGGGTTTGATCTGTGAAGATGGGTTGGTGGTGGAATCGATCGATTCAAGAGGTACAATTCGACGAGAGGAAGAAAATGGGTGTGGTTTGATGTCACGTCCGTGACGGAAAGAAGTAGAGAGGATGAATTGGAAGAAATCAGAGATGGTCTCGAGAGATGAAGAATGATGTTTCGCTTTGATTAAACAGAAGTGAGATCGGTGATGGTCTGAGAACAAGAAGACCCTGACGTTGTTGGTGGGCTATTATGATTGAATCGGATGAAATGGGTCTGCGATGGTGGTAGTCTCTGATGTGAAGCTCGGGGAGATAGGGTTTTGTGAATCGAGAAGAATGAAGATCAGAAAGGGGTTCTGATGAGTTTTGGAGTTGTTCTTTGTTGAACTCGTGAGGGTGGAAGCCTTGATGCTACATTGGTACCGAATTGAAGCCATCCAAAGAATTGGGTTTGAGTCAAGCTTGAAATGGTTGATACTAGATGAATGTTAGGATTGTACAGGAAATGGAGCTAAGAACGGCCGGAATTTGGCCTGGGAAATCCTGTAATTAAACAGAACTCGGCCGGATTTTTATTCTGGCGAGTCAACTCGGAAGCCAGCGGTTCAACTCGATTCAACCTCAAATGACTCAAGCAAATTAAGACGAATTAGATACCGATTGGTGATTCACCTTTTCCCTTGACTCACTGACTAACGGATTGACCGTTAGTTTGACCTTTTTGACCGTTAGTCCTAACGGTGGACTGACGGAATATTCCGTCGAATATTCTCTTGACGGAGAAATTTTCTGGTGGCCGGCGGCGACGTTTTCCGGCCGGATTCCGGCCACAATCCCAGATTTCCGGCGACCAAAAAATTCCAGAATTTTCTATGGATTTCTCTCATGGGTGTGAAGACTTGGGCTTGGAATTGGATGGAGAATTGGACTCAAATTTGGAAAGAGAAGGTGGAAGAGTTGTGAAAAGCTTGGATTTGGAAATTGAATTACAAAAGGAAAAGGATTCTACTCCTTAGAAGATTTGGAGAATATTGAAGCCTATAAATAGAGAAGTTTTCTACAACTTCTACACACCTCTCTACACACACATCACTTGTGTTTTTGCTTGCTTTTCTAAGATTTTTCTTTTTAATTACTTGTGTGAATTTGAAAATTCTTCTTTTAATTATTATTATTTGTGTGAATTTCAAAAGCATGAGTAGCTAATTTTCTTATTGATTGAGGATGAATTCCTAGTTCTTAACATATGATTTAAGTTTTTGTTTTCAAATTCTATCTTGAAGTTTTTCACAAAATTATCGTTTGTTTTTACTAATAGGAATGATCTTAAAGACATTCATGATTGATTGATAGATTGTTTGGAGTGCACGCTAAATTAATTTGTTAATTTGATCTAAAGCTAGTGAAAGTTAGGAGATAAGTAATCGTTTCTTGACTCTTTATATAAGTAGCAAACACGAGACCTTGCGGAGGGATTCCGTGGAGCAATTGTGTGTAGAAACAACGTTAGCAAGTGGACCTTGAGCTAAGAGTCTAACTACTAATATCAACCTAAGAAATTCACAAAACTTAATGCATGAGCCAAGTTACATCTAGGTTGAGCTAATTCTAGGTGGCTTGGTGATTAGAATCTGGTAGGCGAGAACTTCCGTGTCCGGTGATATAAGGGATTTAGGGGTTTAGCACTGAGCTAGCTGCTTTACCTACGGTTGGTGATAATTTGTGACTAATAACAAGTAGAATAGAACTTAACTTGATTCATTGTTTCGTAACGAAGAAGGATTCCTTGGTCTTGTCTCTCTTATTGTTTTCAACTTTCGATTTTAATTGCTTTGTTTATTTTTTCTTTTGCTTTTTACACCCCCTTTCGTGACAACTTTTACAACTAAGATCTCTTGCTCCTCGTGGGAACGAACTTGACTTCCATTATATTATTTTTAATTGAGTGGAAATTTTGAATTAATTTGATTGCACCTACGACACGCATCATTCATCTTATATCATGAGAAAATTGCCAAGTAACATCTTACATGGTTTGTGTGATACAATCATTTGATGTAGGCTTGGAATGTTTCGATAATGATTATTTCAATATCTTGAAAATTGCTTTGATGCTAATAGTATATGAAAACAGCTATTATCATTATAGAAGAATGTTTCAATGATTGAAATAAAGAGTTTAGAATCCTGTAACCATCTTTGGATATAAGCATAGTGTGTTCGCACATTAGTGCATAAGTCCAAAACCGGGAACCTAAAGTATGCATACTTGTGTGTATACAAAAAGGTTGTAGGAGACAGGGTAAGTATGCGTACACATACGCATACTGGCAGAAGTTCACGTCCGTGAATTTCTGCTGAGTTTGAAAACCAAAACCAAACTCATCCGGTTACCTAAAGTGCGCGTTCCCGTACGCATACTGGCGGAAAGTTCACGTCCGTGAATTTCTGCTGAGTTTGAAAAAAATAAAATAAACTTAAATCCGGTTACTTAAGTACGCATACCCGTATGCATACTTAAGTGTGTTAATTTTCTAAAATCGGTTATACGTGAACCTAAACATTTATCAAAAAGGAATGCAATCTTTGCAAACCGTGGCTATAATATGTTCATGTATTGATTCGAGTGAATCAAACCGATTTTGCTTCAATTGTGTTCTTGTATAATCCTTGAGAATATAGCAATTGAACAACTCTTTAACTAGTTTAATTTGAGTCATTTGAACTAGTTATGGCTAAGATGAATAAGGTTGATATGAGAGTAATCATATGGCTAACCTTGGTTAACTATTTGTGAACCAACATGGTGTACACGTTTAGGTACGGTTACATAAACCTAAATGAGGGTACATTTCATTTGTGTGTAACAAGCTAAGTTCGATCTAACGGTTGAAAGATATAAGCTTGGGAGAATCAGGTTTTTCATCTAACGGTGAATATTGAATTCTTTGTTACCAAGGTTATTTGAAAACTATATAAAGGAGAACTCTAGTAACTGGGAAACCTAATCCCCACACCTCATGTGTGTTACTAGTTGCATAACTAGGGTCGATTCTCCTTTAACCTTAGGTTTCTTCTCGAGACCCTATAGGTTAACTATTTAAAGACTTCATTGGGATTTTGAAGCCAGGCCTAACTATTATCTTGTAGTTGTGTGATCTGATCTTGTTATTTCTATTGTGTTGAGTACAATTGGAATAATTGACTCGAGATTTTATATCTCCGATAGGGAAGATAGAAAAGTAATCACAAACAACTTCGTCTCATCGTTTGTGATTCCACAATATCTTCTTTCGCTAGTCCATTAAGTCCGGGTTATCGATTGGTTCCCGTTCACCTTAGTTTATCAAAAGACGGAACAAAAACTCTTGGGTATTTTGATGGGAGACATATTTATTCAATCCTATAGACTTTTCTGTGTGAAAAAGATTTGTCTATCAAGTCTTCGACTTTGGGTCGTAGCAACTCTTGGTTGTGGGTGAGATCAACTAAGGGAATCAAGTGCGTAGTATCCTGCTGGGATTATAGACGTAAGGAGCGCAACTGTAACTTGAATCAGTGTGAGATTGATTAGGGTTCAACTACAGTCCAGTCCGAAGTTAATTGGTAGTAGGCTAGTGTCTGTAGCGGCTTAATACAGTGTGGTGTTCAATCTGGACTAGGTCCGGGGTTTTTATGCATTGCGGTTTCCTCGTTAACAAAATTATGGTGTCTTTGTTATTTCTTTTCCGCATTATATTTTGTTATATAATTGAAATATCACAGGTTGTGCGTTAAGATCAATCAATTAGAATATCCAACTTTTGGTTGTTGATTTACATTGATTGACACTTGAACATTGGTCTTTGGTACCATTCAAGTTGTTTCACATAATAATCAGGATCGCGGATTTCTATCTGTTTGATTTGCTGATTACATTGTGAAACATAGATATTAAAACTCTTTGGCACACTTTATTATAGATTGAGTCTGACTGTCCGGTTGATTCTCTAGAAAGTGTATTGGAGTAAGTCATCTCATATTGCCAAACGAATGGTTGGGTGTGGTTGTTAGACCCCCGCATTTTTAATTGGTATCAGAGCAGGCAAACACATTAAAGACCTCATAAGTCTGTTTTTGTAGCTATCTGATATGGACAAAGGTTTTATCTCTATAAACGTACCACCAGTCTTTGATGGCTAAAATTACTTGTGGTGGAAAATTGCTATGCGTGCCTTTCTTCAAGCGCGTGATTTTCAATCATGGGTTTATGTAGTTAATAGTTATGATGTCCCGTTGTTGCAGTAGGGAATGCAACCGTTCCAAAGAACATTGGTGAATACAATACTGCCGAGATACTTGCTGCAAAGCAAAACTCCGACAGTTTGAATGCCATCATACATGCCATTACCCCATATCTTCAGCACCATGTGACTACGTGCATTAGGTCTAAATATGCTTGGGATATCTTAGAAACCGTATTCGAAGTAAATACCAGTGAAAAGGAAGCTAGGCTTCAAAACCTTAATTCCGATTGGGAAAACCTTTGTATGGCAGATGAAGATTCATTTGATGAGTTTAATCACAAAGTATCTGAAATTGTTAATGCATCATTCGCATTGAGTAAGATTATTCCTGAAAAGGACATTGTGATGAAAATTCTCATATCGCTGCCATATAGATACGATTCTAAGAAGCATGCCATCGTTCAAGCAAATAACCTTGATACTCTTTCCAGAAGTACTCTCATAGGAAAAATTAAATTACTTGATCTTGATCAGAACACAGTCAAAACTTCTGCATTCAATGTTGTAATCATTCCAAGCGAAGCCTCTAAGTTTTCATGGGTTGATGAATGTTGTTCTAGTCATGTCGAATTTAATAAATCACTGATAACACAAAAGATCAAGGATATGGTAATAAAAAGCAAAAGATGCGAGAGATCGTCTTATCTCTCTATTGCTTTTGATGATTCAAGTCAAGAAAAATCTCGGTGTCACAATGGTTTACACACTGCTTCAGTGAGTACGGAAAGTTCAGCCTTCTCGGAAGAAGTTTCTTGTGTTTCAAACTCCTGTTTGGAATGCGAATCTGAGACTGAGATCCTAGAATTTCTGGATAAGTTTGAAGAAATTCACCAGGAAAATATTCAACTAAAAGAATTGTTGAATAAACTTGAGTCATCACTACAGGTGAAATCTCTTGAGAATGACTGTCTTAATGATGAATTCACCAGAACCCTATTACTAAAGGAAAAAGAGATCAATTCTCTCAAGTGTGACCTGCAAAGGTTGTAAGGAAACTCAGACAAAATTTCAGCAATGTTATTTGGTCAAAAGGCTTTTGGAAACACACAAGGTTTAGGGTTCAAAGGAAAGACTGTAAGCACAACAAACTCGGTTAGTCCAACCAGCTTTGGATCAATCAAACATGAGCGTTGTGATAAACAAATATCAACTATCCAATACAAATCCTTTTTGCTCTGCTCTTTTTGTGGAAGTATAAGCCATATCCAGAGTAAGTGTTGGAGATTCAAGAGAAACTGTAAAAGAATTTCCAAACTTCAAAATGATATGCAAAAGATGAATCTGACTATAGAAAAGCAAATGATACTACTGCAGTACAAGAAGAAATCCAAAAGATTCATAGTTAGATGATTGCAGTTTTACAAGTGGTAAGTATAAGAGTATCGTTCGCTCGGACTTTTTTAAGATTTTGATTTTAGACTTAATTAAAAGAAAATACTAAAACAAACTAATTACAATTGATTTTTGTTATCAAGGAGGGATGAGTCTAGGGCTTTGGATTTCACTACTTCTAATGATGGTAAACTCAATAAATTAAACTTTGACATAATACTCCGACTTTACTCAAAACAATTTTCGAACTCAATCTCATGCTTTGGAAGATATAACAATACATGCTCTTTTTTATGACTTTCGTCGCTATTCAAAGGCCTAATCCTCCTTCGCTTATAAAAGAAACGGTAGAAACTACCCAAAACAAGATTTTCACGAAGCATGTAAAGAAGAGAGAATTTTTAGACAAATTAAAACACAATTTTTGGAGTAAATATGCCAAAGAAATTAATTACTAAATATTACCCATCAAAAATAGTTTCCTCCAAAACCCTAGAGAATAGATTTAGCTACTCATGGAGCAAAAATTGAAGAAGAATTCATTAATCATTGTATTGATAAAAATATAAATAGCTTACAATGATTTTCGGTAATATAAGACCGTCACCGGGCGTCCTTTCTTTTTAGATCGCTTTAAGAACGATAGAGAGAGAGCTCTGTCGTTGTTTTTAAGATCGCCACTGCGACGACTTTTGATAGTTCAATGTTCTTGGTGTTCTTGAGCAAAGCACTGCGAAACAGACTGCAACTTCTTCTTCTCGGCTCGTAGCCTGATTTTCGCCTCCGAGACTTCCCCAAACTCTCCGTTTTACGCGTCAAAACTCTCATAGAATGCAAACAAATCTCCAGTGAATATTTCCTTACCATTCTTCCACGTACTTTCCACATATATCCATTGTTCTCGGAAATATTATTTCCCGTGAAACCAAGAAAACCCGAGACCCTGTTTAACCCAAACTCCGACGATCTGGCCCAAGTTTTTCGATTAGAACACTTGTGTTAACCTTGTTTGGTCATTATAAGTCCACCCATGAGATATCCGTACTTGAATCTCATTAAATCGCGTCCAAATCTCGACCCAAAACTCGCCATCGCTTGAATATTTCCCGCCAAAACTCGTTTTTGAAATTTGGAAGATGACCTGCCCCTTATCCTGTGCTGGTGTGCCAATAGTAGATGCTCTGAAAATGGGTTACCCCTTAGTAATTTGGGTACCCCTTATCCATTTTCGGGTTCCCTTTAGCAATTCTTCTGAGGTGTAATTATGACTTTTCTGGGGAGTCTCCAGCATACTTCCGGGGTGCCTGTAGTGCGTCTTCTGGGTGCCTTTAGTAATTTTCTCCCAGGACCACTTTTCGAGCCAATTTCTTCGCAAGAAATTATTTCTCCAAAAACACCTACAAAGACATAAAATACCAAAATAAGCACAAAATCGAGTACTAACATTACAGAGAATTGAGACTAATATAGACACATAAATGCGTCCATCAAATACCCCCAAACTTGTTATTTGCTAGTCCCGAGCAAATCTAAAATAAAATCCTAACTCACTGTCGCAGGCATCGTCGATTGCATTTAGCGTATGAATAAGCCTTTAAACCCCTAGGTGGCCCTAGTGGCCGAGTTATAGTCTCGGGAGGGTTTACAAGAGATATACCCACAGAACCTTTACTCCGTGCCCTAGCCATTTACTTAGAACCTGGAAGGCACTAAAGAATCTCCTTGGTTGGCATACTTATTGACTACGGGAGGAAGTACCACGATGCGAAATTCCAATTCTTGTACGCGAGTTTGCACTCAAGCATACTAAAATTCATATATAAGTGACAAAGCTCTACTCGAGATAGTCGCACTATGGACATCAATATCCTGAGTCAACAAATCACATGGATAGATTAAGAGATGGATATAGAGAAAAACATAGATGGTTTTGATGTTGACTAGGTGAACGGTGTTTCTCATATCTGTTCAAGGCCACTTTGCCAAAATGAACCTATCCTAATGGATCGAGATATCGGTCTGACTAATATCAACACAGCTGGCATATACAAGGGAACCAGTGATCAATAATCCTAATTCTAGATCAACTCGTCTGGCATATACAAGGGAACCAGCGGTCGATTTATTCACTGAACATTAACATTTAACTTTTTTTTTTTAACCGCATGATTTGATCTTTTGGATCTAAGCGCATGCTTCTTGTCAGCAGATTACATGATAGTTCCCATGGATCCTGTGTTCCACGCTTGTTTAGGCGACGGAGACAGGGAAAACACACACATATTGCTATTCCCAAGTGTTAATTTTTTTTTTTTTTTTTTGAGTATTATTCCGTTTGGTCTATTTGGTCTGGTCTTTTTTTTTTTTTCATTTTTTTTTTATTATTATTTTTTTTAGTAACTCAATCATTCTATTTCACCCTAGCAGTGGTAACAACTTGATTCGTGGGCCCCACCTAATCACTTAGAGAAACATACTTTTTTAAAAAAGAAAATAAAAACAGAAGTGAAAAGGACTCAACGAGATATGGTGAAACTATCATGTTATTTCTAACACCTGAGCTCTGTGCTTTTATGAATAGACTCTTTAGATGTTTCCATGTAATCAGATTGGTTCCTCAACTCCTACAACCAAAATGCTTCCATCCACTTAGATTGGTTAGTGCCATCCTTAGTAAACACAAATTTCTAGGCTCTGGAGTTTATTTATTGCAACTAAAAAGTTTCTCCCACACCCCCAAACTTAAATCTAACATTGTCCTCAATGTTCTAAAGATAAAATTAAAAGCAACAAGGAGAAACTGTTACCATTTGAAGTAAAAGAGTTAAGGAAAGATATTACCGTGTTGCATGAGCATGGGTTACCTCCCAAGAAGTGCTAAGTTTAACGTCTTCAGCCAGACATAAGAAAGAAGTAATCACTTCATATCATAAAGTAATAACCGGAACAACTGTGGATCATCTGCATCAAAAAGTGTTATCACAGATAAAAGGAAACTGCAACAAACCAAGAATAAACATAGCACACCCTTGCCTAGTTTCCTGTTTTTAAGACAACTACACCAAGTTGTGGTTCGTGTTCGGTGTTCTATAAAGGGGTCTAAATAAAATATTTTCATGGGTTTCACCTCCTCATAAGTAAGATCCGAAATATCGGGTTCTAAGGTCCGGAAAAATTTAGAAGCACACAATAATAACCTCGAATAATTGAGGATCCTCTAAGTCAATCGATGATTTGACTTACACAGGTTGACCATAATGAGAGCGGTGGTCATTCTTAAGCAAATGTGTCAATTCTATTTTCCTAAAATAATTAGGTTTAGTCTCAGAACTTAATAATTGACACATCTGAAACATATATGTTCCCACAATTGGTTGAAAAATATTTGGTGGGAAAACAAAATCAATCTTGGTATCATAGCCTGAGTAAACCACATCAACCAGAGGATGGGTTTCTAACAACTGAACTTCTTCCTGGACATTATTAGGTTCTGGAGAACTAGTATGAAGGCAACTGGGCACAATGGTTGAGGCACATATATCAAGTCCCAAGTGAGGGATCTCTGTAAGAGCTAAAGGTAAGGCACATGGAGAATGATTGTCACCCCAAACTTAGAGTTTTGGGTGTCTCTAGATAGACTATCTACAATTTCCTAATTTCTAGATCATCCGAACTCGAAAATGGTCAATTGCTTCTTGTAGGTCATATTCGGGTGACACATCCTCATACATATTTAAAAGCTCTACGAGTTCATCTTCGCTGCCTAAGATCTGTTGTTTCTAAATCAGTAGACTCTAAAATATTATTCTTAGAATAAACTCGTTCCTCTAAACCAATATCGGCTTTGTAATCAAAAGGAAATACTACATCGTCTAAAACGGGAGTATCTCTAGTCAAATCCTCGTCCTTTTGAATAGGTGAATAATTATTAAAATTATTTGGATTTGAACTAGAAATATTATCATCATAAAGCTCAATTGGAGTAACAAATTCCTGATCACTTTGCCTACATATTTGATTCTTCATCAACACTATCCTCATCATAACATGAAAATGGTTGAACCTTTTCTAAACAAGTAGTGTTACCAATTCTAACCTCGTCATCTTGATCATGTGAGTAACTATTCTCATTTTTAAGGCTAAATTGGTAATCAAGATTATTCCGAGCAATTCTTTCGTTCTTCAAAACCCTAGTTTTCTCAACCAAAATCTTGAGGGACTCTTCGATAGGGACGAGTAGGAACGGAAGGAGCACCCAAGAGTTTGAGAGACTCTTCTATAGAACGAGTAGGAACGGAAGGATCATAATAAGGACTAGTTTTCAACCTGTTTAATTAAGTCGTCCAAAGACGAGGAACTAGTACTTGTAATATTCCTTATTTTCTTGCTCGTATGAATTGTGTGCGTGCGAATAGTAATTGGGCTCACTATGATATGAACCATAACCTTGAAAAGGTTGGTGTTCCCAACCACTATGCACACTTGTGGTCAAAGTAGTAGTGTCCATTTTGAAATTCAGTCGGATATTCATTGTATTGGCTATTGTAATACCGATTCGACATTATTTTTGTGCAAATGCAAATGCAAGGTCGACTAAAATGGGTAAGCTCAGGTTACCACAGCAAAATATACCCAAAGGTACGAGGCTGAGGTTTGTGGACTTTTTGGTAACTCCCATAAGGCCCAAGGCACGGGTTGCCTTACTAATCCACGAGTTTTCCTAAAAATCGGTAGTCTGACGATGCAATTGGTGTGTGCACGTGTTACCTTTTTTTTTTTTTTTAATAAACTACTAAAAAAAAATAAAAAATAAACAAACAATATATACAAGTCCAAAAGAAATATATAAAAAAAACTAACAAAAATAATATCTCCGATTTTCTCCTTTCTTTTTGGTAAGTTCGACTTTCCACTTTCCGTTTCAAGCAAAACCTGCACAACAAAAACAAAAATACCAAAGACGTAAAATAGAACAAAAAATTAAATAAAAATAAAATATATACAAAACTTAAAAAAATACAAAACCTAAAACCTAAACCTATTTACAAGTCCAGCGTCATGCGCCAAAACCGATTGCGGTTTTACAAGTGGTAAGTATAAGAGTATCGTTCGCTGGACTTTTTAAGATTTTGATTTTAGACTTAATTAAAAGAAAACTAAAACAAACTAATTATAATTGATTTTTGTTATCAAGGAGAGATGAGTCTAGGGCTTTGGATTTCACTACTTCTAATGATGGTAAACTCAATAAATTAAACTTTGACATAATACTCCGACTTTACTCAAAACAATTTTCGAACTCAATCTCATGCTTTGGAAGATATAACAAGACATGCTCTTTTTATGACTTTCGTCGCTATTCAAAGGCCTAATCCTCCTTCGCTTATAAAAGAACGGTAGAAACTACCCAAAACAGTTTTCACGAAGCATGTAAAGAAGAGAGAATTTTTAGACAAATTAAAACACAATTTTTGGAGTAAATATGCCAAAGAAATTAATTACTAAATATTACCCATCAAAAATAGTTTCCTCCAAAACCCTAGAGAATAGATTTAGCTACTCATGGAGCAAAAATTGAAGAAGAATTCATTAATCATTGTATTGATAAAAATATAAATAGCTTACAATGATTTTCGGTAATATAAGACCGTATTTGGGCGTCCTTTCTTTTTAGATCGCTTTAAGAACGATAGAGAGAGAGCTCGTCGTTGTTTTTAAGACCGCCACCGCTGACGGCTTTTGATAGTTCAATGTTCTTGGTGTTCTTGAGCAGCACCAGCAGAAACAGAATTCTGCAACTTCTTCTTCTCGGCTCTGTAGCCTGATTTTCTGCCTCCAGACTTCCCCAAACTCTCCGTTTTACGCGTCAAAACTCTCACCGAATGCAAACAAATCTCCAGTGAATATTTCCTTCCCATTCTTCCACGTACTTTCCACATATATCCATTGTTCCCGGAAATATTATTTCCCGTGAAACCAAGAAAACCCGAGACCCTGTTTAACCCAAACTCCGACGATCTGGCCCAAGTTTTTCGATTAGAACACTTGTGTTAACCTTGTTTGGTCATTATAAGTCCAGCCCATGAGATATCCGTACTTGAATCTCATTAAATCGCGTCCAAATCTCGACCCAAACTCTGCCAGTCGCTGCTTGAATATTTCCCGCCAAAACTCGTTTTTGAAATTTGGAAGATGACCTGCCCCTTATCCTGTGCTGGTGTGCCAATAGTAGATGCTCTGAAAATGGGTTACCCCTTAGTAATTTGGGTACCCCTTATCCATTTTCGGGTTCCCTTTAGCAATTCTTCTGAGGTGTAATTATGACTTTTCTGGGGAGTCTCCAGCATACTTCCGGGGTGCCTGTAGTGCGTCTTCTGGGTGCCTTTAGTAATTTTCTCCCAGGACCACTTTTCGAGCCAATTTCTTCGCAAGAAATTATTTCTCCAAAAACACCTACAAAGACATAAAATACCAAAATAAGCACAAAATCGAGTACTAACATTACAGAGAATTGAGACTAATATAGACACATAAATGCGTCCATCATTAGACAAGGTAAGTCCACGAACTCAACAAACCTTTAAATGTCTCCCTGTGACACAAGATGTGAACACTATGTTCACTCTATTACTATCTAAACCATAGTAATAAATTGTATCCTTATTTTGGACTTGAAAAATAAGGATTACTTCAAGGTTGATTCAAGTCTTGTAAATCTTTTGTTGATTTTTTGTTCCATATTTAGCAGGTAAATATCTGTTTGTTAAGAATTATAATGGATCATGAACCGTGGAAACCTTTTCAAGGTCCTTTAGGGTTTTACTATCCTGAAGTCTATTTATGTTCATTTGTGAACATTTTTGTTCTTTACCTTCTTCTCCAAAGATACAGTCTCATGGCCCCTATAACTAGAGGTACCACAAAAAGAGATGATGTAGTAGCAGTTAACGTGTATCTGTGTGAAGGAGTTTCTTCCTCAAGGAAAAGAAAGGCGAAGAACATGACTAATGATCTGAGTTCTTCCTCCGATGCCTATTGTCTGTTTGTCATTCTGATAATAACTTTAGGGTTATGGTGAAGGAGTTCACCGGGAAAAGAAATGATTTAAAATCTCGAATCATTTCTTTTATAAGAGATATCTCTCACTATGAACAAATGTTGTCTCTAACAAAGAACATTCTGTGTGAACTGAAAAAAGAACTTAGTGAGTTAACTGATATTTCTGAAGATTTGGAGCAATTGAATGATCCGATTATCAATGGTTTTTTCAATAATGAGAAGGAATATTCTTTGTAGATTCCCCGAGAAATCTCTACAATGTCTAGTAAATCTTCTTTTAGAGAATTTATTTCTTGTGTTTTTAGAAGAATGACTAGGGTTTGGAATAGCCATTATTGTGAGTACACATAGCTATGTACAACGATTTTCATCTTCAATGTTTTTAGATTTATTTATTTAAATTCTAAGTTATTTGGAAGATGCTTTTTGCAATTTTAATCTTTATGATTGTATATATTGCAAATTGTTATGGGATATGTTGTTTACGTCCGTGAACCTGTGACTATCCCATACATGTTCAAAAGTTATCTCTATTATATCAGTATGAATGTATTGATAGAATATAGAGTGAACTTTTGACATTACAAAAGTTAAAGCCTATATGTCATTGTTTTGATGGAAAAAAGGATAAAGCTTTTGTTTACATGGATTAAGTCTATTATATGTCATTGTGCAAATGGTGATGGAAAATAGAATGAATCCTTGTTTATGTCGCAGTATTAGTCGATCTCCGATCCACATTTTTGTGCACATATTGTGTTGCTCTGTAAGGTTTCTTATGTTTGAGCATGACCAACTAAATTGATCATTCTCTTGTGGTAATTTTAGCTCCGTAAGTTCTCTTATGTCGAGCATGACCAATTGAATTGATCACGTTGTGGTTAATTTGGTTATGTATTCCAATTAAATTATTCATAGGTTTTCTTGTGATTAATTTGGTTGTATTTTTCGATTGCATTAATCATGGGTTCTCTTGTGAGTTAACTGATATTTCTAAAGATTTGGAGGAATTGAATGATCTGATTATCAATGGTTTTTTCAATAATGAGAAGGAATATTCTCTGCAGATGCCCTGAGAAATCTCTACAATGTCTAGTAAATCTTATTTTAGAGAATTTATTTCTTGTGTTTTTAGAAGAATGACTAGGGTTTGGAATAGCCATTATTGTGAGTACACATAGCTATGTCCAACGATTTTCATCTTCAATGTTTTTAGATTTATTTATTTAAATTCTAAGTTATTTGGAAGATGCTTTTTGCAATTTTAATCTTTATGATTGTATATATTGCAAATTGTTATGGGATATGTTGTTTACGTCCGTGAACCTGTGACTATCCCATACATGTTCAAAAGTTATCTCTATTATATCGGTATGAATGTATTGATAGAAGATAGAGTGAACTTTTGACATTACAAAAGTTAAAGCCTATATGTCATTGTTTTGATGGAAAAAATGATAAAGCTTTTGTTTACATGGATTAAGTCTATTATATGTCATTGTGCAAATGGTGATGGAAAATAGAATGAATCCTTGTTTATGTCGCAGTATTAGTCGATCTCCGATCCACATTTTTGTGCACATACTGTGTTGCTCTGTAAGGTTTCTTATGTTTGAGCATGACCAACTAAATTGATCATTCTCTTGTGGTTATTTTAGCTCTATAAGTTCTCTTATGTCGAGCATGACCAATTGAATTGATCACGTTGTGGTTAATTTGGTTACGTATTCCAATTAAATTATTCATAGGTTTCCTTGTGATTAATTTGGTTGTATTTTTCGATTGCATTAATCATGGGTTCTCTTGTGGTTAATTCAGTTGAATATGTTGGATACAAATTCATGTTTCATGTGATTTTATTTTATCTAAAATAAATCCTTCTTTTCTCGTTAAAAGCAAGGTCGCCTTTGTTGTTCAAGCGGGAATGACATTTTATTGGGGTGTGGGTGTGTGTGTGTGTGTGGGGGGTTAAGTTCGAAAATTGTGAAAGATATTAGCTTGGGAGAATCAGGCTTTTCATCTAACGGTGAATATTGAATGCTTTGTTACCAAGGTAACTTAGATTGCAAACCCTGATTTGAAAACTATATAAAAGAGAACTCTAGTAATTGGGAAACCTAATCCCCACACCTCCTGTGTGTTACTAGTTGCATAACTAGAGTCGATTCTCCTTTAACCTTAGGTTTCTTCTCGAGACCCCGTAGGTTAACGACTTAAAGACTTCATTGGGATTGTGAAGCCAGGCCCAACTATTATCTTGTAGTAGCGTGATCTGATCTTTTTGTTTCTATCGTGTTGAGTACAATTGGAATAATTGACTCGAGATTTTATATCTCTGATAGGCAAGATAGAAAAGTAATCACAAATAACTTCGTCTCATCGTTTGTGATTCCACAATATCTTCTTTCGCTAGTCGATTAGGATTATTGTGAGGTGATTGATAATTCTAGGCTATTCTTCGGGAATATAAGTCCGGGTTATCGATTGGTTCTTGTTCACCTTGATTTATCAAAAGACGGAACAAAAACTCTTGTCTATTTATGTGGGAGACAGAATTATTGAATCCTATAGATTTTTCCGTGTGAGACAGATTTGTCTATCAAGTCTTCGACTTTGGGTCGTAGCAACTCTTGGTTGTGGGTGAGATCAACTAAGGGAATCAAGTGCGTAGTATCCTGCTGGGATTAAAGACGTAAGGAGTGCAACTGTACCTTGATTCAGTGTGAGATTGATTAGGGTTCAACTACAGTCTAGTCCGAAGTTAATTGGTAGTAGTAGGCTAGTGTCTGTAGCGGCTTAATACAGTGTGGTGTTCAATCTAGACTAGGTCCCGAGGTTTTTCTGCATTTGCGGTTTCCTCGTTAACAAAAATCTGGTGTTTGTGTTATTTCTTTTCCGCATTATATTTTGTTATATAATTAAAATATCACGGGTTGTGTGTTAAGATCAATCAATTAGAATATCCAACCTTTGGTTGTTGATTTACATTGATTGACACTCGAACATTGGTCTTTGGTACCGTTCAAGTTGTTTCACATAATAATCAGGCTCGCGGAGTTCTATCTGTTTGATTTGATGATTACATTGTGAAACAGAGATATTAAAACTCTTTGACATACTTTATTCTACATTGAGTCTGACTGTCTAGTTGATTCTCTAGAAAGTGTATTGGAGTAAATCCTCTCAGATTGCCAAATGAATTATTGGGTGTGGTTGTTAGACCCCCGCATTTTCAAATGGTTCTCAACCTATTGTCAAGAAGTCAGAAGTACAAGAGAAAATCAACATGTAAAATACCATTACTCGAAGAAAGTGTGATCGGTCAACCTAAGCAATATTGAAAGAAATGCTTGTTTGAGAGCGAAAAGCATTTCGCCTCGACTTGTGCCTCACTTAAAAGGATTTTATGATAATTGTGTTAGAGCACTGCTCGGTCGAACTCGCAAGTGTTGCTATCTCAAGCTTGTTTTCAAAGTTAGTGATCAAAACTATAAGTCTTGATATGTCTCGGACCATGATAGATTATGTAGTTGAGCATTATACTTCACGGCGCTCATCAATTGAAGACGAAGAACTACTAAGAAGAGCTTGTGGAACTTCATCAACAAAAGGTATGTGGAGACTGAAACTTATCTATCACTTGGAAAGTATGTTTCTACTCTATCTCCTATATTGAGACATAAGTCGTGTTACGATATAGTTTTCTATTATACACATTGGAGATTTCGAGCTGAGTTTAACTCGCTTACATATTTTTCGGAATATGTATTGGTAAGCTTTCGCTTCAACCAATTTCATCTTGATCATGTGAAAATCGCCGAGTGACATCTTACATGGTTTGTGTGTGTTGATGGTGGGTTTTCATTTGAGGTTAAAATTGTAAAAAAACCGGAAAAAATTATGCGCTGACATCTTGTAAAAGATAAGGCCATTTATAAGTGTTGGATACTCCCTCACTTAATTCACCAAGAATGGAGCATGTAGCAACAATCCCATTACGTGAATACATGAAATTCCTCATGGTTGGAGCATGTGGCAACAATCCCTTCTTGTGAATTTCATATCGCCTTGTATTTCCAAGTACTCATTATCGGTGTGGCATGACGAGTCGAGTGTTACTCTTGCGAGTAACACGAACCTCCAAGCACTATAATGAAACCATGTACGAAATACCCGCACAGCCGACTCTCGGTGTGTTATACTAGCCCGATTGAGCCCCTCTTGGTGTGTTATACTAGCCCGATTGAGCATCCTGACCGTAGTATCTGTCCAGGATATGATCCCGATCGTCATCCAACTCCATAAGCATGATTGGATGACCCTGCAGATCAATTCCATCACCCCCAAGCAGGTATGGAATACCCACGGCCCGACTCCCGCATGGTCGGTCATTGGCCAGCTTGCCAAAAACCGTTCATACCAAGCATTATGGACTTTAAAACCCTAAATTAGGGTTTGCGGCATATTACATGTGTCGCAAAACAGTCTCAACCATCCATCTTCGCAGGTATAGATGGAGGGTGTAGATGTAGACTCAAAGGGCCCAGAGCATGTCAACACGATCACCGTGGGCCCGCCTACACACTTGACCAATCGGTCAATACCAATAATGCTTGATTGCAACAAATTCGTACGCCCAAAGGGAGTATGGCGCACGGCTTTGGAAGCCAAAATTAGGGTTTTAAGCCATCACGCGCGTCCATCTTCTCCGGCACGAATGGAGGGTCACAGATTAGATTAAGCAGGGACGGTCATACCAGCATGACCATCGTGGGCCCATCTACCTCCTCATGTGTTCGGCCAAGGCATATCATGCCTGGTTAATCCAAAACGTGCGTCCAAACTAGCATGGCCACGCCTCCCAAACCACAAACTGATCTCGACCACTCAACTTCACCGGACGATTTGAGTGGCTTATATCACGTTTTCATGGGATAGTCAGGTATAGGTGTGAACACTATCCTACCACCTACACGTTGGTATGATCGACCAAGACCGACCAAGATGGGTCGTCTTGAAACGCGTGCCCAAACTAGGGATGTCACGCGGATTCCAACTCCTTTGCGGCAATGGATTTACGAAACCGATCTCAACCACTCAACTTTACGGTCAAATTGAGTGGCCTGAGATCGCGCCTTCATGGGACAGTGAGGTATGGACGTGCACACCGGCATGTTGTCTACACACATGCCCGATCGGTCCTCTCCAAATCCCTTTCCATGCTTGGTTTCGACCAAAGTCAAGAGTGATGCTTGCGCACCTCTTCAAAAAAACCTAATATTCGTTAACGGTCGCAGATGAGTGTCTCAAAGATCATCTCATCCGTCCAACTTCACCAGCTTGGTTATACAACCCTGGTCAGGAGTTATTTGGTTAGTGAGGCGTCATTACCCATCACTTTACCACAATGCAGTACCTGCATAAAAAACACACGATACTTCACAAGTATCGACTTCCGAATAACATGTTATTCAATTCAAAGATTACATGCTATCTTTCGTGGACCCACGATACACACATTCCGGACATCAATCATGTCACAAATCGGGGGATACATATCGGGGTATTGGTCAGCGGTTTACGGCGTGCAACGGCGTGCAACGCGCCATCACAAGAACGTGTCGGGAAGTCATGGATGATTAGAGATGAACAGGGAGAAGTGGGCAAGACCGGTCGTGTGGCACCGAAGCACAACTCCACTACTCCATCACTCCACTTCCTCTACTTCCCACGAGAGACGTGAATAAGGCTCAATGACTTGTATAAATAGGTTCTCCGCCCTATTTCAAACAACAACACAAGTCCAGCACGAGACGAGAAAACCAAGTGTTAGTACAAAACATATTCAAACACCCGTGAGCTTGCTGCATCAATCACAAGCCTGCTCACCTTTCTGTCACAAGTCATAAGAAAGCCAACACCTTCACAATCTCAACACCTTCTTCGCTTCCCTCCCTAAGATCAACCCCATCTCCTTCACTTTGTGACCGAAACAAGTCTGGAACGGCCATTTCTTGGTTTAGGCCGGACTTGCCTGCATTGATCTCTCGAATCTACAAGCACTCACCGCGCAGTGCATTTGTTTAAGGTTTAGATTCATTCCTTATCCACACCCCGAATTACCAAATTCTGCAGGATTAGTTTTCACCCATAAACAATTGGCGACCACAGTGGGAGATTAATATCTCGGTTGTAAAGTTAATTTCTTCAATACCATTCATTCAATTTCGAGATGGTTGGTCTTAGGACCGCTTCCACAGTCTCAAATCCTGATGGTTCCTCCAACGGAGATACCCCCCTCCCAACGGTGTATCCGACGGCATAATCAGAAGACTTCCAACATTAAGCGAACTAGCACGGTACAGTGGAGATTCACACGAAGAACATGGAGCTAATCAAAGAAACGGGTAAACGGCATTGTTGATCTCCTCATCAAGATGACGTCGAAATGAGCATTCGGGAGATTTCTAGGGGACTAATTCCCCTCGGATCAACAGGTTTACTACGAACCACTGCCCGGTGGATCGGGAAGCGGCATCTCTAGTAGAAAGCTTGTGTGAACTCTTGCACCTCTCGAGGAATCAACGGGCGAGACGTTTTTGCAATTAATAAAATAGATGCGGATGCACACCGACTCCTTCTCGAGAAGTCCTAGTCGCGTCGGAAATATCTCGTAAACAATGTCACATTTACTAAGACGACATGATTGCAGAGGAGGGTCACAACTGGGCCCTACATGTTACCGCCACATCAAGGGTTCGGAGTTCGAAGGGCCCTCGTCGACACAGAGCATCTTCGAACGTAATTACTCTCAAGACAAGCCAAGGTTAGCCTATGCGAGATCGTCACGACAGCCCACCACGATGACGGACTTGAATGAAATCAAACTTGCACATACGGGTATGTCAATCCCGAACTTATCAGTAGGACCCGTTCAATCAAAAGCAAAGTTTGAGGTCATAGAAAAAGAGCCGGACTACCATATGATACTAGGGAGACCATGGCTTCACGACAACAAGGTCATTCCCTAGACGTATCACCAGTGCCTGAAGACGATGCTAAACGAGAAAGTCATCCGCATTCCCGCATCATTGTCTCCGTATGCACCAATATACGGAGTGGAGCTGTTCGAGCCAAAAGGTACCACACAGGGAGGATCAGACAAAGTCCTGTGCACCCCACTACCCACGTGGGCTTCAATCAAGGAAGGAGACCGACTTACACCATCGGAGGCCAAACACTACAAAGACACGTTCCGTAACGAGGCGTCCATCTCTATCCCAGGTGAGACTCCAACTCATGATCACACCAAAAGGGGACGCACTTTCGAGGTGAAACGTGATCAGAATGGGAGAACAATATACCGGCGCCGCTGTTAGCAATTAGCAGGAGAGACTGGAAACCAGCCTCTCCGCCCAATTGAATTTCCCAAGAATGATGAAACGCAAGATGAGGTACCAGCCGCGCCGCAACAACTACAAGATGGAACCAATTCCCTGGTTGACGAGCTCGAGACTGTTAACATCGGGAATGAAGAATCTCCCAGAGCCGGTCTCTATCGGGTTTGACTCTATCCTGAGGCACGAACGTACGAGTCTTGTTCAACTACTCAAGGAGTACCAAGATGTGTTTGCCCTGGACATACGAGGAAATGCCTGGTCGGATGAAAAATTGGTCACCCATCACTTACATGTCATACCCGGATCCAAGCCAATCAAGCAATCTCCGAGGCAATTCGGACATGAAGTAGAGGATCAAATCAAGAACGAAATTCATAAGTCGCTATTTCTTTGGCTTCATCGAGCCTATTCATCATCCAACCTAGTTAGCCAATGTGGTCCCAAAGAAAGAAGAAAACGGACAAATCCGGTCGCGCGTAGATTTCGTGAGACTTGAACAAGTGCCCCAAGGACGACTTTCCTCTACCTAACATCGACATATTAGTGGACGCCACCAAATGGACACGGCATGTTCTCCTTCATGGATGGTTATAGCGGATACAATCGATAAGGATTTATGAGCACGATGCGAGTAAGACGGCTTTCCGAACCCCTCTTGGAAATTTTTATTATACCGTTATATCATTCGGTTTAAAGAATGCCGGCGCAACGTATCAACGTGCTATGACGGCAATCTTCCATGACATGATGCATAAACAAGTAGAAGACTACGTGGATGATATCGTGGTCAAGTCAAAAGCTCGAGCAGACCACACAAATGTCTTGAGGCAAGTGTTTGAGAGGTGTCGAGAATACAAGTTGAAGATGAATCCTTTGAAATGTGCTTTCGGTGTCTCTTCAGGTAAATTTCTGGGATTCCAAGTGACCGCAGAAGGAATAAAGGTAGACCCGGCCAAAACTCAGGCTATCCTCACAATTCCGCTTCCCCGAACCGTGAAAGAACTCCAGAGTTTCATGGGCAAGGTGAACTACATTCGACGTTTTATACACGGGTCCGGCCCAACTTACGCCTCATTCACCACCTTGCTTTGAAGAAAGGAGCCGACTTTGTTTGGACCGCAACCCAACAGAAGCTTTTCGGAAAATTCAACGAATACTATCATCTCCAACCGTCATGAAGTCTCATGTACAAGGGAAGCCACTGGTCCTCTACACCGCCTTCAGTGACACCGCCGTAGGGGCTTTACTCGCTCAGGAAGACGATGAGGGAATCGAACGTCCCATATACAATTTCAGCCGAATATTGAGAGACGCCGAACTCGATACCCAGGCGGAAAAAGCGTGTTTAGCCTTAATCCATTCCATTCGAGAAGTTTAGGCATTACCTGCTATCTAATAGGGTGATACTCGTGTCTAAATCCGATCTTGCAAAGTTTTTACTTTCAAAATCGGTCCTGACTGGGAGGACAGGCAAATGGCTTCTCCAAATGTCAGAACTAGACACAACGTGTGCATCGCCTAGAGCTATCAAGGGACAAGAAGTTGCAGACTTACTGGTAGCATTTCCTGGAGAAGGCACTACGGGACTACATGAAGAACTCCCTGGAGAATTTCCCGGACGTCTCTATTCTGGAAGAAGAAGTGTGTCTCTTGTATTTTTGGCTCCGCTACCCCTAGTAGTAATCTTTGGAGGAGCAGGCGTGGTGTTAGTCTCTCCAACCGGAGAAGTATTTTCACATTCCTTCAAGTTAGACTTCGAATGCACCAACAACTCGCATGAATATGAAGCTTTCCTCATAGGTCTTTCAATAGCTAAACAAGGAGTCACACGTCCGGAGATAAGAGGTGACTCCAAGTTACGGTGAATCAAATGAATGGAGTATATGCATTGAAAGAAGTAACACTAGCCCCGTACCGATCGAAGCACGAGAGGTTACTAAACTACTTTGCCGATGCAACCATAACCCATGTTGGTCAAAAGAACAACAAACACGCCGATTGCCTAGCAACATTGGCTTCCAAACCGAAGTTTGAAGGGCGGAAGAAACCCCGACGGTGAATAGGAGAACCATAGAATCGACGTGGCTACCGCAATACAAAGACACCAAGACCGACGATTGGCGAACTCCGATCATTCGAGAGCTCAACAACTCACTCTCCCAAGGAAAGGTCAGTCTCAAAACCCTGCAAAACTTCTTCATGCTTTATGGTATGCTGTATTATCGGAATCCAGATGGCTCCCTGTCAAGATGTCTGGGAGGTGACGAAGCACAACTACTGGTGGATCGTATTCACAATGAAATTTGTGGACAATCACCGGTGGTAACGCCACGGCGACTTCAACGCCCGGTTATTATCGGCCGAGATGGAGGCTCAATCAGGACTACTTCATAAGTCATGCTCAAATTGCTAGGCACCACCACACCAATTGGATATTTTTAATGTGAACCGCACTGGGACTGGAGAGAACCCTACATTAGCTATCTCCGTGATGGGATAATTCCCGCCGGTCAAAAGGACGCTATTAAGATGGAGCAAAGAGCCAAGCGGTTCATATTCCATGAAGGGATCAGTATCGCAAGAGGTTGGGGGTTATCTGCTACGATGCCTCGCTGGAGAAGAAATCCCAGTCATGCTGAAGCAGACACACGAAGGAGAACATCAAGGGAAGAGGAAACTGTTTCTCCAAATACATGAGAAATACTATTGGCCGACCATGGAGGACGATGCAGCCGTTTTTGTTCAAAGTCACAAATGCCAAATCCATGGGAACCTTGTTCATGCGCCTTCTACCCTCTCGCACTCTATAAGCAGCCCATGGCGTTTTACAGCTGGGACTGGACATTATCGGGAAAATCAATCCACCATCATCGAAGCAAAGACGAGTACATCATAACCGCGACGGAATACTTCACCAAATGGGTAGAGGCCATTCCCCTACGAGGAACCACATGATCAACAATTGCGGCTTTCATTAAAGAATACATCATTTGTCGTTTTGGCGTGCCCAAGCATATCATTACTGATAATGGCACTCCCTTCGCCAACAAGTAGGTACGGGAATTACTTGAGGAGTATGGCATTAAACAGTCTTCTCCACCGCCTACTATCCTCAAGGAACGGGAAAGCCGAGAGTACCAACAAGACATTGATCCGGATCATCGACTAATCCAGGTACACGACAATCCTAGGGAATGGCATGATCAGTTGCCAATGGCACTATGGGCGACCGTACGTCAACCAAGCTCCATTGGGGTTTCGCCGTACTCACTTGTCTACGGAGCGGATGCAATTCTCCCAGCGAGAGATCGAATCCCATCGGCCAGATTGCAAAGAAGAACGGGATCCATTGGAACGAGGTGAAGTCTTTGACTCTAGAATAGCGAGTTAGACACTGGATTTTATAAGGAATAAAGCGTAAGAACGCGCTCGGGTGTACAAGAATCGAATTTCGGGGCATACAACAAAATTGTGAAACCACGCGTTTTCAAAGTGGGAGATTTGGTTTTGAAAACGGCCAAACACATCCAACAAGACATGTCTGCACCAAAATTCTCACCAAAATGGGAAGGTCCCTACGCAAATCACTAAGGCTTACAATACCGGCTACTACAAGATCATTAAGGTAGACGGAGGCGAGGCGGGAAGATTATCAATGGAAAGTGGCTCAAGGCATATCATGCCCGACCAGCATCTCATCGTGTCAACAATACAAGCATTTATTTTCATTACATGTTTGAATCATCAATTATATTCGAGATGTGTCAATGAAAAAACCTGTTTCACCAATCAAAACCAATGCGCTTTATTCCGCAAAGACGTTTAAAAACTTATGACATGAACGTCATTAACAATAAAGGAATGAAGTTTAGAAGAGGCCGTCTAGAAGATTATAGTTCCTTGAGAGCATCATCTCCAGTCTAGCGTGATATCTTTCTGTTCTTTTCTTCAAGTCTTGCACAACCCGCTCTACCTTCTCCGATTCCGCGGCTGAGCCTTCTCCTCTTCCAAAATAGCCTTCGCAGCAGAACAATATTTACAAGGATACCAGCTCGATCAACCTTGATGATATCAAGACGTCGCCGCAACCAAGCCCACGTTGAACTCCATGGATTCACAGGTAGATACCATATTCTTCCACTTTTCGAGGCTTGATTCAAAGCAACGTTGCGGATAGAAATACTCTCCATCGCAGCAATCATGGGAAGAAGGCGGTTTATCGCGGTGACCAAAGCAGAGGAATAGTGTCGGACCACGTTTTTAGTTGCGATATGGCCGTATTTCCTCCATAACTTTGTGTACAAAGGCACAAACATCCTTCCGCACTGAGAATCCACCGACATCTCGGTAGCTGGAGGATAAACATTTCATGCGAACATCGAATGAAAGACCTGCATTTGGATATTCATAAGATGAGATACCCAAGTCGGCGTCTTCAAGGTTCACAGGGGTGAATGTGTTTGAATTTGAAGGAAGAGGGTCTGGTTAAGTCATCATCATCGATAACCGTGACACATGTTCTCGGTAGGGTATCTCTGCAAGAATGAAGGGATTATTTACTTGATCATTACGACGAACAAGCAATGGTTCAGAAAAGGAAAAAGAGACAAACCGGTATGATCTTCTTGACTCGGAGAACACAAGCGGGGATTGATCATGAAGTTCGACGCAGGTCGCGCACGTTTAACGGAAGATCCTGGATGGTATGAAGAAGAAGATCCACTGTTGTTCGACATGATGAGGAAACGGAGTTTCTGTGGGAAAGCCTTATTGAAAAATCGCAAAAAATGGTTCAAAACCTCTACACCTGCATATATGCTGAGAAAACCCTAAAACGATTACGGCGCCCGATATGCGAGGATTCAACACCGACCAAGTCAGGCTTTCTTTTGAACCCTAATCAAGAATCGAAAGAGCATTTGGATACGAGCAATTCAACCAGCGGTGTGCAAGCACCCACGCCCAGGATCCCAGTAAAAAGAAGAATCATATTCCCGACTCAAACACCTAAGGGAGAAAGCCGGTTCATCAAAGGTCTGTGGTCACGCACGTATGGAGGATTGCCCACGGCCAGAATCCCTCCAGGTAGACTTCTTTTATTTTGTCTCCTTACGTTTGTATATGCCACCATCTCATGCCTACCATACAATAGTGTAACCATTATGTGCTAGGCAGGGGACTTAATGTTGATGGTGGGTTTTCATTTGAGGTTAAAATTGTAAAAACCGGAAAAAATTATGCGCTGACATCTTGTAAAAGATAAGGCCATTTATAAGTGTTGGATACTCCCTCACTTAATTCACCAAGAATGGAGCATGTAGCAACAATCCCATTCTCGTGAATACATGAAATTCCTCCGGTTGGAGCATGTGGCAACAATCCCTTCCTGTGAATTTCATATCAGCCTTGTATTTCAAAGTACTCATTATCGTGTGGCATGACGACCGAGTGTTACTCTTATACTCTTACGAGTAACACGAACCTCCAAGCACTATAATGAAACCATGTACGAAATACCCGTACAGCCGAATCTCGGTGTGTTATACTAGCCCGATTGAGCCCTCTCGGTGTGTTATACTAGCCGAGATTGAGCATCCGACCGACCAGTATCAGTCCGGATATGATTCGATCGCAGCCATCCAACTCCATAAGCATGATTGGATGACCCCGCATCAATTCCATCACCCCCAAGCGGTATGGAATACCCACTTACCGACCCCGCATGGTCGGTCATTGGCCTAGCTTGCAAAAAACCGTTCATACCAAACATTATGGACGGAAAACCCTAAATTAGGGTTTGCGGCATATTACATGTGTCGCAAAACAGTCTCAACCATCCATCTTCGCAGGTATAGATGGAGGGTGTAGATGTAGACTCAAAGGGCCCAGAGCATGTCAACACGATCACCGTGGGCCCGCCTACACACTTGACCAATCGGTCAAGACCAACCATGCTTGATTGCAACAAATTCGTACGCCCAAAGGGAGTATGGCGCACAGCTTTGGAAGCCAAAATTAGGGTTTCAAGCCATCACGCGCGTCCATCTTCTCCCAAGACGAATGGAGGGTCACAGATTAGATTAGCGGGCCGGCCATACCAAAGATGACCATCGTGGGCCCATCTACCTCCTCATGTGTTCGGCCAAGGCATATCATGCCCGGGTTAATCCAAAACGTGTGTCCAAACTAGCATGGCCACGCCTCCCAAACCACAAATCGATCTCGACCACTCAACTTCACCTAGGACGATTTGAGTGGCTTAGATCACGTTTTCATGGGATAGTCGGTATAGGTGTGAACATTAGCCTACCACCTACACGTTGGTATGATCGACCAAGACCGACCAAGATGGGTCGTCTTGAAACGCGTGCCCAAACTAGGGATGTCACGCGGATTCCAACTCCTTTGCGGCAATGGATTGCCAGCAAACCGATCTCAACCACTCAACTTTAGGCCAAATTGAGTGGCCTAGATCGCGCCTTCATGGGATGGTGAGGTATGGACGTGCACACTGGCATGCTGTCTACACACATGCCCGTCGGTCCTCTCCAAATCCCTTTCCATGCTTGGTTTCGACTAAGTCAAGAGTGATGCTTGCGCACCTCTTCAAAAAAAAAAAAACCCTAATATTCGTTAATCTGGCCGCAGATGAGTGTCTCAAAGATCATCTCATCCGTACAACTTCACCAGCTTGGTTATACAACCCTGGTCAGGAGTTATTTGGTTAGTGAGGCGTCATTACCCATCACTTTACCACAATGCAGTACCTGCATAAAAAACACACGATACTTCACAAGTATCGACTTCCTGAATAACAGTTATTCAATTCAAGATTACATGCTATCTTTCGTGGACCCACGATCCACACATTCCGGACATCAATCATGTCACAAACCGGGGGATACATATCGGGTATTGGTGCGGCGGTTTACAGCGTGCGGCGTGCAACGCGCCATCACAAGAACGTGTCGGGAAGTCATGAACGGATAGAGATGAACAGGAGAAGTGGGCAAGACTGGTCGTGTGGCACCGACGCACAACTCCACTAATCCATCACTCCACTTCCTCCACTTCCCACGAGAGACGTGAATAAGGCTCAATGACTTGTATAAATAGGTTCTCCGCCCTATTTCAAACAACAACACAAGTTCAGACGAGACGAAAACCAAGTGTTAGTACAAAACGTATTCAAACACCAGAGCTTGCGCGGGCATCAATCACAAGCCTCGCTCACCTTTCGTCACAAGTCATAAGCAAGCCAACACCTTCACAATCTCAACACCTTCTTCGCTTCCCTCCCTAAGATCAACCCCATCTCCTTCACTTTGTGACCGAAACAAGTCCGGGAACGGCCATTTCTTGGTTTAGGTAGGACTTGCATGCATTGATCTCTCGAATCTACAAGCACTCACCGCGCAGTGCATTTGTTTAAGGTTTAGATTCATTCCTCATCCACACCCCGAATTACGAAATTCTGCAGGAATAGTTTTCACCCATAAACAGTGTGATACAATCATTTGGTGTAGACTTAGAATATCTCGTTATTATTATTTCAATAACTTGAAAATTCCTTTGATGCAAATAGTGTATGAAAACGGCTATTGTCATCCTCTAAGAAAGTTTCAATGATTGAAATAAGAGTTTAGAATACTTAACCATCATTGGATTATAAACATATTGTGCATTCTTGCATGTGTGTGATCCATGACCGGAACTAAAGTATGCATACCCGTATGCGTACATGAAGTTGTGAAATTCCGTATACCAAGTACACATACCGGTACGCATACTTGCGAAAGGTATATGTCCGGGCTTTGGAAGTGTACTAAGTATGCGTACACGTTTGCATACTGGCAAACACAAACCCGGACCGGCTACTTATAAATGCGTACCAGTTTGCATACTTGAGTGGTTAAAGTTCTAAAATCTGTTGGCTCATGAACTAATACATTTATATATTAAGGGATGCATTCTTTGCAAACCGTGGCTATAATGTTCATGAATTGATTCGAGTGAATCAAAGAATTTTGCTTCAATTGTGTTTTTGTATACTTCTATCAGAATATAGCAATTGAACAACTCTTTAACTAGTTTCATTTGAGTTATTTGAACTAGTTATGGTTAAGATGAAAGTTGATATTAGAGTGTTCATATAACTAACCTTGGTTAACTACGGTTGAGCCAACATGGTATACACGTTTAAGTACGGTTACTGAACCTAAATGAGGGTACATTTTATTTGTGTATAACAAGCTAAGTTCGATCTAACGGTTGAAAGATATTAGCTTTAATCTAATCAGGTTTTCATCCAACGGTGAATATTGAATGCTTTGTTACCAAGTGTTTTGGGGTAAAAACTGATTCTGATGTTTTTGGTAAATTTGGGTGTGTTGATGAGAAACAAATTCAAACCCTAAACAAATGTATTGCACAAGATTACTTTTAAGTTCGTGTAATCAATCTGTAAGACTCTGGCCTAAACCAAGAAATGGTCGTTCAGCATTCAATTCGCTCACTGGCGAAGGAGAAGGGTTGATCTTAGGGAGGGAAGCGAAGAAGGTGTTTGAGATCGAATGTTGAATTATGAAGGTGTGGCTATTTATGACTTGTATCAGAATGTGGAACTAGCTTGCAGAACGTAAGCTATCAGTTCTTGGTGTTTTCTGGATACTTTTGTTGATAACACTTGTGTTTTGTTGAAATAGGTTGAAATCCTATTTATACAAGTCATTGAGCGCACCTTTATCTCGTAGGAAGTGGAGGCAGTTAAGTAGTGGAGAAGTAGGGTTGTGTGAAATGTGGTGATCATCACGTTTCCATTATGAGAGAAGACTGGTCACCTTTCACCCACTACTCTATGTTAATTGTCCGTCATTTCCTGACACTTTCTCGTAATGGGCGCGTTGCACGCCGCACGCCGTAAACCACCAGATCAATACCCCAGTGAACATCCCCTAATTTGTGACATGTTTGATGTCTCGAGTAAATGGGTCAAGTCGTGAGACTTGCAGCTGAAAGCAGCACATAGTGCTTTTGGGTCAAATAACAAAATTATTCGTGGAATCAATATTTATAAAACATAGTTTACAATCGATGAATATAAAGCATCGCTTTTAAACAAACAGCTGAAAATAATCGATGTTCATGAAGCATCATTGTTTTCGAGCTCGTCTAAGTTAGTCGCGGAGCTTAGTGTCTTAAAAGGAGCGTTACCATCCTCTTTCAGGGAGTTGGTAGGAGCTACGCATGCATCCCAAGGAGTGGCCGGTCAGGCCCTATAGGAGAGTAGCCATTCTAAAATCCTATCGGTCGATCCAGGTTAGATCTGGACCGCTAAAATCGGCTAGCCAAGTTGAGTGACTGAGACGATTTGCGACAGTTAATGACTGATGTTGAATCATACAAGTAGCGTGAATGGCCACTTTTGAGTATCGTTCGGGACCACATGTGCGAGCCTTGGCCTGGCGGATCGCTCCTCATGGAAGAGGGGTGGCCAGTGATCACAACGTCACCCTGTTGGTCATCTAGAATCAGATCTAAGCCGTCCGACTAAGCTAGCGAAGTTGGACGGACGAGATGATTTGAGGCAGTTGTATGATGTTGTTGATTGTATTTTAGGGTTTGAAGCCGCACGGCCACCCTACCATTGGGCCAATCGATTTATGACGTTTGCCACTGATTTGGACATGCCGATTAGGTATATGCACAGATGGGTTGCTGGTGAGTGTGCAAGCATCTCGTTGGCATCCTGAAATTTTATCTAGGCCATTCGACTAGGCTGGCGAAGATGGACGGTCGTGATCGATTTGCGGCAGTTGCGTAGCGCGCGATCGGCCTACTTTGGGCAAACACTTCGACGTGCTTCTAGATCGGCGCATGTAGTTCGATCAGCTGGGAATGGAGATGAGCCGCCGGTAATCACGTTGGCGCCTCTTTGATCGTTCGAAACACGATCTAAGCCGTCCGACTTGGCTGGCTAAGTTGGAGGGATGTGATCGATTCGATGAAGAGCATCCGCCGCAACGCAAACTAGTGTTTTCCAAACAGCGCGTTCACCCTAGTTTGATCAAGCGGTTTGATGCGCTCTTGGCTTGCCATGAGCAAGTCGATCGACTAAAGGCGGAGTTGGGTCGCCGGTGAACAAGCCAGCACCCTTTTGATCATTCGAAGGAAGATCTAGACCGTCCAATTAGGCTAGCTAAGTTGGGCGGATGTGATGAATTTGAGACCGTTATGGTCGGTTTTGGCTCGTTTGAGCTCTTTTTCAACAGCGCGATCATCCATGTTCTGGCTAACGTTTGAGGGTGTTGTTGTTGAACTAAATGGATTCCGACCGGCTGGGATGTTAGAGGGCCCGCCGGTGGTCATCATGATGATCTCCTAGTTTCGCTAGAAGTAGGCTAGACTTGTTTAATTGCGTGGCCAAATCGTGTGATCGTGATCGTTTTTTAAGACTGGTATAGACAGTCTAGATTTTACTTAAGGAATTTAAACGCGTCGATCGAGCTAACTTTTAATTAAAAGTGTGTCGACACGCTGATCTCTTTGTCAGAGAGTGGTGTCGCCTATGTGAGTGTTTTCATGCAGGTCTCAATATTGACACTTCGGGAGATTCATGCTACTATGCTACGAGTGAACATTAATCGTCATGTAATGCCAATATTGAGAGTTCGGCTGGGGAGCATAACATAGGAAAATACTAGGTGGACTCCGGAATTAGTGAGTAATGCAGTTAGGATCTTAAACACTCATTAGGCTCTATACTAGTGAACAATTCATCTAGGAGCTTTAGTTTCAATATAATATGAAGAGAGACATGGGCACTCATCAGATTCTGATATATTCTCCAAATTCCCTGCGGAATATAGATATATCAAGGTCTACTACTTTTGATGCCGGGTCAGGTAGACAGACTTTTATAGTTTTCGCTCTAAGCTAAAAACCACCATCAACATTAAGTCCCCCCGCTTAGCACGTAATGTGTGACATTGTTGCGGGGTAAGCTCTAGATGGTGACGGATGAAAAATAAAATTGAAAAGACGAAACGGGTAGATATTATCGGGAAATCCAAATCGACCTTCAGGCAGCGGATCGCGCGGCCGGTGGCTTTCGTAGTAGTGTGTTGCTAGCTCAGCTATGGGGTATGAGTGCGGTGCGCCCAGCCATCTATTCTCGTTCATGGAGCAAGAAGGAATCCTTCTTCTGTTCAAATTCTAGAAACTCTGTTCGTATGAAAAGGGCCATCGATCCTCTTCTGTTTTTGTTGCTTGTCCGGCTCCGTGCTTTCATTTGCAGTGGCTGGCTCCTCTTCGTCACTGTCAGCAGCTTGATCACAAGCATGCCAATCGTCAGCGGCAAGGTAAGTTCATCTTGTATTTGTATTTTAGTTGTGAGTGTAATATCCATGAGTAGTTGATCAAACTTGGACATTTAGCTCGGTGTGAATGACTTTCCTTGTTAGCGGTGGTACGGAGAGCGTCAACGGCAACAAAGCAGTATCCAATAGTTATAGTCAGCAGTAAGGCGAGCCAGGAGAACTCAAGGTAGATGTTTTTTTCTCTTTTGCGCATGTATCCCCCCAGCAGTACCATCGATCTTCTTCAGAATGTGTAATAAGGTTATGACTCCAGAAGAATGAGTATCTAACCTCTCCAGTGGATTTAAAAGTTTACCAAACCCAGTGCACTCCTGGGGTGGATGGATAAAATATATGTTCTGCAACGATCATGTCAGGCCTAATCTTAGAGAGTGTAGCTACGTTGTTGATCCGTCCTTGACTTTAAGTTATTTGGTGCCTGGACTGCTGAGCCACAATTAGAGTGTTATTTAAACTCATGAGCATTGACCGGAATGAAATTGTATTTACTCTGACTATTTAGCTTACAAGCTTATTCTTGCCATTCTGTTCGCGATGATAATATGTTGTGGATGCGTGTATGGTCAAAATCTTCCGGAGCCGTTGGGTAAAGTAGACGAGTTGAGAGGCGTTCCTTCACCGACGTGTTGCTATCAAGTCTTCAAGGACTTCGTTCCAAGAGAAATCCTTTGAACCATCTTCTGAATCTTAGACTGTTGTATGAAATGGGATGCGATGAGCAGTCCCCAATTACACTTCTATCTGGTCACTATAATAGATCCAATGGCGTGGCTGTTGATCGCTGTCGTATGCATCAAAAATAATTTCACTTTCCTAAAGTATATGATAAGAAAGAGTTCGTATCCACAGAGAGGCGATTGTAGTTATTTCGTAATCAATTTCTTGAAGTAACCAATTGGGGGGATTTCTGAATTTTATGTAAGCAATAAAAGCAAATTAAAAGCAAAGTAAATTGTAGAAAATAATCAATGGAGAGAGAGATTGGTCAAGGAATTCATCTTCAATCTTAAACATGTGCTTGCATATACGATTAGAATTACGATTTAATCTCCCGTTATCAAAAGCCTAGAGAATCAAGAAAGCAAGATAATCTATTAATTTCTCAAGTTCATCAACACACACATTAGGGTGCGTAAGTGAATTCTACCTAAAGAATAACCTAACGCCTTGCGCTAATCAAGTTCAATTCCTAGGAGCATTAAATTTCAGAAATAGGCTAATCAATGCAATTGTCATGCGTTGCACATAACAATTCGGACAATGGTCAAACTCTACATATGATTACGAGAGTGTATCACTACAAACCGTAAACATATCATGCTACTTATATTCAAGGTTATCACTTGATGAAAAACCCTAAAATAGCTATGGACTAAGATGCAAGTTCAATTAATTGGCCACTTAACTAATCAAACAT
Source organism: Papaver armeniacum (assembly GCA_023531295.1). Lineage (NCBI taxonomy): Eukaryota > Viridiplantae > Streptophyta > Magnoliopsida > Ranunculales > Papaveraceae > Papaver > Papaver armeniacum. The sequence continues at coordinate 491,929 of JAJJWW010004385.1, forward strand.
CATAATCCTATCACAATACTTCAATCATGTGATCATAAAAATAGTAGAGAATTGAACGATAATCAAGAGAGAAAACTAATATAATACATAAAGCAAACACAAGTTTTAGAAATCGGACTACATCCTTAACCAATAATATAGAATTTAGCTACTCATAATGGAGTTTATGAAAATCAAAGTAGAGAAAATATTGAATACAAACTACAGTTGCAGAAGATATGTAGCCACTGCTGCTGTTGCAATAGTAATCAACTCCTTAAGCTTCTGTTTTCTTTCAGGAATTCTGTCGAACAACTGCTCTGCATCAAAACGAGGGTGAGGAGGTCCCTTTGGGTTGCGATTTCGACCCCTATTTATAATATTTCTACCCTGAGAACTCGAATCTGATAATAATCCAACAATTCTAAACCGACCTAAACTCTAATATCGTATCAATCCACCACCGTTCATCTTAAAAATCGACGGCAAAAGCACCAGTTGGTGGCTGTTTTCTAGCTCCTGGAACTTATCCAAATCTGAATTCTCTCTCAAGTAAACTTGTTTCTCTGCACCTAAAGTCTCGAGATTCAAACAACCCAATGCTAATCCTTTATCATTGAACTCGATAACACCTCTTAATCCTCTCCGTTCATCTCCAAGCTTCATCTTACTTCCTTGTTTTGCAGCGCAAGGAAATTGGTTCCAAACCAAGTTAAACACTAGTCCCCTGCTCTGTTGCTTGAGAACTATATCCGGCTATATATCCCTCTCTTTTAATCAAACCGAGACTCTTTAGGTTCACAATCCCAGCCATTTACTTTCAGAGATCAACGACAGCAACTCGTCATTGCCATGTCTCATCTTGGTCACTGCCGAAATATAACCCCACCTCGAGTTCGAGTTCCTCCTTGTTTTCTAATTCCATTCTATCACCACTTCATTATTCTTCCACTCCGAGTCACGGTGACAACATCTCCATGAAATTCTTAACTTCGAAAATATGCAGGCTCGATGTCTTCTTCAATCTCTCTAATCTTCACCACTGCTGATGACAAGTACACATTCTTCTCTTCCTTTTTATCATCTTCATCATTGATGACTTCTAATGGAAGTGATACCAACTCAGCATGCATTCCCTGTTTCATAAATAATAACGACAATGGCAGCAAGCCATCATCATAGACTCAAACTCCTCCGTTCTTCTCATCACCGACATTACCAAAGACCTATGCTAACATACTTCTCATCATCACGATCATCAGCTCAGCTCCATTAAATCTTTCTATCACCGTCTCATTCCCGTATTTCCTTTCTCGAGCTCTCCATCCACAATAGCAAGAACGTTCAAACCCAGGTTCTTCCTCATCACCGCCAAGATCAACTCCATATCGAGTCTCACCCACAACCCAAGCAATGAGAACCATCTCCATTGTCTTCTCTTTGTTTCATCAAACTCATCCAAGCAGCCTCGAGCTCCACTTTCTCCCCGCCGATAATCACCAACACCAACAAATGACCAAACTCAATCACCGAGACTCCATTTGAATCATCAACGCGATCACATGTCGTCAATGGCAAGAAAGGCAACTCCTTCATGCCAACACTCCTCTCCATCAATGGCCGATAATGGCGCGTATCCCTCCTTCCAGCTTCTTTCCATGTTCTTGAGAACTCCATCTCGACTATGGCTCACATCTTATGACAATATTAACGACCCAATGAGCTCGTTCGATGCTCCACAAATTTCGCAAAACAACCACGGAAATTGCTGCCGTGAAGAAAGAGCCCGAACTCGTCGATGGCAAAGGGGTGAAGATGGTGGTGCCCCTAGAGAAACCGATGGTGCCTTTAGTAATATTTGAATTATGGTTTCCCCTAAGTAGAAGACCCGACTCCCCCTAGCAGTTCCTTCGAAAATTGATTGCCCCTTAACGAGAAAGACTACCCTTAATGTACGGTTGGGGTGTCAATAACACTTGCCCTTTTATGCTTCAAGTTCTTGTTTTGCTCATAACTTCTTCATACGAACTCGGAATGATTCCATTCTTTCGCCATTGACTTCGTCTTCTCGCCGTCCACAAAATGATGACTAGAAATCCTCCATTTGAACGAGTTTCACTGGGTCTTTGTCCCTTCTCCACTTGTGACTTCACTTTTGCAGCTATTTCCACTTCTTTTTGGATGATTCACCTAATAAAACACAAATAAAAGAAAACAAGCGTAATATACAATAATTTACAAGAAACCCAACAAATACTAGCATGGAATTAACACCAAATATATGTGAAATATGCACTTATCAAATTCCCCCACACTTGCCTTTTGCTAGTCCTCGAGCAAACCAAACAAATTCAAAAAAATACATACAACTCCGTGTCGTCGAGGCTACGGTCATTTTTAGCATAAATAACAAGCCTTTAAACCACTAGGTGTCCCTAGTGGACGAGTTATAGTCTCGTGAGGGTTTACTAGAGATATACCCACAAAACCTACTTTTCCAACTTACTAGTTCTCCGTAATGATAGCATCCAACGCGCTAAGAAGACATAGAGATTCTGCACACTAGTCATAAGAAGTTAGACACATAAATGAACACAATCTCATCCTTAAAAGTTGAGAGAGAAATAACCATCCCTTCTCGACAAAAATTCGGGTTCGGAGTGATCAAAAGTCTCGACTCTGCCTCACAAGAAAGGGTTTTATGAAGTTGCTCTCAATAATAAACAACTTTTTTATGGGTCACACATGTGTCCAGGTAGGAATGAAGAGAGAATCCTGCGACACGTTGAATGGTAGGAAGGAAAACCCTCCGAATTGTTTTGAAAACCCACATCTTTTATAATTTTTGAAAACCCATTTTTCTGACTATCTCTTCGAAAGGAAATCAACCACTTAACGAAGGTGGGAATATGCTTACTTACCTCGTTATCCCGTTCGGCGTGCAGCTAGCACCACTCTCACAGCATCCATAGAAACGTCTTCGGTCTTCAATCGGTGTCTTCATCTTCGTCTTCGGTCTTCAACTCTTGATGATAACTCTTGAACTTCGTAGAATCTTGACAATGTGATTCTTTCCCTCAAATTCCTTGTTGCTTGAAACTTCATTATAAATATTCCTTCTTTCCATTGGCTTTATTAAAAGAATACAAAAATAAAAACAAACTATACAAACCCAAAATCTAATATATATATATATATATATTTTTTTTTTTTTTTCTCTTTTTTTTTTTTTTATTATTATTATTATTTTTTTTTTCGAGACAAGAGAAAAATAAATACAAAATAAAATACAAAGGCCATGGTGTAAGCACTTTACCACTTGATTCTTCACAACTTGTATGTCTTGATATCATAAACTTCTCGAACTCTCATCTTTATAAACTTCGCTCTTGTACAATAGTCTTCAACTTATAAAAAATTCTGCTCCTTGTCTTGTTGCTTTACTTGAATCTGAAATCTGCTCATTTTTGTACTGTTGCTTGTAAACCTTGAACTTCTTCAACTTTCCTTCGAATTTGTGATGCTCCTCTGGTTGATGATGATAGTGTTTCTATGGACCTGTTGGTGTAGAGAGAGATAAGGTGGATGGTGCTAACTGCGAACAAGATTACAAGTGGTATGTCACATACCTAGTATGTGTATCTCAGTCATATATGATTATTAACTAGTCAAGCCCATCTTCTTACGGGTATTTTATTTGGGCAATTTATCTTTCGGGTCAAACCCATTTGGTGGTATTTGACATCTGTTTATTTCCTTGTTTAGGGTTAATCATTAGTTGTTTTACACCCAATGGGTGAGTGATAGTTTGTGACTATTTATAGCTAACGTCTTGTAAGAACTGGATGATGAATAAAATCGAAAAGATTTAGGCTCATCCTTTAGTAAAGGAAGAGAAGGTACTGTGTTTAGTTGATCGTCAATCTGTTCATGACATTTGTATCAGCCGATTTCGATCCTCGATTACCAAGTATGACCGTGAGTCGAGAAAGCTACCACCGTAAAAGAGGCCGACTCATTTAGTTCACCCGATCGTTTACTTGCCTTAGAGGAGGCTGTCAAGAACATCTCTTCCGAAGTTCGTTCTCTATCAATTGATTTGCTTCATGTTAAAGAATCTCTCACTACCATTGCCTTATTATGTCAGCGGATGGGTATTCCTATAGAACCAAATCCAGCTGAATCACCGAATCCGTCTGCTACAGAACAACATCAGGAGCTAATTCAACAATCTGGTAAATTTTCTCGACACCCAAAAATCAATTTCCCAAGATTTGATGGAACTAACCCTCGAGGTTGGATTCGCAAATGTGATAGATATTTTCAACTTAATTCCATTCCTGAGGTTCATAGAGTAGATTTGGCTTCTATTCACCTTGATGGGAAGGCTGATTCGTGGTTTTTCGACTATCAAGAGGGTAAGCAATTCATATCATGGCCTCAATTTTCATCTGATATCTGTTGTCGCTTTGAGGATGTCGCACATGATAATTATGTCGGAAGTTTTAATAAATTATCTCAAGTCACCACTGTTGAAGAGTATTATGAGAGATATGAATCCTTCAAAGCCTTAATGAAATCTAGAAATCCTAGTCTATCTGAGACTTATTTCACTCGAGCTTTGTCGTTGGCTTAAAGGAAGAGATCCGCATTCCGTCCAAATGTTTAAGCCTCTCGCTCGATACAGATGCTTTCTATTTGGCTAGAATGCAACAAGCCTCTGTTGATTGTCAACATAAACAATCTAAACCGTTCTCTCGGCCATTTCAACCCTCTTCCACTCACTATTTACCATCTCCTACTACTTCCAAACCAATTTTATCACCCTCACCACTCCATCTAGACCATTATTTTCGAATTCTAAACCACTTATCACCCATCCTCTTACACCTACCAAGTCGAACCCTCATACCTCCTATTAAAAGACTAACCCAAACTCAAATGAAATTAAGAAGAGATAAAGGTTTATGCTATAACCGTGATGAACTTTACAAGCGTGGTCACATGTGCAAGACTCAATAACTTTTATGTTGGTAGCTTCGTGAAGATGTTCCTTCCCCTTCTCTCGTTGAAGAACTTGAAGAAGATCTCGTTTCCTCTCATTCTCCCGAGTTGTCTACCATGGAAATTTCATTACATGCCTTGACTGGCCTGGTAACTCGAACACCATCGAGTGCCAGTACACTACATTCACACGATATACTCATTCTAGTGGACACGGGGTAGCACTCACAACTTTGTGGATGCCTGGATTGGTGAAAAATTACAACTCCCTATTGAATCTACCTGGTCACATGCTAGTGTTGTTGCTAATGGTGATTCAACGATCGATGGGGTGTTTGCCATCAACTAGAGTGGCTCGCCACGGAGGCTACCGCTTTAATGGAGATTTGAGAGTTTTACCTCTTGGTGGTTGTGATATGGTCCTTGGTGTAGATTGGCTTAAACAACTTGGTGATATCACCTTCAATTTAGCTGATCTCAAACTTTCCTTTTTTCATCACGGGCATCACATTACTCTACAAGGAAGCTCCACATTACCCTCTTGCAACTTCATCAGTGGCAGTACCTTTTTGAAATTCTTAAAGGACAACACCCCAACTATCATTGGCCAATTATTCTCCATTTCCACAAGACCACTTGAACCAATCCCTCCTACCATCTCGCATTGTTGGAAAACTTTTCGATGTCTTTTTGCACCTACTTCTTTACCTCCTCGAGAGCTTTGGATCACCAAATACCATTAAAACCAAATTCGAACCGGTTTCTCGGCGACCATATCGATGCCCTCATCTCGCAAAAAAATCGGTGGTGGAGAAACTAATTCAAGACATGCTTGACTCGGCTTCATTCGGACAGCACATCCTTTTGCATCTCCAATTTTATTAGTTAAGAAGAAGGATGGCTCTTGGAGATTCCGTGTCGACTACAGAAAATTAAATGACATTACCATCAAAGATAAGTTTCCTATCCCATTAATTGATGATTTTTTGGATGAATTACATGGTCTTTGTCATTTTTACAAAGATTGATCTTAAATCAAGGTTATTACCAAATTCGATGAATGTAGGCGATATTCATAAAAGCGCATTTAGGACTCAAGGGTCACTATGAATTTCGGGTGATGCCATTTGGCTTAACAAATGCACCGCTACATTTCGGGTCACTTATGAACAAGATTTTTCAACCCTTCTTGAGAAAATTCATTCTTGTGTTTTTTGATGACATTTTGATTTATAGTAAATCTTTGGAGGAACATGAAGTGCACTTAGCACGGACCTTCAACTTGCTCCGGCAACATTCTCTGTTTGCTAACATGAACAAATGTTGTTTTGCTCAAACCAAATCGGGATTACTTGGGGCATTTGATCACTGGGCAGGAGTAGCCGCTGACCACGACAAAATTGCGCAATGCAACACGGCCACAACCATCCACATTGAAAAATTGAGAGGATTTTTGGGTTTGATCAAGTTACTACAGGGAGGTTCATTAAAAACTATGGCAACATGTTAAACCTTTAACCGATATGCTTAGAAATGACTCTTTTCTTGGTCCCATCAGCATTACAAGCATTTTCTTCTCTTAAAGCCGCCATGACAATCTTGCTCAGATTTTGGCTTTGCTTGACTTCTCAAACCCTTTTATTCTTGAGACTCGATGCTTGTTCTACGGGTGTAGGGGGGTGCTAATGCAATCGGGTCAACCTATAGCATTCTACAGTAAACCCTTGGGGCCACAGGCATTAGCTTTATCCACTTATGAAAAAGAATTATTGGCCATTGTGATGGCTGTCCAAAAGTGGAAACACTACTTATCTCACCACCAGTTTATCATACACACAGACCACCAAAGCTTGAAGTACTTCATGGAACAGAGGATCACAACTGTCTTACAACAAAAGTGGCTTATGAAACTTTTGGGTCTGGATTATGTCATCAAGTATAAGAAGGGGCTTGAGAACAAGGCTGCTGATGCCTTATCTAGGATTCACCACAATACTTCAGAGTTGCAATCCTTATCAGTGGTTCAACCACAATGGGCTCATGACATTATCTCAAGCTACACTGATGATATTTTTGCTCAACCGATGATCTCTCAACTACTTATCTCAGCAAGTCACCCAAGGTACTCATTACAAAGATGGCATCCTCGGATACAAGTCCGGGAATTTTTGTGGGTTCATTCTGCAATTAGACATCAAATTATATATTCTTTCACTCTTCGACGGTTGGAGGACATTCGGCATGTTAGGGACTTATAATAGGGCCAAAGCATATTTTTACCGGCAAAGATGAAGGATGATATTTTTCTCTTTGTTTCTCTTTGTGAAGTCTGCCAAAGTGCAACAAGAATGAACACTCCTCTTCATTGGCCTCCTCCAACCACCGCCAATTCTGCACAGCTTAGCAAGACATCTCCATGGATTTTATTGAGGGCTTACCCATGTCTTGAGTAAAGAATGTCATCTTGGTTGTGGTTGAGAGATCGACTAAATATAGTCATTTTATTGCCTTAAGTCATCCGTTTATCGCCATTTCGTAGCTAAAGAGTTCATGCATCACATCTTCAAGCTCCATGGCCTTCCTAGCTCCATACTCTCAGTAGATAAGGTATTTCTCGCACCTTCCGCAACATTTATTTAAATCATTGGGTACCCAGCTTATCTCTCAAGACTTTCTTACCACCCACAAAACCGATGGGGCAACCGAGAGAACAAATGCATGTTTAGAGCAATACTTGAGGTGTATGACTGGGTTCAACACCTAAATTGTGGCTCAATTGGCTGGCATTAGCGAGAATGGTGGTTCAATACAAATTTTCACACCACCCTTAAGATGACACCATTCCAAGCTTTATATGGATACACTCCTCCTCACTTGGCATTTCCAGTCCATGCTACTACTTGATTCTTTGCTCAGATTATCTCAAGGAGCGAGATCACATGCTTCAACTACTCAAGGAAGACTTAACTAAGGCACAACAAAGAATGAAGCACTTTGCAGATGCCAAGCGAACTGACAGGTCATTTACAGTGGGCGACTTGGTATTCTTAAAATTACAGCCTTATAGGCAATCTTCTGTAGCATTGAGATCAAATATGAAGTTGTATGCTAAGTATTTTGGACCATTTGAGTGCTGCAGAAAATTGGTGCGCCGCTTACAAGCTCAAGCTTCCCGTGGGCTCTAGAATTCATCCGTGTTCCATGTATCACAACCGAAAAAGAAGATTGGCGACATTCACCAACCGCCACTCGGTTACAAAGTGGTGGATACTGCAGTTCATTCATAGTAACTCCTGTTGCGTCTTGGATACAGACAGATTCTCGAGGTGACCACACCATCCTCCAACTCCTAATTCAATGGGGGGGGCACAAACGAGAAGATGCTACATGGGAGGACCTGCGGCCATATACGTGCACAATTTCACGATTTTATCCTTGAGGACAAGGATCTTCCAAAGGGGGGAGTATTGTCACATACCTAGTATGTGTATCTCAGTCATATATGATTATTAACTAGTCAAGCCCATCTTCTTACGTGTATTTTATTTGGGCAATTTATCTTTCGGGTCAAACCCATTTGGTGGTATTTGACATCTCGTTTATTTCCTTGTTTAGGGTTAATCATTAGTTGTTTTACACCCAATGGGTGAGTGATAGTTTGTGGCTATTTATATCTAACGTCTTGTAAGAATCGGATGATGAATAAAATCGAGAAAGATTTAGGCTCATCCTTTAGTAAAGGAAGAGAAGGTACTGTGTTTAGTTGATCGTCAATCTGTTCATGACATGGTATGTAAGTTAGCAATTCGATGTCACCATCATGGTTGATAAAAATAGCACTCAAGAGATCAAAATAGTGCTTCTATGGTGGGAGGTTGGATGACTCACCATTAACGGAATTTACGTACGGTGACACACACTCTCTAAAAAGCACAAATTTAGAGAGGTACAAAAGAATGAAGGTTGGTCCCTCCCATTATGTAACATGGGTAGTCTCCACTATGGGGATCACTACTCTAATACCGAATTGATCTGCACCTTATTTTCCTTTGGCATGGTTAAATCCAACTTTAACTCTCATACAATTAAAAACCCGATCATGTTCTCTGTCATCTCTAAGTTCAGTCACTATTATGAGAATTTCGATGTAATCTTAGCGACATGTATACTATGTGACTCTAAACTAACTACAAGTTGGAGTTTTCTTATTCACTAATGTACACAAAAGTTGAAAAATTTACAAAGCAAACCACTCCCCACACTTAAACTTTACATTGTCCTCAATGTAATTGAATCGATCCAAAGAAATTCAAGGTGGGAAATCCTAATGAAAAGTGACAAAAAATCGAAAAAGTAAAAACATGACAAGAAAAGAACATAAAAGATAAGAGATACAAAACCGATGGGTTGCCTCCCATTTAGCGCTTGGTTTAAAGTCGTCGGCCGACTATCTCCTTGCTTTTTATGACTCCTCCGAGGGAGTACTTCCACAAGATTAACTCCTTCCACGACATCCGAAGAGAAGTTCTCATAATATGGTTTCAATGGGTGCCCATTCACTTTAAGTTCATTACCTATAGCTAAACTACGAATTTCCACTGCACCATGAGAAAACACATTAGTCACAATAAAAGGTCCAATCCAACGTGACCTTAATTTGCCGGAAATAATTGCAAACGAGAATTAAACAAAAGCACTTTTCGCCCAATGCAAAATTGTTTCTTAGAAATCATATTATCATGAAAAGCTTTCGTCTTTTCCTTGTAAATCCGTGAGCTTTCAAATGCATCATTGCGAATCTCCTAACTCTTGAAGTTGTAACTTCCTTTGCTTTCCAAAGACCATCCAACTCCATGTTGCATTGCTTAATAGCCCAAAACGCCTTATGCTCAATTTCCACGGGTAAGTGACAAGGTTTACCATACACAAGCCTAAAAGGAGACATCCCAATAGGTGTTTCATATGCGGTTCTATACGCCCACAAAGCATCGTTGAGTCGCATGCTCCAATCCTTCCTTGTTGGATTCACCGTCTTTTCAAGAATTGATTTCACCTCTCGGTTGGAAACTTCGGCTTGTCCATTTGTTTGTGGATGGTAGGGTGTTGCAATCCTATGCGACACATTGTACTTCTTTAACAAGCTTTATAAGAACCTGTTTTTAAAGTGTGAACCTCCATCGCTAATTATCGCCCTTGGAATGCCAAACCTTGCAAATATATTAGCTTGCACAAAATCTGAAACAACTTTAGAATCATTAGTTGGGGTGGCCTTAGCTTCCACCCATTTCGAGACATAATCCACAAGCAAAATATAATAATTCCCATTAGAATTGACAAAAGGGCCCATAAAATCAATTCCCCATACATCAAAAACCTCCACAAATTGAATAATAGTTTGCGGCATTTGATTTCGAGCACCTAGATTGCCGGTTCTTTGGCACCTATCACATGTGATACAAAATGCATGTGCATCCTTAAACAAAGTTGGCCAAAAAGAAACCACATTCTAGTACCTTGAGAGCGGTTCTCTTACTCCCAAAGTGTCCTCCACTAGCATTTGAGTGGCAAAAAGACAAGATAGAATTAAATTCAATTTCGGGAACACACCTACGTATTACTTGGTCACTACAATGCTTCCATAAGTACGGATCATCCCATATGTATTGGTTTCCTAACTTCTAAGTTTGTCCCTCTCGGCACGCAGAGACAAGTTCTTTGGGATTTGTTTAGACACTAAGTAATTAACAATATCAGCGTACCATGGTTCTCCAAAGGCAATTGAGAATAGTTGCTCATCCAGGAAACTCTCACGCAACGGGATAGTATCCTTGTCCACATCAAATCGGCTCAAGTGATCCGCAACGGTGTTCTCAATTCCTTTCTTGTCTTTGATTTCAAGATCAAACTCTTGCAAGAGTAAAATCCATCGTATGAGCCTCGGTTTCGCCTCTTTCTTTGTAAGCAAGTATCTAAGTCTTTGCATGATCAGAAAAAAGACAACAACTTTTGTACCAATTAGATAAGAACGAAACTTTTCTAAAGCAAAAACAATGGCTAATAACTCTTTTTCAGTGGTTGTGTAGTTTTGTTGGGCCTCATTTAACGTTCTAGAAGCATAATAAATAGCATGAGGAAGCTTCCCCACACGTTGCCCAAGCACCGCACCAACCGCGTAGTCACTTGCATCACACATGAGCTCAAAAGGCTTGCTCCAATCCGGTGGTTTAATGATAGGGGCTGAAATCAAAAGTTCTTTCAAACGATTGAATGCCGCCACACACTTCTCATCAAAGTTAAAAACCACATCTTTTGCAATAAGTTACAAAGTGGTGATGCTATCTTGGAAAAGTCCTTGATGAATCTACGATAAAAACCTGCATGAGCAAGAAAAGAACGTATCTCCCTCACCGTAGTGGGAGGGGTTAGAGCACGAATAAGGTCTATCTTAGATTTATCGACTTCCAAGCCTTTAGAAGATATTATATGGCCTAAAACTATGCCATGAGTTACCATGAAATGGCACTTCTCCCAATTTAGCACAAGATTTGTTTTCAACACATCGTTCAAGGATTAGAGACAAATTGTTCAAGCAAAGGTCAAATGAATCACCAAAGACACTAAAGTCATCCATGAACACTTCAATTATGTTTTCAACATATTCCGAAAATATACTTACCATACACCTTTGAAAGGTAGTTGGAGCATTGCACAAGCCAAAAGGCATCCTTCTATAAGCAAAAGTACCCGAAAGGACAAGTGAAAGTGGTTTTCTCTTGGTCCTCCGATTGCTATCTGTCTGATTATAACCCGAATAACCATCAAGAAAGCAATAGTAAGAATGTCCCACTAAACGTTCAAGCATTTGATCAATAAAAGGTAATGGAAAGTGATCTTTTCTAGTGGTGGCATTCAATTTTCTATAATCAATACAAACCCTCCAACCGGGTTTGCACACGAGTTGGGACAAGTTCATTCTTATCATTCTCCACCTTGTTACTCCCGATTTCTTTGGTACCACTTGTCCGGGCTTAACCACTTGTTATCGGATATGGGGTAGATAACACCCACGTCCAAAAGATTGAGTATCTCCTTTTTCACCACTTCCATCATGGGAGGATTCAAACGGCGTTGCGCTTCCCTTGTAGGCTTTGTATCATCCTCCACACGAATCTTATGCATACAAACGGCAGGGCTTATACCCTTGATATCGGCGATTGTCCATCCTATGGACGTCTTGTACTTCCTTAGCACCCTTAGAAGTTTTTGCTCCTGTAATTCATTAAGCTCGTTAGAAACAATCACGGGTAACTCCTCATTGTCACCCAAGTACAAGTACTTGAAGTGACTTGGAAGAGGTTTCAATTCTAAAGTTGGAGATTTAACAATAGACGGCACAAGTTTTTCATTATCGCAAGGTAAAGACGCATATGAAATATTCTTAATTGCTGATTTTTCCGGTAATGAGTCAAGAGAACCAATGGTTTTCTTTCATCTCATCACTATACGCATAACCATTGTCGATAGGTGTAGTGAGCACGGTTTCCAAAGTATCAACACCATTCAACTCAAACATTTGTTGCGCCAATGTATCCATCACATCAATGGAGAAACAAGAGTGGACATCACTAGGATATCTCATCGTCTCGAAAATGTTGAAACGTATTATTTCTCCATCGAACTCCATAGTTAGCGTTCCCTTGTCAACATCAATAATGGTTTTCGTCGTTTTCATGAAGGGACGCCCAAGTAGCAATGGAAGAGACGAGTGGGTGAACCTTCATCCATCTCTAACACGCAAAAGTCCATTGGAAATACAAGTTGATTAACCCGCACAAGAACATCCTCAACAATACCCAGTGGGTAGACATTAGAATGATCGGCTAATTGCAACACAATTCCAGACTTTTAAGAGGACCAAGATCAAGTGAATTGTACATAGACGCAGGCATGACATTAACGAGGCACCTAAGTTCAACATAGCTTTATTAAATGTGGTGTTACCAATTGTGACGGGAATGTCAAAGCTTCCAGGTCCTTGCACTTAAGTGGGAGTTTGTGTTGTAAGATTGCACAAGCATTCTCCCCACACTAAGCACTTCATTACCTTTGAGCCTTTGCTTATTGGTACATAAGTCCTTCAACACCTTTGCATACTTTGGAACTTTCTTGATTGCATCTATGAGCGGTATGTTCACATGGATCTTCTTTAGAATGTCCAAAATCTCCTTTTCTAGTTCCGCCTTCTTGGAATTTGCAAATGGAGGGAAAGGTAGAGGAGGAACATAAGTAGAAACCGGAGTTTTAGAGTTAGAAATAGGTACCTCGAAGTTTGGGGAGAATCCTCGGTTTTCTCCTCCAAAACAGGTTCCTTTGGTGTTTCCACGGTGTCTAGAATCAAAGAACTTCGGGTTGCACAAGTTGTGTACCACTTCTCAACGTAATTGCATTGACACCCTCTTTTGGGTTGATAGGTTGAGAAGGGAGTTTCCCACCATTTTGTGCCTTTAAATGATTCAACTCCATAGCCATAGAACCAACTTGAGTTTGCAACTCAACCGAACTCTCCGTTCTTTTGCATAAAGATTTCAAAGAACTCCTCCATATTGGACCCCATATTTTGAGGTTGTTGTTGTTGTTGAAATTGTTGTCTCGGTTGGAATTGTTGTTGTTGAGGTTGAAATCCACTCGGGTTGTTGAAACTAGATTGTTGAATTGCTCCTTGCTTATTGGCATAGCTAAAATTGGGGTGATCTCTCCATCCCGGATTGTAAGTGTTGGAGTAGGGATCATACGAGTCTTTGTTGATTTGGAAAGATCGCATTAGCTTGCTCGTCTTCATAAGATTGAGTGGAACTTGGTATCACCGCGGCTGCAACTTGTTGAAGCATTGCGTTCATGTTACCCATTTGTTGACGAAGTTCTCAACCTCGCTCACCTCACTCACCCTTCTTAGAATCACATCCGACCCACGGCTCAAGAATTGTTGTGAGTTCGCTGCCATGTTTTCAGTCAACTCTAGCTTGTGCCACCGTCTTGTTAACTAGTGCACCACCACCCGCAGCGTCGAGGAGATTCCTATCACTTGATTGAGTCCTTCATAGAAATATTGGATAATCATAGCGTTGCGGGTGGTGGTGAGGACAGCTTCCAACCAATCTCTTGTATCGTTCCCAATATTCATATAAGGATTTGTTGGTGCAAAATTAATCACCCCAACAATCTTCGAGATGTGTGTTTGATGATCGAATCGCCGCCGTTGATTTGATTCTCCAAAGAATTGTTGATTGAAAATGGTGGGGGTACTCCGCAAAGACACTCCGATGCTAAAATCAACAAGAGTTCTATGCAAGTAGGTTGTTAAGAAAAGGAATAGAAATTGTCTACCTTTTGTGTTGAGATTTAGCCTCTATATATAGGCAGAAATAGATGTAGCTTTAGGGCTTTGATAGTTATCCTAATAACTTCCCTCATCTGTATAAACCTCAAATAACATCAGATTCATGATAAACCCTAATATTTACCATAATCCTTACTTATCTTAAATAATATTTATCTTAAATAATAATTATAAGTATTTAAGATAATTATCCTCTTTATTTAGGATCCTGCATTTTATCTCAAATATCACTAATAATTATAAATAAATAATTATTCAAGACTCTTGGGCTTCAATAATAAGCATAGTGGGTTTCCATAATAAACCTAACTGGTTTCCCACAATAAACCGGGTTAGGCTTCCACAATAAGCCACGCGGGTTTCACAATAAATCCATCGGTTTCCACAATAAACCGGTTAGGCTTCCACAATAAGCCACGCGGGTTTCCCTTAATAAACCCAGGTTTCCTGATAAACCGGGTTAGGCTTCCACAATAAGCCATGCGGGTTTCCACAATAAACCCACCGGTTTCCACAATAAACCGGATTAGGCTTCCATAATAAGCCATGCGGGTTTCACAATAAACCCACCGGTTTCACAATAAACCAGGTTAGGCTTCCATAATAAGCCATGCGGGTTTCCACAATAAACCCATAGGTTTCCTAATAAAACCGTATTGTACCGACATCAAATAGCTTGTGCGACGCACACATACTATTTTAATAGGGTACAAACATCGCCCCCTCTTAATTCTCGACTTGTCGAAGAGTTAAGAAAATCAATAAAACTAACCTTCTCGTCGTTCAAATTCGCCATATCTTGCTTATCCGATAACCTTCGTGGCCTTGGCCGACTTGTTGTGTGGATTTGCCCCAAAGTCGTCTTAATAACTCAAAGCACCAAAAATGTACTTAATCATCTCATAAGCCATTGTTCTTTGTAAGATATTTTATTAGAACTATTTTACTTTGCATGACAATTCATTTCCTTAGTTTTTCTCTTTGATAGAAAAACGCTCCAATTTATCTCTTTAATAGAAAAATTATCAGGATTAAATTAATAACTCAACTTCGACTTTGAGAACATACCTCACTCGAACGCAGTTGCTCCGTATCTTGCTAGGCATATTGATTGCCCTTATGCTCCGTAATGGCCTTGAATTTTCCGACTCAACGCGCTTGTGTCTGCCAAAATAATGAATGTGCGACAAACTCGGTGTACATGTTGACTCCCAAGGCGTTGTTCGTCCACCCCTAGCCGCCCCATTGCTTGAATTGATCTGAAAAAGATGTCTTCTATTTTTTGACTTCTCAAAAAAAAGTTGCCTTTGATTTCATGCTTGGCGACACTTTAGCGCCCCAATATCTGTAGAGATATTCCCAAGTAGAAAAGATGCCCCATGTGAAGCGGGAACTAGATCTATAATATCCGTTCCTCACTTGCTAGATGGTTCGGGATTAAGATCGAGATAACTTTTCCATTGCCATCTTATTCTCGGGTTCATCGTGATTTTTCCTTGTAGGACCTTCAGCTTTTGTTTTGGAACTACTCTCAAAGCTGTTCCGTCGGCCTTACTTGATCCTTGACCCGTTGACTTTTTCGATGTTCGCGACAACTTTGCTTTCTTTTCCCTTTCGCTTTGCGTACCTATCGGCCCTATCATACGGCTCCACGAGGTTTCCCAAGAGCTCCACTTTGTTAACGAGTTATATATTCCAAACTCATCATACTCCAATGCATTCTTATATGCCGCTACCACAATCCCTTCATCCACCTTTCCAACCTCACTAACCTCAAGACGAAATCTCTATTAAAATCAAAAAGATCCTCACCAACCTCTCTATGCAAGAGGAATAAGTGACTACTTTCTTTTTGACTCGAGATTAATCTTATCTTTGCTCAAAAAATGCATCCGACAACATTCCAAAATCCTTGATTGAGTTTGTCTCTAATCACGAAAACCAAGTCAAAGCCTTACCAGATTAAGGTCATTGGAAAAAGTTCTGCAAAGTAACTCGTCCTTTGTTTCCCCACGAGCTCATTGAAGCTTGAAAACGCTGGACGTGCTCCACCGGGTTCCCATTTCCGCCGTCCAAAGAAATCCTTGAACCGAGGTTGTTTGAAATTCAATGGAGGAGGTACCTCTAATCCTTGCGACGAACGGAGAGTCCATCGTCTTTTCATAGATAAAACTTGTTGTTCTTCATCTCTAGATTGTCTCTGCGACAATAATTCCTCGATCATGGCACTAAGCTTCCTTTTGCTGACCATTTCATCCTCTTCGGAGTCACTTCCCAACTCTCTCCGGTTTCGCTCGTCTCTGTCAGAATCCACCCTCTTCCTGGAACGTTTCTTCTCACGCCCTGATTTCTTTGCATGTCGATCAGCAACTCGATCTTCTTTCCGTTTATGTCCAGTTCCGCTCGTCCCAGCCTCACCATCTCTTCCAACGTTCGAATACGTTGGTCGTATTAATCGTATTCATGATATCCGCGACTCCGGCTTACATCCCCTTTCTTCCTCGGCCCTTCTTCTATCATCACGAGTCTGCCGGGTCATAGCGATCATAACCCACGATAAGCGACTCAGCTATAACCCATTTCTTCTCCAGTCCATCTTCCATCGTCACGACCCACCCGTCGATCACTAGAAGCGGCGTTTACTCTTTGTGGGTTGTCAAACTCTCGACGATTCATCCTTGCACTTCCTAACGAGAAATAGTCGGTACTTCGACTCTCCTCTTCTCAGTGATATTTTTAAACGGTTATTCTCTCTTTCCATTTCTGCCTGCTCGGCTCTCGAACCGTCGAGATCTATTGGCGTAACCCGTGGGTCGTTCCCTTGCACGATCTGTTGGTTGTGTTGAGCCATGTGATAGCTGAAGGTTATTAACACGAGTGATAGGATGGAGGTTAGTCTGTACTGCAGGCGGAGCGCCGGACTGGACAGCAGGTGTTTCATTAATACGTCGAGCTGGTACTGCGTTTCCCTGACCAGCAGGAGGGTCTGTAGCTCGAGCTCTCACTCCCCTATTTGCAGCGTCCTCCCCTCGTTAAGCTCCGCCGGCTGGGAAGCAAGCTAGAAGACCCACTGGCGTCGATCTCTCCTGTTAGTGGTGGAGGAGATGATCTCGTTAACGACATATAGTTCACCCTTGGAACCGCTCCGGAACGTGAACGAGGCGTCTTTGCTGCAGACGATAGTGATGATGATTGCCATCTCTCTCCAGTTGGTGTAATCGCTCTCGGACCGTTAAGTCGATGGGTGTCACCAGTGGATTGCTTCCCTGTGCGACCTGTTGGGCATGCTGTGCAGCCTGATGGTTGTTGTTCCGTGTAACTTGATGGATGTGCTGTGTAGCAGCAATTCGATTGTCGTTGACCTGTGTGACCGACTAGCGGTTAGCTTGAACCATCGGTGGGATATTTGGGTTGCACTCCGGGTATTAATAGGTTTGATCAGCTGTCGCGGCATTCAACTGTCCACCATGTGGGTTATTAACGTGAGCTCTCACTCCTCTGCTTGCCATATCACCCTCTCGTTGGGTCTGGTTGCTTGGATGTCGGCCTGAGTTCTCCCCTCGATGTCGAAACCTCCTGCTAGTGGCCGGGGGTGATGATCTATTTAGCAACACGTAATTCACCCTTGGATCAGTCCCCTCTCGAGCGCAAGCGTGAAGGCGATCTTTGTTGGCGACATCGACGTCGTTCTTCCATCCCTTTCGTCAAGTTTTGGACAACAACACTTCTCAAAGTTCGAGTATTTGCTTTCTTGATTCGATTGGTTCCGAGTGGGTACATCCACATCCATCTCGGGTTGATTTGCACTGATGCCTCCATTCGTTTCTTTAGATTTCCTTTCAACAACTTTGGCGAGAACTTTCTGCGACTTTTAGGATCTTCAACAACTCTAAGAAATAGTCTGAACCTTTCAACAACCTTCTCAAAGCGTGCAGCAAGCTACGCAACTTTGCATTACGGTGTGATTCTTCCCGTGACTTACGTAAAGCGTTCAAAAGCTTCCGCGACTTTTCGAAAGTGTTGAACTTCTGCGACTTTCTTGAAGCGTTGTAAAGCTTCCACAACTCTCCCGAAAGTGTTGAACTTCTGCGACTTTCCTGAAACGTTCGAAAACTTCCACAACTCTGCGAAAGTGTTGGAACTTTCTGGCGACTTTTCGAAACGTTCGGAAAACTTCCACAACTCTCTGAAAGTGTTAGAACCTTCGCGACCTTTTGAAACGTTGAAAAACTTCCACAACTCTCTGAAAGTGTTGGAACCTTCAACGCGACCTTTCAAACGTTGAAAACTTCCACAACTCTCTCGAAAGTGTTGGAACCTTCGCGACCTTTCGAACCGTTGTAAAACTTCCACAACTCTCGAAAGTGTTGAACCTTCTGCGACCTTACTTGGTTATCTTTCGCAACTTTCAGAAAAGTTGCGATCTGGTCTACTTCCTTTTCAAACGTGTTTGAAACCCTAGTTGCAAAACACTTGAAAAAAACTTTCCACAAACGGGGGGGAGGGGGAGCACGATCTTTTCTCGTATTCCCCTTAGTCGGCGCCAAAAGATGTTGGTGCAAAATTAATCACCCCAACAATCTTCGAGATGTGTGTTTGATGATCGAATCGCCGCCGTTGATTTGATTCTCCAAAGAATTGTTGATTGAAAATGGTGCGGGTACCTGCAAAGACACTCCGATGCTAAAATCAACAAGAGTTCTATGCAAGTAGGTTGTTAAGAAAAGGAATAGAAATTGTCTACCTTTTGTGTTGAGATTTAGCCTCTATATATAGGCAGAAATAGATGTAGCTTTAGGGCTTTGATAATTATCCTAATAACTTCCCTCATCTGTATAAACCTCAAATAACATCCAGATTCATGATAAACCCTAATATTTACCATATTCCTTACTTATCTTAAATAATATTTATTGTTTGTACCCTATTAAAATAGTATGTGTGCGTACCGCACAAGCTATTTGATGTCGGTACAATACGGTTTATTGTGGAAACCGGTGGGTTTATTGTGGAAACCCGCATGGCTTATTATGGAAGCCTAACCCGGTTTATTGTGGAAACCTAAGGTGGGTTTTTGTGGAAACCATGGCTTATTATGGAAGTCTAATCCGGTTTATTGTGGAAGCTGGTGGGTTTATTGTGGAAACCCGCATGGCTTATTGTGGAAGCCTAACCCGGTTTATTGTGGAAAAGGTGGGTTTATCAGGAAACCGCGTGGCTTATGTGGAAGGGTTTATTGTGGAAACTCGCGTGGCTTATTGTGGAAGCCTAACCCGGTTTATTGTGGAAACCGGTGGGTTTATTATGGAAACCCACTAGGCTTATTATTGAAGCCCAAGAGTCTTGAATAATTATTTATTTATAATTATTAGTGATATTTGAGATAAATGCAGGATCTTAAATAAAGAGGATAATTATCTTAAATACTTATAATTATTATTTAAGATAAATATTATTTAAGATAAGTAAGGAATATGGTAAATATTAGGGTTTATCATGAATCTGGATGTTATTTGAGGTTTATACAGATGAGGGAAGTTATTAGGATAACTATCAAAGCCCTAAAGCTACATCTATTTCTGCCTATATATAGAGGCTAAATCTCAACACAAAAGGTACACATTTTCTATTCCTTTTCTTGACAACCTACTTGCATAGAACTCTTGTTGATTTTAGCATCGGAGTGTCTTTGCAGGTACCCCCACCATTTTCAATCAACAATTCTTTGGAGAATCTAATCAACGCGGCGATTCGATCATCATACACTCATCTTGAAGATTGTTGGGGTGATTAATTTTGCACCAACATCTTTGGCGCCGACTATGGGAATACGAAAAGATCGTGCTCCCCCCCCCCACCCCCACCCCCCGTTTGGAAAGTTTTTTCAAGTGTTTTGCAACTAGGGTTTCAAACACGTTTGAAAAGGAAGGGATCGCAACTTTTCCTCGAAAGTTGCGGAAAGATAACCAAGTAAGGTCGAAGGTTACGAACACTTTCAGAGAGTTGTGGAAGTTTTCTTCTGAACGGTTCGTAAAGGTCGTGAAGGTTCCGAACACTTGGAAGAAGAGAGTTGTGGAAGTTTTTCAACGTTTGGAAAGGTCGCGAAGGTTGGAACACTTTCAGAGAGTTGTGAAGTTTTCCAACGTTTGAGAAAAGTCGCAGAAAGTTTTGAACACTTTCATAGAGTTGTGGAAGTTTTCAACGTTTCAGGAAAGTCGGGAAGTTGAACACTTTCAGAGAGTTGTGGAAGCTTTCGAACGTTTCAAGAAAGTCGCAGGAAGTTCTGAACACTTCAGAGAGTCGCAAGCTTTTGAACGTTTTGTAAGTCACAGGAAGAATCACACAGTAACAGAAAGTTGCAGAAGCTACAGAATGCTTTGAGAAGGTTGTTGAAAGGTTCGGGACTATTTCTTAGAGTTGTTGAAGATCCTAAAAGTCGCGAAGAAAGTTCTGCCAAAGTTGTTGAAAGGAAATCTAAAGAAACGAATGGAGGCATCGGGTGCAAACCAACCTTGAGATGGATGTGGATGTACCCACTGGAACCAATCGAATCAGCAAGCAAATACTTAACTTTGAGAAGTGTTGTTGTCCAAAACTTCACTTAAAGGGATGGAAGAACGAGCGTCGATGTCGTCAACAAAGATCGACTTCACGCCGTTCGGAGGGGACTGATCCAAGGGTGAATTACGTGTTGCTAAATAGATCATCACCCCGGCCACTAGCAGGAGGTTTCGACATCGAGGGGAGAACTCCAGGCCGACATCCACAAACTGCACCAACGAGAGGGTGATATGGCAAGCGGAGGAGTGAGAGCTCACGTTAATAACCCACATGGTGGACAGTTGAATGCCGCGACAGCTGATCAAACCGGCGTAATACCTGGAGTGCAACCCAGCGTCCCACCGATGGTTCAAGCTAACCGCCAGTCGGTCACACAGGTCAACGACAATCGAATTGCTGCTACACAGCACATCCAGCAAGTTACACGGAACAACAACCATCAGGCTGCACAGCATGCCCAACAGGTCGCACAGGGAAGCAATCGACTGGTGACACCCATCGACTTAACGGTCCGAGAGCGATTACACCAACTGGAGAGAGATGGCAGATCAGCATCACTATCGTCTGCAGCAGCATCAGCGTCTCGTTCACGTTCCGAAGGAGCGGTTCCAAGGGTGAACTATATGCACATAACTTGAGATCATCTCCTCCGGCCACTAACGGGAGAGATCGACTCCGGGGTAGGTCTTCTAGCTTGCTTCCCGCCCCGGGATCAACGAGGGAGGACGGCAAATAGGGGAGTGAGAGCTCGAGCTACAGACCCTCCTGCTGGTCAGGGAAACGCAGTACCAGCTCGACGTATTAATGAAACACCTGCTGTCCAGTCCGGCGCTCCGCCTGCAGTACAGACTAACCTCCAGTCTATCACTCAGGTTAATAACCTTCAGGCTACTGCGGCTCAACACAACCAACAGATCGTGCAAGGGAACGACCCACGGGTTACGCCAATAGATCTGACGGTTCGAGAGCGGCTGCAGCAGCTGGAAAGAGAGAATAACCGTTTAAAAATAGCACTGGAGAAGAGGAGAGAGGCTGGTACCGACTATTTCTCGTTAGGGAAGTGCAAGGATGAATCGTCGAGAGTTTGACAACCCACAAAGAGGAAACGCTGCTTCTAGTGATCGACGGGTGGGTCGTGACGATGGAAGATGGACTGGAGAAGAAAGGGGTTATAGTCGGAGTCGCGGTTATCAGGGTTATGATCGCTATGACCGGCAGACTCGTGATGATAGAAGAAGGGCTGAGGAAGAAAGGGGATGTAGCCGGAGTCGCGGATATCATGAATACGACCAATACGACCAACGTATTCTGAACGTTGGAAGAGATGGTGAGGCTGGGACGAGCGGAACTGGACATAAACGGAAAGAAGATCGAAAGGTTGATCGACATGCAAAGAAATCGGGCGTGAAGAAACGTTCGGGAAGAGGGTGGATTCGACGGGAGACGAGCGAAACCGGAGAGAGTTGGGAAGTGACTCCGAAGAGGATGAAATGGTCGACAAAAGGAAGCTTAGTGCCATGATCGAGGAATTATTGTCGCGAGGAGACAATCTAGAGATGAAGAACAACAAGTTTTATCTATGAAAAAGACGATGGACTCTCGTTCGTCGCAAGAGGATTAGAGGTACCTCCCTCCATTAATTTCAGCCAACCTCGGTTCAAGGATTTCTTTGGCGGAAATGGGAACCCGGTGGAGCACGTCGGCGTTTTCAAGCTTGACTTGTGGGGAAACGGTGTGAGTTACTTTGGAACTTTTCCAATGACCTTAACGGGTAAGGCTTTGACTTGGTTTTAAAGTTAGAGACAAACTCAATTAAAGGATTTTAGAATGTTGTCGGATGCATTTTTGAGCAAATATGAGATTAATCTCGGAGTCAAAAAAAGAAAGTAGTCACTTATTCCTCTTGCATAGAGAGGTTGGTGAGGATCTTTTTGATTTTAATAGGAGATTTCGTCTTGAGGTTAGTGAGGTTGGAAAGGTGGATGAAGGGATTGTGGTAGCGGCATATAAGAATGCATTGGAGTATGATGAGTTTGGAATATATAACTCATATCAGTGGAGCAGGTGGGAAACCTCGTGGAGTCAGATGGATAGGGCCGATAGGTACGCAGCGAAAGGGAAAAGAAAGCAAAGTTGTCGCGAACATCGAAAAGTCAACTACCGAAGGATCAGCAAGGCCGAAGCAGCGGTTTGAGAGTAGTTCCAAAAACAAAAGCTGTGAAGGTCCACAAGGAAAATCACGATGAACCGAGGAAATAAGATGGCAACGGAAAAGTTATCTCGATCTTAATCCCGAGAACCATCTAGCAAGTGACGAACTGATATTATAGATCTAGTTCTGCCTCACATGGGGCATCTTTTCTACTTCTGGGAATATCTCTACAGATATTGGGGGGCGGCTAAAAGTGTCGCCAAGCATGCAATCAAAGGCAACTTTTTTTTGAGAAGTCAAAATAGAAGACATCTTTTCAAAGTATCAATTCAAGCAATGGGGCGGCTAGGTTGGGACGAACGAACGCCTTTGGGAGTCAAACATGTACACCAAGAGTTTGTCGCACATTCATTATTTGCAGACACAAGCGCGTTGAGTCGGAAAATTCAAGGCCATTACGGGAGCATAAGGGCAATCAATATGCCTAGCAAGATACGGGGAGCAACCTGCGTTCGAGTGAGGTATGTTCTCAAAGTCGAAGTTGAGTTATTAATTTAATCCCGATAATTTTTCTATTAAAGAGATAATTGGAGCGTTTTTCTATCAAAGAGAAAAACTAAGGAAATGAATTGTCATGCAAAGTAAAATAGTTCTAATAAAATATCTTACAAAGAACAATGGCTTATGAGATGATTAAGTACATTTTTGGTGCTCTGAGTTATTAAGACGACTTTGGGGCAAATCCACACAACAAGCTGGCCAAGGCCACGGAAGGTTATCGGATAAGCGATATGGCGAATTTGAACTAACCCGAGAAGGTTAGTTTTATTGATTTTCTTAACTCTTCGACAAGTCGAGAATTAAGAGGGGCGATGTTTGTACCCTATTAAAATAGTATGTGCGCACCGCTGCTATTTGATGTCCGGATACAATACGGTTTATTGTGGAAACTTAGGTGGGTTTATTGTGAAACCCGCATGGCTTATTATGGAAGCCTAACCCGGTTTATTGTGGAACGGTGGGTTTATTGTGAAAACCCCGCATGGCTTATTATGGAAGCCTAATCCGGTTTATTGTGAAACCGGTGGGTTTATTGTGGAAACGCATGGCTTATGGAGGCCTAACCGGTTTATTGTGGAAACCGGTGGGTTTATTGTGGAAACCCGCGTGGCTTATTGTGGAAGCCTAACCCGGTTTATTGTGGAAACCGATGGATTTATTGTGGAAACCCGCGTGGCTTATTGTGGAAGCCTAACCCGGTTTATTGTGGAAACCAATGGGTTTATTATGGAAACCCACTAGGCTTATTATTGAAGCCCAAGAGTCTTGAATAATTATTTATTTATAATTATTAGTGATATTTGAGATAAATGCAGGATCCTAAATAAAGAGGATAATTATCTTAAATACTTATAATTATTATTTAAGATAAATATTATTTAAGATAAGTAAGGAATATGGTAAATATTAGGGTTTATCATGAATCTGGATGTTATTTGAGGTTTATACAGATGAGGAAAGTTATTAGGATAACTATCAAAGCCCTAAAGCTACATCTATTTCTGCCTATATATAGAGGCTAAATCTCAACACAAAAGGTACACATTTTCTATTCCTTTTCTTGACAACCTACTTGCATAGAACTCTTGTTGATTTTAGCATCGGAGTGTCTTTGCAGGTACCCCCACCATTTTCAATCAACAATTCTTTGGAGAATCTAATCAACGGCGGCGATACGATCATCATACACTCATCTCGAAGATTGTTGGGGTGATTAATTTTGCACCAACATTTATCTTAAATAATAATTATAAGTATTTAAGATAATTATCCTCTTTATTTAGGATCCTGCATTTATCTCAAATATCACTAATAATTATAAATAAATAATTATTCAAGACTCTTGGGCTTCAATAATAAGCCTAGTGGGTTTCCATAATAAACCCCTTTGGTTTCCAATAAAGGGTTAGGCTTCCACAATAAGCCACGCGGGTTTCCACAATAAATCCATCGGTTTCCACAATAAACCGGGTTAGGCTTCCTGATAAGCCACGCGGGTTTCCACAATAAACCCACCGGTTTCCACAATAAACCGGGTTAGGCTTCCACAATAAGCCATGCGAGTTTCCACAATAAACCCAGGTTTCCACAATAAACCGGATTAGGCTTCCATAATAAGCCATGCGGGTTTCCACAATAAACCCACCGGTTTCCACAATAAACCGGGTTAGGCTTCCATAATAAGCCATGCGGGTTTCCACAATAAACCCACCGGTTTCCACAATAAACCGTATTGTCATGAGACATCAAATAGCTTGTGCGATGCACGCACATACTATTTTAATAGGGTACAAAACGAGGATTCTCCCACGTTTTGCTTCATCCCACAAATCTCCTTGCGAATTTGAGTAGCCTTGGATGCAGGAAAATATCTCTCTAAAAGAGTTTCTTCAACCCATTCCATGTTGTGACACTTAGGGAGGTAAATAGTACAACCAATCCTTAGCACTATCCATTAAAGAGAAACGGAAAACCTTCAACATTGCACCATCCGCCTCAACATTTGCGGAAGCATAGCCGTGACAATGGTGTGGAAGTCCAAAAGATGTTTGTTTGGATCTTCATTCACCATGCCATGGAACTTTGGTAATTCTCTAAGCAACCCCGGATTTATCTCAAAAGTAGAGTTCGTTTGAATACACCCCTGTTGTGTATCAAGCCTATGAGAAGCCAACTCCTTGAGTGAACGATTTGCATCACCCATAGCTTCTTCTTCTTCCACGTGTGGTTCGTCTACGATTGGAACCTCTTTTCCTTCTTCTTGTTGTTGGAAAATCTCTTATCCTACTTCCAACTCGTGCTCGTCCGTTGTGTCTTGACTTGGTTGGAGTATTGTGCCGCGTCGAGTAGCTATCCCGCACCTTGGATAATTCCAATCCTTAAGAAGCCGAGAGATTAGATACCTGCAAACAATTCTCCAAAACAAGTGAGAAACAAGACAAGAACCGAAAAGCAAAGATGAAAGCGAAATTGTAAAAAGAAACTAAAAACTTAATAACTAGCCCGTGTGCCTCCCGACATGGCGCTAAAATTTGATCACTGTCGTATGCGTCAAAAATAATTTCACTTTCCTAAAGTATATGATAAGAAAGAGTTCGTATCCACAGAGAGGCGATTGTAGTTATTTCGTAATCAATTTCTTGAAGTAACCAATTGGGGGGATTTCTGAATTTTATGTAAGCAATAAAAGCAAAGTAAATTGTAGAAAATAATCAATGGAGAGAGATATTGGTCAAGGAATTCATCTTCAATCTTAAACATGTGCTTGCATATACGATTAGAATTACGATTTAATCTCTTGTGTTATCAAAAGCCTAGAGAATCAAGAAATCAAGATAATCTATTAATTTCTCAAGTTCATCAACACACACATTAGGGCTGCGTAAGTGAATTCTACCTAAAGAATAACCTAACGCCTTGCGCTAATCAAGTTCAATTCCTAGGAGCATTAAATTTCAGAAATAGGCTAATCAATGCAATTGTCATGCGTTGCACATAACAATTCGGACAATGGTCAAACTCTACATATGATTACGAGAGTGTATCACTACAAACCGTAAACATATCATGCTACTTATATTCAAGGTTATCGCTTGATGAAAAACCCTAAAATAGCTATGGACTAAGATGCAAGTTCAATTAATTGGCCATAACTAATCAAACATCATAATCCTATCACAATACTTCAATCATGTGATCATAAAAATAGTAGAGAATTGAACGATAATCAAGAGAGAAAACTAATATAATACATAAAGCAAACACAAGTTTTAGAAATCGGACTACATCCTTAACCAATAATATAGAATTTAGCTACTCATAATGGAGTTTATGAAAATCAAAGTAGAGAAAATATTGAATACAAACTACAGTTGCGAGAAGATATGTAGCCCGCTGCTCTTGCATTGCAATAGTAATCAACTCCTTAAGCTTCATTTTCTTTCAGAAGTGCAATGAACAAGCTAGCTCTTGCATCAAAACGAGGGTGAGGAGGTCCCTTTGGGTTGCGATTTCGACCCTTATTTATAATATTTCGACCCTGAGAACTCGAATCTGATAATCATCCAACAATTATAAACCGACCTAAACTCTAATATCGTATCAATCCACCACCTTTCATCTTAAAAATCGACGGCAAAAGCACCAGTCGGTGGCTGTTTTCTATCTCCTGGAACTTATCCAAATCTGAATTCTCTCTCAAGTAAACTTGTTTCTCTGCACCTAAAGTCTCGAGATTCAAACAACCCAATGCTAATCCTTTATCATTGAACTCGATAACACCTCTTAATCCTCTCCGTTCATCTCCAAGCTTCATCTTACTTCCCTGTTTTGCAGCGCAAGGAAATTGGTTCCAAACCAAATTAAACACTAGTCCCTACATTTGCTTGAGAACTATATCCGGCTATATATCCTCTCTTTTAATCAAACCGAGACTCTTTAGGTTCACAATCCCAGCCATTTACTTTGAGAGATCAACGGCAATGAACTTCGTCATTGCCATGTCTCATCTTGGTCACTGCCGAAATATAACCCCACCTCGAGTTCTAGTTCCTCCTTGTTTTCTAATTCCATTCTATCACCACTTCATTATTCTTCCACTCCGAGTCACGGTGACAACATCTCCATGAAATTCTTAACTTCGAAAATATGCAGGCTCGATGTCTTCTTCAATCTCTCTAATCTTCACCACTGCTGATGACAAGTACACATTCTCTCTTCCTTTTTATCATTTTCATCATTGATGACTTCTAATGGAAGTGATACCAACTCAAACATGCATTCCTGTTTCATAAATAATAGCGACAATGGCAGCAAGCCATCATCATAGACTCAAACTCCTCCGTTCTTTCTCATCACTGACATCACCAGCACCTATGCTACATACTTCTCATCATCACGATCATAGCTCAGCTCCATTAAATCTTTCTATCACCGTCTCATTCCCTGTATTTCTTTTCTCGAGCTCTCCATCCACAATAGCGACAACGTTCAAACCCAGTTCTTCCTCATCCTTTGCCAATATCAACTCCATATCGAGTCTCACCCACAACCCAAGCAACAGAACCATCTCCATTGTCTTCTCTTTGTTTCATCAAACTCATCCAGCAGCTCGAGCTCCACTTTCTCCCTGCCGATAATCACCAACACCAACAGCGACCAAAATCAATCATAGAGACTCCATTTGAATCATCAACGCGATCACACATCTTTGTCAATGGCAGCGGCGCCAAGGCAACTCCTTCATGCCATGACTCCTCTCCATCAATGGCCGATAATGGCGGCGTATCCCCTCCTTCCAGTTCTTTCCATGTTCTTGAGAACTCCATCTCGACTATGGCTCACATCTTATGACAATATTAACGACCCAATGAGCTCGGTTCGATGCTCCACAAATTCTGCAAAATAACCACGGAAATTGCTGTCGTGAAGAAAGAGCACGAACTGTCGATGGCAAGGGGGTGAAGATGGTGGTGCCCCTAGAGAAAGCTGACGATGGTGCCTTTAGTAATATTTGAATTATGGTTTCCCCTAAGTAGAAGACGACTCCCCCTAGCAGTTCCTTGAAAATTGATTGCCCCTTAAGAAAGACTACCCCTTAATGTACGGTTGGGGTGTCAATAACACTTGCCCTTTTATGCTTCAAGTTCTTGTTTTGCTCATAACTTCTTCATACGAACTCGGAATGATTCCATTCTTTCGCCATTGACTTCGTCTTCTCGCCGTCCAAAAAATGATGACTAGAAATCCTCCATTTGAACGAGTTTCACTGGGTCTTTGTCCCTTCTCCACTTGTGACTTCACTTTTGTAGCTATTTCCACTTCTTTTTGGATGATTCACCTAATAAAACACAAATAAAAGAAAACAAGCATAATATACAATAATTTACAAGAAACCCAACAAATACTAGCATGGAATTAACACCAAATATATGTGAAATATGCACTTATCAGCTGTATATGTGAATATATCTCTGCGGCATACTTTTGAAAGGCAAGAAATCTTCATCAAAATTCGCGGCGCTCTGGTTGTCTACCTTCTATGAGGTGGAGAGATTTTTGACGGTGAGGGGATTTTCGCAAGTCTTAAATCCCCCAAGTATGATTCACGTGATTCTTCGTATGTAGTTGTGCTTCATGTAACAGTCAATGCGAATTTTCTTGTTTATTGAAGAATCTCGGAACATTCACGGGAACTGTAGTTCTATTTTACTGTTGATCATCAGGCGAGTCCCTTAATAGCAATCATGCAGCTGAGGGGCGTCGTATCTGTCTTTGCTCAGGGATGATACATCCATAAGTATCTATGGGTGTTCTTTGGGGATCTTTGATGCACGTGTACGACTTCATGTTGAGAAATTCATGCGGCTCATAAAGCTTCGACAGTGATGATGCTGATATCAGAAATAACCTGGTTGAGGGACATGAAGGCATCTCGTGCTGGCAGTCCTTGGGTGTAATTATCCTGAGATTATTTTCCCCTGAAAGACGTACTTCCATTGTATTTGTTGGTAAGGTGGTTGAAGAATTGACGAAAGTGGCAATCTTTTGGATCCGTCATTTGTTAATCAATGGGCGGAGTCGCACTTGATAAACCTATCTTGTATCCAAACTTGGGTAGCCCATGTACCCCTTCCATAGGAAATTGGAAATAAACGTCGAATCTGACTTTGTCAGCGATGTGGTTGTTGATGCGTAACTTCGTGCAGGACTTGAGTAGGCGGGGGTGAGTTCTGAGTAGGTGATGTGGTTGGTCTGTGTGGCTTGCTGAGGCGTTGAAGTGGCTTCTGCTTCTGGAGAGGACATCGAATCGGCCTCTGGAGGAATGTTGAAGCGGCTTCTGGAGCGAACATTGAAGTGGCTTTTGGAGCAGCGGCTCCTGGAGAGGACGTTGAAGCGGCTTCTGGAGAGAACGTTGAAGCGGCTCCTGGAGCGAACGTTGAAGAGCCTTCTGGAGAGAACATTGCAAGTCATGTTTTCTCCTCATGGGAGAGAATACGCTTCTTCATTTTCCCTTGCAAATGTTGAAGTCGGAGGCCGCGTCAATCAGCGTGCTGTAAAACTCAACATCCTTCAAGTGAGCAGTGGCTAGGAGTCCCCAGTTGTATTTGTCAATCGTGCTTTTCCGGAGAGGTTGGGGTTTGGGAGCGGCTTCCTTGACTGGAAACAACCGATTGCCTGATACAACACGGTTGATGGCTGCAAATATGTCTTGACGTTGTGTTTTGGAGAAATACATAATCTCACATAAATGCTCCATCATAGATTGTACGGTTTTGTGGATGGAGTCCCCAGAAATCATGCAGCTCCTGACGGGAAGAGGGTCTCTGCGAACTCCTTTAGTGCCTAATTGAAGTTCCCATGCATCTACCTTTTCTTTTAAAATGTGCTTCAATCTGTTGCATTCATTAGTTGGATGATTGGCGAACCTGTGGTAACAAAAATATTTGGGATTTGCCATTTGTCCCTCAGTTGGTGGGAGCCTGATAGGAGGTAGTTTGATGGCATCATCTTGAATCCATACTTCCAGGAGTTCAATCACTTCATCGATCAGGAATGGGAAGTTTGGAGCAACATCTAGTTTCTTGTTGTTGTGCAGAAGTCTTAGCCGCGGCGTTCCGGGGTGGAGCCGTCTGATGCGCTGATGTTGCACGTTTGAGTTGTTATTCCGCTGCTGGAGCTTTTCTCTTTCCTCTTTCACTAGCGATTGACTGGAGGTTGGATCTTTTATTGGAAGGACGCATGTTTTCCTGAACATCTTTACGAGCTT
This sequence comes from Papaver armeniacum, assembly GCA_023531295.1. Lineage (NCBI taxonomy): Eukaryota > Viridiplantae > Streptophyta > Magnoliopsida > Ranunculales > Papaveraceae > Papaver > Papaver armeniacum. The sequence goes on from JAJJWW010004385.1 coordinate 522,850, forward strand.
CTTCATTCTGGGACGGTTCTGATCGACTGAGTAAAGCAACATCGAATCTCTTAGAAGCTTCTGATGCAATATGGGAATTGATATTTTCCAGGAAAGACACACATAATGAAATCACCTATTCATTGCGAGGACTCTGATGAGAACGTGATAAATCCAACGAGTCTTCTTTCTGAGCTTGAGGAAATATCTCTTGATCTTCACGAGTAGACAAGTTAGGTTGGTGGATACCTTTCCATTCAACGTGACCATAGGCTTCATCTTCCTCACCAGTAATATGAATATGAATCTTGGAAGAAGGACTACCACCATCAGTATTGACCCAAAATGAATTATTGATAGCGTTTCCTCCAGAATGAATATAGGTTCCTTTGATAGTTGATCCGTGAGGACTTTCAAAAGCGTAAATACTTCGTCTTGTGTCTTGACAATAGTAGCTTGATTCCTGACAATATCATTCAGGATTTTCATCAAATCGTGAATAGTTATTACATATTGAGACTACATAGCCTCGACAAGGGTTTTGAATGGAAGAACGGATTCATGAATAACGTGTGAAGTATTGTCATTACTAGGAGAAGTAAAATTAGGATTGAGGGTTTCTGAACCATTCCAAAGATCAACCATCTTAAGAAATTTAGGACATCAAAAGTGGAATTGGGAAAATAATTTTTGCAACCGAGAGATTAATCTCCCACTGTGGTCGCTTGATTGTTTTGGGGTAAAAACTGATTCTGATGTTTTTGGTAAATTTGGGTGTGTTGATGAGAAATGAATTCAAACCCTAAACAAATGTATTGTACAGGAGTACATTTAAGTTTGAGAGATCAATCTGTAAGACTCTGGCCTAAACCAAGAAATGGTCGTTCCAGATTCAATTCGGTCACAAAGTGAAGGAGAAGGGTTGATCTTAGGGAGAGAAGCGAAGAAGGTGTTTGAGATCAGAATGTTGAATTATGAAGGTGTGGCTATTTTATGACTTGTATCGGATGAGCTCTTTTTCAACAACGCGATCATCCATGTTCTGGCTAACGTTTGAGGGTGTTGCGGTTGAACTAAATGGATTCCGACCGGCTGGGATGTTAGAGGGCCCGCCGGTGGTCATCATGATGATCTCCTAGTTCCGCTAGAAGTAGGCTAGACTTGTTGAATTGCGTGGCCAAATCATGTGGTCGTGATCGTTTTTTAAGACTGATATAGACAGTCTAGATTTTCCTTAAGGAATTTAAATACGTCGATCGAGCTAACTTTTAATTAAAAGTGTGTCGACACGCCGATCTCTTTGTCAAAGAGTGGTGTAGCCTATGTGAGTGTTTTCATGCAGGTCTCAATACTGACACTTCGGGAGATTCATGCTACTCCGCTGCGAGTGAACATTAATCGTCATGTCATGCTAATGTTGAGAGTTCAGTTGGGGAACATAACATAGGAAAATACTAGGCAGGCTCCGGCATTAGTGAGTAATGCAGCTAGAAGCTTAAACACTCATTAGGCTCTATACTACTGAACAATTCATCTAGGAGCTTGAGTTTCAATATAATATGAAGAGAGACATGGGCACTCATCAGATTCTGATATATTCTCCAAATTCCCTGTGGAATATAGATATATCAACGTCTACTACTTCTGATGCCGGGTCAGGTAGACAGACTTTTACAATTTTCGCCCTAAGCTAAAAACCACCATCAACACCAAGGTAACTTAGATTGCAAACCCTGATTTGAAAACTATATAAAGGAGAACTCTAGCAACTGGGAAACCTAATCCCCACACATTTATGTGATACTAGTTGCATAAGCTAGAGTCAATTCTCCTTTAACCTTAGTTTTTACGAAACCCTGTAAGTTAACGACTTAAAGACTTCATTGGGATTGTGAACCCAGACCCAACTATTTTCTCTGTAGTTGCATGATCTGATCTTTCCGTTTCTATCGTGTTTGAGTAGTATCTTCTTTAAGATTGGATCGAGATTTAATCTCTGATAGGCAAGATAAAAAGTATTCAGAAACATCTTCGTCTCATCGTTTGTGATTCCACAATATCTTGTTTTGCTACCATACGATTAAGATTATTATGAGGTGATTGATATTTCTAGGATGCTCTTCGGGAATATAAGTCTGGTATATCAATTGGTTCTTGTTCACCTTGATTTATCAAAAGACGGAATAAAACTCGTAGGTATTTCTGTAGGAGACATATTTATCTATTCCTATAGACTTTTCTGTGTGAGACAGATTTGTTTATCAAGTCTTCGACTTTTGGTCGTAGCAACTCTTGGTTGTGGGTGAGATCAACTAAGGGAATCAAGTGCGTAGTATCATGCTGGGATCAAAGACGTAAGGAACGCAACTGTACCTTGAATCAATGTGAGATTGATTAGGGTTCAACTATAGTCCAGTCCGAAGTTCATTTGGTAGTAGGCTAGTATCTGTAGCGGCTTAATACAATGTGGTGTTCAAATCTGGACTAGCTCCCGGGGTTTTTCTGCATTTGCGGTTTTCCTCGTTTACAAAATTCTGGTGTATGTGTTATTTCTTTTCCGCATTATATTTTTTTATATAATTGAAATATCACAGGTTGATCATTGAATCGATCAATTGGGAAATCCAACATTTGGTTGTTGATTGAAATTGATTGATCCTTAAACATTGGTCTTTAGTACCGTTCAAGTTATTTCTCTTATATTCAATCGGGCTCGCAAATTCCTATTTGCTGATTGCAGATTGAATTGGGAGATAGAGATACAAAAACTCTTTGATATACTTTTCTCTAGATTTAGTCTAATTGTTTAGTTGATTCTCTTGAAAGTATATTGGAGTTTGTATATTCAGATTGCCAAATGAATTGTTGGGTGTGGTTGTTAGACCCCCGCTTTTTCAAATTGTACTCAATAAGACGGGTTTTTTATGGGTCTCACATGTCTGCAAGTATAAATTAAGAGAGAAATCCTACACACGTTGAATGGTGGGAAGGAAACCTTTCGAATTATTTTTGGAGACCCCACAAGATCGTAGGAAATAAAAATCTTTTTCTAATGATCTCTAAGAAAGGAACTCAACCATATGCAAGGATGGGAGTACTCACTCACCTTCACATCCGATCGGAAGTAATTGTAGCACCACTCTCATGTCATCCAATAGAAACATCTTCGGCTCGTCGTCTTCATCTTATTGGTCTTAGTCTTCGGCTTCAACTATTAATGATAAACTCTTGAACTTCGTAGAACTTTGACAATTTGTAACTTTTTTTCTCTTCAATTTCATAATATTCTTAATAACTCATTGATTCAAGAATGACGTCCAATCCTATTCTGAATATGAATAATGCCATTATATGGCATAAAAGACATGTATATCGGTGTACATGAAATAACATGGTTTCTACTGGGGAAATCCTTGGAATGCGTATGCACTTTCAAAATAACTTTAGGACTGCTGAGTCCGTTAACTGAATACAGTTTATTGATTCTCTTGTGGAATACAAACTACATTTATTCAGATTTAATAACCCTGATGCTGGGACATGGATTATTTATACAACTAGATCAAGGCTAATTTACTATAAATGCTCTTTTCAAAAACTCACCATCAACAATAACTCTTATCATTTATTGTTCAAATATATTCCTTGATGCTCAAGTTGAACCCTGGTCCGAAATATTGAAAAGCATTAATTATGATTTTATCATATATGTTTTAATTACCAGCAAGTAAAGCATATACTCTGGAAAATATTATTAGTTAATATGCTAGACTAATAATAGAAGTTTTCTATGAGAGTTCCGAAAATATTGGTTAACATTAATTGGAAATAGGAAAACCGAATTTAGGTACTTTAGAATATTTTCGGTTTTGGAATTTCCTTGTTGTCCAAAAAACCTTGGAAACTATCCTAAGATCCAGACAAACTTCATTTCTTGTTGTTTCTGGTGGAGCCGTCTATTCGGAGAGGAAAGTACCATAATTAGGCGAAATCTCTTACGACTGCTCGTTTAAATACTTCTGTGGGATCAAGAAACTCTACAAGTACCGTTAGTGGGAAACTAGATAATTTCAGTATTATTAGTTTTCGATTATTGATTTGATTGACTAACGGTTGTTGTAATTTTAATTGGACCTAGTTTGTTTATTCTTGAGAACCTTCTCTTCTGATATAAGGCTCGCTCAAAGTAGTGACGGGATCTTTAGAACCATCTTCGGATCTAAAGCATCTTATGATAATCCATTTTTAGTACTAAGTTTTTTGCGTGATTGATCACAAGAGAGTTCAAGTTCTGTTGTGCACGTTATTGAAGGCAATAGAAGATTTGAAGACGAAGAAAAATTATTATTAGTTTTCGTATCTTGTGGGTTTAGTGCACAAACCTTGATCGGCTGGAATCCAACTAGAATCGGTTTATCTTTGATAAACTTAATTGATTAGTTGCGTGAGATCGGCATCTCTCTATATTTTCTCTCTGAGATCTATCTCGATTGATTGCGAATCTATAGTTTGATTATTTCCGTAATCAAAAGATAGATTGATCTTGAAAACATTGGGGGTTCCAAAATACACCACCAACTTTTTTGTAGGAAATTTGTATCGACAAACTCAACACAACTCCGTGAGTTAAAACTCAATCAAGGAAAGTGTCTAGAGTTATGCATCCCTATCTCTCTCTCTTGTTGTTAGAACGTTTACAAAACTGAATCAGTGAACCTAACTACAAAGAGAGTTCTTGGACGGTACCAAAGACCAATATCCAATGATCATTCAAGTCTTATCCAACAAACAAGGCCGGAACTATCTATTGTGATTGATCAATGCACAACCTGTGATATTTCAATTATAAAGATAAATAATATAGTGCAGAAAAAAAAATAACACAGACATCAGAAATTTTGTTAACGAGGAAATCGCAAATGCAGAAAAACCCCGGGACCTTGTCTAGATTGAACATCAAGATGTATTAAGCCGCTATAGACACTAGCCTACTACCAATTACCTTCGGTCTGGAATGTAGTTGAGCCTGAACTCAATATCCCACTGATTCAGGTACAGTCGCGCTCTTTACGCCTCTTAAATCCCAGCTAGACTCCACGCAATTGATTCCCTTAGAATATCTCACACCAACTAAGAGTTGCTTCAACTCAATTGAAGACTGTAAACCAAATCTGCCTCCCACAGATTAAGCCTATATAATTGATTTCCTGTTACGATTTAAACGGATGATCATATCAAACAAAAGATCCAGGTGATGGAAATCGATAACAACTTGACAAAAGTATGGCTATCCTCAAAATATGGACTTATGCAACCCGAAGTGCAGCCTAGATTATTATTCACCTCACAAATATAAAACTTGTGGAATCACAAAGATTGATATAAAGAGAACTTTGTGATTTCTATCTATCTTGTTCAAGTGATAAATCAATAATCGAACAAGATCAGGATACTTAAGTTATCAAGATAAACGATAATTAATCCTGGCTTCACGAATCCAAATGAAGTCTTTAATAGTCGCTAAACCCTAAAAGGGTTTCTGGAGACGACGTCTCTACATATAACTAGGATACACCAAAAAGTAGTGTCGGAATTCAAAGATCCCAGTTGCCAAGAGTTCCCCTTATATAGAATTCAAAGCCTAGGCTGCTTTAGGTTTAAGCTAAGATAGCTTTGTAACCAAGCAAACAATATCCACTGATATATGAAAGCTTTGAATCTTATTCATATAAACAAGATATACACTCTGGTTAGGTAAATCGTAACCAAACCGTGTATAAAGACTATGTTCAACATAGTTAGCCGAAACTAGCCGGTTTTGAACTTAAAATCTTAACACTCATTTCCATGTTCACTAAGACATTAATCTTGAGTGACAATCACGTGATCAATTGATTCTAGTGTTAATTAGAGAATTACAAATTATCTCACAGAAATAACTTAATCGCAATTGGAACATAATCGACATAGTTGGTAAATGCACAAAGTACAAATACTTAAGTAGTCCGTGAATCGGTTGAGTCATAGTACGCGGACCGGTTTGCAAACTTATAAGCAATAACCGAGTTCCGGAGTTGACAGAGCTTTTTCAGTTCACGTACCAGTTTGCAAACTTAGGTGTAACTCAAAGTTTCGGAGTCGATAAAACTTTTACAGTTCACGTACCAGTTTGCAAACTTAAGACCTCACCGATTTCGAAGTTCATAGAACCTTTTCAGTTTGCGTACCGGTTTAGGTACTAAACTAGTTCTAGAACATAAAACTGTATTGGATCGCATACCGGTTTGAATACTTTAACCCGGTTCCCTTACCACAGTTCCAAAATGGTTTTTATATAAAAATACATATCTTTCCGGATCACGAAATAAACAGATTTTCCCATGATGTGTATACGAATATGCGTATCAAAAAAATCTGAAAGTCGATATATAGCTACTCCGCTACGTGTACGAGTACATGTAATACGGCTTCGGACATATAATGATTTTCCCAGTTTGTAAGAATGATTGTATTCCGAATATCATAGTTCTATTTTTTTTTCTAAATTAATTCAAAACATTCCTGAATAACATCAATGATGCATATCATTGTTCCAGGCTATTTTCGAATGATAGACTTGAATCAAGATTTGGTTCCGAACAATAAAATGTTCTCCACCGAATTTGATCAAGTATGAAAAAATGTTCATTAAGTAGTCTTTATATTCCGAGAAATTCGTAAACTAAATAATTAGTTATCGACTCGAAATTCTTGTCTATGCAAGCTAGTCTAATTAGTTATGTGACAATCGTCTCAAGGATAGAAAGGTGAATATAAATTGAGAATATGTGGTTCAGTTTTCACTTACCTTTGGTTAATGAAGTTCTCCAAAAGCTTCGGTTGATCTCCGCCTTCAAGTGGTAGAACACAAATGATAATTGGTTAGTTTCTCAACTACCTCCATCCTAGACCGAGACTTAACTAACTGCGACTAGAAATCAAGATATAGTTTTGACAACTAAATTTGACAACAAGCTTTATATAGCAACACTTGTGAGTTCGACCGAGCAATGCTCTAACATATCTAACCAGACAAAGAAGTTTATTAGATTAAACAGAAGAGCCTTTGTCAACAACTCGTATATCTTCTAGCAAGATTGATTAGAGTGGTCACCAAAAAAATTCTTCCTTTGTTGTTTGGAATACGATCCAAAGGACTTGTTATTCACGTGCGTGACTCTAGAAGTCGAAGGCGCATGGATGCTGATGAAACTAAGTAAGTAGGAGTAGTTTGCTTGGTTTCAACTATATGAAGTTGGTATTAGATTTTGTATAGCGGCTTAATTTTGAGAGTATTCAAAACTGGACTAAGTCCCGGGGTTTTTCTGCATTTGCGGTTCCTCGTTAACAAAACCTTGTTGTGTCATTTACTTTATTATTAGCATTATAATTGTTATATTATAATTAAAGTAAATTGCACTTGTACGTTAATTCCGTAACACTTGATATTGATCCTATACAGTTTCGGTTTAATACCATACCTATTATCAAGTGCACATTTTGTTGTCGTACTGTCTCAGTCTTGTATCCATAGTCAATGACACAAGTGATCTTGTTATTGTATTGTCTCGATCTCTTATCCATAGACGATCACACGAAGTGTGAACCGAATCCATTGTATTGTCTCGACTATTTCCATAGACGATCACATTCGGGTAAGGACTTATAGGTGGATAATTAAAAGAGTGTGGTGTATTTCGGTACCCTCGTCTTTTCATCAATACTAAGGGTAACTGGGACATAGGATTCCACCATGAAAATATTCAAATGATGCATATATAAATTCAATTATTGACTTTGTTTCTTTGCCATATGTACATTTCTAAATTACTATTGCAAGTTATAAGCATGGCGCATCAAAATCTCTTAGTCTAAGCATACACCATCAAACAAAATAACAACTAATTAATGAAAATCTCTTAGTCTTTCTAGATATATCTCGCAAGTGAACTAGTAGCGAGATAGTTTCGCTGAATGGTTCAGTGCAGCCAAAATCAACTTTTCGCTGAATGGTTCAACGGAGATTGATTTATTTTCTGATACGACTGCTGAGTATTCCATTTAGCGCAACTTCGTGTAATGGTTCAGCAGAACCTAATTTTACTTTTCCTTGTTTCATTCAGCGCCTACTTTTCACTGTTCCATCCAGCACATTTAGATGATAGATTAGCACTACCATAGGACTTAGAAGGTTGTCCTAACTGCCTATCTAGATGCTATATTAGAAGACCATATGACTTAGCCTTAGTCACTGAGCTACAATAAAAGCTCTTACAAGACATGCACCTAATCTTGATCCCATGTCGATAATGACTTCTTGCATGTGGATCGGTTTCAACTTGCTGCTGGCTATCTTCTACCATTCCAGCTCTTCCAGCCCATCCTGCTCTTCCAGCCTATACACAAATCATAATAGCTTATATATTTTTCATTTAAGAATAGGCATAAGTTAAAAGTTGTAAAACCAAATGCTGCAAAAAATGACATTCCAAACATTGTATAACTAGAACCAGTCCATATATTGCACATTGTCTATCTGCTACTAGTTCAAATCATATTCTAAAGAAATGATAATTCAGTAACTAAATGCAACTAGTAACAATTTAGTAATCTTAAGAATGTGCCAGATTACCTGACATATTGACCAAAAACTTCTTCATAGATAGTATCCCATAAATCCTTCAAAGCACCAATTTCTTTCAGTTTCAACTCGACATCTTTTCGAAGCTTAGCGAGAAAGTATGCGCCTTCATTTCTTTCACTTCCACCATAACAATGTCCACCGTAAAACACAAAAAAAAACTGGGAAGACTAGTCCTCTTAAGATCATAAATACCCGAGATAATATTTTCAATGATTTCAGAAGCCTTGTCATGGTCTTCATGGTCTTTTGAAATCATCCATGTTTTCCGGAAAAACACCGCAAGATCTATCCTCATCCATAATTTCCCGTTTGCCACCACAGGAACAAGATCCATCCTCATCCATAATTCCTTGAACTAACATAGCAACCTTTTCAGAAGGGCAGTAGAGATAGAAAGGAAAAACCATCCCATACTTATTCACAAGTTTTATCCCTAAAGCAACCCCTTCCAACTCTATACAAAATTGTGAGACACGCTCCCCTTCAGAAATAACCTTAGAGCTTGCAACTATTGGTTTATGCCAATGATCTCTTATAATAGCGCCACAGCCAGAATCACCCCCCTCACTCCAATAACCGGCAGTAAAAATTTTAAAATAAGTTTCTTCAGCTTTCACTTTGGAAACAAGATTATCTTCAGGTTCCATTCCCCATTCTGCCGAACACATGTCAAACCACTTAGATTTATCTGGAACAAGATATAGTTCCTCATCATCACTATCTATGTCCTCGTCGTAAGAACCACTGCAAAATACATTAAAAAGGTAACCAATAAAGAGAGGGAAACAAACTTTTCAAAGCAATCAATATTCTAAAGGAGCGGGGTATATTTTGTTGGTCTAGTATCTATTTGTCATTATGCAAATCCAAATGTCAATTCTAAGCAAATCAAGAGTTCAGCCTAATTTAAAGTGCTCCAAGCTTCTCATCAGATTATAGGACTACATCAATAAAAGTTTTGACTCATGGAGGGACATCCTTACTGATAACGAATTAAGATCGCTTTATGTTCATTTGGGCTCTTAGGATCCGGCACTTTCTTCTTAATTAGACTTAAAATATCCTGCAAAAAGTTGTTGCAGAAGTATAAGAATCGGAACAAATACCAAATTGGTGGCCAAAACAACATCAACTTCAAACAAGAACATATGATAGAAGGGATAATTACTGGATGATTTCTGAACAATAATTTTTTATATAGGTGCTTTTCGAGTAATTCATCAGCTTATTTTTGTTTTTGATATTGCTGGGTACGAATGCTTTGTAAAATTTCCTACGGAAGTTATTGCAAATTAAGACATCTAGGAATGAAAAAATCAGAATAACTTGAAACAAAGAGAGATGATAAAAAGAAGCTTACTTGTTTGTTAACTTCTCAAAGAGAATTTACCGCGTCGGTTACCCTACGGTGAAAATCCATGCATAAGTTGTTGCATGGAACTGATGACACAACATTATCTTAGCAAGAAAAACATATGATAAAAGGAAGCTTGATTTTTGTAATCTATTGTCGATACTTAATGTTAAGTCCCAAGAGTTTACTCGCCTAATCCTGGCATTTGATGACAGTGTCTGCCAAAAAAATAATAATCAAACAATGATCACAAAACAGCACTAAACCATAAAACAGAAAGAAGAAAAAAATCTGGAAAACCAAAAGAGATAATTAAACAATCATTTGAGTATAAAAGAGTAGCCGTGTCGGGTATCCGATAAGCTTACTTTCGGTGATGGTGAACATATTAGTTACCTCCATTATGAGATGATGATACAGCTGCAAACAACAACTAACCTGAATCAGATAATCTTCTACTTAACCAAGTGAAACCCTGATAAACAAAATTGAAAATAAGAAGTATATCAACTCAATATTTATCAACAAATAGAAGAAAAGACGAAAATTAACTCATCGAAATAAACGAAGAAAGTGTATTCCTAACCTAGCCGCCGTGGCGAAAACAGATTTACCTAATATCATAGATCGACAACTACTACTTGTATAGTTTTGATCAAAACAGAAAAAAGGGCTATTTTGACTGCGCCCGCATCTAGAAATCCGTTTAGACCCCAGTATTAAAACCTTGTTTTTAACCCCCCAAACCAGCTTGAAATGATGATGTAGCAAGTTTTTCACCCCATTTTACCCTTATAGTAACTCAAAACTGGTTTATCTCGGTAAATTAGTGATTCAACTAGATCAGTTTGGGTATGTCATTGTGCAAATAGTGATGGAAAATAGAATGAATCCTTGTCTATTCCGCAGTATTGATCTTCCCTGATCCATATTTTTATGTATATACTGTGCGGCTCCGTATGTTCTCTTATGCTGAGCATTTCCGATTAAGTTAATCATGGGTTTTCTTGTGGTTCATTAATTTAATCGAGTATTATTTAGATTCAAATTCATATTCGTATGTGATTTGTTATGTGCAAAGAAATCCTTCTTTCTTGTGAAAGTAAGGTCGCTCTTGCTGTTCTTTCGGGAATGACATGTTATGGGGGAGAGTTCTTAATTGAACTTGTGCTTAATTGCCAAATCTTTGTGGGGAGTGCGGCTGTGGAATATTATATGGGTTATCTTGTATCTTTATAAACTCCTTGATGAAAGCATTTAGCTTTGGCTATATGATGCATCTAAAAGGTTGATATGTGCTTTCTTTTGTTCGAGTATTATTATTAAGAAATCATGATTTTTCAATTTAGTACAAGAATGATTACTTACAAAATGACCAATACCCAAAATCCTGTACAAATGTAGATTCTTGTATGATCTGGCAAATCCTTTAGTAGTTGTAGTATCATTTTCGCAGTACAGAGGTTTTCTATCTAAACTCAAGAAACTTTTAAGCAATTGAACTTTAATGTTGTGTAATAATATTATGACACTGTGTAACAATGATTGAGAATTCTTGTTTTCTCATTGTTATAGCTACGGATTTTCAACAACGATGATGCTAAACTTACAACCTTTGGAATCATTGGAGTACTTGGAAAGGACAAATATATTTCGAGTAATGTTGAAGAACCAAGGAGATCATGCATGTGGAAGAGAAGCTACAAAAGTTTATTTATTTATTTTGTATTCCATATGTATTGATAGTTTTGTCACTAAAATTGACAAATGGGGAGATTGTTAGAGCACTGCTCGGTCGAAATCGCAAGCGCTGATATCTCAAGCTTGTTGTCAAGTTTAGTTGCCAAAACTATAAGTCTTGATTTCTATTGTACTTATAGCTAAGTCTCGGACTAGGATAGAACGTGTAGTTGAGCTCTAGACACCATGGCGATCATCATACAAAGACGAAGAACTACTCAAGGAACTGGTGGAACTTCATCGACTAAAAGGTATGTGGAGACTTGAACTTATCTATCACTCAAAAGTCTATCGACTTTATCTCCCATCTTGAGACAAAAGTCGTATTGCTATATAGACTTTGATTATACACATTTGCTATTTTGAGTCGAGTTTATCTCGCTTATCTATTTCTCGAAATTTGTGTTGGTAAGCTTTCGCTTTGGCCAAGTTCATCTTTACTAGGTACCCGGAATAAGTTTGTTTTTCGGTTCACAAACTCCAGCAGAAATTCACGGGATGTGAACTTCCAACAATACGCTTACTGGTACGCGGACTTTAGTTCTGGTTTTCGTGAGCAGCAAAGTACGCATACTTTGGTTCAAGGAATAAGGACTTACACACGTATGAGTGACCACACAATGTTTATATCCAACCATGGTTATATATTCTAAACTCTCATTTCAATCATTGAAACATTCTTAGATGACGTTATATAGTTTTTGTTCACAAACCATTTTTCGTCAAAGCAATTTTCAAGTAATTGAAACTTAATATGACTTTCATCACTATAAGTCCGTGTAATAGTATGCGTACTTAAGTGGGTTATTTTCTAAAAATGATTATTCGTGAACGTAAACTTATATAAACTAAGGAACGCATATTTGTAAACCGTGGCTATAAAGTTCATGAATTGGTTCGAGTGAATCAAATTGTTTTTGCTTCGATTGTGTCTGTATACTTCTATAAGATCTAAGCAATTGAACAACTCTCTAACTAGTTCATTTGAACCATTTGAACTAGTTGTGGTAAAGAAGAATATGGTTGATATGAAAGTGTTCATATGGCTAACCATTTGGTTAACTACTATTGAACCAACTAAGTTTACATGTTTGGGTGCGGTTACACAAACCTAAATAAACGTGCATTTCATTTGTGTGTAACAAGCTAAGTTTCGATCTAACGGTTGAAAGATATTAGCTTGAATCTAATCAGGTTTTCATCTAACGGTGAATATTGAATGCTTTGTTACCAAGGTAACTTAGATTGCAAACCCTGATTTGAAAGACTATATATATAAAGGATAACTCTAGTAACTGGGAAACCTAATCCCACACCTCATGTGTTATACTAGTTGTATAAGCTAGAGTCGATTCTCCTTTAACCTTAGGTTTCTATCGAGACCACAGTAGGTTAACGATTTGAAGACTTCATTGGGATTGTGAAGCCAGACCAGACTATTTCTTTGTAGTTGCGTGATCCGATCTTCTTTGTTTCTATCGTACTAAGTACAATCGTAAGATTGGCTTGAGATTGATTTCTCCGATAGGTAAGATTAAAAGAAGTCACAAATATCTTCGTCTCATCATTTTTGATCTGCAATATTTTCTTTCGCTAGTCGATTAAGATTATTGTGAGGTGATTGATAATTCTAGGTTGTTCTTCGGGAATATAAGTCCGGGTTATCAATTGGTTCATGTTCACCTTGATTTATCAAAAGACGAAACAAAAACTCGTAGGTCTGTGGGAGACAAATTTATCTATTGCCGTAGACTTTTTTGTGGGATAAAAATTTGTTTATTAAAGTCTTCGACTTTGGGTCGTAGCAACCCTTAGTTGTGGGTGAGATCAGCTAAGGGAATCAAGTGCGTAGTATCCTGCTGGGATCAGAGACGTAAGGAGCGCATCTGTACCTTTGATCAGTGTGATATTGATTGGGTTCAACTACAGTCCTGACCGAAGTTAGTTTGTAGTAGGCTAGTGTCTGTAGCGGCTTAATACAGTGTGTGTTCAATGTGGACTAGGTCCTGGGGTTTTTCTGCATTTGCGGTTTCCTTGTTAACAAAACTTCTGGTGTCTGTGTTATTTCTTTTCCGCATTATATTTTTATATAATTGAAATATCACAGGTTGTGCGTTGAATCGATCAATTGGGAAATCCAACCTTTGGTTGTTGATTGAAATTGATTGATCCTTGAACATTGGTCTTTGGTACCGTTCAAGTGATTTCTCTTGTATTCAATTAGACTCGAAGATTTCTATTTGCTTGAGTAAGTATTGAATCGATAAAGTGAGATATAACTCTTTGATATACTTTTATTAAGATTGAGTCTGACTGTCTAGTTGATTCTCTTAAAAGTATATTGGAGTTAGTCCATACAGATTGCTAAGCGAAATATTGGGTGTGGTTGTTAGACCCCCGCTTTTTCAGGAACAATTCCTTTGGATCGTATTCCAAACAGTAAAGGAACAACAAATCTGTTTGGTAACAACTCTATCGATTCTTACAAATGAAGATATCTCAAGTCATACGCAAAGGCTCTTCTGTTTAACCCAATAAACTCCTTTGCTTGGTTAGATCAATCCGATCTTCAATTAGCGAAGTAATAAGATACAGATTTGCAACAATCAAATAGAACTCAAGAGATCTATTATTGTTACCGATCTCACGCAACTAATAAATCGAATAAATCCGATATCAATTGAATCCCATCCGATCAAGTTTTTTGTGCACCAAAGATATAGAACCCAAATCAGAAATCTTCTTTGTTTTCAAATCTTCTTAGATATTCAATAAACACCTGCACAACACAACTTGAATCTCTTGTGATCAATCACGCACAGAACGGAGTCTGTTAATAGTGGATTATCACAAGACGCTTTTAGATCTACAAACAGTTCTAAAGATCACGTCGACACTTCGATCTAGTTTGAGTGGATCTTATATCAAAAAACAAGATTCTCAAGAATAAACAAACTAGCTGCAATCAAAGTTCAACAACCGTTAGTCAATCAAATCAATCGAAAACTAATAATATACTGCAATTATCTAGTTTCCCACCAACGGTACTCGTAGAGCTTCTTGATCCCACAGAAGTCTTTAAATGAGCGGTCGTAAGAGATTTCGCCTAATTAGGGTACTTTCCTCTCCGGATAGACGGCTCCACCAGTAAAAACACAACAAGGTAGTTTTGCTGGCTCTTAGGATTAGTTTGCTCGAAATTCAAACCTTAGGTATTTATAGACCAAGGAAGTTTGGACACCCAGGAATTTCCAAAACCGAAATATTCTTAAGATATGCCATATATTCCCAAATCGGTTTTCATAATTCCTGGAAATGCTTTGTCCAAATATAACCGAAATCTCAACTAGAAAATCTCCAACCATTAAATGCACAATACCGATTTTTATTCTCCAGAGATTACAAAAACTAATAACCTTAAATAAAAGATTCTTAGCTTATTTTCGGTCAGGGATCTCCTTGAGTAAATAAGGAATACCTTTGAACGATAAAAGGTAAGAATTACTAAACTCGTTCAAAGTATGTCGACATCTTTTTCTTATGTAAATCCTCTTTCATATTTATAATCTTGGAACCGATTATACCACACTTCCAAACAAGTTTAGAACTGGTTGATCTGTATTCCGAGACAACTTTGTGATTGATTAAATATCAATACACTTATCATGGGTTTACGGTTTTACCAAACACAAGGATCGATTCTACCTCCATATGGTTACTGGGACCGGTTACATCAGTTACCAGTATCAGTTACATCAATTACCAAGAACGGTTACCATATTCTCACGGTATTATTTGTGATCGGTTACACAAGTCACTAGGATAGGTTACACCAATTACTAGGACCGGTTACGCCAATTACAAGGATCGATTACACATCTCTTTTGTGATCGGTCACACCAATTACTAGGATCGGTCACACCAATTGCAAATATCGATCATACCTTCATAGGTGATTATTTAGGATCAGTTACACTAATAAAAGTCATACTAATACATAAGTCAGGCACTATGACTAGTTTTACCAAGATACATAACAAGTTATGATCGTATCTACTAAATCACACATATTGGTAATCCAAAGATATGCAATGAATAACAATACCAATAAGCCTAGCGATTTCCCTTTCTATCCATAAATCAAGTTTATGAATGTACTTCCTTTAAACATATGTTAACAAAGTTTCCTATGATGAAATCTTCACCTTTACCCATACACATAATCACAATAGCATTCAAATGATTATGTCGATGTCTTATATACGAAGTTCAAAAGATAAGCGTTATACTTCGTATTCTATTCCTTAATACCTATGATCATATGATCATGTCCTACTACTAGAGTATTAATCATTCACAGCTTCCCAGTTATGTTTTCAATATAGCACGACTTTAAAGATACGTTAGGAATGGAACAGTTCAAGTCAAAATATTACTAACCTCAAGAGGAAGGATGATGTTGCCGATGTAGCACTTTACTTCTTCGCATTCTTCAAGTCTTCGAGTAATACTTGTATGTCTCATAATCCTAATCTTTCTAGCCTAACCTATACGAAGTTGTATCTAGTACATAATCAAGCGACTCTTTAATTGAGTTTTGATTCACTAAAATATGACAACCAAACTTGACATACCAAAGCTTGGTGGGTTCAACCCAGCTATGCTCTAACATCCTATTTTACTATTAAGGTTAAGATATATGTATGTATACATACATATATTTAAGTCATTGGTCAAACCCATGGGTGAATAACCACTTGGTGTGGCGAAGCTGCTTCCCCTCTTCCCAAGGCTTCCTCCGAAAAACATATGCCTCAGCTCGTGGTCTGAATGTTGGAGAAGGAATAACTTATGATGGGAATCCGAGTTTCATTAATGATGTATAAATACATGATGTTTCCTACTTTAGAGTTAAATAGTTTGCAAGTTTTTGAGGTGGCCTATTTTCTTGTAATATACTCTTGTAATAAGGAAAGCAAGAAGAATTCGAATTAAAAAAAAAATGCAAGAAGAATTCACAACAAGGTGATAAGGAAATCCATGGCCCTTATCATTTTTACAAGCCCTTATCTTTTGCTATATTCAAGTTTTATCATTTGGATTTTTACAAATATGTATGGCTGAATAGACTATTATATTGCTAGAAATCCAAAAATTTAATTTATGGGGTAGTTTTATTATTTTAAAGTTTTTTCTGTAGTGTAATTCATCAAGCTATAATCTTAGAGATGTCTGTTTGTTTGTCTCAAAATGATCAAGGCAGTGCATGCTTGTGTCCATGCTTGTACTGGAGAATTTTTTGATTATAACCCTTAAAACATGCAAATGTCTTTATTCATTTATTTGTTTTTATATTTGATGTTGTTTTTGTATCCTAATTATGAGGAAATCCAATCAATGCATGTTGATAATGGAAAGAAGATACAACCTATGTAGGGATGAGACTGGGATGGCGGGTCATCCGTTTGAGACTCGAAATGTTATTCGTTCGTCCATGGCTCAAAAACATGTTTTTTTGTAGTATAGATAGTATATATATAAGAGGTTTCCAACAAAATGTTGTGTATAATTGGTACATATGTTTAAAAGATGAATTAGCAGATGATATATGTGGACAAAAGATAAATTAACGGAGTTCAACCGTGCATATAAATAAGTACCATTTAATATGGTGAACTTAGTTACCCTGAAACTTTATTGCCATGATAGAACTCATCATATTGTGGAAAAGTTTATGTTTCCTTGTCCCGTAACTTACTCAAGATGTTTATCTTCATTCTATGTTGAAAGAAACAAAGAGTAACTTATGGGGTCAGTCACAATGTCGCTTTGTAATGCATTACCTGATGGCATGTTATGGAAACAAAACCAACTCTGATTAATTTGGAACGCAATGCTACCTTAAACACTTTTTTTGCTTCACACTTTGTTTCACGACATTGCATCGCGTTTTTTTTTTTACTTCATACTTTAGAAATAGTCTTTAACGGACATTAAAATATACTAATGTTGATAGTTTTCCTAATGAACGACAATGATATTGTGATCTACTATGTTAACTTACACCAGGCTACAGTTCTCCATCATCAGAAACGTTATAATCAGTAACGGGAAAAACACCCATCTCTTGTGTAAGATTTTTCTAGAGGCAACATAATCAGTTCATAATCTTTTCCCTCAAACTCCATATTTTCAAAAAGTTTCAAAACACAAGCAATATTCAATCAGGAGCTACTAATGGAAATTGATTGTAAACAACATCACTCTATTCAACAGAGAGCACTGAAGAAAGAAAGAAGATGTAGAGATAGAGAGGATGAATTCAAATTTGAATTTTGAAAAACTCTTGTGGAGAGAAAACCACCATCTCCTCTATATATAAGAAGTCATTGGGTAGCTTTTGTATACCACAACATACCTCATCTTTCTTCTTCTCTGAGTTTCATTGTCTAAGATCATTCAAGTTCTATCTCTTTTCCCTCACCTTCACTTTCAATTCTCTTCATCAAGAAAATATATCTTTTATTTCAAAATAAACTAATGTAGTTTGATTTATGATAACCTTGTTTTTAGTTAGTTTTAATGTTGTTTGTCTACAATTGTATCATATCTTTGGTTAGGTTAACTTGTGTTTGTTTGACTCCAAAAATAGGTTAATATAAGTAGTTATTTTAAGACAGTACTTATTTTAAAGGAAAATAACCGTATAACCCAGGTGAATATTTTAGAAGTTGTTAGAATTATGGAATGTTATGAATGATCATTTGGATTTTGATAATTAATTAGCATATACCTATATTGATGGTTAACCTTAGAAATTAATGGTGGATTTTTTTTTTTTTTTTTTTGCATCAACAAAACATTGAACTTCGAACATATTCAAACATTTAATTAGAGATTTAACCTTAACACAACAGTACAATAACAGAGATCAAACCTTGACATCATAATAACAGAAAATAATCCTTGATATTTCAATAACATAGTTTAAACTTGAAACACAACAACAATACACATAACATCTCACAGAAGCTACTAACATAAGATCAAATATGAACCCAGCCACTAGTAGAATAACCGTTAAGGAACACTAGGAGGATGATGAACGACTTCCATCGTGGTAAAAAATGTGTTCCCCAATTGTTTGAAGATGTAGTTATAAAACTACCATCATCATTCCCTGATATAAGTTTCTAATTTAGAAGCTTCATGATTAGTTTTTTCTTTTTTAGGACGGAGTTCCCTGTGTTTCCGAGAGTTTCTTCCTTTCAGTCTTATAATTCTTCCTTTTTTTTTTTCAATTTTTTCTTCCTCAACCATCCTTACTAGCTCTCCACGATACCCATACTCCTTACAAACATTTTTCCATTATAGTTTATAATCATGAGGACTACAAGGGTTTTCAAAGGATTCAAAATGAGAGGGGTTTTCAAAATGGTTATGTTATATGAGTTTGATCATCAACCATTCTTGAGGATGATGATTTACTCTTGCAACCAAGTAATTTTGAGAAAAAATAATTTTTCTTTTCAAAAGGTAAAAATGAAATTGAGGATAAGGATATGAAAAAGGAAACAAAACTTTGATGATTTAAGAAGTGGAGTTCACAGAAGAGATTATGTATACGATAATGTGAGGACTACTCATACAAAAACAACAACTTATATACATGATTCTACATTAGATGTTTTTCAATCTCAAATTTGATCCACCGATTACGATTCCTTTTATTAGAAAGGGTACAGAATTTATTGAAAGAAAAAATTAGAGGAAAAAATTTAAATTTGATGATATATCTATATCTTCTCGATTGACGAGAGTGGCGCTCAACTCTTCTTCAATATCAATTTCTAAATTAAAGGTTGGAATGATATATGTATGTATGTATACTCCCATGATTCACTTTTCCTTGGTCCATGTTGAGAGTGAATGTTTGTAGTGTGTGAGTTACCGATAAAACAATAATAGGACGCATATACTTAGTTTTAGTTCAAATAAAAAGCACATGCAACTTATGTTTGTGTTGTTTTGGTTTAATTAGCTAAGTGTCTTCATGCATTAAGGAAATGATTAGGACCATATACATTTAGGCAGACTTGTTCCTTTAATTATTACATTTGTAGAATAATAAGATTGACACACATTAATTTGTATGGGTCATGTAATCTTGATAGGATAATTAACTTTATGATAAAACAAACATTGGTGATTTATCATGACATAGAGAGAGAATTAACAGTGCGACTCTTTGAGTGCTTTATTTTAGTTTTTGTGTATTGAGTGTGTATTTTATTATACGAGCCTATTGTTCAGTGCATTTTTGTGACTAGCTAACAATATTCCAATAACAACGATTGATTCTTCGATACGAACAATGAACCGGTGAATCAAAAAGTACGAGTAGGCTAGGCTTGGTTTGTCTTCACTGGAGGTGGGAACCGATAAGAAACTATCTTGTATGAGTTTTCCATGGTCATTCGCCTGTATTTTGGTGGTTCCTAAATATTACCGGTGTGCACATCCCGATATATATACCTATTATGCTATGGGGGTTCCCCATATTTGCCGGTATGGAATGGTGCCAAGGCTCAGGTTTTCCTGACAATATTATTAATTCTATTATCTAGAGGAAATTTTAACATATAAGTAATGAATGTGTTTTCTAGGTTTTCATCCGAACATGCATTATCGTTTTGGTGAATGTTTGAAAGTTTGTTATATATTTATTATGGGCACCCCTTTGAGAATGATGTGCATATTCGTTTCCCACTTAAGTTTCAGATAACTTGTACACTAGCTCTCGAGAAGATGATCAAGATTGGATGATTCTACTATATTTTCTTTTTATATATATACATTATTTGAAAACCAATACACTATTGAATATGCATCATTGGAGAGGTAATCTATATTTTTTTCGAGAGTTGGGTTAAACTTATTTAGTATTTATTATTTAATACTTAAATATACATTTTAGATCCGCAATTCCTTAGAATGTTAACTTAGACTTCTAAATAGCTGAATTTCGGGGCATTACAAACTTGGTACCAGAGCTCACAATTAGTTTTTACATGGGAAGCGTGGAATAGACATGTCTAGTAAATGCAAGCGAAATTAGCTAGTTGCGAGATAACCTATAACAACTAAACGCTATCAAAAAATTAAAATGATATTGTAAATGATTGATGGATTTTGCATAATTTTGAATGTTTATGGATTAAATTTAGCTAGGGAACCAATTAGAGATTAAAAACTAGATAGTACTAATTAACACTTCAGTGATTTTAGTAACTGAGTCCATTAATCCAATATTTTGAGAATCAACCTTGGCAAAATAAGAGTCCATGTTTTTATTTATTGAGCTATAATTGTTGAAGAATAAATAATTGAACCTAATGATATGAATTCGGTGAAATCCTATTCCCAGTAACTCTCGCTTTTATTTATTATTTTCATTAAATCTTTAAATTTAATCTTCACAAGTCTTAGAGTTTGAATCTTATTTGCTACAACATTATTGAAATCATATCAGCCCTGAGTAACTTTAGCGGGTGCCTATAATAAACCCGTTTAGAATCAAATGACTACCTTCTTTGATTGCCTCCAGTAATTCATAATGGATTTCAGCTGGTTGGTACTTAACACCCACACTACTGCCAGTAGTGGTTTCCCATGCAATGATAATTCTGCCTTTCTTTTGGCCAATTGGACGATTTCTTGTTCTTTTCGGGAATAAGGTCCAAAATTCTTATAAAATATAAAAGAAAGCTAATAATACAATTTCACAAGAAAACTTGCTAATAATTCATAACCGATTGATACTTAGAGAGGTGTTTTTAAACACCTATCAGGCTCAACAATCAATAGAAAAATAAGGATACACGAACTATAAAGATAAAGAAAGTTGGACATGGCTTCACGAATCCCTAAGCGAAGTCTTTTTAGTTTCTAAACCTAAAAAGGTTTAATGGCAATGACGATTCTAGTTTACATCTAGGACACACAAAAAAGTTTCGGGGATTTAAAAATCCCAGTTGCTTGAGGTTCTCCTTATATAGACTTTCAAAACAAACGTTGATTTAAGTTTTAAGTTAAGATAGCTTTAGAACCAAGCAATCAATACCCACCATTAGATGAATCTTTAATTTGAGATTAACACAACAAAATATACACTCTGGTTAGGATGAACCGTAAACGAACCATCTACAAAGACTTGTTCATGAAAGGTTAGCCGAAACTAGCCAGACTAAGTATAAGCTTAATCATTTTTACATAACACTTGAATACTTTAATCTTGAGTCACAACCATAGGTTATAATATGATCTAATATGTCTAGATGTGTTGTTAGAGAGTTGTTCAAATACTGACTATCTCATAGAAATAATTCTAATGCATTTGAAAATATTCGACTGGGTAAGTATGTGTACTTACTTTCAGTTCGTGAGTTATTTTGTCATGGTATGTGTAATAGGTTTGTTTGTATACCTTAAGACAAAACGATTTCGGGAGTTCACAAAAAAAAAATCGGTATGTATACTGGGTATGTTTACCAACTTGAGTTCACAAGTCAACATTTTTTTTTAAGTTTGCATATTGGGTATGCGTACAAAAAGTCGTTGCCGAACTATAGCTACGCCGGTAGTATAGTGGGTACCTTAAGACCTATACAGTGACTCCAGTACGTAAGCTGGTATGCCTACTGTCTGGTATCCATATTTACTGTATTTTTACATCTATCTAATGATCAATTTGAAACATTCACGAATAACATCAATAACACGTTTCATTGTTCCGGATATTTTCAAATGATTAACTTGAATCATGATTTAAGTCAATAAAATTAAATTGTTCTTAACCAAATTCATCAAATATGAACAAATGTTCTTAAGCTTAGTCATACATATTTCGAGAATAATTAACAAGACAAACTTGCTCGAAATTTTTGTTGTGCATGTAAAATCTAATTTAGTCATGCGACATAGTCTCATAGATAAAGTTCTCCAAAAGCTTCAATTGATCTTCGCCTTCAAACAGTAGAACACAGTGATGTATGGTACTCAACTACACACTTTTATCATATTCCAAGATCTGAATAAACGTAGACTAGAAATCAAGATATAGTTTTGCAACTAAATTTGACAGCAAGCTTGAGATAGCAACACTTGTGAGTTCGACCGAGCAATGCTCTAACACTGAACACTAGAGTTTTTCCTAGAATTAGGAACAATGTCAGGTGTTGAGCAAGAATTGCACTTCATAGTGATATTTTTCAATCTTGGGGATCTGCACTGCTCTTGAGTTATGAGAAGATCGGATTCAGACTTTTTTTCAGCAAGCGAAGCTTATCCATGTTAGAGGCATGAGTCTTAACAATACGTTTTTCTCGAGAAATAGCTTTTCTGACAATATCCTCAAGAACATCGACCTTTTCTTTTTTGAGTTTTAGTTCTTGAACAAGTTTATTGGTATTTTCGGAAAAGGATTCAATAGCTTCACAAATCTCACGTTCTCTGTTAAGAGATTGGTTGAGTTTATCTGCATACCGAGCATACTTCTCTTGGATGATTCATTGAAGCTCTTAGTAAGATCCTCCTCTGATTTTGATTTTGAACCTTTAAGAACTTGTGGTAAAACATTTTCGGAGATTGAAGTTATACTTTTACCTTATTCGAAAGAATCAATCTTAATCAGTCTCATAACCGATTATAATCTATCTTGGCAATCTTAATATTGTATCCGATCACAATATTCTTTGGAGTGATGGTATGATAGGTTTTATGATCTAAAACCATGGTTCACATATTTATTTATGTTGTGTGTGAACTAGGGTTAAGGGTTTACCAAGATGAGAAGCTTCATGATGTCGACATATCTGAACATGTACATAACTCTTATCATTTATTGTTCAAAAATATTCCCCGATGTTCAAGGTGATCCTGTAGTGAAATAAATTGAGAATCTTCTAGTTAAGGTTTTTGGTTTTATATGATTTAATTACCAACAGCTAATGCATAACTATAGATAATAAAAATTAGTAATGTGCATTTACTAATTGGAGATTTTGTATGAGAGATTTTGGAAATATTGGACTACATTTATTGGAATTAGGAAAAGCGAATATGGGCATTCACTGCATATCTTAAGAATACTTTCGGTTTTGGAAATTCCTTGGTGTCCAAACAACCTTGGTCTATAAATACCTATGTTTGCATTTCTAACAAACTATCCTAAGAGCCAGTCAAACTTTATTTCTTGTTGTTCGGAAATATTGGACTACATTTCTTGTTGTTTTTAGTCCATGAAATGAAACATTCCTTTCATAGGCTACCACCTTCATAATAATATAGATACACATATCTAGTGTTGTGTATTTTGTAATCTATAAAATAGAACTTACGCCAACGATATCTATTTACTCTTTCTCGGATCGAAGCCAACAACATCTTGTAAATAATGTGCATTTCCAAATCACATCTCTATATGTGATATCCAGATCGGTCCTGATGTATTGATATATGATTTGAAAACAAATTTGGACTAGAGACTACCTTTGGAGGATCATATTCATACACACAATCTTGTTCCAATTTTCTACTAGAATATGCGACGATAAATTTTCACCCTTTAGATTACTTGTACTCTTTATGCCTTTTAATATTTTCTTCATTTTTGGAAACTAAAAAGTAAATAACAAGAATTTGTAAATAAAAACTTTAGGGAGTATTAAATAGAGATGTGCGAGTTAAAAAAATGAATGAAATAAATTTATGGAGCTTTTAGATATAATTATTGGAATAAATCTGATGTAGACAGATCTTTTGTCGCACAACCAAAGTTTTGTCACACGTCAAATTATGTCGCTGATTTTACCATAATGGAGAATTGCATTTGTTCATCCACCTAGCTAGGCGAATTTTGGTGGAGAATTACATTTGTTCATCTACCTAGCTTGGCGAATTTTGGTGTAACATTGTATTTGGTTTTTGGGCATTGCTATAGGAATTGCCATAGTGAAGTTGGGTCCTTGGGGATGTGTTACCTTTTGCCCCTGTGAATGCTTTGCGAGATTGCAAAGATGTTTCTCACTCCTCTAAGTTTTGTTCTGCAAATCGGGTAAACCGAGTCACATCAAAAGCGCCATTAACGTCATCATTCGTCAACACCCAACATCATCCATCCGAGTAATTCTTAGTCCTCGACTCTTCTAAAATCACGTATACTGATTCTGTCAAACCCAAGCACATAAATCTCTTCATTAACAACCCATTATTCATCAATCACATATTTTGTTGAATCTAAAGATACCCATCTATCTTGATTAAATCTATCAAAATTTGAACCAACAATTCACAGAGATGAAACAATGAAATTGAGTTTGTTAAACTACTAGTAGCAGTGTTTTTTTGACTTGCAATTTAATTTGATAGGAACCAAATTATCTCCACCCAAAGAAGAGAAGATACCCTAGTTGAGTTTGGATTTCAATTACAAACCGGTTCTAACTGTGAGTTTTCTACTTCAATTTTCATTACTAGATTTATATTTATCTTATTTTTAAGAATAATCAACAAAAATCAAAGACTTGAACCCTCAAATCAAGGAATCAAGAATCGTAAACTGAGAAACTAACTGAGTTAGGCTAGGAGGATACTAAACACCATAATCAAACCTTTAGTCACTAGACGCTTGATTTGAAAACACTAAAGGAATACATTTTTAACTTCATAAATCATCATGGAAAATTGCTTCGCCAGATGAAGATTTGATGCAGAGTATGGGCTACATGGAGGAATTTCAACATCAGTACCAACTTCTGGTCAAGCATATCTCCAACAGGCAGGAAGAATTACCGGTGAAAGCTTCGGAACATGTCTTCTCTCAGGGTCCAATCAACACCACATTTCTCATGGGAAATTTACCTTTGGTATGTCCCCCTCCACCATCCGATACACCTCCCACAACATCCATTTCAATCAACTCAATCAATCTCTTTGAAGATCAAAATCATAAGTTGCAAAAGATAACCAGAGAAATAACTAGAAAGAGCCTAAAAACATCTTCATCATCCTGGAAGTTTCAAAAGTGGATATTTTTAACTGCAACTCATGTATCAACCCTCCCATCAGGGACAAAACTCATCAATCCTATCCAATTTAAATTACCCAGAGGAAAGTGCATAAGACAAGATCCCGATGAAACTACAATCAACGACTCAGTGAGTTTGTTGATTCCGGTTCAAATTTTGTTCTACAATAATGATCCTCAATGACTGGACATGGAAATTATCAATGCATACATACGGTTGTGAACTCTTCAATGTCTATGGAAAAGGTATTAACGACGACATCATCAAACTATATTTATATCGCTGCATAAGCTCTGTATCAACTCGATTCTATACTGTTTCAAGACATGCTTCCATGCTGAAGATAATCGGGGACATAATGGAAAATAAGTCAAAAGAGTCCAAGGGAACAAAGGTAAAAACATGTGACATAATAATAAATGAGAAAAAAACTGTTTACTGTCAATGGGATAAAATGAAAAGGAAAACTGACAATATTCTACGCAAAGTTTATCTTGAAATATGAGAGGTTTATCTTTTATGTTTATTAAATATAAATGCTTTAAATTTCTTAGTTTAGGTCTAGGTTTAGTGAATCATTTAGTTGCTTGGTGTCTGTGTCTGTTTTAGTTACTATGTCTGTGAACATGTCTACGATTATGTATACCTGTTACTATGAAAATCTGGTTTTCATTGATGATATCAAACTTGGTCATACATTGATTGCTTTATATGTTTAAGATCCATTCGACTCCGGGAATAATTTTACGTCAGCTTGCTTCCACAACAACTTGTACATATGACATCCTCAGTTTCAATACCAAGTAAACCCTCTTTTCACAATGACTTTATCCAGAGGGTATGTAGTTTACCAACTAGGGATGGTGACTGCGAGGAAGTTGGGGTTGGTTATCTCCGACATGTACTTCGTTTACCAACTAGGGATGATAAAGTCTCATAACTGTTGCGCTCAAAAAATTCTGGGATGCTCTTGTAGGCAGTTTTTCAAGAAGCGTTAATAGCCTCAACCTTTGCCTTCTACCACTTTTAAAGTATAGTGTTTCACCGTGTCTCCAATAAGCAGCTGACACCGGAATCAAGAAGAAACCGAGTGTGTCATATAACTAGGTGGTCTCATATCACCAACAAGATATAAATGCTTGTAATCACGTTGTCCAACATGTAAGTTATGTAAGCTAAGCGTGGAAAAACCAACAAAGGCCTCTAACCAAAAAACATATATCACTCTCGACTACAATCTTTACCTCTTAGGCTCTTAAAAAATAAAAACCTATTGTGATATTCCAAATATGTAAGTTTAGTTTCTTAATAAATAAATTCCAGACTTCCGAAAGAAGAATGCTTTGCGAGCTCCATAAACTCCGACGATACCCTGTAACTTCGTTCCAAGTAAATAAAGGCTTTTCCTTTATGTACCACCAGAAACTCTGACGATACCCCTTGATCCCTATAACCCTGAAACCTATCTTCCTACCCCATCAAACCTATCTTCCTAGTTGAGTTTGGATTTCAATTACAAACCGGTTCTAACTGTGAGTTTTCTACTTCAATTTTCATTACTAGATTTATATTTATCTTATTTTTAAGAATAATCAACAAAAATCAAAGACTTGAACCCTCAAATCAAGGAATCAAGAATCGTAAACTGAGAAACTAACTGAGTTAGGCAAGGAGGATACTAAACACCATAATCAAACCTTTAGTCACTAGACGCTTGATTTGAAAACACTAAAGGAATACATTTTTAACTTCATAAATCATCATGGAAAATTGCTTCGCCAGCTGAAGATTTGATGCAGAGTATGGGCTACATGGAGGAATTTCAACATCGTACCAACTTCGGTCAAGCATATCTCCAACAGCGGGAAGAATTACTGGAAAGCTTGAACATGTCTTCTCTCGGGGTCCAATCAACACCACATTTCTCATGGGAAATTTACCTTTGGTATGTCCCCCTCCACCATCCGATACACCTCCCACAACATCCATTTCAATCAACTCAATCAATCTCTTTGAAGATCAAAATCATAAGTTGCAAAAGACAACCAGAGAAATAACTAGAAAGAGCCTAAAAACATCTTCATCATCCTGGAAGTTTCAAAAGTGGATATTTTTAACTGCAACTCATGTATCAACCCTCCCATCAGGGACAAAACTCATCAATCCTATCCAATTTAAATTACCCAAAGGAAAGTGCATAAGACAAGATCCCGATGAAACTACAATCAACGACTCAGTGAGTTTGTTGATTCCGGTTCAAATTTTGTTCTACAATAATGATCCTCAATGACTGGACATGGACATTATCAATGCATACATACGGTTGTGAACTCTTCAATGTCTATGGAAAAGCTATTAACGATGACATCATCAAACTATATTTATATCGCTGCATAAGCTCTGTATCAACTCGATTCTATCTTGTTTCAAGACATGCTTCCATCTTTGAAGATAATCGGGGACATAATGGAAAATAAGTCAAAAGATTCCAAGGGCACAAAGGTAAAAACATGTGACATAGTAATAAATGAGACAAAAACTGTTTACTGTCAATGGGATAAAACGAAAAGGAAAACTGACAATATTCTACGCAAAGTTTATCTTGAAATATGAGAGGTTTATCTTTTATGTTTATTAAATATAAATGCTTTAAATTTCTTAGTTTAGGTCTAGGTTTAGTGAATCATTTAGTTGCTTGGTGTCTCGTATCATTTTAGTTACTATGTCCGTGAACATGTCTACGATTATGTATACCTGTTACTATAAAAATCTGGTTTTCATTGATGATATCAAACTTGGTCATACATTGATTGCTTTATATGTTTAAGATCCATTCGACTCCGGGAATAATTTTACGTCAGCTTGCTTCCACAACAACTTGTACATATGACATCCTCAGTTTCAATACCAAGTAAACCCTCTTTTCACAATGACTTTATCCAGAGGGTATGTAGTTTACCAACTAGGGATGGTGGGATCATGAGGAAGTTGGGGTTGGTTATCTCCGACGTGTACTTCGTTTACCAACTAGGGATGATAAAGTCTCATAACTGCTGCGCTCAAAAAATTCTGGGATGCTCTTGTAGGCAGTTTTTCAAGAAGCGTTAATAGCCTTAACCTTTGCCTTCTACCACTTTTAAAGTATAGTGTTTCACCGCGTCTCAATAAGCGGTGACAACAGGAATCAAGAAGAAACCGAGTGTGTCATATAACTAGGTGGTCTCATATCACCAACAAGATATAAATGCTTGTAATCACGTTGTCCAACATGTAAGTTATGTAAGCTAAGCGTGGAAAAACCAACAAAGGCCTCTAACCAAAAAACATATATCACTCTCGACTACAATCTTTACCTCTTAGGCTCTTAAAAAATAAAAACCTATTGTGAAATTCCAAATATGTAAGTTTAGTTTCTTAATAAATAAATTCCAGCCTTCCGAAAGAAGAATGCTTTGCGAGCTCCATAAACTCCGACGATACCCTGTAACTTCGTTCCAAGTAAATAAAGGCTTTTCCTTTATGTACCACCAGAAACTCTGACGATACCCCTTGATCCCTATAACCCTGAAACCTATCTTCCTACCCCATCAAACTGCCTCAATTATTATACCCCAACAATCGTATATACTCTAAAAAGTATTATCTTCATCTTATTCTTTCCTTTCTTCACATATTTTAAACGAAACTGATGACACAACTTACTCGTCTTTTTCTCTGCATTAATCTGAAGGCGCCTAATCCTTTTTTAATCTTGTTTACCTTAAAAACAAAAAATAAAATAAAAAAGCATAATTTTTCATCTTGATTTCTCTTACTCAAACATTTTCTGTGCCCGATTTCCCCAATACAAAAATAAAAAAAAAATCCACCACAAAAACAAACAAACGGAAAGCACTCTCAGAAGATAGATTTTGTGTTGAGGATTTTGGACCCAGAGATAGTAAGAAAAGAACAAATCACAAATACATAATGAGTATTAAAAGGTGGAAAGCGAATAGTAAGTATATATCTCGTAAATAAATAAACTATAACAAGTTCAAATAATCTTAATCATTATCTTCTTAATTATGAATACAAAGAATCGTACAAAGCTTTGGATGGTAACCTAGCAACAAGCTGAGTACCAACCCCTTTTAAATAGCAATACCTAATCTACAAAAAAAAAAAAAAAAACTACCTGCACCAACTAAGCATCAGTACAAGTATTCGCAATGAAAACTGCGTACGAGTTTGACAACTTAGGGTTTTCATATCAAACTAATGCCCTAATTTTACAAATGTTCACGATTTTAATGGAGTTTTTCTCCATTTACGGTTATCCAAATTGTCACGGTTATATAAAGGTATTTACAAGATTGGGTGTGTGTATTAAAAAAGAAAAAATTATTTTCCGAAATTTGCACAATATGAATTTTAGTTACTTTTCCGACTAGCAGGGTACCGATAGAGTTCATGTGGGTATATGGAGGTTCAGCCAAAATAAATAATGCATTCATGATAATATTATTATTAGTCACGAAATATTGCATTCTTTTAAGACTAAAAGGAAAAAAAATAATAAGGATGGGTTTATGGCCATTAAGCTAGACTTATCAAAAGCTTTTGATCGACTTGAATGGAATTTCATACTATCTGTTTTTAGGAAATTAGGTTTTTCAGAGGATTGGTGTCAGCTGCTACACCAATGCATTAGTACTGTCTCTTACTCGATACTAGTAAATGGTTCTCCTGGAGAAATGTTCTTTCCTTCTAGGGGAATTATGCAGGGAGATTGTTTATCTCCTTATATTTTTATTATCTGCATGGAATTTCTGTCGCAACTTCTAATTAAAGGTGAAAATGAAAATGTAATTCGGGGATTTAATTTGAGAAAAAATAGTCCTCATATTTCCCACTTATTTTTTGCAGATGATTGCATGCTTTTTTCAAAAGCTTCTCTCACCTATGCTAGAAACATAATGAAAATCATTAATAATTTTGCTAAAGCTTCAGGTCAAGCTATTAACCTTAAAAAATCTGGTTTTTTCACCAGTAAAAGAATGCATCATAAACACATTAAGATGATTTCTAAAACTTTAGGTATTAAATTCCTTAGTAGTACTGAAAAATACCTAGGTACGCCCTTGTTTGTTGACATGGATAAAACTAAAACATTCCAATTTCTTATTGAAAAGTTTTATAGTAGACTTGGTAATTCGAAGAAAACTAACCTTAATGGAGCAGGTAGAACAGTGGTAACTAAGCATGTTTTATCTAGTCTGTGTGTTTATCATATGTCATGCTTCCCTTTTCCTAAAAAAAATTACTTCAAAAATTGATTCTATTCAAAGAAATTTTTGGTGGTCTAAGAAAAATTCAAGAAAAGGAGCTTATTTTCGCTCCTGGAGGGACATTGGGAAATCCAAATTAAATGGTGGTTTTGGTATTAGGAACTCTTATGCTACCAACAGAGTTCTTATTGCGAAACTGGGGTGGAGAATCTGTAAAAACCCTACTCAGCTAATTTCAATCTTTCTTAAGGACAAGTATTTCCCAAACCAGAATTTACTTGAAATAGATAAAGCTGCAGAAACCTCCTCATGGATCTGGAAAGGTATTGTAAACAGTTTGGTTTTTCTTAAGGCAAATATAGTATATAAGATTAATGATGGTAAGTCAACAAGGATTTGGAATCACAATTGGCTGCCTGGTTGTTCTTCTCCTCCCACCCCTTATACTTCTAATTTTAGTGATTATAATCTGGTTAGTGACCTATTTAATACTCATGATAACAGTTGGAATATTGGACTTCTTTACTCCTTATTTTCTCAAGATGATGCAGTTAGGATCATGTCTCTTAGGATAGATGTAAACAAAAAGGATGAAATTATGTGGGCTCATACAAAGAATGGTCAGTATACAGTAAAATCTGCTTATAATGTGTATATGAATGAACACATTAATTCTGAAGATGCTTTGTTCTGGAAAAGGGTGTGGTCTTTAGATTGTTTACCAAAAATAAAGTTTTTTCATTTGGAAGATTTTTGCATATATATTACCTGTTAATTCACTTCTCAAGTTTTACAATCCTGATATTGATGACTGTTGTCCTTTGTGTAATAAGGAAGCTGAAATTGTGATGCATCTGTTTGTTCACCGTCCCTTTGCTTCACATATATGGTTTGCTCTCTCTTTGCAACATCTAATAAGTAGTGATTATGAGTGGATTGATGATATATACAGTTCCTGGTTTGACAACAGTTTGGGCAATTCCCCTTATGCTGTGAATTGGCCAAGTGTTGGTGCAGTGGTTCTCTGGTCAATCTGGAAACTTAGGTGTGATGTTATATTTAGAAAGATTAAAGTTAATCTGGACAGTGTTATTATGGATATTAGAAGATCCCTTCATACCTATATTGTAGCTCCCTCTAAGAATAAGGACGCTCCTTTGATGAATGTGAATATCCCTAAACAGGGCATAGATCACATTATCTTCATTGATGGTTCTTTTAAAGACTTTAACATGGGTATTGGTATCATTGCATGTGATATTGCAGGAAACATAAAGAGTTGTCGTGCGGATTTTGGACTGGTTCACAGTGTTGTTGCTGCTGAAACAATGGCGCTAATTTTGGCTTGCTCCTGGGTGAGAGAGTTGAACCTTTCCAATGTCCTCTTTGTTAGCGACTGTCTTCAGTTGGTTCTTCTTAGGGGTGTTCATGGTCGGTTTTGGTTCGGTTTCAAGCCAAAACCAAACCGAAACCAATACTATCGGTTTCTAAAATTGAAACCAAACCAATCCATTAACCATTGGTTAGGTTTCCAAATGGTTCCAGCCAGGTTTGGTTTTTCCTAAAGTGGTTTTTGGTTAACCAATAATTATGTCGAGACCAAAAAAAAAAAAATTACACTAATTTACGAAAAAAATAGTATTGGTTTACAAAAATTTACAGACAAAAAATAAATAAAAAAAATATCAAGAGTAGTTAAAGCTTACTCTAAATCTAGAGATCAAAAGAAGATTTAACTAATGGCAGTGACATCTCTAATGAAAATTTAATCAATGATTTTTTTTTTCTTATCAATATTCGGTTAACCATTAGTTATTGGTTCGGTTTCTCTATCATACCAAAACCAAACCGTTAATCTCGGTTTTCATCTTTTCTAAACCAAAACCAACCATTAGTTAATGGTTCGGTTCGGTTTCCCCCTAATCGGTTTGGTTTGGTTCGGTTTCTCGGTTAACCAGTAACCATAAACACCCCTAGTTCTTCTGGTGAATGAAGGAAAGGGACAAATGGACTGGAGTAGTTTGCAGTTTTTAGAAGATTGTCGGATTTCTTTTTCTTGCTGTGTGAATTCTAGGCTAGTTTTTGTTAAGCGTGTTAGAAATAAAATAGCTGATCGGCTT
The DNA here is from genome assembly GCA_023531295.1 of Papaver armeniacum. Taxonomy (NCBI): domain Eukaryota; kingdom Viridiplantae; phylum Streptophyta; class Magnoliopsida; order Ranunculales; family Papaveraceae; genus Papaver; species Papaver armeniacum. The sequence goes on from JAJJWW010004385.1 coordinate 556,083, forward strand.
GCACGCCGAGCTAGAAAATTCAGATTAAAGAACATATGGAAACCTTCTCCTCCTTTCCTACAAACTTTTATAGGTGACTGATATTTGTAACAGCTTGTTTTCTTAATGTTATTTTGTGTTTTCTTAGCGAAACAAAAGCCAAAATAAATAATGCAAGTGGAGTTTTCATGTTCTGGTGGTGATTTTTGTTTTTATCACCACAAATTACTTGAAATGCCACTGGGTACCGTGAAAAACTGTAAAACCGAACTCCGAATTTTTTTAAGAGAAAAAGGAAAAATCTTAAGAGGGGAGAGAGACAAGAAAGTAGACCACAGAAAAAGAAAAAACACAGTAATGGCTTGCAAAACAGTTTTAAGGTCTGTTGTATTAAAAGAGAGATGGATGAATTCATTTCATCTCATTCCAACTAATATTTCCCTTTCTTCTACTTTCACGAACTTTGGGGGTTGTAAAGTTAGGGTTAGGGTTCGTGATTTTCATACACGGTTTCCTTTATATTGTTCTTCTAATAATCCTGAAACCCCTTCTTCTTCCTCGCAAGATGATATAGACCCACCTCAAGAAGCTGTTCTTAAAGCTATCTCAGGTTAGCTCCATTGGAATTTTGGTTTCTTACAATTTTGATTTTTTTGTTCCACTTTTGAATTTGTGGGGTTGGTTCATTTTGTAGTAATTCAATCAAAATAATAGTAAAATTTTGGTATTTGAAATTCAATAAGAAATCAAAATTGAGATGAATATTGCTATCTAACCAGCTATATCTGGTACTGGATTCCCTTTGCCATTTAATAGTTTGGAAATTGAGCTGAAACTAGTAGTTTAGTTGACAATGCTGTCCAAGTTTGTAATGAGATTTTCTTAAAAATCTCTTTTTTCCTTTGATTGGAGTAAGTGACATTTATGTTTCACTAATAGTTACTTTTGCATTGGATTCCTTCAGAAGTATCAAAAACAGAAGGAAGGATCGGACAGACAACGAATGTTGTCATTGGTGGGACAGTTACGGATGATTCTACAAATGAATGGGTTGCTCTGGATCAGAAGGTACGGCATTTGCTCTCATGTGTGTTATTATTTCTTTACTTAGAAAGAGATGAGTGTTGAATCTTACATGTTGCTATTCCTCCATGCGAAAAATATGTTGCGTGTAAGTTGACATGTAAAATTATGAGGCCAGGCAATGTTGACCCTTAAGTATCTACACTGCTCCCGCCTTTTTCCAATCAGCATAGGAGACTCGAGTTATTTCTCTAGATTACATCGTAATGCGATTTTTGTGATAGTGGAAAACCAATCTGGACATCATCAAGTTCAGTTGACCTCTGAAGTTTCTACCTTCTGAATTTTGGTAAACAAACATTATGATCAGGTTGATACCAGATACTGTGATTGTAAAAACAATTAGTCATGCTTAATCTCATTTCAAGATGCAGAGACATGCCACATTTTTTTGACCAGCGATGATTCTGTCTATATTTCGGTATTCCATGTTACCTTCTTTCATTGTATATATAATACGCCTTTTCTAAATTAAGCAAAGTGCATCCTAATATGCACACGGTGTTATATATAGAAAGATTTACTAGCTGGTACTGTAGCCTTCAATATTTTTCTTTATAAGTTTTTTCAATATATTTATTAATTGCTTCCACTTATGAGGAATAAATAATATTAGGAGGGTTGCCAGAAGTAGCTCTGTCATAGCCTAAAAATGAGTACGGGAGGAAATGGAAGAACTATCTGGGCTATAGTTCAAGTAGCTGCGTCGAAGCTTGTTGTTGATTTATTTCGTTCATGTTTTATGGTAACAGCTGATACTGCCATACTGCACTGAAGAGATAAAATGCTTTGTTTAGGAGGCTCATGAAACTAATCGCTGATCCTTACTTCTTAGATCTTTCGTTATTCTTTTCAGTGTAATTTTGTGTCATTTCAATCAGGGTCAGAAGGGTTGTGAGACATTATGTTGGTTTGTTGAGTTTTCAGGTAAATACATATCCGACAGTCCGAGGTTTTACCGCGATAGGAACTGGAGGTGAAGATTTTGTGCACGCAATGGTTGTTGCTGTTGAGTCTGTTCTTCAAGAGCCAATCCCAGAGGTATTTCTTTAGTCAAACCTTTCCTCTAATAATTTCAGCTACATATACCAGATATATTCGAATGAATAACATGAATTTGATTGCCATGTTCAATGGAAACACTTGTTTAAGTGGTCTGCGTGCCTTTCCTTTCTGCACTTGGAGATGTATTTAAGAACTTAAGCATTTTGACTCGACATATGTTTTCACATTTTTAAAACAGGGCATTGTGAAGCAGAAAATATCTTCGGGGGGTAAATATGTGTCTGTAAACATCGGGCCTGTTCACGTGATCTCTAGCGAACAGGTATACATCACTCTGTCACATAGCTGACTAATTGACTATTCGTGGTCATAGGGTGTCCAAAAAGGCTTTGCTTTACGAACTGAATATCTATTGTTTCTCTACTATTTTCTAGAAGCAATATAATCGGCTTGAGATCCTGAAGGTCATATTGTGAACAGCTCTCATGACATATGAACTTCACGTAGAAATGTAGAATGTTGTACATCTGTTCTTGTGTGCTATAATATGAAATCCATGCTTTAAACTGTCAAGTCATTTTGTCAGTCTCACTGAACACTGAAATATATATGAAATTTTGTGTCACAGGTTCAAGCTGTGTACAATGCAATGAAGAGAGATGTACGGATGAAATATTTTTTGTAAATAGATGCTTGTATCAAAGGCGGTTCTTTAGAATAGTATACTACTGGTCTACTCTCTGTTTTGTCCTTGTAGATTGAGCTGTTTTATCAATTTTTGTTACTTTGATATAAAGCCTTGAAAAACATGGTTGAAATTGATCTGCTGTCACTAAGCTTGATTGACCAATCATAATTACTAAAATGGTTCAGCGGGAAGCTATGATATATAGTTACAATACTTTAATCCTTATTTAACAGGTGAGAAGCTCCCCCTACAGGTGCTGTAGGGGAAATTGATCGATAGGTGATACCCACAACACCTTCCAAACTACTGATTAAAGAATCACAAATACCAACTTTAAAGATCTTCACTTGCTGAGAGCTAACAAATCTCCGTAGTTAAACCAACGCAACCTAATCAAAGTTCTTTCTTGGTTTCATTTTCTTTGGCTTTCGTAGTTTTTCTCCTAATAACAGGCTTACTTTTGTTTCCAAAGGAGATGGGAAAATAAGTAGAACCAACCACTTCGAGAAACAAAGGAAACTCCAAGAACGCAAACAGGAGAATCGCAATTAGGCCAAACAATGCCACAGGAAATGGAGCCCACTTATATCTATCTCTGAGAACAATTGTAAATGCTGCACCGAAGGATACGAATATGCTGGCCATAGAAATGAATAGAGTTGCGAGCCCTATGATAAGTTTTTGTGGCAAAGATTTTAAGAAATCCTCTTCGGCATAACGAGAGGTCATGATCGCTAAGAACATTAGTACCGAAGTGATTGACGAGAATAGAGCCGTGGCATCTGCTATTGCAAATACTGCAAATGTCTTCTCTTTGATAAAAATTGGGACGCCATTCCGAGAGCTACTGGTATCACTGATATTACCTCCTGGGACAGTGAACGCAGCTGCAAATGCTACAGTAGCAATAAGGGTGGCAACTAGCATGCATGAGCCGGATGTTTCTTTCATCCACTTTTCTCCACTCTGCACTAAGCCTTTGTGTTCCTTTGTGAATATAAATTCAGCTGTACTTTCGTCTTCGTAGTTTCTCAAGTACTTATAATGTCGATGCACAATAGTTGCCACCCCCTGTGAAGTTTATAAGATAACAACTTTAAGGAAGCGTAAAATTTCCAAACAAATCTGAGTTTTACTTTTCAGGGTAGAGTATAACCCTTACGTACCTTAAACCATTGTACCTCTCGTTGCATTTGTAAGGCTGCGCCAGATACCAAATTTAGTTTACCAGGAGGCGCTAATTTTGCAGCGTAATGTAGGATGCTATTACCATTTTCATCTTCTTCAGAAACTAGTTGATCTTTATCGTTTCCACTAGTTTTCAATATGAGATTCAAAATCTTTTCATTTCGTTCTCTTATAACCATCTGTATCATTGTTTCATCGTTGAATTTCTCCCAAATAAGGGAAGGAAATATTTCCAGACACTTGCATAAGAATTCGTTCATCCCAAATTCTATCGCAGTACACATGACGCCAGTATCATCTAGAAAATCTGTTACTTCTTGCATAGTAGTGGTTGTTTCATCGAGTTGTTCTAGCATATAATTAACTAATCTAGAGGCTTGTTGGTGCATCACCTTCTGGATATATAGGCTTCTGATAGGAGGCACTGGAATAGCAATAAAACCAGGTAGAATAATAAGAATGTTAAACCCTAGTGAATTTTTATCGATAAACAGCCTAGCTAGCTATGGCGCGCCGTAACGTTTGAATGCAGGCATGTGTTTTTTACTCTTGTCATTTAAATTACGAGAGGAAAACTACCTATTAACGGATATTATCGAATTATATTTCTATTATCTAGGTAGAAGAAAGTTACACCTCGCGCATAGTAAGGCATGATGTAGCTTGAAATAAAGTATTTCACCATTCCAGTCACTCCTTTATCTTTGGTTGAGAGAGAATCTGAGACCATTGGAGCAGTCTCTTCCTGATCCGCTTTCGTGCCTTTTGATATGTCCGCTGGATTCTCTTCGTCTCCTTCCAGTGCGCCTGAACTCCCCGAGAGGTCCTGTTTGTCTTTGATGGTGCTTTCTGATTTTTCAGAAGAGTTCTTGCAGACTTCTTCAGCATCATAATTGTCAAATGGAGAAGATAAGTCCACATAAATTACTGTACCACCAATATTTGTAACCGAATCAGATTTTAAAATGAAAAAAAGAAGAAGGGGATAAGTGAAATCGATGCTGGAGTGACTATAACTAACATGAATATATGAAGCGCTCCCACCAAGATAAGTTTGTGCCACTTTCAAATGGCGACAGATCGATAAGCTTTTCAAATGCACAATATCCTCGGGGTTCTTCTGTCGTTCGCTCAGTAACAAGTTTTGGAAACCGTTTAACAAGAGACAATGCCAAATCTACAAATGAAACATTTTTAGAGAACACACAACGCTAATACATTGATACAGTACTTAACCATTGATTTTACCGTAGTAACCGGATTCGATGGCATTGCACAACAGCAAAGCACCATATGCACCAGAGAATGGACTTGGTTCTTCATGCCTAGTTACAGAATAAAGATACTCAACGGTCTCTTTTTGCCCATCGCTAAAATGCACAAGTGCGGTTTCAAGAGGTATTCTCTCAAATCTATTACGCATCTGGGTCAGTTTGGGATTTTTTCTTACTATTGCCTTGGCAACTTCTTTATTTCCATATGCTGCAGCCGCATGAAGTGCTGTGGATCCCTCTTTATCCTTTATTTCTAAGGCTTCAGGGGTCATGCGTTTCACAAGCTCCTGCACAAAGCTCCACCTTTCCAGCACGATCCCTACATGCAATGCTGTTTCATTGTCATAGGTAATTGTTTTTTCAACTGCTTCTGGACAATTTTTTAGAAATTGGCTAGCTTTTCCCCAGTCGTCGTCAAATGCTGCATTGTATAGTAGCTCATACTCATCCACAACATTGCCATGATCCTTTTCTACATTAAACATGAACGAAAAAGAAAATTCATAAGAATTAATTATTTTTCTTTGATCAAAAAGTAGGTAAGACATTAGACTAGAGCTTACCAAGAGACGTGGTGGTTTCCTCCATTTCTGAGACCACTTCATTTTCGTCGCTATGTTTCTCTTCAGTGTCAGCCTTATTTAAATGACTGATTACTTCCGCTAGACTTCTATTAAAATTTGCTGTTAACGTTTCTAGCATTTGTTGTTGGTTACGCTCGTGTAATTCGATAAGTTGTTGTTGTCTTCGTTCTTGTGATTCCATAAGTTGCTGGTGGTTATGTGCTTGTGATTCGATAAGTTTACCCAATATCACTTCTAGAGATTCAGATATAAGTTTTGAAAGCATTACAGTTTCCTGTGATGGATGATTAAGGTCATCACCCCCCCCTAGTAGTAGACATGGTGATGTTGGTTATCCCGGTGATCTGAAGTGGTGATTTACAAGGAATTTTGTTAATGGAGCTTCTCTCTCACTCTCTAATCTCTTCTATTTCATTTACTTAATTTTCAGTTTTCCTCTTTTTTGTTTTTTTCCTCTTCATTACTGTTTTTCTTTTCAACTAAATATCTTGTGGTCAATAAGTTGTATTGTTTGGACTCATTACAACCACACCTTCAAACATAATACAAAACAAAAGCTTACACTTTAGTTACGCTAGCTGGTAAATGTGACTCAAATATCACATTAATAATTAATATTCTCCTTCTTGATATGAAGTTCTACAATTCCTAATACCTCATGGAAATTCGGAAATTTCTTATGGGAAGAACCTTGGTATATATATCCGCCAATTGATTTTCGTGTCTTATAATATTTCAGTTGAATCTTACCTTTTTCGACCACTTTCCAAATGAAGTGATATTTGACCTTAAGGTGCTTTGCTACAATGCCCGTCTAAAGTTTTAGACATAGTTATTGTCGATTTGTCGTCGTGAAAGGTTTTAATCCTTCCCTCTTTCTTCTCTCAAATGTCTTCTAAAATTCTTCTCAATCGGAATACATGCGAAGTAGCTATTGCCACTGAAACGAATCCGGCCTCCACCGTAATTTGAGCCAACTTTTGTTGCTTCTTTGATTCCCATGAGAAGATACCCGAGCCAAGAGAAAATAACTCAATGTACTTTTCATGTCATCTATAGAACTTCCCAAGTCACAATCACAATATCTAACCAATTTGACATCCGAAATTCTAAATATTTGATTCCAAAATTCGTTATTTCTTGTATTTAACTTAACAACCTCTTCAATGCCCAAAAAAAAGATAACTAGTTATACACATGAACCTTGAAAGGATACTTGAAGCAAATATATATTGGGTCATGTATATAAGACATAACAAGGTTCCAATTAGACCTCTAAAATAAGTCTCATCAACCTTTCTTGTTAACTCCATCATCTTTTTTGAGTTTCTCGTTGTAGTTACCTAAAATATGAGAGAGGCTAGAAGTGGGATTTAAGGGTTTCTGAAAGTGAGCTACGGGAGGTTGACCACGAACGTTCTTTGCCTAAACCACACACAGTGGCCATTCAAAGGCTGCTTCAGTCACATGGAAGAGGTTTAGGGCTGGTCTTAGGGAGGGAAGCAGACGAAAGAAAGAGATAAGAGAATTCTAGGGTTTGAAGAAGAATTGCTTTGAGAGGTTATGAGAAAGATGATCGTAGCTTGGAGAAATAGACGACCTATTTATACCCGAATTCTCTAATCTTAGGTCGGTGAAGATAAGGATTGCTTTCGGTGTCGTGCAGAACAATTCTCCCGTCTCTTCAGGAATAGGTAGAGATAAACTAGGTTGAGTTTATCTCATTATTCCACCGCCTTTGCTCTCTTCTACGGTGAGAAATAGGCCGGGTATTTCTCACATGTGTCGTAGACCGCCAAAGCAAAACCCTAATTGATATCTCCCCATTTGTGTAAAGATGAGTCAGCCTTTGTGATGATGTGTTGAGAGAGAGAAATATTCTCTTTAGCCGAGTTGGCCGAGATAGAGAGATATTCTCCGATCTGTAAGAATGACTAGGATGAGTCACGTGAAAAGGCATGAGATGCCTCAGAATTCGTTTGGAGAGTCTGAAAAGGAGACTCGATTCCTACATGAGGCTCGTGCCTATCATGGGGAATATTCAGCCTTGTCTGAGATTTTTCCGAGAGATTTGAATCTCTCCGAGATTTTGAGGAGAGATGTGAATCTCTTGCGATTTTGCGGAGAGATGTGAATCTCTCCAAGATTTTGAGGAGAGATTTTGCAGAGACATGTGAATCTCACCGAGATTTTGAGGAGAGATTTGAATCTTTCCGAGATTTTGCAGAGAGATGTGAATCCCTCCGACATTTTGAGAAGAGATGTGAATCTCTTTGAGATTTTGCGGAGAAATGTGAATTTATCCGAGATTTTAAGGAGAGATTTGAATCTCTCCGAGATTTTGCAGAGAGATGTGAATCTCTCATAGATTTTGAGAACATAAGTGAATCTCTTTGAGATTTTGAGGAGAGATTTGAATCTCTCAGAGATTTTGAGAATGGACCAAAATCTCTATGAGGATTTTCTTAACAGATCTGAATATCTCTGTGGTCAGCTGGGACTCGTCCTGAAGAGAGAGAAAGGACTTTGTACATCCGATTAATGTCTCTGCGAGACTTTGGCTCACTTTTCTTTGACCAGTGTATCTTACATAGATGTGCTAGGAATCAATTGTGTCTGTATTTATGGGGCCGACACGAACAGTATATCTCGGAAGGATATTCTAGGAGTCTGTCGAAGGGGCCCAGAGGCAGAATAACCAGCGTATCTCGCGGGATGTCCTAAGAATTATTTTGATGCCTCGGTAAGTCGAGTCAGAGCCTAAAGTAGACATGAACAGTGTATCTCTCCATGATGTACTAGAAATCAGTCCTTGATCTCAAATAGGGTGAGTCGTGCTTACAGGAGACATGTATGTCTCCGCTTTGGGTCAGAAGTACGCATGGGACGTTTTTACGCATCTACAGATACTACATGACCAGCAGTATCTCGCGAGGATGCATACTAGGAATCATGGAATCACAATCAGCTGTGTCTCGCGAAGGCATGCTGGAATTGTGGATGTTCTAATTCATAGGTCCGTCGGGGACGTTTTACGCTCTACAGAACCTACGTGACTAGCAATATCTCGTCGGGGATGTGCGCTAGGAATCACGACATCACGACCAGTAGAGTCTCGCGGGGATGTATACTAGAAATCGTGGCTATGAGTGCCTTGAGGATCAAGGGCTTAATCTCTCCCGTGAGAGTTGAGTTTTGTCTATGGTCTTGAAATAACGGTTTTTCCCCTTATCCAAATTTCACCATCTAAATAAGTCCCCTACTCAGAGTAGAACCCTTATTGTTCTATGATGAGTATATAGATGGTGTCTAATCATTCATATACAAAATTATAATTCACTCGTTCTTTTAGATTTACAGAGTCCCCTGAATTGATGCTTCGTTTTTGCTTGCTCTGATTCTGGACTTCGAATCAACTCTGGACTTGGGAGCTTTCTAGGATTTTGTGTTAGGAAACGTTACTAGCGTGACAATTGAGCCTTGATGAAGTCAAATTTCTGTTTTGAGAGACTAGACTTCCAAATTAGGGTTTCTTTGATCAAAACCCTAACTTCTTCCTTTTGTGCAACTCTGAGCTTGGAATTGACCTTGGACTTGGAAACCTTTTAGGCTTTCACGTTAGGAAGCGTCATCGGAATGAGAAAAAGTGTCTTGTAAAGATGAAATTTCCATCTTGGTCGAATGGGATTTGCAAATCAGGGTTTACTTGGACAAAACCTAATTTCCTCTCTTTGTGCATCCTTGAGCTTACGAGTTTGTGCAAGTGAGTATTTGGGGAAGAGAGGGATTTGAGCGTGAGGTTGGAAAAATCCTATGAGAATAAATTGGCACTTACTTTTGAAGTTACGGAGTCCCTATCCCATGTAAATTCTGAATTCTGGTTTGTACTGCACCTAAACCCTAATTTCTCTTTTGTTCACGTCTGACTCCTTCAGACACTCTGGATAGGATTGACGAGGCTTGTAAGGTGTGCATCTATCTTGTGGGGTCGGCACCTTGTGTGATGAGAGCATTTTTAATTCCTTATACCAATCAGACACCTTTTCCTTAGAGAAAATACCTACTTTTGAAACTAAGGGTATTTTCGTTAAAAAAAAAAACCATTATGAGATTGATTCTTCTTCATCATGAGAGAGTTCGTGATCTTCCCTAGGCATATTCATGACATTATAGAGAGAAATAGGCGCGTATTTGGTTCCGCTTTGGAAATTATGAGCTCGAACTTCCTTGTTTGAGCTGAATTCCCTTTATTTTCTTTGGAATTCTGCTTTTCTGGATTCCATTTTAATCCTGTTCTTCTTCGAGCACTTATAGGACTCAATATTGTTTCCAATAGAATGGGGAGAGGCTCAGTCCTTTCTCTTTTAAAATAAATCCCTTTTCGGTAAAATTCTTGAAATTAGGGTTATTTTTCGTCAAAACCCTAATTCCCTTCGACTTCGATCCCTTTGGAAAAAAATCCCGAGAGAATAAGTGACATCCCACTGGCTTAGGAGAGAATCTCACGCATGTGAAGAGCTTGGTCACGGCTTGGAGGGATTTTAGAAGAAACAAAACTCTCAGTTTCCTTATTTGATCCAAATTCCTCTAATTTCCTCTTGTAGCTCCAATTCCTATTCCTTTTCCTTTTCTTGATGGCTTACATTGTGAGCTAGGCTTGGAAAATAAAACTCTTTTCTACTTATTTTGGGCGTGACCTAGGTATGGATGTCGTTACATTCTACTTTCACACGTTCTGTTTGTATTAGGACTCTTCGTTTGGGTGTTCGCCAGAAAACTGCAGTTTTGAGAGGCTTGCATAGAATAGATGTAAAATCTTCATTCGAACTCCGATTTGAATCCCCGGACCCAAAATTTAAAGGTAAGAGGAAAATATTTCTAATGCAAAAAGAATCACTTGATTCCAATTTCGTTTGGTCAATCATATCCATGTATACTTTTGACTTCAAAAATCCCATATAAAAATTTCAGGAGTTTTCATATTGCACTTACTTCGGTGTTGGGACCACATATCCTACCTCGTTTGTCCGTTTGAGGCGCGTTTTTGGTATGTTTCTGGTAAGAAATATAGGAACATATTTGATTCAGGAAGTACCCCGAAATTCCTTATGGTTTGGCATCAGTTTTCAAGTCTCCGCGCTGCTATGTACATCAATCCGAATTACCAAAGGAATCCTTGTTTTAGTTGGACTCTTAAAGCATTCCATTGATTCAAGCACAACCCCTTGGAGTATTATGAATTCACTACCCTTCCTTAGCTTGGTTTAGGTCGTGAATTTTGTATCCTTAGGCCAGAGACTCATCCGTGGTATGATTATACGTTTACTCTTTGGTTTCTTGAAACGTATTTTGCTTGATCCCTTGTGAAAGTATGGACCCGAATGAATTCGTGAGTATTCTTGGAGATACGGAATTGGTTTCTTGAGATTGAAATAAGGATAGTTATATAGGCATGAGAGCAAGTTTCGACTTTTGCTCGTGAGGCTTGAAACTTCAAAACACATAAAAACCCTAATTACAAACCCTATGTATATGCCATGTGTCTTCACTCTCTTAGTTTACTTCTTCTAATTTCTCTCTCGCTGGTAGAGTTGCATGGAAAAAGTGATTTTTATGGAGACAAGTACTCCTCATGGAGAGAAGGGGTTTGACTTTAGTAGAATGAAGATGACGCAAGCTTCAACAATTTCAGAGGGCCTTCAGAAAGAGGTTCATGGTGTAGAGAGACAACCGACCGACCGACCGAGGGTGATTTCACGGGCCTCATGTCTTCTTTGACTTCAGATGAGGCACTTGTTGGAGAATTTAGTGTTATGAGAATGATAATTATGAATGGCCTTGCTTCTAAGGGTTTTGTAAATATGAGAACCTTGATGACAACCCGTGAAAATCATTGCTTTCAATATGAGGTAATCGCGAGAGTTGCTGGATTCTGTTGGAACCATCTTGAACAAGCAAAACTCTGGTCTTCGTTTCTTAGAGAGGCCCTTATGTAATAGATACCGGTATCTTAGGAGACGTGGAGGAAAGGATATGGATGCCTTAAAGAAGAAGATAAAGTTTTCTTCCCGAGAGTTAGAGGCCACTGCTGCCAGATGATTTTCTTAAATGTTGGTAATTTACCATCTAGACCTTTTATGTGTGCATTTGGTAAAGGAAGGGGACCATCGTGATTTTTAATTTGTGCAAAACCTAGCTTGATCCGTTGCATAAGCGAGTAAGTGAAAACCCGAAGTTAAATTCGTAATAGAAATTTCTTCCTTGCGCAATCTTGACTCCGGAGGATGTAAAAACTTCGTTTGACGTCCGATTTCAATGGTTGACCCAACTATCGATCAGAAAAGACCCTACCTTTATCTACAGGAGAAAAATTAGGATTTGGAGCTTGTTTTTCTGGTGATATGTCCATATGAAGTTGAACTCGGAATCCAAAGTTATTTAATAACAATTATTTCTAGTGTTTTTATAATATCTCTTGGATCGTGTTTTGAAATATCATGACATTTTAACACATGGTAGGAGAGAAGTAGACGAATATTTTGTATCAAGAGCGCATTGGAGAATTCTCAACCCATTTGTCCCAGTTTGTCGAGTTGGCTGGATGAAGCATGAGGCGGTTTTAGCGAAAATAAGCCACAAACTCTTTTTGACTCTGCGCGAACCCTAGTTTGTCTCAACCGTTAATCTTAAGCAGAGAAACGATTCTAACGCATTGGGGTAAACTCGGTACATGCTTCCTCTCTGAAATCGTTATACGGGGTTTTGTAAAACGTAGCTTGCTTGATCGTGATGGAAACCCTAGATGGGGGAGTCCTTCTCGGGATGCGACAAAACCTGATTTTGACTTGTAGAAGTATTTTAGCATCTCTGTCATGGATTGAGTTCATTCCCGTGAGATAGCATCCCGCAATTCTTTGTTTGATATCAAAGGTTGAAGCGCTTGTGTCTGAGAGTCATCCGTGGGAGCTGAGGATTGGACATGATATCTGATTCTCGTTCATACACCTCTAGTGAGAAGTCTCTAAATTGAAGCGTTCTGAATTCTACCAATTTGTTTTGCACCCGAAATATCTGGGTTAATGGTGTAAGAGTCTTTCATCTAGGAGCTGGATGTTTGAGCCGCCTCATGTTAGTCAAAAAGATGCCTGGTGCACGATTCTTCATCAGTCTCCAGTTTGTTATATGAGTAAGGATTCTCATTTACTGGAGAGATTTGATCATCAGGTAAGACTTATGTATTTCTCGAGATTGAGTCTTCAAGGATGATATGAAGTCGTTGTTTTGTCTCTGTTAGATGTATTGATAGGAATTCATGTGAACTTCTGTTGAAAATTCTTTACTGAGATATATCCTTCTTATGTGAGATGGTCGACCGAACTTGAGAGTAGTAGACACCTTATGAAACTGAGGGAGATGTAAGTGGCCGTCGTATCTTTTCCTTCAGTCATTATGTCTAACTTTGACACATGGGGAAGCTTGTTGAGCCGTTATTTTAGAGAGAATTAACTTTAATTGCGGGAACTGCTACGAGCTTCTAGATGAATAACTTATGGTATGGAGCTGCGGTCTCGAATCCTTCCTCTACTTACTTCAGTGACAGTAGTTGATTGTGATTGTATGTCGAGTAATGAAGCTTTATCCAAATTTTTGGCCTCACGAGTATCGCTTCATATTTCTTTTCCCTTGATAGGTTCGGGTGCAAATATATTCTCCTTCTCCATCTTGGGCGAACTGAGGTCCCATCGGAAAATGATACTGGATAATCGTTGGTGTAGATGAAATGGAGGCTCATCGAGACTTAGCCGTAACTCCTAGGTCTAGTTCCTTTTCTTTCTGACAGAACGAGTGTTGAGGTACCGACCAGCAGCTTTGCATCTTCGGATAAAGCTGAGTTTCAGTTGAGCCTCGTCTTGGGATCTAGTTTCGATTCATACTTTCTCTCGTTCTTGTCATGATCCTCTGAAGCATGAAGGGAGGCAAGATGTATCTTTGTTGGCAGTTTATGACCCTATGTGGCTCTGCAACGCTTTTGACTAGGTCACGAATTTCTTGGCGCCTTTCCAATTTTTTGCTAAGTTTATCATGTAGACGAAGAAAAGACAAATCCGACGAAAAAAGAACTAGGTCAATCGAATACATAATGAAAAAGTTATGAGTAAAATAGTAAAGTGAAGTAAACTTCCCGAGTGTCCTCTGTGATGGTTGAGGGTCCTTGAAATAAACGAATTTTGGAGCAATATTCGTCAGGATCTCCAAGTTTGGAGCATCATACGGTCCTTGAGAGTCATAAGGTCGACTGGATGGTTGCTCTTTGCTATGTCGCGTTCATAATGAGCTTTATCTTCTCATGTGAGGTCGATTACAGACAGACTGGATCATGTTCGTGCTATTCTCATCAGTTTTAGTACTCCTTCTTTAGAAAACATGTACTCGATCTAATTTGTTAGGTCTATCCATACTGGTAACTTTAAAGACGATTTAAGATAAGTCTGGATGTCGATTTGAGATTTTGCAAGATTCTGTTGAGTCCCCAGGAGCTCGCTTTGGTGCTTACCCAACGTTTTCAAGGATTAACAATAGATTTCATGAAAATAGGTTACTGAGGCGTTTTGTTATGCATGAAGAGATTCAGGCGATCTAAAACGTCATTAACCTATTCACTAAGGTAAAAAATTAGTCTAAGAGGGAAAATTACTGGTAGGGATAACTCTCTCGACTAAATCTGGGTTTACAGAGACTGATTTAGTGGAACGTTTTTATGTTTGGATTGGTGGAATCGTCTTCCTTCCTAAGAGACCATGATTGATATCTGTAACTGAGTGAACAACCTCCCACTATGGTCGCCAAAATGTATTTACGTAAAATCTGAGAGACACTAGAAGTGGGATTCTAGGGTTTCTGAATGTGAGTTACGAGAGGTTGGGCATGAACAGTCTCTGCCTAAACCACGCAGAGTGGCCGTTCAAAGGATGCTTCAGTCACAGGGAAGAGGTTTAGGGCTAGTCTTAGAGAGGGAAGCAGACGAAAGAGAGAGATTAGAGAATTCTAGAGTTTGAAGAAGAATTGCTCTGAGAGGTTGTGAGAAAGATGATCGTAGCTTGGAGAAATATATGACCGATTTATACTTTAATTATCTAATCTCAGGTCGGTGAAGATAAGGGTTGCTTTCCGTGCCTTGCGGAAAAATTCTCCCGTCTCTTCAAGAATAGATATAGATAAACTAGGTTGAGTTTATCTCATTATTCCACCGCCTTTGCTCTTTTCTGCGGTGAGAAATAGGCCGGGTATTCTCACACGTGTCATAAACCGCTAGACCAAAACCCCAATTGATATCCCCCCATTTGTGTAAAGCTGAGTCAACCTATGTGATGATGTGTTGAGAGAAATAAATATTCTCTTTAGCCGAGTTGGCCAAGATAAAGAGATATTTCTTCGGTTTGTAAGAATGATTAGGATGAGTCACGTGAAAAGGCATGAGATTCCTCAGAATTCGTGTAGAGAGTCTGAAAAGGAGACTCGATTCCTACATGAGGTAGGGCTGTCAATGGATACCCGAATATCCGCTATCCGTTCGAGTTCGTTCGAATCGTTAGGATATTATCCGACTTATCGGATATCGGTATCGGTAACGGATAATTTTATCGGATAATTACCTCTTAATGAAACAGATACGGTTGAGTTAGTATCCGACGGATAATTATCCGTATCCGATAGTGAGGGTATATATGTAATTTAGATATACTATATTATAGTTTAGGTTTTACTAAAAGAGAAAGAGTAGAGTCATAGAGATAAGAGATTTTAGTTGCTTATTTAGTTATTTTTGATTTATTATCGGAAACGGATAATTAACGGATATTATCGGATATCCGTTACTCTTAACGGAACGGATATCGAATGAAAATTTCAATATCCGTCGGATTTTATAGGATAGCGGATATCCGGTAAAATTAACGGTAACGGACGCGGTATAGCCATTATTCGTTCCGATAGCTACCGTTGACAGCCCTAACATGAGGCTCGTGTCTATCATGGGGAATATTCAGCCTTGTCTGAGATTTTTCAGAGAGATTTGAATCTCCCTGAAATTTTGTGGAGAGGTGTGAATCTCTCTGGTATTTTGAGAAGAGATGTGAATCTCTTTGCGATTTTGCGGAGAGATGTGAATCCCTCTGAGATTTTGAGGTCCGATATTTTGCAAAGAGATGTAAATCTCTCAGACATTTTGAGGATAGATGTGAATCTCTTTGATATTTTGCGGAGAGATTCACATCTCTCCGAGATTTTGAGGCCGGGAGATGTGAATCTCTCCGAGATTTTGCAGAAAGATGTGAATCTCTCCGAGATTTTGAGGGCGGACCAAAATCTCTATCAGGATTTTCCTAACAGATCTGAATCTCTCTATGGTCAGATGGGACTCGTCCTGAAGAGAGAGAAAGGACTTTGTACGCCCGATTAATGTCTATGCGAGACTTTGGCTCACTTGTCTTTGACCAGCGTATCTTGCATAGATGTGTTAGGAATCAATTGTGTTTGTATATATTTATGGGTCCGACATGACAAGTGTATCTCGGAAAGATGTTCTAGGAGTCTGTCGAAAGGTCCCAGAGGCAGAATAACCAGCGTATCTCGCGAGGATGTCCTAGGAATTATTCTTAAACCTCGGTAAGTCGAGCCAGAGCCTAGAGTAGACATGAACAGTGTATCTCGCCATGATGTATTAGGAATCAGTCCTTGATCTCAAATAGGGTGAGTCGTGCTTACATGAGACATGTATGTCTCCATTCTGAGTCATAAGTCCGTCGTGACGTTTTTATGCATCTACAGAGCCTACATGACCATCAATATCTCGCGGGGATGTATACTAGGAATCATGGCATCACAATCAGTTGCGTCTCGCGAAGACATGCTGGAATTGTGGTTGTTCTGGTTCATAGGTCCACCGGGGATGTTTTACGCTCTACAAAACCTACGTGACCAGCAGTATCTCGTCAAGGATGTGAGCTAGGAATCACGGCATCACGACTAATAGTGTCTCGCGGGGACGTATATATAAATCGTGGCTATGAGTGCCTTGAGGACCAAGGGCTTAATCTCTCCCGTGAGAGTTGAGTTTTGTCTATGATCTTGAAATGACTGTGTTTGTACTCAAAATTACTTTTGGGCACTAAACACGATGATTTGATGATGATTATGTGAAATTAGGGTTAGAAAACGAAAATAAACTGAGGAGACAAGAATATAACGTGGTTCTGCAAGTGTTTCCTACATCCACGGAGGAATCCCATAGGGAGAGTATTGTATTGATATGAGATACAATAGAAATTACATGGTTAGATAACCTAGGACTCCATGTCTTTTTAGGGTTTAGGATACATGTATTTATAGTGTTATGTAACCCTAATTCTGATGTAAACTTGATATGCAAGCAACTTGGGCAACAAAACTTTTGGAAACTTCTGGAAACTTGGAATCTTCTTTACGGGCTTGATTAATGGGCCTTCCGTGTATTTTATTCACGGTACAAACATCACCCCCTTTTAACCTCCAACTTGTTGGGGGTTAAGAAATTCCTTTATCCTCCTGCTTCGAACGTTGATGATGTAACTCGCCCCCAAGCGTGAGTAGATATATTACAAAGACGCCCCCAACTGTGATTACCTGCAATACAATTTGCTCACGTGCTAGGAGAGATTTTTTTGCCAAGTATTGGACTTTTGATGCTCGAGAGCTAGTCGAGTCTTGAGAGAAATGTAGTGTGCTTGCGGCTGGGGAAAGGCTTTTTGCTTGCAACGTAGCAAAGCTGAAGCGCTCGTTGCTCGGGCAGGCTGGTTGTTGCTTGTGTTGAGTACGATTATTTGGACCAATATCGGGCATTGGGCTCGTGGTCGAGACGAGACTTTATGCTTGCCAAGGTGCAAGTCTTTCATACTCGCGTGCAAGACGAGATTTTATGCTTGCGCTAAGAGCAAGACTTATGTGCTCACGTGCAAGGTGAGGCTTTAGGTGCTTGCGATGTAATGCAAGGCTAAATATTGAAGGGTCTAAGCAATCCACATCTCGAACTTAACTCGAACTTGATCATGTTGCTATCCAAGAACCTCGAACTCGATCATGTTGCATTCCACGAACCTCGAACTCGGTCATGCTACAATCTACGAACCTCGAACTCGGTCATGTTGATGCCCTAAGTGCATATAAAAGTTTCCTGAATACCGGAAAATTTGCTTCCATGTTGTAGGGAATTGAAAGACGATTCGAACGAGCCAAAAATCACTCAATTCAGACTTAAAACGAAGAAGTTATGGACGAAATAATATTTCCACAAAGATAGCGTGTTGTTGTTGACATGTCACTGCTGACAAGATCAATATGCTGATGTGGCACTGCTGACTGGATCAACTTGCTGACATGACGATCTGACTGGATCTTGAAGGTGATGTGGCGATCTGACTGGACCCTGGCTGATGACGTGGTAAGTCCAGTCAATGGTTGGACCAAATCGGTCTGGTTTTGGTTGAACCGTTGTTAACTGGTTCAGTTATGGTGAGCCGGGTTGGACAGCAGTTGGACTACTTAATGAACCAGGTGCTTCGTTTGGCTTGGGTTAGGCTCTAAGCGGCTCGAACAGCTCGGCTCGGCTTGGCTCTCTTCTTTCTGTCACACTTTTCTACAACACATATGTCTGTTACTGTTCAGTGAATATTGCAACAGTTTATGCCGCTGCTTTCGCCACGGTTTCATGAACTGTTTCACAACAATTTCTTCATGTTTGTAACGGTTTTTGTATGAACCCTTACTTTTATTTATTTTTAGCGATTTTTGGATGGAATATCTTGCATGATTTCTTCCACACTTTTCTCAATGATAAAACACGATTGTTTTGACGAATCCCCTTAGTTGGCGCCAAAAGATGTTGGTGCAAAAATATTTACCCCAACACTCCTCGAGATGTGTGTAGATTGATTGAATCTCCATCGTAGATCCAATTCCTCCAGAAATTGTTGATGAACGCCGTGATTGATGCTGAAAAAGGTGGGGGTACCTGCAAAGACACTCCGATGCTAAAGTCAGAGGGAGTTCTTAAGCAAGTGAGTTGTGGAGAAAAGGAATAGAAATTGTGTTGGGGGAAAATAAAGGGCCAAGTAAAGGGCTTATTTGATATTATACACGGTAAAGGAATAGAAAATTTATACACGGTACAAACAGACGGTTTTGCCCATTATCCAAATTTCACCATCTACACTCGTTTACTACGAATGGTGTTGATATTGAATTACATCCAAGCATACCAAACTTCTTCAACACTTTTTTTGACATACTTTTTTTTTTCTATTTTATTTTACATATAATTTCATATATACCAACAAAGAAATGAAGCAATCCCATGTCGGTCATTTCATACATTATCATCATTTCCCTCTTGATTTATTAAATCATATGATGAACACCATTCATTAACGTAAAAATCAGGTTTTAAAGTGGAACAATGAAAATATATTTACCTTGTGTCTTCGCATATCTGGTGTGGACTCAATCATGCTTTTGATGTATTTTTGCTCGTTGAAGTACCCATCATTTTCACTATACCAATCTCTCGGTGCTTGTTTGAGGCCATACAATACATTCTTCAACTTGTATACCTTCTCTTCTTCTCTTTCGATCACAAACCCTTGTAGTTGTTCAACATAAACCTCTCATTGGAGTTTCCAATTCAAAAATGCTGATTTAACCTCAAGTTGATACAGTTAACAACCTCTTTGGGAAATTGTAGCAATGAAAACTCTAATTGATTGCATGTAAACTATAAATCAAAATATTTTCACATACCTATTTCGAAGTCTTCAAGATGAAAAATGTGTATAGTTTACCACCAACGTTCTACTAATACAAATGACAATTATTTTGGTATTTATTCGCATCAATATGGTACAAAGTAAACCGAGAAAATTTGTCTATATTAATTTTAACACTTTTATAACTTTTCATAAACTTTTTTAACTCCATACTAACTACCTCTTAGTTGCAGTGGTGACAGATGACCTTGAGCTCTGGCTAAATTTGGACTGGAAATTAATTTGGTATTATTCTCTTCATCCGAACTTGATTATTACGTCGTTAGAGGTATATATTGGGTTTATTCCTAGGTGGGCTTATTTTTCACCTGATATCTTGAGGTCGAGACATTTCTATTGAGAAATTTAAATAAGTAGAATACGAATTATTAAGATTTTTTAGTGAAGAAAAATTATAGAGAAGATTGAATTTGCTGTGAGTTAGTATCTTAAGAAAAATGTTATTTATAAGGTTAAAAAAACTAACAATTTTATTTATAAGGTTGAAAAAACTAACAGTTTTCTGATTATAAGAAAAAGTTGTTGTCATTAGAATTCGGTCTGGTCGTCCAAGCCTGAGATGGTCGGTTTATTCTTCTCCAAAAAGCGGTTCCCCATCATAAAAAATAAAGTTTGCCCATCATACAATAAAATTTAGACAAATTAATAGACTCGGAACCGAAAAAATTATTAACCTAGTTGGGACTAGAGAATTTTATTATTTTAACAATAATTTATAGAATTTATAGAAGTTCAACTGTATAAGCAAAATTCCCAAGTCCCACTAGACTTGGTCTAAGCCCGTTAAAATAAGCCCAAACTACACTGAGCTCGAAACCCGCCAAAATTATTACTAGTAAAGTATCTAGGGGCGAGATTTTCCTAGTTTTTTTTTCCCCGAGTGTCGAATCTTAATCATGGAAGAGGAGAAGAAGAAGAAACAGAAGCAAAATCATGATATGGAATTTGAGTACTGTAAAGTATGTAAACTGAATCATAATCTAGGTCGAAAACATAAGTATTTACCCAACCATATAAAATCACTCTCCTCTTTTCTTTCTCGATTCAATAACAAACTTTCTGATATTCGATTTTTCATCAAAAACCCTACTGTCATCCGTCTTGAACACGCTTCTCGTAATCGATTATGGTGTGTGTTTTGTGATTCTGATATTCATGAACTTAATAGCTTATTCGCTTGGTAAGAATTTTCACCTCTTAGCTTCACCATTTTCTTGATTTTATTTGATATTCTTATATGTTTTGATTCGTCTTTATGTCTGTGTGTGATTTTGTAGTAGTAATGCTATTAATCATTTAGCAAGTCCGGAACATTTGAAGAATTTGAAGGATTTCATGTGGAAGAATGGTGGAGGAATGGATCGTGTTGACTCGTTTAGGGTTTCTGAGTCTGATCTTTCTAAGGTATAATAATGGCAATATTATTATTACTTTGGTTGTTGATTCTGTTTGCATTTTGGTGTTGGGTTATCTGAGATGAATGTGCAAAACTTACTAGTAACCTCCACCACTGTGGCTGCCAATGTGAGTTTACCCAATTCCAATTAATAATGCAGTGATCTGGGGTTACTTACATATTGCTTTAGGGATACTATTTTGTGACCCAACTTTTAGTCATCACAAGAAGGCCTCCTGGGTCGGCCAATTGTTCATAGTGAACTTCTAACTCTCGTGCATTGGGGATATCGATTTTCAATTTGGCATTTATTGCAAATTTTAGATTGTTCATTACCGTAGTGGGTTAGAAAGTGATAAGAACTGTGTCATGCTACAAGCACCCTAAACTCTCTTCTGGTTTCCCGTTTCTGGTAATGAGGAGGGTTGGAGATTGTAAGCACGCACAGTAATGTGTGGCTAGCATGCTCCAGCCTAGTGTTTTATCATAGTCTTTTGCCTGTTCTTGTGGGAGAATCATGGGAGAGAGGGTGGGGACTGCAGTGAAAACATATTCTGCAGAATAATTGTATGTGATTAATCTATTTGATGTCATGGCATTTTCAAGAGATTCATCTTTTGCTTATGTTTTGTAAATTTCAGTGGGAAAAAAGATGCCGTATGCTGGAGAATTCAGATCCTTCAGCGAATGGAGGAGCTTGTGGGCCTTCCTTGGGACCTTCAAAAGATATCCACAATCAACTTATCTCTGACACTAAAAATAACTTAGAAATTTACTCTTTTAATTCCAGTAATTCAAATAGTTTTGTACCTTTACAAAGTTCTACGAATGAGAGGCAACAGGAGTTTCCTAGAGAAGTACATGGAATCGCAGCTGTTGGCTCATTTCTATGTGATGCTTTTTTGCCAGCTGCTGGGGGCACAGTTACTCGTATGCACATGGCATGCATGGCATGGGCGAGACTATAACGTATTCACAAGGTTTGGATGCTATTCTAACTGTGATTTGTTTTCTTGCTTTCTTAGGATCAGATCCCAAGTTTCAGAATAATTTTACTTGAGTTCTATTTTTGAATTCTAATTCTGTATAGTAGTAGCTGATATTGTTTTCGCTCTTCTGTGCCCCAGATTATGCTGATAAACAACATGGTTTTCTTGCAAATAGTGGCGCAAGCTCAGTTGATTGCTCTCCCAGTAATAAAGCAGTAAGCTTTCCTCTGTTCATTGCGTCTTCCTTTTATAAACCGGTACTTCTATTTGTTCATATCTAGTTAAGTTATCACATGATCTGAATCCCACTATATACATGTCACGAGATTAAACGGAAGTTGTTTAACTTTTCAAATTTTTTTTTTTTTAGAAGTTAAATTAAAACATATTAATAATGTGTACTAATCTTCAATAGACTCGTACAAAACTTTTCAATTATAATTTATAGCCTTGCCTGGGGTGAGGTCTTTAGGTGCTTAAGTTTTAGTCAATCAATTATAACGATCATATATTTCTGCCTGGTAGACATGGAATCTCAAGCTCCTTAATGATTGTGCGGTATAAGAGTGCAGTAATGATGCGAGACACATTCATCTGGATCTTGCTTTTAGAATGCTGTTATAATTTTCTCTGTTATTTTATTTGTGCTGCCTCTGTATTGTGGGTCATGTTTCTGTTATTCTCCGTTGTTCTTTTCCTTTGTTCTGTACTACCATATAAAAATCACTTGCTGATTTCTTATCAAGCGTGTTTGTATCATCTATTATATTTAAATTTTAGTTTGCGTGAAAATTTTAATAGAATGTAATTGTTCATGCTAGGTGTATCAAGTTGGAAGACTGTGCAATGGTGGGAGCAGTAAACAGGGTATGGATTCACAATTTTTTATTCTATTTGTTTTTTATTTGTCTCTGGTAGGATTTAATGTCACACGAACACAAGATGCATCGTGAAATAAGGCACTTAGTGCGGAAATGTTATGCAAATTATCATTTGACACATGAAACGAAGTGTCTAGTGTTTTATTATCTATTTTCACTTGCATTGACATGAACTTTGAACCATACTTCATATTGTGTTCCTTTCTACCATTTTCAGCGACGCAGAGTTCCAGTCAAAGTCTTCCGTTGCTTCCTCAAGTGTCTAAAGACAATGTTCATGCGGGAGCTCCTCCACCCTGGTTTGACACAGTGGAAGAAATTCAGCTCCATCACATTACTGCAGGAGTGAGTGAGAATGGCCCTGCTCCATCCTCGCGTAAGTCAGTGAAATCTCAGAAATTAAACCCAAAAAGGGTGGGTGCTGCTTGGGCAGAGAGGCGAAAGCTTGAACTGGAGATGGAGAAGAGAGGAGAAATAGTCAATAACTTTGATGCTGACTGGCTTCCAAATTTTGGTAGAGTTTGGCAATCAGGAAGCCGAAATGAATCACGGAAGGAGTTTCAGATGGAGAAACAAAAATTGCCCGAGGTTGACAGCGGACCTGATGTACCAATCGTGATACAACCGTACATTAGCAAACGGATGGTAAATTGCGCATTTCAAACTATGTTCTGGTTAATATTATGCGTTTATAATAATTATGGCAGTTCTCAGATGTATACAGTTTTGTTTGTTGTGTATTTTTCCTTTTTTTTCTTCTTTTAGAGTGGTTCACTTTGTTTTCATCTCGGTTTAAGTTTATCTCTTTTATACGATGGTGCTTGGTTCCAAGTTTAACTGTTTTTTTCTTCTGTGTGGCTAAGAATCTCATGGTAGGTTATGTGGGAATTATATTAGCATTAACCATCATTCTTAATAAAGCAAATTCCTGAATCATGTTTGTTATTTATGCCGTATTTGATGTTTATGATATTTGAAATTCCATACTTAATTCATATTTTCTTCCTCGTGATGCAGCGGAAGGATGTGGCAGAAAATAAAGATGCAGTTGAGACTTAACTGTCATTATGGGGTAGTTATGGCCATTCCTGGATTTGCACGCCTACAAAAATTGTGCATTTTGGGTATGTACCTTGGTCATTTTCTGATAAAAAGTTACATGTGACAGTCTCATTTTGGGTATGTACCATATCATTTTGGCCCACAGATATATGAGTTACTTTAGGGAAGAACAATGCTGGTCCTCATTAGGATATTGTGACACCTAACTGTTCGGTCTCCATGTAAACAGCAAGGCCCGGAGATTCTATCTTATATAGTTGAGACTGTCATATGAAATCAAGTTCATTAGTCATTGATCATGACTGAGTAGTTGTACATACTAATGTATTTGGTACGAATGGACTTTGGTTTTTGGAATGTCTATCATCATTCTTACAAATTGTCAAAACTGTTTTCTGTTGAAATACATATTGATCCAACCGAGTAAAATTAAGAGAAATGCATGATTTTTCTTTGTTGCCTTTATGATTTATATCTACAAACTTGACTCTCCATTTAGAAAGTGAGGTCAGTTAACAAATCATTACTCTCTTCAGGCTAAGCATAAAAACTAGCTTCGTGCACTCAGTTGTGTTTGCCTAATCAGTTATTATTCTGTATTAGTTTGATTTATCTTACATGTTTTAATCTTAGTACGTTTTCTGTGGTTGCAACTTGACTTATATATGAGGATATGAAGCTTTGTATAAATGATTCATTTTATACTGTGTTTATTGTTCACTGCTGGTAGCTTGTACTGATATTGTTCAATAGGTCTTAGACTCTTAGGCTTTTGGATTTATAAATACATGCACTGATAGTCTGATACATGAATGTATATCATTTTTCATCTCGTGTATCTCACTAGGCAAGTGTATTTGTTGACATAGAACAGTTTACGTCTACCTTTGGTTGATAATAAACTAGTAGGCAAAAGAACGACATCACATGATTCGAACTGTCGCATTAGAACAAAAACTAGTAGAAGTTGAACTCTTCACAATCCTAAAATGCCAAAGTTTCCCTTTAGAAGAAATCAAATTTTCATGACATAGAAACTCCCAAGAAAACCATTTCTCAACCGTTCTATCGACATCATGAACCAAGACATCTGTATTGTTCCCAGACCTAGCAATCATACTGGTGGTATAGATTGCAGCCATCCTCCCAGGTGCCTCTGGTTTATCACCGCTTGGTCCATCAACCACCACTACGTCCCACTTGAGTTCGTATATCTCCTTTGGTAGCTGTGTCAGTGCTAGTCGGCATTTTGATGATTGAAGCGGCTGTGCTTCAGGTGCACAATCAGGGTGCGTCCTTGCATGTCGGAGCAGGTTGTATGCCTCTTTGGCGGCTGCCTGATGCTCAATTTTGTACATCTGCATGCCTTCTTTTGTTCTACGGATTGCTAGCAGCTTTTCAGGGTCATCTTCGAGGAAGATAGTGGTGCCTCCACTGTTCAGCGATGAGAGTTGAAGGGTTTGAGGTCTTATTCCGAATATGAGGAGGTTGCAGGGGACTCTTTGCAAGATGATATCTGTGAGGAGTTGGAATTCCTTAACAGTGAGATCTACATCTGAACTGGAAGAGGAATATGTTATGTGTGTGTTTGATGCACGAAATCGGGTGTTTTTCTCTAGCTGAGACTGAGATAAAGTAGGAGGTTGACTAGTTCCTGTGGTTGTGATTCTGAGGAGTCTTAGAAGTGAGATGGTTGATAGGATGAAGAAGAGGATAATGAGGAGTTTCTTTGTGGTAATTTTCATTCTCTTCTTTCCTCTCCCACCTTCTTTTTCATTCTTGCTGTCTTTATGGTTTTGGTTGTGATCTTTGTGATAACTCTCTGGAATCTCAAGCAATACTTGTGATTCTGATGAGTCTTGAGGAAGGGAATGGGTTGGAGAAGACATAAGAGGATGATCCAGAGTTGCTTTTGAGGACATTCTCTTTATTTTTGTTTATCTTCTACCACCACTATCACTGATCCACTACCACAGAGTTGGGTATTCTCATTATTGTAAAATTGTTTTATGATAGTTTTTTGGTCGAGTAGAATTGAAGGAAACCTATTGCTTTTGTTCCAAGTATGTCATTATTGTTGAGTTGTACTGTAGAATCATAAATGTTAGTTGTAGGATCACTTTTAGGGTGTTGGCTAAGTTTTTGTAGGTCCAATGAGTGCTACACTTCCCTTTACAAAAAGTCCAATAACTTTTTTTTCTCTTCATTTGGTGACAGAGTACGAATGCCAAATAGTGATGCAGTTGGAGAACCACCACGATCTCATGGTGTCTGTTAGTACTGTGTATTTCCTCTTCACCATTTGCTTGTTTTTCATTCTTTTCACTTAGTCAACCTGAACTTTGCTTTATCCCTAACTTTTCTCAACCATTAACTGTGCTATGACATACTTGCATCATATAGACGCCATCTATTTCGTGAAAATTTTTAGGTTAGGGAGCGGTCGCCTGACTCGTCTTTAAACATCCCTTTCTCTGTGAACATTTTGAAAATTTATTTTGTTTGCTACCTTATAACAAAAAGGTAGTGGTAGTAGTGACATACCAACGTGTGTTAATTATATAGAAGAAAAATGAAAATGAAAGATGATGGATTAGTTGAGACATTACTTATCTAACCGTAGAAACCTTGACTCACCAAGCTGCAGTTTCGTCATCCTAATTCAGCCTTGCATTTACTTTACCAGACATAAGGGACCCTATTCCTCTTTAGCCATCTAACTACTCCACGATGCCACTGTTTACTTATAATTTGATTTGATCTGAATTTTCTATGCTGTTATTCGAACTTCACTGAACAAAACCGACACATTAGATACATTACACCTACTGATTCGCTGTTTAAGTTTTAAGAACTTCATCTAGAATTACAACGGCATATACAGAACTGTTGAAAAGATGGGGCATCTCCCCTAGTCAATGAACCAATAAAAATCATCGGACAATGATCGCTTGATTGGAAAATAATTCCAAATTATCGCTTTTTGTATGTACGTCATTCTGTGTATAAAAAATCCGTCGAGTTGGTAATCCGCATATTCGGAGCCTATTCCATGTATCTCTATGAATTGTTTGACTCCATTATTTTCTTTTGCATTTGTTTATAAAGTTTTGCGTCAAGTATTCTAATGCTATTGCTTCCACAAGTATTTTTGTGGGTACTTGTCTACTTCGCAACTGTTTATGGGAATCCTGATTAGAGGCATATTTTGGTTGGCTCCTTCTTAGTAACTTCATCTTTCTCTTTCTCTGTAATGTAAATATTATTATCTCTCTTTTACAATCACAGAGAGACATTGTTTATATCGGACAAACAAATTAACTAGTCTTGTTTCTTATGTTGGAAAGATTGAAATGAATAGATTAATTGAAGAAAGAAAATAGAGGGTAGAGTAAAAACAACACCAAACAGCTTGATATTTCTAACATGATAGAGATTTCTATCCTTCTCTAATCCCAACAGCTTGTTTCCGTGTTTTCTTTTATCCTTTTTATATGATCTGCAGGATTTTTAACGGTGGCGAATTCGAATTATTGCGCGTTAAGTCTTAATTATATTCACAGCTCTATTATAATGACATTTACTTGCTTTTCAACCACTTCACATAAAAATGGTTGGTTGTGATCTTTCTTAGATCAAAAAAATTTTCGAAGAATACTGTTTAGTTAACCAGATACTGTTATTTGTTTCCTTGTCAATTCAAAGTTCAAATTTGTGATTAGAGCTTTAATCAAGGGTTGCTGCAAGGCAAGATTAGTCCCTTTCAGCCTCAAAAGATGCTTTTCCTTTCCCACCGCTTTTCGTTTGTTTTCCTTGTGACGTCTTCAAAATGGTGTCACAATCCATTCAAAAATTTTAAATTATCAACCTTGAGAGCATCTTCCATTTTTAAAACCATCGTTTTCTCAATTGGTAATATTCACACTAAAGTGGACACAGAGAGCTCTAATTATAGGCCAAGTCAATGGTTAAAACCGAGGTGTTTAAAACCTAAAATCATCACGGTAACATTTGGAAATGCCTTCTAGTCCTTGAGCATTATGACTTAGTCTCATGACAGTCTAGAGTCCTGAGTTAACCCAGCTCATATTAACAAGGACCCTAAACAATTCTCAACTTTAGGCAGGTAAGACATCTAAAATATTGTCTAAAATCCACCATTTTTTTAACTGTTTCACAACTTTTCCAATGAATGATTTGTTGGCAAATTCAAATGACACTCGAATGTTTGAATTAATCAAACAGGGACTAAACTAACTTCTTGGAAATTCTAGGTTTGCATTGCCCGTACTCGATCAAACCAAGTCAGTTGGACTTAGATTCGATTTGACTCAGAACAAAGTTCAAGTACTAAATTTTGTTCTTTCAAAGAGGAATGTTGTCCACCGGGGTACATTTTGATTTCATTCCTGCTTTCGGTATCTTTAGAGAAAAAAACAATACTACTGTATGTATAATTGCTAAATATTGGTGTTGTCATTGTCAAAGTCTAGTCATTGTTATTAAAATTTACTTAAAATCATCTCTAATTCTAAAGTAGTTCAGCCACTACAAAAATCTCGCTTGGGTTTTCTCTTCACCTCAAGAACAACAATCTTCTCCTCTAATTTCTTCCACACCCCGCAAAGCTTTCGCAACCTCATTTTGGCTATAATCTACGCTGACACCCAACTGCACATATACTGCTCAGTCCTCTTTATAGGTTCGAATGATGGGGAGAAACGTCGATGACAAGATTATTTTGCATCCCGGATCCAAGGTATGTGTATATCCATGTTTGCAAAGAGTAAGAAAGCCAAGTTTTTTTTTTTTTTTTGGATAGTTTTTAACCTTCTGACATTAAATTTGTCAAATAGGCTCCTATGGAAATTGCACTGGAAGAATCATTATTTGCGTCGATACCCCGGTCGCCAATCCAAAACGGAAGGCCTAATAGCATGGTTGTCAAGGTAACAAGTAATGAATATACATCTATAAGTTTGTCATTTAAGTTGTTGGGTCAAGTTTTGTAATTCGGAACTTGATTGCTGAACAGAAAGCGCATGAACTGATCCCAGCTCACTTAGTAGCAGAAGCAATATCACAGCTTCATGGTGAAGATCTCATAAGATGGTCAGGTCCAATCACACCCAACGAAATGCTATACGTGAAGCAATACGTCTTTACGAAATATCCACAGTACTACAACGGGCTAGTCGAAGAAGGAGATAATAATACTGGTTTGAGCAGTGTTGTCAGCGAAAAGTCTCCTCGTGGTCTTAAAGATTCTTCTCCTAGTTTCGGAAGCAATCTCCCTGACCTTGAGAAAATCGAACTAGCACCATCAAGATTGCTCGAAATGCTCACAACGAAATCTTCGTTCCCCGGTACGTTCATATCGATCCCTGAAATTCAAGCACGGAACAAGGTTTTGAAACACTGTGGGTTGACTGAGGATGAATATCTTGTTCTCTTCATCCCAAGTTATAAGGAAGCTATGATGTTGGTAGGAGAAGCTTACCCTTTTTTAGAGGGAACATTTACATGACGACAATCGGCGAAGATATCGACTGCATAAAAGCATTTGCCGGTTACAAGGAATCAAAGGTGATTTCAGCTCCAGAGAGTTGGATGGATTTGAGAATTAAAGGTTCACAGCTTAGTCAGTATTTCAGGAAAAAATGTAAATATACACCAAAGGGACTATTTTCTTATCCGGTCAAAGTTAATGGAACCACTTATTCGCTGCATTGGGTGTCTGAGGCTCATCGGAATTCATGGCATGTACTCCTTGATGCAACGGGGCTGGTCGTGGGCGAGGACCGTCTGAATCTTGCGCTGCACCGTCCGGATTTCGTGGTGTGCACATTAGATAATACTCACGCTCAACCTTCCAAGGTTACATGCTTGTTAGTGAGGAGGAAATCTTTTGATGCCACAATTTCAAGTCAGATTTCTGAGTGAATAAATTTGGATCATGAGTCAGTTTGTATAAAATTTTACACTATATTTATTAGTATTAAGTTTTACTTTGGATTTTATCAGTACCTTGTTCGCATTTATCTGCTCTCATAGTGTAGTATTTTATTGATTTGTCATCTATGAATCTATGATCTAGTTATGATTTGGTCCTTGCGATTCAAAAATGTTTCTGTTTCTGTAGCTGCACTCATGGGGTGATAATGAATCAATCTAGGGATATTTTGACTTTAGGTCACAAAAATATGACCAGCTTTGCGTTTGGGTCACCCCAAAAATTTAACTAGAGTTTGGGTCACATGACTGTTGTTGACCATCTTGACAGTTAAGAATAAATTTATTTTTTCAACTTAATTTGTATTTGCTTAACTCCGTCATTCACCGTCGTCGTACCTCTATCACCAGATTCACCACCATTCAACAGATTCAAATAACAAGATAGAACATCAAATCTGCCTATGTTCTCACTAAAGATGATGCCTTAAACATCCCATAATCATAGACAAAAATCTAGAAACAACAATACCCAAACAAAAATATCTTAGTTAAATTACAAATCATGTTTTTCTTCTTTATCAATGGAGACATGAATATTCCCAGATTAAGATGATGAAGAGAGATTAAGATGACGAAAAATGCAATTTCTTTTTGGTCACCTTTGCTGTTGAATCAAGACGCGAGGAAGGAAATGGGAAAAGGCCCTTAACACATAATTCAATCAAATCAGTATCTCAAAAAACAAAAAAAAAAGTCGGTATCCCCAATCGGTTCCCCAATTTCACCCAAAAATAACAAAACCAATTTTCCCTTTATAGTAAAAATTGAAGAAAACCCACACACTCAATTACCTGAAGAAACATCTGATAATGAATTTGCACAGGAATAATGTAATGTGGTGATGACAACCAAATTAGATCTAGCATCTTTCTTTTTGGCAATTTTTTCTCGAATTTTTTGTTTTAAGCAACCAAATCCGAGTGACTAAGGTCAAATAAGTTGTAGATGATTTGATTTGGAGATGATTTAATTAGATTTTTAATAAGAATTTGGAAAATTATTTCTAGGGATTGTTTTTTTGTTGGAGGATGGAGATTCTCGTTGGTTTTTTTGTTTGTTTGAGAAGAAGTAGTACTTGGGCTAAATCTCACCGTTCTTATTACAAGGAAAAGTCTCGCTCACGTGTCTAATGGAGGGATGGTTAGGTTAGTAAATAATTCAAACTCTAATATTACGTTGGTCATTTACTTACTTAACGGAATTTAATAATTGTCAACACGGTCAACGTAAGTTTTGTGACCCAAACTCTAATTAAAATTTTGGGGTGACCCAAACGCAAAGTTGGTTACATTTTTGTGACCTAAAGTCAAAATATCCCATCAATCTATTACTATTATAAAAGGAAGACACCTTAGGAACAGTGTTTGAAGCTATAAATTTTGGAATTCCAAAATTGCCCTTTGCCATGTCCTTATAAATTATGTGCCATAAATAAAAATGAGGGCATATTAGTAATATTTCATTTTAAACTTAAACACAATACAGGTGATAAATTCCGGTCCCATGATAAAAGAGATGGGCTCCAGATTGCACGTGCATATGCACGTGCGAAACAATCTTGTGATATAGAAAGAAAACAATTGAATGTCTCGTTCGTTGTTGGATTTATTAGAAACCCATGGGCCTAACTACCAGCTTGGATTTAAACTAAAATTTTTTCATTTTTCATTTTCTTTTTAAAAAAATAAATCAAAAATATTAGAAAAAATATTTTTTTAATAAAAAGTTACTAGTGTTGATTTATTTTAATTTTTTATTTTATTTTTAAGGGCATTTTGGCCATTAACCAAAATATGTGGATAAAGGATGTTAAATTTTTACTTCCAAATAACCTACCAAAAAAAAGGGATGATCCTCTTCAAAATTTCCATATTGCCCAAAAAAAAACGTTCCAAGGATCCAGGTGATGTGTGGGATCTTGAGATGTGAATTCACAAAGTCTTGTAACCTTTCCACTTTTGATGTAAAGGCCCAAATCTCCGGAATTTGGGCCTTTCCTGCTTCACAACTCAAAAGGCCCAAATTTCTAGATTTTTTTTAACTCTCTTCAATCTTTTGATGTAACGGATATAACTCCGAATCAGACCACTATGTATGCTATGGATAGCTTTCAGCCTGAAACTAACACCGTTTGTCCAAGTAGCTGTTGTTTCTGAGTCAGCTACTCTGTTTTCTTGTATATATATATATAAAATAATATGTAACCTTTCCACTTAACCATATTTGGATGGAGAGTGTGCCACGGTGGGACATTTTCCCATAGTTATATTTGGTGGGCATTTTCCCGACGGGTATCTTATTATGGGGCATTTTCCATAAACAAGTTCATGAATTTACTTCCTTTAAACTAATGTAAAACATTGTTTCCTAGGATGAAATCTTCACCTCGTACACATACATAATCACAATAGCATTCAAACGATTATGTCGATGTCTTATATACGAAGTTCAAAAGATAAGCGTTATACTTCGTATTGTATTCCTTAATACTACGTCTAACTAGAGTGTAACATTCATGCTTCCCAGTTATGTTTTCAATATGAACGACTTGAAACATACTTTAGGGAATGAAACAGTTCAAGTCAAATATCACTAATCTCAAGTGGAATGATGTTGTCGTTGTAGCTCATTACTTCTTCACTTCTTCAATTCTTCGCAATACTTGTAATGTCTCATATCCTAATACTTTCAAGCTAACCTATACGAAGTTGACTCTAGTACATAATCAAGCGACTCTTTAAATGAGTTTTGGTTCACTTAAATATGACAACCAAACTTGACATACCAATGCTTGGTGGGTTCAACCGAGCTATGCTCTAATACCCTTAGTAAAAAAAATTAGTATCATCATTCCCTAATTATCATATAGTTGACCCAATAGGATCAGCAGGAGGATTGGTGGTAGCTTGGATAGATGGGTTTCATTTTGAAATTGTTCAATGGAACATAAACATGATAAATATTATTGTCAAATCCTCTTTTGATACCAAAAAGTGGATTTTAACATGTTTCTATGGAAGCCCTTACCCAACTAATAGAAATATTGCCTGAGATTTCTTAGAAGAAATTAACAAACAGGTATCCCAAAACTAGGAGGTCTACATTTCAACAAAACTAATAGTGAATATTATGCTAATATCTTAGAAAGATCAGGTCTTTATGACTTATGATATACATGTAATGATTACAGTTGGTACAACCATAGAGAAGGGAAGCAAAATATCCAGGAAAGACTAGATAAAGTTGTGTTTAATGTTGAATGGCATAATCAATTCCCAAATGCTTCTCTTACTCACTTAGTAGTTGTGGGATCTGATCATTGTCCCATCTTGCTCAATTTAGATTCTCAACTATCTAAATCTGAATGGGTCTTTAAATTCTATGACACCTGGCCGAAAGATCTCTCTTGCTTACAAGTAATTCAGGGATCTTGGAATGCTCCATCTGAAATGGAAGTATCTTCTAGACTAGTCCATAATCTTAAACAGGTTGGGGTGAATCTAGCTGACTGGAAAAAGAATATATTTGGTCTGCCTATAAAAATCAATAAACTGCTTAGAGAAATAAAAAGATTACAAGCTCAGCGAGTGACTTTACACCAACAAAATAAAACTAAAGGTAAGTTACAAGAACTGGAAACCCTTTGTGACACTCAAGAGGCCATAGCTAAACAACAATCAAGAGATAACATAATTAACTTAGGATAAAGGAATACTAAATATTTTCATACCATTACTTTGAGAAGACGAAAGTGGAACATAATTCAAAGTTTAACTAATGATCAAAACCAAGTAACTAAGGATAGAAATGAAATTCACAATTCTCTAACTTCTTACGTACTTTAAATCTCTTTTTTTGTGAAACTTCCCTAGAAACTGATTTATCAAATCCAATTTTCAAAGATATCCCTGTTGTTGTTTCTATTTCTGATAATGATAGAATCTTAGCTATCCCCACTATGGAGGAAATCTTTTTGGTTCTAAAGAACATGAAGCCTAATAAGTCCCCTAGACCAGATGGAATTTGGTTGGTTCACAGGTTACTGATACCATTCAAAAAGTTTTTAAAGAAAAAACTATGAACCCAGACCTAAACATAACCCATCTTTTTCTAATACCTAAACTTAAACACTCCAAGAATCCTAGTCACTTCAGACCCATTGGACTGTGTAATACCATCTAAAAAGTCATTGCTAAGCTATTAGCTAACAAAATCAAACCAACACTAGAAAAACTCATATCTCCCTTCCAATCCGCCTTTTTATCCTCTAGGCAAATTTCTAATAACATCATTGTGGCGCATGAAATCATACACTCTTTCAAAAAGAAAAAAGTTAGAACAGGAGGCCTAGGAATCAAAATAGATATGTCCAGTGTAGTTAAAATCGCTCTCCAAGGCCGAGTACTCTCCGAGTAATCGCTACAAGCTATATGACCGAGGCGATTTCCGATTCCAAGTTATTTACGATTTTTAGAAATTAAGTCGTCCGATATGCCGATTTGTACCGATTTTTCAGCAAAACGAGTTGGCGATTTTTCCGAGTTGGTCTTTCATACACCAAAATTATAAAATAAAAAATTTGTAACCCCTCGAATGAGAGTTATTAAACGGAAAAACCTCTAAAAACGTTACAAATAGGTTCAGTAATACAATATTACACTTGATTATATGACTCATGAACAACAATACATAAGTCTCAATAAAAAGGTTCCAGTATTAGGCCGAGTTTTAGCGATTTCCAAGTCCGAAGTTATTGCTCCTCGCTCCAAGCTCCCCAACCGAGTGGGACCGAGGAACGATTTTGATTACTTTTGATATGTCCAAAGCCTTTGGTAGAGTTAATTGGAGCTTTCTTTTAAATGCCTTAAAATCTTTTGGCTTCAATGATGATGTTTGCAAACTTATAGAACAATGCATCTCAACTACTTCCATAGCTGTGTTATTAAATGGAAACCCTGGAGAAATTTTTAAACCTACTAGAGGGTTACGACAGGGTGACCCTCTTTCCCCATATCTATTTATCATTTGTATGGAATTTTTTTCCAGACTCTTGCGTACGCAGGAGCAAAAAAAGGTTCTTCATGGAGTTAAAATAACTCCTAAACGTGAACCAATTTCCCATATTTTTTTTGCTGATGATTGCTTGTTCTTTGTGAAAACTGACTTTTTGGAATGTAGAAATCTTTTAGACACAATATCAATCTTTAGCAAGGTTTCAGGGCAGGTAATAAACTTTGAAAAATCAGGGGTTTTCTTTAGCAAGAAGGTGGAACCTAAGCATCAAAGGATGATGTCAAAATTACTAAAAATAAAGCATATAAACCTTAAAGACCCATATTTAGGTGCACCTTTGTTTATGGAGAAATCAAAAATAAAAACCTTCACCCCTATTTTGGAAAGAATGGAATCTAAATCTAAAGGGTGGAAAAGTTTAGTTATTGCTCAACCTTGTAGATCTGTCCTAAACAAAGCAGTTCTTTCTAGTATACCATCTTATTTAATGGGATGCTTTTTGCTACCAAAAACTATAAATAGTAAAATAAATGCCATTCTAAGGGATTTTTGGTGGGGATAAGATGTTGGAGGGAGAGGTTTTTACCCGAAAGCATGGCCAAATCTTTGTAAACCTATTCTTAAAAGAGGTTTGGGATTTAGAGATGCTTGTAAGTTCAACCTTGCTATGATAGCTAAAGTAGCTTGGAGATTGTAAAAGGAACCTAATGCTTTATGGGTCAAAACAATGGGTCCAAAATATTTCAGAAACAAATCCCCTTTTAGGACCAAAGCTAATGCGAAAAGCTCCTGGACTTGGAAATGTATAAAATAAGGGCTAGATTTGGTACAATATCGGGGAAGATAACTGGAATCCTGGATTATCTCAAAACATCTTAAACCTTAAAATTCTAGTAACAATAATTTAGTTTGGGTATATGATTTAATTAATTCTGCAACTGCATCTTGGAACTCTTCCTTTATATCCTCTACCTTCCTAGTGACATTGCTAGCAAAATTAAGAAAATATACCTTTTTAAAGATACTAATCATAACCTTAGGAAATATCAATTAAGATGGACACTAACCAAATCAGGTGATTTTACTGTTAAATCAATGTATGAAAAACTGAATGAAAACGATCTGGATATTGTCAGCCTATCTCTACCCGAGTCTTTCTGCAAATCCCTTTGGAGACTCAATATCTCTTAAAGAATTAAATTATTCCTATGGAAATGCTTACAAAATACCCTTCCTACTAATGCTAAACTTTATGGTAAGGTTAAAGATGTATCTCCTCTCTGTACTATGTGTAAGAGTGGAATAGAAACAACATAACACCTTCTTTTTCATTGCCCTTATGCTACCTCTATCTGGAACTCTGCTCATAATCCTGTCTCTTTAAACATAGATCTTTCTAGCACAATTCTAGACCTATGTAAGATTTGGATGATAAAACCTAGGAATGATATCTCTTTACAACTTTTACTTACTAAAATGTGGTTCATTTGGAAGGAACGATGTGATAGAACTTTTGAAAACAAAAATAAGGATAGTATTACTTTAAACATGGAAATTCAGAGACATATTGAGCTTTGGTCTGCAAAAAAAGGCAACACTTCTAGACTTAAACAGAAATAGAAGACTAGTTCTAAATGGAAGGCTCCAAGTTTTGCTAATCTGAAATTTAATGTAGATGCTACTTGGATATCTTATTCCTTACCTTCTACTTATGCTTTTATCTTGAGGAATGAAACAGGAGATTGTGAAGGAGGAAGGGCAGGTCATGCAATAGGTTTCGACCCACAAGAAGCAGAGGCTATAGGAGTTTGGCAAACAACGGTTTGGGCTCAGGAGAAACGGATTAAAAACTTCAGTATTGAGGGAGATTGCAGAAGCCTTTTTAACTATATCAATGGTCAAAATGCAGACATTTCTTGGAGAGCTAAAGCATACACGAAGGAAGCACACAGATTGGCACAACTTTGCAACAACTTTTTGGGTTTTGTCTTTGTTCCTAGACTAGGGAATCAAGTGGCGGACAACTTAGCCAAATTTATTAAAAATGAGAACTCTTCTATTGAATGGGGAATGATCCCCGCTTGTAGTAGAAAACAACTCTTAGTAGATAAATCTAATATTGGGAATATCTCAAATCCCATATTAGATGGATCTACTTCTTTTGTAACCTTGGCTCTCTCTAAGTCTTAGTTTTTTAATGCAATATCTTATTTACAAAATAAAAAATAAAAAAAATGTATGCTATGGATGGCTTTCAGCCGGAAAGTAACACTGTTTGTCTAAGTAGCTGACTCGGAACTGTTTTCTTATATATATAAAAAAAAGAAGTAAACCTTTCCACTTAACCATATTTGGATGGAGAGTGCCACCGTGGGACATTTTCCCATAGTTATATTTGGTGGGCATTTCCCAATTATCTCAAGATTTAAGTTGGTTAAACCCAATGTGACATCCTTGTGCCATAATTTTCTTGATTAACATTGTACCAGAGTTCATGTTTCTCTTTTTCAAATCTCCGAGACCATTTGGCTAGTAATGCGCCGCTCATATCCTTTAAGCTTAGAATATCCAAGCCTTCCCGCTAGCCAGATCTTTGTCAGATCTTGAATCCTTGATTTGAAGAGGCATAAGACAGTCTTGAATCCTTGATCCCATCTTTAGAGCAACTGCAGTGGGGAGACTATAACCAAAGACTAAAAACCAAAAAAAAATTGAAAAAAATGGGTTTACTCCGTGGCGCGACGCTACTGTTTGGAAAACCAAATTTGGTGGGGCGCAGCGCAACTTTAAAGTTGCGCCCCATTTTTTTTTTTTTTAAAAAATTCGGGCGTAACTTTAATCTTCGCCCCACCATGCGCAACCTTCAAACTTCGCCCGACCAAAGACCAAACCAAAGACCAAATATAGTTTGGTTTTTGGTTTTAGTATGGTATTTGCTCTTTACTCCTCTCCGTAGTGTCTGGGTTTTCGACCACATTTTTGGTTTTAGTCGACCACTGTGGTTGCTCTTAGAGCATCCGTAGTGGGCGACTAAAACCCATACTAAAGATCAAATAGCAGACGCAGTGGGGAAGGAGTATAGACCAAAGACCAGACTATAACCAAAACCCAGACCATATTTAGTCTTTAGTGAGCGCAATTGGTGCGTTACGCCCCCAACAGCGAATGTAAAAACTCCGCCTCACACTAAAAAAAAACAAAACAAAAAAATGGGGCGCAACTTAAAGTTGCACCTGAATGGGGCGTAGCTCAAACTTACGCCCCATTAAAAAAAAAAAAAAAATTTTAAGGCGTAACCTCAAAGTTACGCCTGATGACAATGGGGCGGAACCTCCTCTTACGCCTGATTCAGGCGTAACTTCCTCTTACGCCTGACCAAATTTTAGTCTCCCCCTCGCGTTGCAACACGGACTAAACCCAAATTTTCAAATTTTTTTGCTCTTTGATCTTTGGTATATGATCGCACACCGCAGTTGCTCTTAGGAGAGCAAAAACCAATCTGGGACCAAATATTGCTAGTAACTTTAAATCTGCCAGCAAACCAGACACGACCATCGTAATATACTAATACAGTGACCCAAAATCTGCCCAAGACCCAAAAGTTACCGACGAACTTTATTTTAATTACGACTTAGTTGTTCTTTTACACCCTTCAGTTCGAACTATAATCTAGAATAAGCAGAGGAAACACATGAAATTAAGATAGAATAATTTGAGATAGATCATTAAGATCATCTACTTTGAATACTTAATGTAAATATCTGCAGAGGTCCGAAAAAAATCAGCCCTGGACAACGTATTGATTTGGGTAGCAAGCAAGCACGTAAAGTCACTTCTGTGGAAGAAACCGACACACTTACAGTCATTGCTACACTTCTTCATACACTCGTCGGCCCTCATTTCTCCTTCTCCATCCGAATAACCCATTAGCCGATAATCTGACGCACCTGGGACCTCGAAATAACCCACATTGGCTGCACTAGCATTGCAAGAAGGTATGCTTGGTAGCTTGCAATTCTTGTCCCAACCCAGTAGTCCTTTTGGTGTCGGACAAGCAACACACTGGTTATCTTCGCAAAGACCGAATGACCCACATTTTGAAGGTAGGATGCATTCATTTTCGCGCTGCTCTCCAGAAAAGGTGGCATAAGTTTTTTCCCATGCCTTGTAGTTATTAACTGGTAAGTCAGAGTAAGTATAGATAAATAGATTACCATTTGAACCTATCCGAAGCATAGACAAGGTACTGTTGTATTTCGGACTCGCCAATGGATAAGCAGAATTAGTACTAACAACAATGCTTAATGAAATATAGAATCCTCCCGGACCGGGTCCGAAAAAGCGCTTGTAAGTGTCGAAGGTAATATTACTCCCCAACACAGACATTTGTGTTATGTTATAAATGTTGGTAGGTTTCGATGGTTTCGGTTCCAGATCGATGAACAAACTAAGTTTTGCATCTTGCAAAACCAAACTGTATTTCCCGTTTACTATCTTGTTGGTAGTTGAACTTCCGGGGCCAAGACCTTGTCCAACCAAGAGAGTATTAGTAGGATAATGAAAACTCTGCCAGACAAATCCACCATTTTTATCAAGAAGCACCAAGTTGCCATTTGGAAGCAGTCTAATATCAACAACACCTTTGTTGCTTGTCCTGGTTTGCCAACCGATTCGGCCATTGCCATCGATTAAAGCAAGATTTCCGCTGCGACTAAAAACAAGTTTAGCTTTATTGCCAACAGGACGATTAAGGTTAGCTGTCCAAACCCAACGCGTAATCCCGTCAGAATGAGCATGACCCAGACCGATAGCAAGTATGTAGGAGTTAGTAACAGGTACGGATTCGTCGACACCAGTACTCTCAGCGTTGGCTTCATAAAAATATAGAGAAAATGGATAGCTTTGGATTGGTAGAGCATGGAAATTCACACGGTATTCAGTTTCATAGTAACCTTGACGGAATCCGTTGGTTTGCAAGTCGTAACTGAATCTTTTTGATGCTGGAACATCTGCACTTACTTCTGCAACTAGTGAAGAACAACAAACAATGAAGAAGACGGTAAGCGAGTGAAGAAATGTAGAAGCATAAGATTTGATCATCTTCGCTATACTGGATCTATCTATATTGCAATGGGGATATGGAGTCTTATTTATAAACCGGAAACTGAATAAATTAAACCCTCACTTGGCTATTTTTAATCTGACACTTGCATGGAAGGAAGGCAGCAAATGCATGTTACTGTATCTAGTCTTGATTTTAATACTGTACTATGCTTTGTCAGAAATATCACTTCGTCGGTAAGGTGAAAAACGTAATTTCAAGTGAATCTAATTAAGCGATTAGTGAGGAAAACAACATGCATCCCCCACTTAAAATGGATCTTACTAATAAACTGATTAAAGAACGAACACTGTTCTTCTAATTTGCTTACGCTTGTGTATATTATTATGAACACGCCAAGACGCCTAGTTATTAAATAGACCAAGATATTGGAGAGGGAATCCGGAGATTTGCAGAAATTGGTACTTAAAGTCAACCATGATGTTTTCAGTATTTTTGGATAATGAAGATGTGTGCGGAACAGAGAGACAGATTTCTTAGAGGCATTCCTATGCAACCCATGTTTGGGACGACGGGAACCCTGAATGCATTTTATTGGCATTGACCCATGTAGTGCACTTCTGAAATGTGATTACCAAACTAACTTTCATAGGGTGTTTGAACAGCTTTCAAGAAATAATTTGTTTTGCTTTTTTTTTTAGTCAAGAAGCAAAATGAATGTTTGGGAACCGTATATAATAACGTGATTTTTGAAAGTAAAGAAGTTACTTTTTTTTTGGAACAAAAATTTTATGCTTTTTTATAGTGCGGTTGGATATCAGAAGCAGAAGTCAAAAGCAAAAACATATTTCTTCACAAAAAGCTGATATTTTTGTTTCTAGAAGTCATTTTGAAATTTTGTACCCAAACTAATTTCTGACTTTTTTTGCTTCCGGAAGTCAAAAAACAACTTCCGAGTGTAGAAAAAAAGAGCCCACTCCTCCTTAGAATTTAGAATTTTCTACATCATTTTTATTAGCAGAGCTTTATTTATCACTTCAAGTCCCAAGAGAAGTTCAACTTTAAGTAAATAATGAAACTTCCTCTTTTCAAAAAGAAGGAAAGAAAAAAAAAAGATACCAAGCCCCCTTCTTTATATGGAGTACAAACTATTTTCCAAAAGATAGTTTTAAATTTTCTTACATTACTATCTCCTGACCATAGGAAGTTCCTAATTATTTTTTCACACACTTTTATTATAGATGAAAGCCACTTGTAAACAACCATATTATAGAGAGGGATACTGCAGAGAACTAACTTGACTAATACCAGTCTATCATGAAAAGAGAGTAACTTACCCTTTCAAGCAGCCAATTTACTTTGAATCAGTTCCACCATAGGCCAAACCATGGTAGCAGTGACTCTTCATGGTGCCAATATCACTCCTAGATACCTGTCAGGAAACCTTGATAGCTCCATCTTAACCACTCTTGCAATTTGTTGTTTTCAAGCTTCAGTTACACCTTCTACAAAACATTTGTTTTTAACCATGTTAATAACTTGACCAGAATTAGCTTGATACTCATCCAGTACTAGTTGAAAGAGATTATCTAACTTCTTTTAGAGCCATTACAAAATATGAATACATCATCTGCAAAAAACAAGTGAGTTGGATGTATTCCTTTTGTGACCACTATTGGTGTTATCTTTCCATTTTCCACCTAATGAGATAAGTTTCTACTCAAAACATCCCCCATAAGAACAAATAAAATTGGAAACAAGGGATCTCTTTATCTCAATCCCCTTGCAACTGAAAAAAAAAAAAATCACAAGGACCCCCATTCACCAAGACAAAGACTCTAGCTGATTGGAACAAGGTCAACAACCAAAATAAACCATATTTTTTCAAAACCGTAAAAATAAACTCCCAACTTACAGAGTCATATGTCTGAGATATGTCTAACTTTAGACCAACATTCCCCCTTCTTTTTTTTTATCTCATTCACAAGTTCTGATGCCAATAAAATTTGCTCATGAATATTTTTTCCTTTAATGTAAGCTACCTGTTATCGAGATATCAATTTCACCATTAGACTACTCATCCTTGAAGTAATAATCTTTGTGAATATCTTAAATAGCACATTACTCAACCCAATTGGTCTAAACTAGTTTACTATTTTTTCTCCTTGAACTTTCGATAAGATAAATATGAAACTAGAATTCATTCATTTTGGTACAAATTTCTATTCCAACAGAATTGAATGGCAACCACTAAATCATGTTGAATGATTTCCCACCAAGTTCTATAAAAAATTCCATAAAAAACATCAGGGCCAGGAGAACTGTCTGGATCAATGTCAAAGACAATGCGTTTAATATATGTATATTAGGAACTGTATCTAACATAGATTGATCTTCAATAATTATGACTTGAGGAATGACATCAA
Organism: Papaver armeniacum; assembly: GCA_023531295.1. Taxonomy (NCBI): domain Eukaryota; kingdom Viridiplantae; phylum Streptophyta; class Magnoliopsida; order Ranunculales; family Papaveraceae; genus Papaver; species Papaver armeniacum. The sequence continues at coordinate 598,584 of JAJJWW010004385.1, forward strand.
GCAGTCTATGGTTAATGCTAACATTCTTAAAATTGAACTTTTTCTCAAAGTGTTTAACCAAAATATCTGCTATTCGTGTCTGATCAGAAATGATATATTGCCACCACTATCCTCTATTTCATTCATTGAATTCTTTGCACTCCTAATTTTTAAGTTTGCATGAAAGAACCCAGTATTTGCTGATCTTTCTTTTACCCATTTTACTTTTTATTTTTGCCTTATTAGAGTACTTGCTTGAGTTTCTCTATTCGCAAATTCATTTTGAGCATCCAAAAGATTTTTAAGTGCTTCTTCATTAAAGGTATTAGAACCGGGGATTAACATTGCAACACTTACCTTATTCCAAAATAACCAAATGTTACTTTTGTTGTTTGAAACTGAGTTGTGAATCACCATACATTGCAACCTTAGTAAGTTCAACTTATTTCAGAAAGAAGCATTATAAAAAACTTTTAGTTCAACTACCCGTTCTAAGGAATGACTAAATTGATTTACTAAAGATCATAACTTATTTTGAGTCCTAAGTCTTCTTAGGCCTCTTATGTTCCAAAATAATATTTTTATTGTTTGAACGAGAGGTTTTTAGTACCACTTTTTCCTGGAATTTTTTCTAAAATTGTACTTTGCATTAGTAGGAGCTTGCTTACTCACCTTAGAAGGAGTTGGACTTTTAGGTTCAGAAGAACTAGCTAAAGTGATAACAATTTCCTTCTCCACTATCTTGGACCATGAAGTAATTGGAATATTTTCTGATGTAACCTTACCAGAGTTCCATCCACAAATTTTATATTAGTATTAAGTAAACTATTATCTTCAATAACTTTTAAAACTCTTGGTACTTCCAACATAAATGATTCAAGATTTGCATCATTATTCATTTTATCTCACCTTCTTCATGATCAAGAAGACCGAACCTTTCTCTTTATAAAGCAATTTCTTCATTGGCAGGCTTAAGAAATTTTTCCTCGTAAATACAATCAACAACTGGATCTTCTTTTTCATATATGTCAAAAGGAATATAAATGAAAGATTTAGGAGATACTTCACTACCCTGTTTTCCTTTTATCTTTCTATTGACCGTGAGTTTTGGTACCAGAATAAAAAAAATCCTTGTTTTTTGCTTTATCTTTCTTTACTCTGTATTCAGTGATAAGATGTCCTACTACCCGGCATGTAGTATAAAATTTAGGGAGGTTTGGAATTAATACATCCTGCTAGAGTCCCCCCAACTTAGTAGCAATCCTAACTTTACTAGGAATTGATTGAGCAAAATCAGCTTCAACTAGGATATTTACATAATAACCAACATCACATCTTAATAAGGTAGCTTCATCTATTTTGATAGGAGTACTAATTTCCTTGCAAATTGTAAATAAAAATTTTTCTTTCCAAAACTCTAAACCTAAACCAGGAAGACGAACCAATATTAATGCTTTTGAGATTCTTTGATTTGCAGGACGGAAATTAGATACCAAACTTCTGAGTTTTAAGAACTGATTCACCTTCCAAACACTAGATTTGATATAGAGACAATTTACTTCATTATCCAACTGAATTGTGAAAAAACCTCTTCCCAATGTGTTAGAATACAGGCATCCAACTTAAAACCAATTGGCAATGAGTGGAGAGACACTAAGAATTATAAACCGCAGGATCTTAGATTGCCCAGACAAATGACTCGTCGCAAATAGCCTGCCTGCTCTGATACCATGTTAGAATATGGGCATCCAACTCAAAACCAATTGGCAATGAGTGGAGAGGCCCAAAGATTATAAACCGCAGGATCTTAGATTGCCCAGACAATGTGGGACTAATAATCTAAACACGCCCCCTCATGTGTAGCCTCTCTTTGGGTCTAACATGTGGACAATAAATCGGGTGACGCGGAGTAAAGGTGCAGTCAAATGACTCGTCACAAATAGCCTGCTCTGATACCATGTTAGAATACGGGCATCCAAATCAAAACCAATTGGAAATGAGTGGAGAGGCCCTAAGGGATTACCCCTAAGGGATTATAAACCGCAGGATCTTAGATTGCCCAACAATGTGGGACTAATAATCTCAACACGCCCCCTCACGTGTAGCCTCGTTGGGTCTAACACGTGGACAATTAAATCGGGTGACGCGGAGTAAAGCGCGGTCAAATGACTCGTCGCAAATAGCCTGCTCTGATACCATGTTAGAATACGAGCATCCAACTCAAAACCAATAGGCCCTAAGAATTAGTTTGTCGTTCCCCGTTAACTTCCATTGTTGACGCAAAATAACAGTGGCATCAACAAACTTAAGTTTCTGTAAATCAAACCTTCTTATTAAAGAAAACCTCCATGAACTTAATCCCTATTTATAAAGATCGTGGCAAAACTATGGCTGTAATTTTCTTTGAATTTTTTTCAACACTAACATTTAACCGTTCTTCATGATTTTCATCAAAAAAGTGGTTTCAGGACATGAATCCATCATTAACCACCTGAATTAATGAACCCCAACCATTAAAATTGAAAGAAAAAAATTAAACCAATGAAGAATTTCACTTGAATTCATGAAGGAAGCACAAAATCCCAGATTTGAGACGAGAAAAAAGTCGATGCATCGTCGCCCGATTTTTGGACACTCTCTTTCTTCAACTTTGTATTCGCTGAGTTTCATCGGGCAATATATGTGTTTCTTTCTGACACATAAGCATTTTGGTTCAGAATAGGGATGGCAATGGGGCGGGGACCTTGAATCCCATCCCCTACCCCCTTCAAAAAACCAAAACCCATCCCCTACCCGTTCCCCATAAGAATGGGGCGGCGACGGGTATGGGGAATCCCTTAGGGGATGGGTTTCCCATGGGTTACCATAACATTACAATAAAATTTTATAAATAATTATAATTTAAAAAATAATTATAATGGTGCAAACAACGATACTAACCTAAGCAGTGCATTTTAAAATTTTAAGTTTAAAATAACCAAGTAAAACTGAAAAGTAAAGGAAACAATTGATCCACAATTAAGTATTATGGTTCCTTTTGCTTCTTAGTTCCTCACTATTAACCATCTTCCTCCATGTTAATCATCTCATCATGATCTTCTTCGTTATCTTCCAAAAAAGTTCCTCGATCAAATATAATAGGTTATGGTATGGGACGGGTATGGGATGGGGACCTTGAATCCCATCCCATCCCCACCCATCCCATCCCCGCATCACTACTTTCGGGGATTCCCCGTACCCCGCCTCGTTCGCCATTTATACGGGTAAAACCCTAACCGATAGGGACGGATCCCCACGAGGATAGGTTTGGGTGGGGCAAATTGCCATTCCTAGTTTAGAGATGTCATTCACAAAAAAAAACTCGAGCAAAATAGAAAAATTGCTCTGTGAACCGAAACTCTTGGCCACCCTTTTTGGATGCGAGCAGCGAGCTGAAGGTACATAAAAGCCAGCCTAATTCTAAAGAATCTAAACTAATTCGAAGCTGAAGCTGGCACTAGTTTCAAAGCAAGTACTAAAAATGTAGCATCATTTGGGAAACATTAGCACCACAAAATATGGGATTCTACTTTAGGGACTTGTAAAGGTGAATCACACCACGTGTGCACGTCAGTGGTTATGTTGGAGTTGGACCCTAGTTAGCAATTCTCTGAATCATTCCTGAATGATTCGCGAACGTATCCGAACTGACCGCATCCGAATGATACTTCCGAATTATTTGAACTCCGAACCTAGTTCCCAGATTATATGGACCTCACGAATGATTCGCGAACGTATCCGAACTGACCGAATCCAAATGATACTTCCGAACTAGATTTGAACGCCCAACCTCGCTCTCCCGTAGGTAACTCTCTGACCAGATTGATTTTTGTTTGATTTTGTATATACTTTATATTTAAATACAATTATTCAGTTAAAATTTTCTATTGGTAGTTGTTTAACCAATGTTTTATGTGTTGATTTTTGTTTAAAAGTCTATAAATTCGTTTTGTAATACATTTATGTGATTAAATTGTTTACTTCTTGTTAAATAATCATGCTAAAATATTTTTTTCAATCTTATTAGTCTCGTAATAAGGTCATAATACTTATCAATTTATCATGTGTAAGCCGAATTTTAAGTGCCGAACTCACATTTATAAAACGAATATGCACGTACGTATGCCGTTAAACTAATTGTCCAACAACGAACCGTTGACCGGATTTTTGACCGAATCACCTATCCGAATCATTATAATTAAAATTAGACATATGTCGAATCCGAACTACTACCCGTACCCCGAATTGCTAACTAGGAGTTGGACACTCCATTTCCAACGACCATACATGAATATCACAGCAGAAACTAGAAAACCAGCCTCTTGGTGCAAGTGCAACCCCTTAATCTATCTTTGGCAAGAAATTTGTCTGGTTTAGGCTCTCAAAAGAGCTCAACAATTGGTTTTCTTAAGGATCACCTGCACTGCCAGTATAATTTAACCAAATCCAATCTGTAGAAAAAGTTAAGTTTGTTTGCTGTAAATGGAAAATAGTTACAGTTATTGTGTGATACAGTTGGTAAACATTTTTAACTAATTTATATGGCCAAGAATACCCCCAAAAACTAGATCGAAACAAAGTTCAAAATCGAAAACAACCACCAAATTCTAGGAACCTGTACCGGTGAAACACGCCACAAATTCCTCAGTCAATACGTGTATGGGCAGCTCATTTGGTTTGCACCGAATTGTTACGCATTCCAAACTCGGTTTCTCTCCCAGATTCATCTACAACTAGTCAAAACTCAACTAGGAACTCATGAACCAAAATACGAATATATTCTCAACTTCAATGTAAAATTTTCCCTTGAAACAACAATATCTCATAGCAAATTAGCATATAAATATTCATCCTTTTTTTCACAAAAAAAAGAAAGAAAAAGAAATTAAATTTGATTCAACAAAGGCAACCCACTCCAGGATCATTTTAGCAGAAACTATTCCCACCAATCACCGAGTTGCTAACATTTGCCATTGAAGGAATTTCAAAATGCCAAAGTCTACCAACAGCTTTAACCAAATACTTCTTACACAAAAACTCCATTGCAAACATTTTCTCAACTTTCCGATCCACGTCATGTAAAAACACATGAGTCACACCTGGTCCTTTCCGGTTCCTAGCCATAACAGCAGCTGACCAAATCGCTCCCATACGACCCGGTGCCTCAGCGAACCAACCTCTTGGTGCATCGATCATAATCAAATCCCATTCTTTATCATAAACCTCATCAGGCAAATTCGTAAGTGCCAATTTACACTCCGTGTTCCCGTTAACGTAAGCATTCGCCGGTAAACAACTCGGTACGTTCCGATACGATTTCATTAAATCGTCAGCTTCTTGTAACTGAGTACGATAGGTAACAGTATGAGCATGTAAAAAAGATGCATCTTTCAATACAGTTTGCACCCATTTTGGATCTTCTTCGAGAAACAACGTCGTACCTCTTGGATTAAAAGCTGCCCACATTTGCGAATCGAAACCCAGACCAAATACTAAGAAATTGCACGGAGATAGGAGCTGGAGAACATCGAACGATACTCTGATTTCTTGATTTGATTGCTGTGGTGTGATTTTTGATGTCGCGTAATGAAGTATCGCGTTTAATTGATTTGTTGTTGGATTTGAATCAACAACTCTTGTACATAGTAATGGATTGTAGTTAGATCTGTTGAATGTGCTGATTATGATTGACCCCGCTATTAATCCTGCTAAACCCACTACTATAAACCATAATTTCTCTGGTATAATATTCCTATACTTCATTGTTCTGAAGAAATCTCTACTGGGTTTTTCAGGATTTTCTTCTTGAGATTTTCTTTGAGAAATGTTTAGGGTTTTGGTTGTGTTTTGTGATTTGTGTGTCTCTCGGATACAGAGAGATGAGATTTGGAAATGAGAACAGGGGGATGAGATTATAGAGAGATTTGTCTTTGTGTGGACGAAAATAGCCTTGTGGGAGATTAAACGTGAATTATTTGTGAGACACGATAACCACGACCATTTGCATTACTGTTATGTTATCTTAGAGATCTAGATATTAATCAATGAATTTCTTAGAGAAACAGATGTTTTAGAGGGTACGTGTCGTGATCGTCATGGTTTCGTTTGGAAAATTGAGTCTAAGAAAATCAAAGAATATTTTGTGTGCATTAAACTGGGGCTGTGGGAGATTAGTGGAGATGGGAATGGGGAACTAATTCGGATTAGTGATTATGAGGGGCAACTGGACAGGCAGATTTAATATTGAGGTGGCATGATTTATTATTTTATCCATATTTTTTTGATTTTTATTGAAGCATTATCCACAATATTAAATGCAGTTAAGCTGATTTATTATCCAAGGGAGTGCGATTCTGCTTCTGGCTTCTGCTTCTCCAGAAGTAGGAGTTAGAAACAGAAGCAGAAGTCAGAAGCAAAACTATTTTGCTTCACAAAAAGCTGACTTTCTTGTTTTTAGAAGTTGTTCTGAAAAATTATTGCCAAACTGAAATCTGACTTTTGACTTTCAGAAGTCGAAAAACAACTTCTGAGTGTACATCCAAACACACTATAAAGCAACTTCTCCCTCGTAATAAAAAAGTTAAAACTCTTTTACTTCTGGATGTTATTTCGAAATTGTGTATCTAAACTAACTTCTGACTTTTTTGTTTTCAAAAGTCGAAATAAAGCTTATCAAGTGGTATCCAAACATGCTATAAATCTTTTATCTAATGAGAAAATGAAGTTAGTCTACTTTATTTATTTTTGATTATACATCTGTGTTTTTCGTTCATAATATTAAATAAAAATTACATACAAATCAAGTAAATTAATTGAGAGATAGTAGTACCAAGCATGATATAACCGATTAAATTGGTCAATCTGATAAAGGCAAAAGAAGGAAAATCAAAAGGACCATCTAAAATGAGCATGATATAACTAATTAAATCGGAGAAGGAATAATCTTCAAGGGATAATAGATAATTCAACAGACTTTATTTTTTATTTATTAAGAATTGTTATGTTAAAACGAGAGTAGTTTGCCCAGCATCTTGACCAGTTTGAAGATTCAGTGACCGAAGATCGTCGTCGTACTTGAAAAAAAAAAACCACAAACCAAAGACTAATAAAGCAAAGTAAAAGTATTATAAAAGTGTTAGCAAGAATCACCATTTAAGTGAAGGCTAGAAACACCATTAAAAAGCAGGCAATAAAAATAAACCATAAATATAAAAACTCAAAGAAAAAAATCTTACTATTAATGCTTAAACCGTGTTCTGCTGTCTAGGATAGCGATAATATACCGACTTTTGTCCATACCACGGGCGAGAGGTAGGCTAATTGATTCTAACTAGGAAAGGTTAGATATCCTATGTTCTCCGATTTCCAAGTGAGATGGGACTCATATTGTTGGGGTGGCGGTTAGATCAACAATGGAGATGGTTTGGATGGATGGGTTTGATCAGGTGCCAAATTTACTAGATCCGAACAAAGAGGATGATGAAGGCGGTTTTTTTTTTGTGTCCTTTTGAAGAAAGCGAGAGAGAAAGGGAAAAAAATAAAATGATTATCCTCAGAAGATTTCTTTTTTTCTTAGGGCAAGTATTATACCGGAAATCATGGTTTCCCATGACGGGAAAAAAACTGTGCAGAGTATTAGCCGCTTTATACGGACTCCAACGAAGATTAAAGAGCAGGCAAAATAAGCCATAAATCTAAAAACTCAAAGAAATAATCTTGTTGTTAATTATGCTTAAACCGTGTTCCACTGTCTGGGATATAGGATAACATACCCCCTTCCGTCCATATTGCGGGGTGAAAGGATGGGTGATCGATAATATACCCCCAACTTTTTCGTAGGGAAACTGTTGTTTATGGGTAAAATCGTTTCGCGATTTCCGTAAATTCGGTAGGTGAGTGAGAAACTGGTTCAAACCCTAAACAAATGTCTTTGCGCACGTGAGCACTTTATAGATTCGAGAGATCAATCTGCATGCAAGTCCTACTTAAACCAAGAAATGGCCGTTCCGGACTTGCTTCGGTCACAAAGTGGAGGAGAAGGGTTGATTTGGGGAGGAAGCAAAGAAAGGTGTTGAGGAGAGTAGTATCTCGACTTGTATCGAAAGTGAAAGCTTAGGAAGCTTGCAAGAGATGAAAGCTTTTGGGAGAGCTTGAAAAGTTTCCTTTCCGAGAGTGTAGTATTTTTCTCCCCGATCGAGACTTGTTGCACCGGTGGAAATAGGTAAGACCTATTTATACAAGTCGAGATTCAAACGCACTCTGGCCTCATGAAGGAAGAGAGTAAAGGGTGCAATAATGGGAGGAGGTGGTAACCGCATGGTGTTAATGGGTGAAAACGTTTTTCACCATTATTTCCGCTTTTATTTGACCGCTTTATTCCTTTTCACGCTTTCTTAATGTGAGCGTAGTGTACGCCGCATCTTTGTGACCGCCAAACCAAAACCCTAAAGAAGCATCCCCCAGTTTGTGTCGATGTCTCGAGTGTTGGTTGCATCTTGAGTGCAAGTGGCGCTGCTAGTGGCGCGTGTGGCATGTGTCAATGGCATGTGCGGAATGCCTTGGTGGTAGGTTGCACGGTTTGTAAGTTAGGCTACCAGCGTGTGTGTTTGGCATGTGCCAATGGCATGTGCGGAATGCCTTGGTGGTAGGTTGCACGGTTTGCAAGTTAGGTTACCGGCGCGTGTGTGTTTGGCATGTGCCAATGGCATGTGCGAATGCCTTAGTGGTAGGTTGCACGGTTTGCAAGTTAGGTTACCAGCGTGTGTGTTTGGCATGTGCCAATGGCTCGTGCGGCCATGTTGACCTAGTTGCAAATCTTGCAAGCCTAGGGCGCTATGTTTGGCGTGGGCCAAAGGCATAGCGGCTTGGAAGTATGGCTTGCGACACGTGTTGGCATGTGCCAATGGCACGTGCGGCCATGTTGACCTAGTTGCAAGTCTTGCAAGCCTAGGGCGCTTTGTTTAGCGTGGGCCAAAGGCATAGCGGCTTGGAAGTATGGCTTGCGACACGTGTTGGCATGTTCAATGGCACGTGCGGCCATGTTGACCTAGTTGCAAGTCTTAAGCCTAGGCGCTATGTTTAGCGTGGGCCAAAGGCATAGCGGCTTGGAAGTATGGCTTGCGACACGTGTTGGCATGTGCCAATGGCACGTGCGGCCATGTTGACTAGTTGCGAGTCTTGCAAGCCTAGGGCGCTATATTTAGCGTGGGCCAAAGGCATAGCGGCTTGGAAATATGGCTTGCGACACGTGTTGGCATGTGCCAATGGCACGTGCGGCCATGTTGACCTAGTTGCAAGTCTTGCAAGCCTAGGGCGCTATATTTGGCGTGGGCCAAAGGCATAGCGGCTTGGAAGTATAGCTTGCGACACGTGTTGGCATGTGCCAATGGCACGTGCACGTGCAGCCATGTTAACCTAGTTGCAAGTCTTGCAAGCCTAGGGCGCTATATTTGGCGTGGGCCAAAGGCATAGCGGCTTGGAAATATGGCTTGCGACACGTGTTGGCATGTGCCAAAGGCACGTGCGACCATGTTGACCTAGTTGCAAGTCTTGCAAGCCCTAGGGCGCTATATTTAGCGTGGGCCAAAGGCATAGCGGCTTGGAAATATGGCTTGCGACACGTGTTGGCATGTGCCAATGACACGTGCAGCCATGTTGACCTAGTTACAAGTCTTGCAAGCCTAGGGCGCTATACTTGGCGTGGGCCAAAGGCATAGCGGCTTGGAAATTTGGCATTGTTGCCATGGTGCGCAGTGGTGCGGCTTGGTTTGGCATTGTTGCCATGGTGCGCGGTATGCGGCTTGTTTTGGCATTGTTGCATGGTCTGTGAGATGCGGCTTGGTTTGGCATTGTTGCCATGGTGCGCGATATGCGGCTTGGTTTGGCATTGTTGCCGCGGTCGCATGGTATGCGGCTTGGTTTGGCATTATTGCCATGGTGCGCAGTGATGCGGCTTTGTTTTGGCATTGTTGCCATGGTGCGTGAGATGCGGCTTGGTTTGGCATTGTTGCCATGGTGCTATAGGCGCGCTTGGTTTGGCATTGTTGCCATGGTGCACATATGCGGCTTGGTTTGGCATTGTTGCCATGGTGCGCAGTGGTGCGGCTTGGTTTGGCATTGTTGCCATGGTGCGATGTGATGCGGCTTGGTTTGGCATTGTTGCCATGGTGCTGTGATGCGCTTGGTTTGGCATTGTTGCCATGGTGCGCATGATATGCGGCTTGGTTTGGCATTGCTCGCCATGGTGCGCAAAGATGCGGCTTGGTTTGGCATTGCTTTTGCCATGGTGCTAGGGTGCGGCTTGGTTTTGGAATTAGGTTACGTATTGAAAACCTAACGGTATTTTGAAAAAATACCCTATTAATTATTTACACCGAGTTAAATGCTCTTAGTTAATGTGTCGGGTAACACTAGGTCATGGGGTTTTACGATTTTACCCCTTGTCTAAAAACCACCATCAACATTAAGTCCCCCGCTTAGCTCGGAACAGGGGGCTTTGTTGAGGTAAGCATAAGATGGTGACAAACTATTAACGGCAAAACGTAAGGAAAATTGAAGGAGGCTTGTCGACCTTTTATAAATAGGATTTGGAATCCTTGCCTCGGTAGTTTTGCACAAATCGGGAGGTCGGCACAATTGGTGGGATGGGTGCGGCTTGGGCGACGTTGGGAAGTTGGCGTGAGTTGAAACCGAGTGTGCTAGGCTGGTGGGACCGGCGCAAGTGTAGAAGTCTTGCGTGCTTGCGGCGTGACTTGGGCGGCCATTGGGAGGTCGAGCGCAATTGGTGGGGCAGTGCAACTTGGAAACCGTACTTGCAGGCGTGACTTATGTAAATAAAGAGGGGGTAGACGTTTCTTCGCATGACAAAGTTTCCTTATTTTGCTTTCCTTCACGTGCGGCTTCCATTAGGGCATCATCCATGCCAAAAATGCTGGAAGCATTATGTCTTTCATTGCCCCCTTTCCTTTTAACGTTAGTATTCATACCCAACGCGAATGTATCGTCTCCCTTGTTTGAGAAGGGTTCTTCCTGTTGATTCCCCTTTTCCTTTGCTTTCTTAGCTTTCGTTCTTCTTCTTCTTTTTTTTTTTTTTTTTTGTTCACGCTATCCTCTTTTTATATGTGTATAGACAGATGGAACTTGATCATCTTTCCATTTCTTGCGGTGTATGATGGGATCTTCCGAGACGGCCGTGCCTTTTGACTTTTTGGAAAAGGACTTGAGAATCAGTGGAGATCGATCTTCTTCTCTTGAGGAGGTATTGGTTGGGGTTGAATCTGTTCCATGAAGCTAACGAAATTATTAAGGACCTCCCTTCCATCTATCCTCCACGAAGAACAGTGCATGTTCGGACTCTCTTGGGTTCGGTGGACGCGAGAGGAGAACGCCATGATTCTTGATTTTGATGTGAATGAATCAAAAAACTTCCTTCGAAGTGTCGATGAGAAAACTTTCGAAGGAGTATATGATAGAAGCGAGACAGCCTTTGAAGTTGATGTCAAAGGTGTTATTGATGATACCGGAGGGGTCATGGTGGCGTATGCTGGAATAGTTGTCGGGGAGGACACTTTGCTCAGCTGTTTGTGGCTGCTTCGGGATGGGATGTTGAGGTTGCCGCTGCTAAAACCCGCTGAATGGAACCTTTGTTGCCCGAAGGATTCTTTGGGGAAATGCTTGAAGATAGCTTTGCCCGAAGGGACTTGCGCTCCATCCTTCGAGGGCTAGTTCCTCCTTTTGTTTTTCTGTTAGCTGCTTAGTTCCCTGATGTTTTTTTTTTTGTAAACACATCTTTCCCTTCTTCTTCATCAGTAAACCTTTTGCTTCATATATATATTTTTGAAAGGGTTTGTGGTATGATGGCTCTGCAATGGTTTTCTGGGTTCTTCTGATGTATTTCTCCGATATCTGAAGGATTCGCTTGGGAAGAGATATATTTATTTTATTTTTATTTTTTTTGACAAAAGGGGAGATCTCCAGGGAAAAAATACAAACGGTGTATTCATCTGGGAAGTACTGGCTATTAAGAGGAATGATTTAAAGGAAGTCTTGAAAAGGGGAGTGATGGGGAAGTACAACATTTTAGGGATTGGATTCCTTGAGCCATCGCGAGTGAACTATCACGCCTTTGGTGTGTCGGTATTGATGAGCTTGCAATATCCTCCCAAAAGGGTATCGCAACGTGCAGCTCGCCTTCACCTTCCTCGGGAAAATCCATCTTTCTGTCATCCTCCCAACTTGAAACGAGGTTTCCTTAACCACTACATCTCCGATTGAAAACGGGTTCAGACGTCGTGTAACCATTTGAGCCTTGGCTTCGTTGGTTTTCGCTAGAAGCTTCCAAGCTTCTTGCAAAGTGTTCGAATGGTCCAAACTCCCCATTCACATTTTTTGACAGCGTTTGTCCGGTTGTTGCGCCGAGTCCCCATGACATAATGGGGGAAGAAAAGGCCGGTTGCAGAAAAGGTTGCTCGGTCAGACTTACTTGCATTTGAAAATCATGGGCTAGCGCCAACGGGTCCTCTCCGGATGCTTGGGTTCCTTTAATAGCTCGTTGATGCGATAACCCGTGGGACGATTTGTTGGGAATCCCTTCGGGCGTGGATGTCGGCGAGAGGTGTACGTCCAAGTTTCGCTTTGTTTTCGAGCACCCATAAGCGTCCCAAAATCATGTCATGATCTAGTTCTTTGACAATGTGGAACTTGCTATGCGTTATAGCGTCTCCCATCTCGATCTCTAAGTTGATGTAGCCATGCGCGTTCAAAGCTTCTCCTCCCAAGTTCTTAATTACGAGACGGGGAATAGGTAGCGTCTTGTTTTGTAAATCCTGCTATTGCCTTTAGTGTCTTGAAAGTAATGATGTTGTGGTAGGAGGTCGTGTCGATGAGCGTGTCGTCAAATTTGTTACCTCTTAAACGGGACGTGGTTAGCGGTCCCAGTTCTCCTTTTGGTTCCGCCTCGTTTGAGAGCTTGGGCCACAGGCGTGGGTGCCGAGGAGAGAAAAGCCGTTTCTTAGGACACAACACGATTGAGAGCTGCGAAAATATCTTGTCGTTGCACCTTGGAAAGATAGAGAATTTCGCATATATGTTGCATCATGGATTGCACAGGTCTCGTGCACGGAATTCCTAGAGGACCCGGGCAGATTTCTTATGGGGAGTGGGTCTCGATGCACTCTCTTTCGTCTCTAGTTGGAGTTCTCTCGCTTCTATTCTTTCTTTGAAAATATGCTTTAGTCTTTGCAATAGATAGTCGGATGGTGAACGAACTGTGATAATGACAAGATTTGGGGTTCGCCATCTCAACTTCGATTGGCGGACGTCCGAGCTGGTGCGATCGATGACATCATCTTGAACCCAAGGCTTCCAGGAGGTCAATCACCTCCTCGATGGGGAATGGGAAATCAAGGGTATTTCCTTCGGTCTCGCGATGCTGCACGGGAGTTTTAGCGACAATCTTCCGTCGCGAGGGTTCCCGTTGTACCGGCGCTTCACGTTTTGGCTGGTGGCTCGTAGTTGCGGCTTTCCTTTTTCCTCTTTCGTTCACTATGTTCACGGAGGATGAGCCGGCATTAAATTGTTTGCGATGAGGCGTCTACTCCCGCGAGTTTCACGCGCATCTTCGGTTCGAGTTGGTCTAGTCCTTTCCAAAGAATCTTTCTTTGTTGTTGCGGATCGTCGGCGGCCTCATGGAGTTCGGAGAACGTTTGGAAACGCAAGTTTTCTAGCGGGCGCGGTAGATTGGGACCATACCATTGATGCATGCGTTTACAATTGTTGCTCGGTCACGTTTGGGTCGGACAGTGAGTGCTTGAACCACTGAACCTTTTGACGAAATCATTCGGATGTTCATTATCCAATTGGTACATTCTCCCGAGGTCCGAAAAGGTAACTTGTTGGACACGAAGAAATACTTCTGTAAAATGCGGTGAACATGCTACTCCAGTTGGGAATGCTGTTGTACCATGTATATGCCCTTCAGGTAAGTGATTTTGAAAATTCCCTTAAACGAAGAACGTGATTATATTCATGTTCACCCAAGGATTCCAGGAAAGCGAGAAACATGTTCGCGTGCATTCCGGTACCATCGTACGGGGTGAATTGAGGGAAAGAGTACCCCCTTGGGAGAGGGATTCTCGTATTTCGGATGGGTAAGGGGTTGGTGATGATGTACATCGAACTCATCATGCTTGATTCGGTCGCGTAGGAGTTGTTCCAAATCTTCTCTCGTGACGAAGTTGGGTGGTTGATTTCTCTCCAACGGGACTCTAGTGCGAGTTTCTTCATCCGTGGAGGCGTGCCCTGCCGAGGTGCCGGCGTCAGGGTTGTTGGAGATGCTTCTAGGCGTCTCCGGAGGATGAGACTCACGGGGTAGTCGCTCCGTCGGGGTTTTGAGAAAGGTGAGCACCTCCTTTTGTGTTGAAACCATGTCTGCAATGCAGGCTGGCGAGCGTCTCCTGTCGTTCCATCAAATCGGCGATGGTAACGTAAGGGCGACTTCCTCTGGTCCCTCCGGTCTCTCGTCCCGTCGGCGGGGTAATTGGAGCCTTAGTTGTCGGAGGCGCCATGCTGGAAGAAGCATTCGGGGTCGTGGTGGAGGCCCTAGCTCTGGTGACTGGGGGCGTGACACCTGAAAAGATATTCTATTTGCCGTGATTAGAGGGTTGTGCAGAGACGCTAGAGGAGGCAGCGGCTCTGGCCCTGGTGATAGGCGGTGTTACACTTAAGGGAGTGTATTCGATGTTGTTGTTATCGGTTTGGTGAAGTAACAACGTTATGGGGAGAGACGCCAACATCGGGGATGCGTTACGCCGATGTTCTCGGCGGCCAGCTCCAGATCCCGAGTTCCACCATGTTGGGATTTGACGTTCGGAAAACGAAATCGGGAGTTGGAGTTGGTATTGTAGCCGATAGATCAATCCTCCCGTTGTGGTCGCCAATTGTTTATGGGTAAAAATCGTTTCTCGCCGATTTCGGTAAATTCGGTAGGTGAGTGAGAAAGCGGTTCAAACCCTAAACAAATGTCCGCACGTGAGCACTTTATAGATTCGAGAGATCAATCTGCCCACAAGTCCGGCCTAAACCAAGAAATGGCCGTTCTAGACTTGCTTCGGTCACAAAGTGGAGGAGAAGGGTTGATTTGGGGAGGGAAGCAAAGAAAGGTGTTGAGGAGAGTAGTATCTCGACTTGTATCGAAAGTGAAAGCTTAGGAAGCTTGCAAGAGATGAAAGCTTTTTGGGAGAGCTTGCAAAGTTGCCTTTACGAGAGTGTAGTATTTTCTCTCCCCGATCGAGACTTGTCGTCGGGTGGAAATAGGTAAGACCTATTTATACAAGTCGAGATTGAAACGCACTCGGCCTCATGAAGGAATAGAGTAAAGGGTGAAATAATGGGAGGAGGTGGTAACCGCATGGTGTTAATGGGTGAAAACGTTTTCACCATTATTTCCTCTTTTATTTGACCGCTTTATTCCTTTTCACGCTTTCTTAATGTGAGCGTAGTGTACGCCGCATCTTTGACCGCCAAACCAAAACCCTAAAGAAGCATCCCCGGTTTGTGTCGATGTCTCGAGTGTTGGTTGCATCTTGAGTGCAAGTGGCGGCGCTAGTGGCGCGTGTGGCATGTGCCAATGGCATGTGCGGAATGCCTTGGTGGTAGGTTGCACGGTTTGCAAGTTAGGCTACCGGCGTGTGTGTTTGGCATGTGCGGAATGCCTTGGTGGTAGGTTGCACGGTTTGCAAGTTAGGTTACCGAGCGTGTGTGTTTGGCATGTGCGGAATGCCTTGGTGGTAGGTTGCACGGTTTGCAAGTTAGGTTACCGGCGTGTGTGTTTGGCATGTGCCAATGGCTCGTGCGGCCATGTTGACCTAGTTGCAAGTCTTGCAAGCCTAGGGCGCTATGTTTGGTGTGGGCCAAAGGCATAGCGGCTTGGAAGTATGGCTTGCGACACGTGTTGGCATGTGCCAATGGCACGTGCGGCCATGTTGACCTAGTTGCAAGTCTTGCAAGCCTAGGGCGCTTTGTTTGGCGTGGGCCAAAGGAGTAGCGGCTTGAAGTATGGCTTGCGACACGTGTTGGCATGTGCCAATGGCACGTGCGGCCATGTTGACCTAGTTGCAAGTCTTTCAAGCCTAGGGCGCTATATTTGGCGTGGGCCAAAGGCATAGCGGCTTGGAAGTATGGCTTGCGACACGTGTTGGCATGTGCCAATGGCACGTGCCAATGGCACGTGCGCCATGTTGACCTAGTTGCAAGTCTTGCAAGCCTAGGGGGCGCTATATTTGGCGTGGGCCAAAGGCATAGCGGCTTGGAAGTATGGCTTGCGACACGTGTTGGCATGTGCCAATGGCACGTGCGGCCATGTTGACCTAGTTGCGAGTCTTGCAAGCCTAGGGCGCTATATTTGGCGTGGGCCAAAGGCATAGCGGCTTGGAAATATGGCTGCGACACGTGTTGGCATGTGCCAATGGCACGTGCAGCCATGTTGACCTAGTTGCAAGTCTTGCAAGCCTAGGGCGCTATATTTGGCGTGGGCCTAAGGCATAGCGGCTTGGAAATATGGCTTGCGACACGTGTTGGCATGTTCCAATGGCACGTGCAGCCATGTTGACCTAGATGCAAGTCTTGCAAGCACGGGGCGCTATATTTGGCGTGGGCCAAAGGCATAGCGGCTTGGAAATATGGCTTGCGACACGTGTTGGCATGTGCCAATGGCACGTGCAGCCATGTTGACCTAGTTGCAAGTCTTTCAAGCCTAGGGCGCTATATTTGGCGTGGGCCAAAGGCATAGCGGCTTGGAAATATGGCTTGCGACACGTGTTGGCATGTGCCAATGGCACGTGCAGCCATGTTGACCTAGTTGCAAGTCTTGCAATCCTAGGGCGCTATACTTGGCGTGGGCCAAAGGCATAGCGGCTTGGAAATTTGTCATTGTTGCCATGGTGCGCAGGGTGCGGCTTGGTTTGGCATTGTTTCCATGGTGCGCAGTATGTGGCTTGGTTTGGCATTGTTGTGATCCTGTGATATGCGGCTTGGTTTGGCATTGTTGCCATGGTGCGAGGTGCGGCTTGGTTTGGCATTGTTGCCATGGTGTGCGGTATGCGGCTTGGTTTGGCATTGTTGCCATGGTGCGCGAGGGTGCGGCTTGGTTTGGCATTGTTGCCATGGTGTGCGATATGCGGCTTGGTTTGGCATTGTTGCCATGGTGCGCAGGGTGCGGCTTGGTTTGGCATTGTTGCCATGGTGCGAGTATGCGGCTTGGTTTGGCATTGTTGCCATGGTGCGCAGTATGCGGCTTGGTTTGGCATTGCTGACATGGTGCGCAGTATGCGGCTTGGTTTGGCATTGCTGCCATGGTGCGCAGGGTGCGGCTTGCTTTTGGAATTAGGATTTTGTGTTGAAAACCCTAATCTGGTATTTTGAAAAATACCCTATTAATTATTTACACCGAGTTAAATGCTCTTAGTTAATGTGTTGCGGGTAACACTAGGTCATGGGGTTTTACGATTTTACCCCTTGTCTAAAAACCACCATCAACACCTGTATGAAAAAAACCTAATACAATTGCAAGTAGACCAATTTAATGATCCTTGATAATATGTATATAGAATTTATATCTCTATCTCTTCTCAATCAAAAAGTCTAGACAATGGAGTCCGTGAACCATATTGTTAAGAAGAGTACTTGGACGATCCAAAAAATCAACATCCAAGATCAATCTAGTCGTCTCCAAATAATCCAATCATAATTCTACCAAGAATGAAACTTGCTATATATATTCAAGATACAAATTCTACAAGAACACGTATCTACTAATATTGAATACGTACTAGTTGTGTAAATCCAATTATAAAGATAAACAATATAATGTGGAAAGGGAAAAACACAAGACACCATAAGTTTTGTTAAAGAGTTAAACCGCAATAGCAGAAAACCCCCTGGACCTCGTCCAAATTTAAATACCAAATTGTATTAAGCCGCTACATAACTAGCCTACTATCAGACGAACTGGAATGTAGTTGAGACCGAATCCATCCTCCAAGCGATTCAATTACAGTCACGCTCCTTACGTCTCTTGAACCTCGTAAGGATCTACGCAATTGGTTCCCTTAGCTGGCGTCCTTCGCATCCTAAGAGTTGCTTCAACCTAAGTGAAGACTTTTGATACCAATCCTCCTCTAACAGGTAAGCTTATTTGATTTTCTTTTAGATCAAAGATCAAGGCTTGAAAATCTGTTTGCAATAGACAAAGTTAGCAAACCTCACAATCTGAAACACTTACATTCAGTTAGCTGAGAATCCTAGACTTTTAACCACCTCACAAGAAAAATCATGAACTAATTAATAAAGAGCAGTTTTCAGATATCTATCTTGAGGAATCACAAAGTCTGAGACGGAAAAAAACTTTGTGATTTCTATATATCTTGCCTGAAAAAGATTACGAAAACCTCTATAATTAACAGAACAACAAGATCAGGATACACAAACTATCGAGATAAAAGATAGTCAGAACTAGCTCCATAAATCCCCAAAGCAAAGTTTTTTAGTCGTAGACCTAATTATATTTATCAGAGGAAACCTATGTCAATAGAGGACGAATCTAGCTATCAATTAGGACACGAAAGTGTTAGAGATTAAATTTCTCAGTTGAAGGAGCATCTCTATTTATAGATGTTCGAGACTGAGGGTTTCTTAGAATTCAAGCTAAGATAACTTGAAATTCAAGCAAACAAGTTCTCTGTTTAGATGAAACTCTAATTAGGGTTACAAGTAAGCATGTGAGAATTAGCCTTGAAATCACATAGAATAATATACACAGTGGTCCGGTTACGGAACCGTGTATAATTATCGTTATTTTGGCAAATATGCTTTATGAACTATAAGCAATTTGATGTTCATTTAATAGTTTAATCATGATCCACATACACAAGTGTTTTAGTGATCAATGATGTCCTAGAGGTGTTTATAAGAGTCATTGTAATAATAAACATATTTGAAAATAAGTCTTTAAGAATCTGCCAAAGTTTTTCTGGGACCGCTGGTGAAACGGTTCGTGAATCGTAATGCATAGTTCACGAGTCAAGGTGCAAAGGTTCGTGAACCAGATTTGCCAATCATACTCGTCTCAAGAACTAAGATAGACACAGTTTGTGAACCGGAATCGCCAGCTGTTAGCCTTTTACACCAATATTAAAAATTCGGATCACCACGGTTCATGAACTGTTCCGTTCTGAACTTAAGGTTTGCGAACTGGTTCGCCAACCTTCCTTGTATTTCAGAAACTCAAATATCTATGGGTTGCAAGATGGTTCGCCAACCTACATTGAGTCGAAATACCATAAGTTATGAATTTCTCTCTTTTGATGTTTAAAACATTCCCAAATGATAAAATCATTGCTTGGGCAATTTTCATTTGATCCACAAATTAATTCTCGGTATAATAAATTATTTTGAAATTATATTGTTAAGGACCTTTGAACATCCAATGCTTAAATCATATTTTGAGATGTTTAACATGACAAGCTTGACTCGAAATTTCTTCTTTGCATAAATCTACTAGAAGTACTATAAGTCATACGACATAGTCTCAAATAAATAAAACTGTAATATAGTGAGTAAAACAGAATGGTTTAGCCTTTATATACCTTGTTGATGAAGTTCTCCAAATGTCTTCATCGGTTTTCAGTCTTCGAGAATGATGTCTGATACTCAACTACCCAATTCTAAACCTAGTCCAAAACTTGACTTAGTAGACTAGAAATCAAGATATAGTTTTGTTCAACTAACATTGACAACAAGCTTGAGATAGCAAACCTTGTGTGTTCAACCGAGCAATGCTAAAATTTCTTAACGAGAAATTCCTGATTAATTGCTTAACGACTATTGGTGTAGTTGCTGAAATTTGTCGTTTCATTATCTTATATTTCAGTTAGAGATGATGTGATGGGGCTAAAGACATGCTAATAAATTATTATTATTTTACGGGAAAAAAGGATTACCAATTTTATCCCTGGATTCTTAATCATTACTCACAATAAATTTTGTCTTTTTCACATTGTCTTCGTTTTTGTGTAAATTAAATTGTAAATAAAAAAAAGAAAAAAAAAGACACCCCAATAGATATATCCATTGGAGTTTATTTTCAAGGGTTTCTCCATACTATTCTTTAAGCTTTAAAAACAAGGGTTGCTGGGAGTAAAATATTCTAGGTTTAAATAGTTTGTCAAAAAGTTACTGTGAGAGGAGTTACTACTTTAAAAGTTCATATCTAACTCAAAATATACTTCAAATGAAGTACAACTCGAAAGTCTTCACTATCCGGCAAAGAGACTATCGATTTGGTTGGGAAAAGATTCTCTTTGTCATTTAGTTTTTTTCTTTTTTAAAACCTTGATGGAACCTCAACTGTCCATCTAAACTAAAATAAAGGCGATGGATAAGCTGTCGTGTCGTAAAAACTATCACTACTTAATGGTTTTATTCTACTACTACTCCGTGTTACTCTTTTTTTGTTGAAAGAATAGAGTGTCAAAACACCTTATTCCAGAGGCAAGCTATATTTCTCTAACCTCAAGATTTTAAAGATTCCTGCATATTTGTTTTTACGGGTCCTTAAACATTAAAAGGTAAACCAAAGCAAACAACATTTGAAATAACCATGTAAAAGCCGTTCCACAAATAATGGTATAATTTGCTAGGAGTATCTTTTATTCCAGATTGATAATATTAAACTCCTTACCCTCTTTAGTGATTTTTTTTTCATATTCTTTTTTCAATGAAATTTTGTTATTTTTTTTTAAAAAAAAATTGGGTTAAAACCCTAAGATCATATTAAGGTTTAAACCTTAAGAAGGTCTCAATTATCTTTGATTGTTAACTCCTTACCCATTTTTAGTAAATTTTTTTCGTATCATTTTTCTAGTGAAATTTTGTTATTCCTTTTGTTAAATCCCAAAAACTATACTATTATTATCCAACGACTTTACTACCGTAGCATAATGACAAATGGTAATTTTGTTATTATAATTTATATAACATCTTAGAAAATATAATTCAATTGGCATGCTTGATAGTTGACTTGAAAACTCTTATTCTATTAAAAAAAAAAATTAGATCATACTAGTAGAGTACTAATAGAGGGAGGATCCCCTCACATTGTTATTTTCACACTATCTCACATGTTTGGATACATTTTTTTAACCAAAATTAAACGCGAACGTATTTGAATTTAATATTTTGGGGATATATTCATCTTACAAAGATCTACAAACCCACAAAAAATGAGCTCATTCCAAAACTTATAACTCCACCATCTACTACTTTGAAAATTGACCGTCGAAAATCAATTAATTTTCAACCGTTAACATTAAGATCACAAAATTGGTTAAAAAGACCAAAATCAACAATTTCTGGGTGAAAAAGACATTTAGATTTTGATACTGCTTAAATGGACAAAAATGTAAAAATAGTCGGGATGTAAACAGTTTCATCCTGCCCATTTTCAAATACTTTTTCTTATTTTTAATTTACATCACGATGCATCTAGTTTCATCCTTACTATTTTTGAAGTTTAAGCCAGGATGAATCCAGTTTCATTCTTGCTATTTTTCTGGTGTCCATTTCACCCATACTAATTTTTACTCGTCCATTTGAACCATGTTTTAAAAATATTTGGATAAAAATGACCCATTTTCCGAATTAAGATTGGCAGATGGTGATGTTTGGTAATTCGAAATGAGCTTATTTTTTATAGGTATGTAGAGCTTTGTAAGAAGAGGATATCCCTAAAATATTAGCTTCAAATACGTTACCGTTTAATTTGGATTGAAAAAATGTCTCCCAACATGTGAAATAGTGTGAAAATAACAATGCGAGGGATCCTTCCTCGTACTAATAATATTGGAAGTGTAATTATATTTATAGGTCGATAAGCATGAGAGAATCGAATTTAATGCTGTGCACTTACTAGACAGTTGGGATTTTTGAATTTTTGAATCCCCAGGCCTTAAGAGATAGGGACCTAAAATTATTAAATATAGGTGGCGGCGAAAGTTCGGAACAATTTCTTTCTTTTTTTGAATCCAAGGGCACATTAGTCAAACTACTCATGTAGTGGCACTATCAGACATGAAAGGTGGGTACGATTCCAAATATTAGTAGTATTGTCCCACTTTGTTTGTTTTTTCTCCAAATCTGATGAATCAAGTTCACGACTTGGCAACAAGGAACCAACGTTAGTACGTTACGTGTCCGGTTTCTATTATCTACGAGAAGTTCGATTCCCATTCGCCCAGTTCTACATCATTCTCGGGGCCCACTCCACTTACTAAGTTGGATTCATTGGAGAAAATCTACCGTTTACTTTCTCTTTTCAACAAAACCGCAAGTCTTCCTTCTCTTTTGTTTGTATTTGGAAGTCGGTAAAGTTGTGAAGTCTGAATGAGATCATCTGTCATCATGGAAACTGAACTCGGATTTAAGATTGACAAATGGACATAATCGGCTTTTGTATAAAGCCTTTGGTTGCTAAATTCGCGTACATACCATAGAAGATGCATTATATGTCATATAATTTGGAATGTTTCAGTAAAATTGTGGAAGAGTCTAATATGACATACAAAACTTATTAGACCAAGTCTTATGGTCCTTTCCACAACCACAACTAGGCCGCCGGGAAGGGGGAGGAGCTCTCTGTGATTATGAAGGTGTGAACAGATTTTGGGAGGAATGGTTCCTCGTAAAAGCCTTCTTTGATAGTAATGGTTCCTTATAAAAGCAAAAAACTGAGCCAACACTTTATAAAACTTTATCTTTGTTGAATTAGAAAGGTTGTGTTGATACTTGATAGGAATAATTTCTCACACTAACAATTTTTCTTCGTGTGAGACTTTGTCTTTGTTTAGGTCTATGTTCAGCAAGGTTATAAGATTCGAGCGGCTCCAAATATTTTGAAAACATCTCAGATCGTATTTTAGAATCGTTTTCCCGGCGAATCGTGAAATTGATTTTTGAATCGATGATTGTATCTTTTTTCTTTTATTTTACTAGTACTAGAAGATCATCAGTTTGTCAGCTTCATTTGCAGCAATAGATTGATTTCAAAATTGATAATTGATACTGTTTGTACCATATAGTTTGGTATATGGGTCCAAGTGTCGTAGCCAGTATATTGGATCTTAGGTTAAAAATATGGAAGGATGATTATATCCCAGTCAATAATGATCCTTCTAAATTAGAAGACAAGGTATATATTCAAACCCGGAGGTTAGAAATTCATGGGAAAAGGGGGAATCAGTTTACTGGTAAGACCGGGCATATAGTCAAAATGTATCTAGATGAATATTGGACTGGATGCAATTCCTCCACATCCTATAAATAGAGCAAGATAACAATATTGAGTTTAATAAGAATTTGAAGTCTAATGAAGAGTTTCCTTTACTAATTGCTACTTCTACAGATAATCATTCTTTTCAAGGTGAATCTAGTGGTGTAGTTAAAGAAATACATTGTTTTGATAAATCACCTCAGATGACAGTGTCAGGGATTTCTATGGAACTACTTGATCATCCTTCTATAACAAAAGAAACTAGTGATTCTAGTTTTGAAGATGGAGAAATTAAAGAGGCCAGTGCTTCTTCTTTACTTCATAGTAGTACTATCCCTCGACCTATAGTTGTTTTAAAGAGATGATAAAAATGCTCACAGTTCTGTTATTAAGAAACCAATTATTGAGAAGAAAAAACCTCCTAGTAAACCCACAAAAGTTGCTCCTATTACTAGGTAAGTAAGTAAGGAAATTCAGAAGATTGTGAGCAATAAAGGGGATCATCCCCAAAACTCATCTCAATGAGAGTATTCTATTGGAATGTCAGAGGCCTTAAGAGAAATAAGGCCAAAGACAAACTTAGATCTTTAGTCAATCAAACAAATCCTTCTTTAGTTTGGATAGAAGAACTGTAACACCCACACTTTTAGCATGGCGCATGCTCAAAGATACGGCATGGCCTGAGGTGAAGCTTCATCCAAAGCTTCCGTTGCGTGGTAAGCGGTAGATTGGCTTAAGGCCAATGTCGTGTCAAAATGACGCATTATGTTTGGCATTTGGCTAAGGGCTAAATCTCGCATCAAATGATGCATTAGGCCAGTTGGAAAGATGGCCTTGGGAGTTGTAGCGCAATCGTTGCGCATTATGTGGAAAATTGTCCTAGAGTCAATATTGCACAATCTTTGTGCATCGGGCCAGAGAGGGCTGGCTGAGAGAATCTTGCACAATCATTGTGCAATGCGCCAGAAAGAATGTCGCGCAATCATTGTGTGATAGCCGTAACCAGTATTGCACAATCATTGTGCAATAGGCAGAAGCGAGTGCTGCGCAAATATTGTGTGCAATCATGGTGCGCAATCATCGTGCACAATCATTGCTCATGAATAGTGAAGCAAGCATGTCAATCCGCTCCCCAATTCTAACTTGTAGAAATTGCAAGTCAACATATATAGGGATGGGTAGTCGGTTGAAGGTACATATGCGGACCATGCACCAAGTAAGCTTCATAGCTTAGCCGAAAGGGTATAAATGATGCGTAAGCCTCATTTATAACCGTGTAGCCTTGCAAATAGGGAATTTGATGCTTAGGCATCACTATGCCATATCGTGGACCCGATAATGCATAATCATTGTGCATGTTGGCAGAACGGCCTATACGAACTATGCCATTACCATTATTGCTTGGCAACAACCTTGCAAACGAGTTTGGCTTAAGCTGATGTCCCATCGGGATGAACTACGGTTTGTGCTTGATCCCTTTAGAGTAGGGAAGGGTACGTAGGCAGCCGAAATGAGTTGCAGCATTGCCTGTCCAGCACGTTGGCCCCTCATATCATCTAAGATCGGTAGTCGATGCAAGAGATGATTGCGACCAAGCTTGATGAGGCTTAGTTGCATGCCATCAAGTGGATGCTCATACTTCCTATAAAGTTATAAAGAGTCGGTAAGCGGGGTAAGGTAGGGAATTGGCAAAAGGCTTAGAGCGGCCTATGCTTAAGTCCAAGGCATATGCCTTATGCCTGGAGAAGACTCGGTAGTTTGATGGTTACTTAGCTAGATAGGAAATTCATTGATGAAACTTCTACGTTGAGGCAAAGCCAGTGATGCATGCAATATGCATTGGCCTCGGCGTTATATCCTTACACCCTTTTACGGACAAGGGTAAGTTTGGAACGGTATGGAAGCTAAGTTATCCGCATCATGCTCGACGAGCATGCTTGCAAAGGCGAATGACAGTGCATTTGCCTAGATTTAAGGCCCGGATCGTAACATCATCATGGCGCACCGGGAAAGTTACGGCCTACGCGCCCAGGCGTGCCAGGCGTAAATTGGCCGGTCCGTCACAATGGTTTTATATGCTTTAATTACTAGAAATTAAATGCATATCTCTAGAGAATAAAAGTTAGTAATGTGCATTTACTAATTTGAGATTTTTTATTGAGAGATTTCGGAAATTTTGGACAAGCATTTATATTGGAATTAGGAAAGCCGAATTTTGCTATTCATTGCATATCTTGAGAATATTTTCGGTTTTGGAAATTCCTTGGTGTCCAAACATCCTTGGTCTATAAATACCTAAGTTTGTATTTCTAGCAAACCATCCTAAGAGCCAGGTGTTGATGGTGGATTTTAAACAAAGGGTAAAATCGTAAACCCCAAATAACCTAATGTCACCGATGACACATTTATTAGAACATTTAATGCATGTAGTCAGTAATCAATAGGGGTATTTTTTCAAATTAGGGTTACAACGAACAAAACCCTAATTCCCCTCCGTGCCAATGGCAAATCATGCCGCCCACACCTAACCCAAGCCTAGACGCGCCATGCCAAACGCACTCGCCTTGGCCCTAGCTATGCTAGTCACACCAAATGCGCCAAAGCATGCCAACCATGCTAGCCGCACCTCCGTGCCAATGGCAAATCATGCCGCCCACACCTAGCCCAAGCTAGCCGCACCTGCGTGCCAATGGCAAATCATGCCAGCCCACACCAAACGTGCCAAAGCATGCCAACCATGCTAGACGCACCTCCGTGCCAATGGCAAATCATGCCACCACACCAAACGCGCCAAAGCATGCCAACCATGTGATAGGTGTAGAATACACCTAATTTACTATCTAGTATCTTTGCTATTTTTCGTGTGAATTTTGTATTTTATGTTTGTTTTTGAGTTTATAGCTTCTTTGGAGTCATGCGGAGGAAAGGAAGAAGAAATTACCCAATTTGAGCCAAAAGGACAAAATTGTCATTTCATGGGCGAACATCATCTGGAGCCGAGTCACGGTTAAGGGGCACCTCTATGTGGAAGAACACTAAAGACAGGCCAGCTGATAGTTAAGGGGTTGCCAATCAAGATGACCCTTATCTAATGAGTGGGGTGGTCCCTATCACTGGGGTGCAAATATCCGCCCAATACTTATACCTTAATTCAGTCGAGAAGATAATATCTTCTCCTCCTTCCTCTCTTTCATCAGAAATTGAAATCAAAATGAGGAAGATGATATTGATGGAATTTCAGAGAAGGAGATGGTGAAAAGGGGTTTTGTGATTTAGGTGCTGTCGAGACAGAGAAAAGAAGAAGATGATTGAGGCTATTGGATGAACGTGTGTGTGGCTGTGAACTAGAAAAATGGAAGAGATGGAGAAATTCATGGTGAGATGGAAGACAGATGCTTTGTTGAAGGAATTGAATGAATCAGGTGGTTGAAGATGTTTTTCCCCAAATGCGCCAAAGGCGAATGACAGTGCATTTGCCTAGATTTAAGGCCCGGATCGTAACATCATCATGGCGCACCGGGAAAGTTATGGCCTGCGCGCCCAGGCGTGCCAGGCGTAAATTGGCCGGTCCGTCACAATGGTTTTATATGCTTTAATTATTAGAAATTAAATGCATATCTCTAGAGAATAAAAGTTAGTAATGTGCATTTACTAATTTAGATTTTTTATTGAGAGATTTCGAAAATTTTGGACAAGCATTTATATTGGAATTAGGAAAACCGAATTTTGCTATTCATTGCATATCTTGAGAATATTTTCGGCTTTGGAAATTCCTTGGTGTCCAAGCATCCTTGGTCTATAAATACCTAAGTTTGTATTTCTAGCAAACCATCCTAAGAGCCAGGTGTTGATGGTGGATTTTAAACAAAGGGTAAAATCGTAAAACCCCAAATAACTTTAATGTCACCGATGACACATTTATTAGAACATTTAATGCATATGTACAAGTAATCAATAGGGGTATTTTTTCAAATTAGGTTACAACGAACAAAACCCTAATTCCTCCGTGCCAATGGCAAATCATGCGACCACACCTAACCCAAGCTAGTAGCGCCATGCCAAACGCACTCGCCTTGGCCCTAGCTATGCTAGTCACACCAAATGCGCCAAAGCATGCCAACCATGTTAGCCGCACCTCCATGCCAATGGCAAATCATGCCAGCCACACCTAGCCCAAGCTAGCCGCACCTCTGTGCCAATGGCAAATCATGCCAGCCATACCAAACGCGCCAAAGCATGCCAACCATGCTAGCCGCACCTCCGTGCCAATGGCAAATCATGCCAGCCACACCAAACGCGCCAAAGCATGCCAACCATGTGATAGGTGTAGAATACACCTAATTTACTATCTAGTATCTTTGCTATTTTTCATGTGAATTTTGTATTTTATGTTTGTTTTTGAGTTTATAGCTACTTTGGAGTCATGCGGAGGAAAGGAAGAAGAAATTACCCAATTTGAGCCAAAAGGACAAAATTGTCATTTCATGGGCGAACATCATCATGGAGCCGAGTCACGGTTAAGGGGCACCTCTATGTGGAAGAACACTAAAGACAAAGCCGGTGATAGTTAAGGGGTTGCCAATCAAGATGACCCTTATCTAATGAGTGGGGTGGTCCCTATCACGGGGTGCAAATATCCGCCCAATACTTATACCTTAATTCGATCGAGAAGATAATAGCTTCTCCTCCTTCCTCTCTTTCATCGAAATTGAAATCAAAATGAGGAAGATGATATTGATGGAATTTCGAGAGAAGGAGATGGTGAAAAAGGGGTTTTGTGATTTAGGTCTTTGTCGAGACAGAGAAAAGAAGAAGATGATTGAGGCTATTGGATGAACGTGTGTGTGGCTGTGAACTAGAAAAATGGAAGAGATGGAGAAATTCATGGTGAGATGGAAGACAGATGCTTTGTTGAAGGAATTGAATGAATCGGGTGGTTGAATTGAGACCTCGAGAAGATGGATTGATGGGTCTTGAGCGATAGTCGGCGATAGACGATTCTGAGATGGGTTCCTTTGTCAAAGAGCTTCTGTTGAATGGTGCTGGTGGATCAATAAGGGTTGTGGAGTGATTTCGAAGAGTGGGTGTGTCGCTTGTTGTTCGAATCACAGACGGAGAAATCGTGAAAATTGAGGAAGAAATTGGTAGTGGAATTGATTGAGTAGAAGATGAGATCGGGTGTTGTTGCCATGGTTTCAATTTGAGCAGTAAGGAAGATTTGAATCAATTTGAGAACTTGTGATGAATTGTTAATATGTTGATAGTGAAAGCGAGCATGGGCTCTAGTGCTTTAGACCGAGATCGAGAAACCTAGGAAGAATAGTTGTATTTGTTGTGAATTGGAGGTGGAATGGTTGGTGTGAAGAGAGTCATGGGTTTGATGATTCTTGAAAGTGCGACCATAGAATTGGTGAAGAATTGAACTAAAACAAAGAAGTTATGTGAGCTGTGTTGATGGAAATGAATGTGTCGGGTGGGGCGCAAGTAGCTAGAGTTAGAGTGTCAATGAAGGTGAAATTTAAATTGGGACTGGAAAAATAGGCTTAAGATGAGATGAAATCTGGTGCAATGGAGCATTGGTCATGAAGAGTCAAGTGAGATTAGGAGCAAATGCGGGTGATGGGTGCATTTGCAATGGAGGAACTCAATGAATGCAAGGGTTTTTGGTTTGTGGGTGTAGATTTGCAGGTGGTCTGTGAATTATGGGGTGAATCTGAAGTTAGGTTGGAATTGCAAGTATGCATGCAACAGTTGATGAGCATTTGAAGCTAAATGATCGATTCGAGGTATTGTTGGATCCGAAGTAGGAGAAGTGATTTGTTTGGTGGTGGCATTGAGATGTAGATGATGAAAGAATGGAATTGAAATGAAGATGCGGACTATTCCGGTGAGGATGCAAGGCCAAGTGCGGAGACGGGGAGGTGAATTTGCAGCTCAATTGGGAGAGCTGAAATTGCAGGAGATATTGAGTGGAGCTGGTGATTGCAATCAATTGAGTTAATGGGTTTCTGGAATTGAAAGCAGGGAGAATGAATTGATCATGATGCAGTGGCAGTGGTGTTGGTTTATGATTGAGCTGTGAGCTTATGCTGTTGAGATTGATTTTGTCTTAAGGCTGTAGTTGCTGCTATTAAGGGATAAATTGCAGAGCTAAATGACAAGCAGCGGCTGAGATAAGGGAGTTAGTATGTGTTTTGCCGAAGTTAGAGGGAAGATCAGAGAATGGAGAGGCTGACAGTCATGGAGTAGCAGGGAAGAATTGAAGTTGATTCAGTTGGCTGGGATTGAAACAACCTAATGATGCAACTGAGCTGAGGTGCAGGGCTTGATGAATTTGAGTTAGAAGCAGCTGTTGCAGAAGCTAAAATGCAATGCAGTATGCACAGCCATCTTGGCTGGAAGTGAACAGTGATGCACCATCTTGGTGCAACACAGATATGGCATGTGCAAATGGCTTATGGCCTGACAAATCAGCTCAATCAGCCAAGTTAGTGACTGACTTAGACCCTGACTCAGGTCTGATTAGCTACCTGACTCAGCTGAGCCTTGACCCGGTTTGACTCAGTGATCTGGACCGAGTTGACCCGAGTTGACTCGGTGACCAGTGGCAAGGCGGATTTTGCGGTCACCGAGATGTCCACAATGACTTTTCGGCCAATTTCCGCCATAATCCCGATTTTTCAGCGGCGATTTTTGGACATAATTTTACATGGGTTTTTCTCACACATGGGCTTGGTGGACCACTTGGAGATGGGTTTTGAGAAGACCTAATATTGGAAGGAGTATCCTTTATGGAAATTGAGAAACATGGCGTGCTATAAGACTTTACCTAATTGAGATCTCTTTTTATTATCTTTTTGCCTCTCCTCTTGTTCTAGGGTTTAGAAACCATGAAGTCTTTTCTCTTTCTTCTTGTTATGAACTCCATGAATATGAGCTAGAGTTTTCTTTTGGTTATGGATTAGTTGGATTTCCAAACATGAGTCTTTGTGCAATAAATTAGTTTTCTCTCATATTATCGTTTATGATTCACAATTAATATTGTTACATGATTTGAATGCTGTTTAGTCGAGTCGCGAATCGATTGAGTTTGCTTTCATCTTTATTGCTAGATTAGGGTTATTATACGCACAAAAGTGATAATTAGATTGCAAGTAGCATAAATAAGATTATAGTTTGTAGTGATATATTCTTATGATCTTATGTGAACCATAACCTTTGTTAAATCGGATTAGTGCTTTTACACGTTCGGTGCTTTGATTGTCTGATTTCATAGTACTTAACGCATCTAGGGAATTAAACTTGATTAATGCTTTTACACGTTAGGTTGTTCCTTTAGGGTAGAATTCATATTCGCATCTTTTAATGTGTTTGTTGATGACAAGAGGAGATTAGCGGGATATTCTTGCGAGCAAGGTATTCTAGGTCCTTTGATAAAAGTTGAGATTAAAATATCAATTCTAGTTATTGTGTAGAAAACATGTTTGTGATTGAAGATGAAATCCATGACCAATACTTTCTCATCCTTGATTTGCGATACTTTGTTTGCCTTTTGTTTATTTTTATTTACATAATCGTAAAAATCCCCAAGTGTTACTTATAAGATACCGAAACATATTGACAACCAAGACCTCTGGAACGATCCTTTCTTGCCCTTGCTTCATTATATATTTTGAGTAGTAAGAAAGTGTAATTTATATTTGTGTCAGCTGACAACCGGTCACCATGCTAGCCGCACCTCCGTGCCAATGGCAAATCATGCCAGCCACACCTAGCCCAAGCTAGCCGCACCTCTGTGCCAATGGCAAATCATGCCAGCCACACCAAACACGCCAAAGCATGCCAACCATGCTAGCCGCACCTCGTGCCAATGGCAAATCATGCCACACTGACCACATGCCAAACGCACCTCGCCAAAGCATGCCAACCATGCTAGCCGCACCTCGTGCCAATGGCAAATCATGCCAACCACACCTAGCCCAAGCAACCATGCTAGCCGCACCTCTGTGCCAATGGCAAATCATGCCGACCACACCAAACGTGCCAAAGCATGCCAACCATGCTAGCCGCACCTCCGTGCCAATGGCAAATCATGCCAGCCACACCTTGCCCAAGCTAGCCGCGCCATGCCAAACACACTCTGCCTTGGCCCTAGCTATGCTGGTCACGCCACGCCAAGCCAAACACCCTTACCTTGGCCCCAGTAGTGCCATGCCAAAGTAGCGCCCGCACCTAGGCATGCAAACCGTGCAACCCTAGGCCAAATTGGCCACGCATGCCATTGGCACATGCCAACACGCTCATTTGGTAGCTTTTCTCACCGGGGCGTGGCCCTAATGGCCGAGCATGCCATTGGCACATGCCAACACGCTCGGTTGGTAGCTTTTCTCACCGGGCGTGGCCCTAATGGCCGAGCATGCCATTGGCACATGCCAACACGCTCATTGGTAGCTTTTCTCACCGGGCGTGACCCTAATGGTGAGCATGCCATTGGCACATGCCAACACGCTCCTTTGGTAGCTTTTCTCACCGGGCGTGGCCAAATGGCCGATCATGCCATTGGCACATGCCAACACGCTTGATGGTAGATTTTCTCACCGGGCGTGGCCCTAATGGCCCGAGCATGCCATTGGCACATGCCAACACGCTCATTGGTAGCTTTTTCTCCGGGCGTGGCCTAATGGCCGAGCATGCCATTGGCACATGCCAACACGCTGTGGTAGCTTTTCTCACCGGGCGCGACCCTAATGGCGAGCATGCCATTGGCACATGCCAACACGCTCGTTGGTAGCTTTTCTACCGGGCGTGACCCAAATTGTCCACGCATGCCATTGGCACATGCCAACACGCTCTTGGTAGCTTTTCTACCTGGCGTGACCAAATTGGCCACGCATGCCATTGGCACATGCCAACACGCTCATTGGTAGCTTTTCCTACCGGGCCGTGACCCAAATTGGCCACGCATGCCATTGGCACATGCCAACACGCTCATTTGGTAGCTTTTCCTACCAGGCCGTGACCCAAATTGGCCACGCATGCTATTGGCACATGCCAACACGCATCACTGGTAGCTTTTCCTACCAGGCCGTGGCCCTAATGGCCGAGCATGCCATTGGCACATGCCAACACGCATCGCTGGTAGCTTTTCTTACAGGACGTAGCCCTAATGGCCATGCGTGCCATTGACACATGCAAAACCCACGTTGGTATCCTAACTTGCAAAGCCGTGCAACCTACCACCAAGGCATTCGCGCACACGCCATTGGCACATGCCAAACACGCCACTAGCGGCTACGGCATTGCCACTAACACTCAACGTACAACCTACCACCAAGGCATTCCGCACATGCCATTGGCACATGCCACACACGCCACTAGCAGCTCTGGCATTGCCACTTGCACTCGAGGTGCAACCCCACTTGCACTCAAAGTGCATTCGCACATGCATTGGCACATGCCACACGCGCCACTAGCGGCGCCACTTGCACTCAAGGTGCAACCAACACTCGAGACATCAACACAAGGCGGGGATGCTTTCTAGGGTCTTGGTTTGGCGGTCACGGCATGCGGCGTACACTACGCTCACATTAAGAAAGCGTGAATAGGAATAAAGCGGTCAAATAAATGAGGAAATAATGGTGAAAACGTTTTCACCCATAAACACCATGCGGTTACCACCTCCTCCCATTATTTCACCCTTTACTCTCTTCCTTCATGAGGCCAGGGTACGTTTCAATCTCGACTTGTATAAATAGGTCTTACCTATTTCCACCAGACAACAAGTCTCGGTCAGGAGAAAAATACAACACTCTCAGAAAAGGCAACTTTGCAAGCTCTCCAAAAAGCTTTCATCTCTTGCAAGCTTCCAAAGCTTTCACTTTACGTCAAGTCGAGACACTACTCTCCCAGGAACTATTCTGGTCTCAACACCTTTCTTTGCTTCCCTCCCAAAATCAACCCTTCTCCTCCACTTTGTGGCCAGAAGCAAGTACGGAACGGCCATTTCTTGGTTTAGGCCGGACTTGTACAGATTGATCTCTCGAATCTATAAAGTGCTCACGTGCAGCACATTTGTTTAGGGTTTAAACCAGTTTCTCACTCACCTACCGAATTTACCAAAATCGGCGGAAACGATTTTTACCCATAAACAATTGGCGACCATAGCGGGAGGATTGATCTATCGGCTACAATATCATTTGTCGATCTCGTTCTTCGACCCAGATGTCAAGATGATAGGGAAGGCGACTCAATCCGACTCAAGTTGCCCAGACAACCGGTTACCAGTTGTAAAAACTACACCAGAAAGCGGGGACTCGCTGAAGATGCTACCGGCGATTGGGGACTTTGCTGGCGATGCTACCCGACAAAGCCGCCTTTTACATGGAGAGGGCGTGTTCGCAAAAACCTATGGAGTGAGTAAATTTAGATTGGGCAAGATATACGATCTGTTTTTAGGTTCTTAATAAAACCATCATACTACTTGTGTCTTGTGCCTATTGCTAGCACACACTTTCATAAAAGCAATATTCCTTTCACAAAACATAATCGAGTTATATTATCAAAACCATTCATCCGAAATAATCCAATATCCTCAAAAGCTACCATTTTGTCTATCAAAACCGGTCGAACTTTGAACCGGACATCGGTATGTTTTTTTCAAAAAAAAAAAAAAAGAAGAAGAAGAACCTAAATGAAAGTTTAGAGAAACATTCAAGGAAAATCATCCAACGAGTGCTCTTCTTGGAGAAAGTCAACTTTGCATCTTCAAGAGCCGCTCTCTTCATAGTTAACATCTTGGAAAGCTTTTCGAGTTCTACCTCTGTCGTGCAATCTCCTCTGCGAGAAAGGCTTTCGATTCTTTGCATCTTTCGACTTTTGGATCTCGGCCAAGGCCTTCGACAAACCACGAAGCGTTGAACTCCTTTTCTACGCACACGTCGCGATGGTGCTCCCGGTCGGCAATAACGTCTTGAAACGGTGTGGCCGGTCACCTCACGCATATCCTCGATGGAAGATAAAGCCTCTTCCACACGCTTAACCAGCGCAAATCGACTAGTGACCTTCTTGGTTGTGGCCATATGTCCGTACTTCTCCCAGTTACGGTGTACAACGCCTCATACTTAGCCCGACTTATTTGAAACCGCCAACTTGCACATGACCTGGATAAGGAACCAAGTACGGGGGATCAAAAATGGCGCTGCCAGCAATGGCCTCCACGACTCGCAAAGGGTCTTCTTCCATGTCTACGACAGCAACCATCGAGAGAATCATCCACCGTTTGAACCACATCGTGCCCGGCAATTGGCTAACTCCCATCTCCAAGTCGCGGTGGTCACCTAAAGGCAAGTTTTCGTGTGGCTCCACCCCAGAATCGTGCTCCGGACTGGATTCCTCCTGCGAACTTGAGTTAGACATTTTCAAAAGAAGAAACGGAAGAAGAAAGAAGAAGAAGCGCGAAACTCACCGAACCACTTCCCGAAAAAGAACCAGTCTTTGCCGGAGGAATCACTCTCACTTGTCGAACTTTCTTCTTTCTCGACTCATCACCGCTATGAGGAGGCTTAGTGCTAGGAATTCTTGAAGAAATTGCCGTCTCGGCAACGTGCAAGGGCGGCGAAAGCATTAACACTCTAGAAGCCCTGGAAGAAACAAGACACATGTTTTGCGAGAAATTCACGTGTTTTGAGACAAACCAACAAGGAGGCGACACATACCTGGTTATTGGAAGAAGCGAAAGACACGAGAGGCTGCGGGAGGATCTTTTGAAACCGCCGGAACCGCTTGCACGATTCTTCGTTCTCTGTTCCTTTGCACAGGGACTTTCAGGGTTGCCGGGCAACTTTCGCTTGGGATCTCTCAACATTGGATACTTCTTCAAAGCTGATGGGGAAGGTTTACAACGAACATTCTCCACCGCGTTATTTACAAAATCTTGGATCATAGTGAACTCATCGTACCAGAACTCATTATAGCCAAAAGTCGTGAAGTTACTCTTCCGATTTGAAAGAAGGAAAAGCGGATACCGGCTCAAGGGCGGCATTGAGGGCGGCATGCAATGAATCCTTAGGAACCACCAGGTTGGTAAGCAAGAGGCACCCCTTGATCGAAACCCATGTGACGAGCGGCACGGTCAATATTGTAGCGGCTATTCGGAAAGACCCCATGAAGAAAGACGGCATATAGCCAGGACATGCAGCTTTGAATAAACAAGTTTTCACCAACACTCAAGTTGTCGTCGGAAGATAAAGACATGATCGGAGCGCGAAGCAAAGGTGTCAATTTGAGTCACCGACCTATGGGCCCAGGCTCCATGGGCGAAAAGCGATTTCATGCGACTTATCGAGAAGACTAACCAAGCTCATGCCAACTCTTGGACGCTTGTTCACCCATCGAAGAATTCGGGAGCCGCCCCAACTCGCGGGAATCGAAGGCAACGGTCTGAGCATACTTATCAAAGTGCTCCCATAGCCGGGCTTGCAGAAAAGCAACGTGCACATATGAATCCACTTTCATGAAACCATTCGAAACTCGCATGTTCGCAACTAGGTGATCCAGATGCACATACGGGAACCAAGGAATAGCTTGCCAATGGGAAGAACTTCACCTTTTGCTAACTTCACTGACAATCACTAGCAACTATGGTCTTATTTCCTTCTTGCAGAACCAGTCATCAAAAATGTCTCTAGACAACCGAGAGAGCCAAAAATGCTGCAACATGAAGATCACTTTGCTTTTACCTGTTTAGGTTCCGGCTCGTCCAGGAAACCATTGAGATATCCACATTTTGTAAAAGCACCTTTCATCCTCTTTCGGACAGGAGAATCCTTCGACTTTGCGGTGGAGTCTTTTCGGCGTAATCTCCCAACTTAGCGGCAAGGTCTTCCGCATCTTCTCCTCACCTTCGGACAATCGGATATTAAGATTCCGATTCTGGAAGATTGACAAAGAGCCACACTCTCCAAGGAGAAAGTTATTTCACCCCATCTACATATGATCGTATGGGTGTCAGAACACCATCACGGAGATGAAAGCAACCAAGCAGGGATATCCTTCCTAATGCGGAGATTTCTTGAAGCTCTGACAGCATCAATAATCTGCACTCGAGTCAAGTTGGTATTTATGTGCTCCCTACTCACCATGAACTCAACCCATCTATCAAAAGAACGCAATGGGCTTTGACACATCCTAAAATCAATGTTGGAAGAAGAATATACCCCTTTATGAAGACAGAACCGTATGGTGTTCTCAGGCGACCCAGAACGTGTCTTCTTTTCATCTTCACCACTTAGGTTAACAAAATTGGCACGAAACACAGGTGATTCTTAGAAGCGGGGCGAGGGGTCTAGCAAAGAATTCATCATCCGTGTTTGGTTTCGAACTATGAACATCCTTCGATGAGACGAAATTTTGTTCAGGTAACATCTTGTCGGATTTCTTCACAACAACTTAGTAACGAGATATCTGCACACGGAGAAAGACGAAATTATCTCACGACACATAACCGCACCCAACAAAAGGAAAACTAAAAAAAAAAAAGGGGTGTAAAAAAAAAAAAAAAAAAAAGAGAGAGGGTGTATTCTCTACGGGTTCAAAGCGCACACTGTGATATTTTCTTGGGGTTCAAAATTATATACGCGGTATTTTCTACGGGCTCGAATGCGTCTATGGTATCCTTCTTCGGGTTCAAAATTATATATGGAGCATTTTTCTACGGGTTCAAAAGCTGCCTGTGCGATATTTTCTTCAAGTCTGAAATTCATATATGCAATATTTCCTATGGGTTCGAAGTCATATGAAGCACATATACAATATTCTCTACGGGTTCGAAAATGCACCCTTCTTGGGTTGATATCTTCTTCAAAGGTTCAAAAAATTATATACGCAGTATTTTATACGGGCTCAAGTGCGTCTACGGTATCCTTCTTCGGGTTCAAGACTATATACGCGGTATTTTCTACGGGCTCGAATGCGTCTATGGTATCCTTCTTCGGGTTCAAAATTATATATGGAGCGTTTTTCTACGGGTTCGAATCATATATACAATATTTCCCTTGGGTGCATATATACAATATTTTCTACAAGAAGCACGCCAAGAAATCATATGCGCAATATCATTGCAAGGATTATAAAAACGCCTACTTTTAGGGTTTGCACCTACATGAAAAGGGAAACAAGAGAAGTCTTTGGAAGACATGCACGGAAATAGGTTTTCTTTATGACTCTGCCGCTAGTATGAAAAGATGAAAGAACAAAGATGAGAGAAAGGGATTTTATATATATGGGCGTGGAGATTACGAAATAGGGAAGGATTTCCCTATACCAAAAATCGTGCATATAAGGAACGGGCCCACAAGGGCGCCCAACTTCCCAACGTTGCCCAAGTAGCACCGGTCCCACCAATTGCGACTTCCCAACGTCCCAACTTCCCAACCCGTCGCCCAACTTCCCAAGTTGCACCGGTCTCACCCGCTAGCCCAACTTCCCAGTCCTTGCACAAGTCTTCGCCCGACTAGTCGCGCGATTACCTTCCCACTTCCCGCTTGGCCGCCGGTCCTTGCCGGATAGCACGCTCGGTTTCCCAACTCGTGTCGACTTCTCAATGCCGCCCGACTTCCTACCTCTCGGTGATGTTGACTTCCCAATTGTGTGACCTCGGTTGTGCAAAGCGCGGAGAGGCAAGGATTCCAAATCCTATTTATAAAAGGTCGGACAAGCCTCTTCAATTCTCTTTACGATTTGATATTGATAGTTTGTCACCATCTTATGCTTACCTCGCAACAAAGCTCTGTTAGAGCTAAGCGGGGGACTTAATGTTGATGGTGGATTTTAAACAAAGGGTAAAATCGTAAAACCCCAAATAACCTAATGTCACCAGGTGACACATTTATTAGAACATTTAATGCATGTAGTCAGTAATTAATAGGGGGTATTTTTTCAAATTAGGGTTACAACGAACAAAACCCTAATTCCCCTCAGTGCCAATGGCAAATCATGCCGACCACACCTAGCCCAAGCTAGTCGCGCCATGCCAAAGCACTCTTGCCTTGGCCCTAGCTATGCTAGTCACACCAAACACGCCAAAGCATGCCAACCATGCTAGCCGCACCTCCGTGCCAATGGCAAATCATGCCCGACCACACCTAGCCCAAGATAGCCGCACCTCTGTGCGATGGCAAATCATGCCGACCACACCAAACGCGCCAAAGCATGCCAACCATGCTAGCCGCACCTACGTGCCAATGGCAAATCATGCCAACCCACCTAGCCCAAGCTAGCCGCACCTCTGTGCCAATGACAAATCATGCCAGCCACACCGCGCCAAAGCATGCCAACCATGCTAGCCGCACCTCGTGGCAATGGAAAATCATGCCGACCACACCAAACGCGCCAAAGCATGCCAACCATGCTAGCCGCACCTCCGTGCCAATGGAAAATCATGCCACCACACCAGCCCAAGCTATTTTGCACCTCTGTGCCAATGGCAAATCATGCCGACCACACCAAACGCGCCAAAGCATGCCAACCATGCTAGCCGCACCTCGTGCCAATGGCAAATCATGCCAGCCACACCTTGCCCAAGCTAGCCGCGCCATGCCAAACACACTCTGCCTTGGCCCTAGCTACGCTGGTCACGCCACGCCAAGCCAAACACCCTTACCTTGGCCCTAGCCGCGCCATGCCAAAGTAGCGCCCACACCTAGGCTTGCAAGTCGTGCAACCTAGGCCAAATTGGCCACGCATGCCATTGGCACATGCCAACACGCTCGCTGGTAGCTTTTCTCACCAGGCGTGGCCCTAATGGCCGAGCATGCCATTGGCACATGCCAACACGCTCGTTGGTAGCTTTTTCTCACCGGGCGTGGCCCTAATGGCCGAGCATGCCATTGGCACATGCCCGACACGCTCTTTGGTAGCTTTTCTCACAGGGCGTGGCCCAAATGGCCGAGCATGCCATTGGCACATGCCAACACGCGTTGATGGTAGCTTTTCTCACCGGGCGTGGCCCAAATGGCCGAGCATGCCATTGGCACATGCCAACACGCTGTTGGTAGCTTTTCTCACCGGGCGTGGCCCTAATGGCCGAGCATGCCATTGGCACATGCCAACACGCTCGATGGTAGCTTTTCTCACCGGGCGTATTGCAATGGCCGAGCATGCCATTGGCACATGCCAACACGCTCGTGATGGCTTTTCTCACCGGGCGTGGCCCTAATGGCCGAGCATGCCATCGGAACATGCCAACACGCTCGCTGGTAGCTTTTCTCACCAAGGCGTGGCCATAATGGCCGAGCATGCCATTGGCACATGCCAACACGCTCATTTGGTAGCTTTTCTCACCGGGCGCGGTCCTAATGGACGAGCATGCCATTGGCACATGCCAACACGCTCGCTGGTAGCTTTTTCTCAGCGAAGTGACCCAAATTGGCCACACATGCCATTGGCACATGCCAACACGCTCGCTGGTAGCTTTTCCAACCGGGACGTGACCAAATTGTACGCATGCCATTGGCACATGCCAACACGCTCATTTGGTAGCTTTTCCTACCCAGTCCAGTGACCCAAATTGGCCACGCATGCCATTGGCACATGCCAACACGCTCATTTGGTAGCTTTTCCTACCGGGTCGTGACCCAAATTGGCCACGCATGCCATTGGCACATGCCAACACGCATCGGTAGCTTTTCTTACCGAGGCCATGGCCCAAATTGGCCGAGCATGCCATTGGCACATGCCAACATGCATCGTTGGTAGCTTTTTCTTACCGTAGGACGTAGCCCTAATGGCCATGCGTACTATTGACACATGCCAAAACCCACGTTGGTAGCCTAACTTGCAAACCGTGCAACCTACCACCAAGGCATTCCGCACACGCCATTGGCACATGCCAAACACGCCACTAGCAGCTCTGGCATTGCCACTAACACTCAACGTACAACTTACCACCAAGGCATTCCGCACATGCCATTGACACATGCCACACACGCCACTAGCAGCTCTGGCATTGCCACTTGCACTCAAGGTGCAACCCGCAACAAAGGCATTCCGTACATGCCATTGGCACATGCCACACGCGCCACTAGCGGCGCCACTTGCACTCAAGGTGCAACCAACACTCGAGACATCAACACAAGGCGGGGATGCTTTCCGGGGTCTTGGTTTGGCGGTCACTGACATGCAGCGTACACTACGCTCACATTAAGAAAGCGTGAATAGGAATAAAGCGGTCAAATAAATGAGGAAATAATGGTGAAAAAGTTTTCACCCATAAACACCATGCGGTTACCACCTCCTCCCATTATTTCACCCTTTACTCTCTTCCTTCATGAGGCTAGGGTACGTTTCAATCTTGACTTGTATAAATAGGTCTTACCTATTTCCACCAGACACAAGTCTCGGTCAGGAGAAAAATACAACACTCTCAGAAAAGGCAACTTTGCAAGCTCTCCAAAAAGCTTTCCTCTCTTGCAAGCTTCCTAAGCTTTCACTTTCTGATACAAGTCGAGACACTACTCTCCCAGAACTATTCTGGTCTCAACACCTTTCTTTGCTTCCCTCCCCAAATCAACCCTTCTCCTCCACTTTGTGACCGAGCAAGTCCTGGGAACGGCCATTTCTTGGTTTAGTAGGACTTGTACAGATTGATCTCTCGAATCTATAAAGTGCTCACGTGCAACACATTTGTTTAGGGTTTAAACCAGTTTCTCACTCACCTACCGAATTTACCAAAATCGGCGAAAACGATTTTTACCCATAAATACGAGGCAAACTTCATTCTTGTTGTTTCTGGTGGAGCTGTCTAATCGGAGAGGAAAGTATCCTAATTAGGTAAAATATCTTACGACCGCTCGTTTAAAGAATTCCGTGGGATCAAGAAGCTCTACGAGTACGTTGGTAGGAAACTAGATAATTGCAGTGTTAATTGTTTTCGATTGGTTTGATTGACTAACGGTTGTTAAAACTTTGATTGCACCTAGTTTGTTTATTCTTGAGAATCTTCTCTTTTGATATAAGATTCACTCAAACTAGATCGAAGTATCGACGAGATCTTTAAAACTGTTTGTAGATCTAAAGACATCTTGTGATAATCCATTGTTAACAGACTCCGTTCTGTGTGTGATTGATCACAAGAGATTCAAGTAGTGTTATGCAGGTGTTTATTGAAGATCAATGAAGATTT
Organism: Papaver armeniacum; assembly: GCA_023531295.1. Taxonomy (NCBI): domain Eukaryota; kingdom Viridiplantae; phylum Streptophyta; class Magnoliopsida; order Ranunculales; family Papaveraceae; genus Papaver; species Papaver armeniacum. The sequence continues at coordinate 640,100 of JAJJWW010004385.1, forward strand.
GAAGACGAAGAAAATTTAGTTCTCATATCTTTGGTGTGCACAAACCTTGATCGGCTGGGATCCAACTAGAATCAGATTTATTCGGCTGATTAGTTGCATGAGATTGGCATTCTCATATATCTCTTTGAGATTTATTTGGATCGAGTGCGAATCTAAACTTGACTACTTTTGTTGTTATTGGATAGATTGATCTAACCAGGCAAAGGAGTTTATTAGATTAAACGGAAGAGCCTTTGCGTATGACTTGAGATATCTTTATCTTGAAAAAATCGAAAGTGTTGTCACCAAACAAATTTGTTGTTCCTTTACTGTTTGGAATATGATCCAAAGGAATTGTTCCAGTGCGTGCACTCATCGAAGTCGGAAGCACATGGATACTGAGGAAACTAAGTGATCTAGGGGTAGTTGCTTGGTCTCAACTATACGAAGTTGGTTTAGATTTTTTATAGCGGCTTAATTCTGAGAGTATTCAATTATGGACTTGGTCCTGGGGTTTTTCTGCATTTGCAGTTTTTCTCGTTAACAAAATATTGCTGTGTCTTTTACATTTCTATTTTCGCAATTATAATTGTTTATTATAATTTCTTTTTTATAAAAAAAACTTTTCAATTTTCTTATTAGTAGTTATTAATTTAATATTAATTCTAAAAATCATACAAAGCTTTTGGTTGGTAACCTAGCGACAAGCTTGGCTCCAACACCTCTTTGAATTGCAACGCCTAATCTATAAAAAATAAAACTACCTAAGCCGCTACTAGCGTCATTGCTAACTAAACAATTCTTTAGACGCTTGAAAAAAACTAGAGTATCCTCACCAAGTTCCCCTAAAGTAGAGAAATCCAGAACACCTAAACCATATCCATGTGCAGCATACTTGTCCGAGTATTTGGTACGCTTACGAGAAACCGCACCAGAAATAGCCTTTCCGGGGACAAAGGAGCGGACACCATCACCAGTGAATGGAGAGACTCTGTAACATCCATACAAACATCTTTCCCATTTTCCCAGTTAAGAACAAGGATATCAGCAGGCTTTAGATCTCTGCCATCATCCGACCGAAGACCGAGAGAAACCTCTTTGCGCGCATGCACATTGGCTTTGTAACAAATGTCAATGATAACATCACGAACAACATCATGGCAAAACTTATACCCAATATCCTTAGCACAATGAAGAGCATGATCACCAAAAATATCCATAGAGTTGTTATAACTTGGGCATAAACTATTCTCAACAAACATAGGAATACCGAGGCGATAACAAAGCACAACTCTAAATTGTCTAGGTCCGAGGCATTGATTGAGCCCACTAATAGGTGCCGAAAAAGATATTCTTGTGCATGCTTGATAAGGTTACATTGCCATAGGATGGAGTCTCTTGCAGACATATGGAACTGGTCTGGGATTTGCTTCTTAACTGCACAAAATAAACTACTGCCAGGGAGTGCATGGAAGGGGGGGTAGAATCATCGAAACAGTAAGTAGACGGTAATCCACATACCTGGGTGAAGGTCTGAAGAGCCAAGCGATAAGTGAACCTTTTGTGCAGTGAGAATAAATTACCAAGGATCACTTTCTGCACTGAAGTAGTCTGGCTCTGGGAAGCAAGATAACAATAAGCATGAGTGTCAGCCATGGTATAAATGCCAAGTCCACCATCCTTAATAGGTAAGGTAGCTAATATCTTATGTAAAGGACCAAAACCCGCATCATCCCCAGTAATTAGAAGTCTCAAATACTGATATAACTGGTCATCAAAAAGATCAGTGGCAGGTTGTAGAGCAGCAGGATTGGTAGTACGCATTCAAAGTAGAGTCTAGAAACCCCAATACAATTGCGAAGTAAAAGCATCTCGCTTTGAGGATCCCTGAGTTTTTTGATCGCATTCATTAGTTGAACAGTTTTGTGCACCCTGTTCAACAACATATCACTAATGAAGTCCATATCTAAACTCATTGTGCCACCCAAAAGTTTAACACCCTTAGAAGGTCTACCAATATCCGGGGGGGAATGCACTGATGAGTGCTAAATAGTGCATATTTATACACCTTTTTATTGGCATTTTACTCATCTTTTGCGCTTAGGAATCAGATATTATCCCAGATTCTGTGTTTTCTTTGTTTTCAAGAATAAATATTTGTATTAATTAATTTTGTGTTTTTAGGAAATAAATAAAGCTCGGAGAATCTGAGGAGCCAAAAGAGCAAAAGAATTGGAGTCGAGCACCTATGGAGCAGATAGCCAAAGCCCGCGCGCGAATCAGAAGCAACTCATATACAAGACATGGGCTCGAGCTATCCATCTCCGACCCGCGACCCGGATCCAAGCCCGTCATTTCGACCATTGAGATCTCCTCGGCTACATCCTACGGTCGCTCAGCCTTGCATACCATTACTCAATGCTCCTGCTCCACACCAAATTAGCTTGAATCTTCCTCACTTTCAAATCCTCTCCTCATCCAACGCTCGCTCCATCCGGTCTCATCAAACCTTGCTATCCTCGCTCCACAACAAAACGCCCTAACCCTATACACCCCATCGACCCACCTCATTTCTCTTCTTCTCCTTCTCTTTCTTCTTCTCTCGAGCAGAGCTCTGCAAAACCCACTCCACCACCATCTTCTTTCCTGACAGAGCCACCTCCGCCACCATCTCTCCATCTCTTGTCAGCCACCAAACACGCCTGCAGCCACCTTCCCTCCTCTCTAGTGTTAGTTACCTCTCTCTTAGCTTCTCTCATAACCTAGAGGCTAATTTAGAGATAACTAAAACTAGGGTTCCAGCCAACAACCACGCATGGAGTTGCAGAGCGAATTGACAGGGGAGAACAGCGATTCAGAGCATGGGTTTGATTTATTTACTCTTTAATTTCTGTTTTTGAAATTAGGGTTTGGTATTTGGGGATTTTCTTGCATGTATAAATAGGAGTGATGGGTGTTCATGGAAACCATGCCTGGATTAGCCAGAGCATCCTTGTAGATTTAATTTATGTTGTTTTAGTGTTTTAATTTAGTTGCTAAGGGTTTCAATGAGACCCTAACTCCATATTCTGTTTTTAACTATGATTGAACCATCTTGAATGCTTAATGTTATCAAATGTCTTCAATTACAAATACCCAATGCTTTTCTCTCACAGTGTATACCAAAGCCATGGATACACTGTAGTTAGGTCACAACTGTGTTGAGTGTATTGCAGCTCAACCTTAGATACAAATGCTGATTCCCTTGACTAGTTGTACTAAATTAGACAACTAGTGCTCCGGGTCAACACTTTAGCTGTTAATTGAGGCATTACGGGGAGAGATAGGTGGTGGAATTGACACCACTGCCCTTATCAATCACGGGACAACAAGAAGCTCAATTTAGTTCAACACGAATAGGAATTTAGAGGTGGATTTGATAACCCAAGCACCCCTTTGTCACTGTTTACCTTAGTTTAGGTTCACACTACACCAAATCCTGGTTTTTGCAACGCAAGAATTTTTTGATGTGCAACGGATATAAGAGTTGCAGACAGAGCAAGCGGAAATATACGTTGCGCGATAAAATATCTGTTGCACCATTTATAAATTAACTCATGATAATATAACGTAATTTGTGCTTTGATTGATATAGTTTGTGATCCTATAATTTGTTCTAAATAGTGTTATTTTCAAGGATTTTTATATACTTACTATTTTTTTTTTTTTTTTTTTCTTATCTTCCTCCTACACTCCGTTTCTTATATTCCTCTTACTCTAGCTCTGAAAATCTCATTGATATAATCTCATCTCTCACAGATCAAAGACTAATCATAACCCATCTCAAATCAAAACCCATGTATCAGTTGCACTGAGACAATCACTTCGATTTCTCCAAGTTCCATTCTTTCTCCGGAACTTCTCTTTCTAGAATCAAAGAAACCTCACTTCTACTAACATCCTCTCAGAATATTTATGGATTTGGGTGAGTTTCATTGAATTAGTACAACTATTTATCCCTTCGTACTGTTACAAACCCTAGATTTGGACCAAATCGGTGAGTTTCTTTGATTTTATAGGGTTTTAAAGTTATGTTTTTGATTTCTTTATTACTTTAAGTTACTAGTTGTTTCTTGTTCAGATCCATTTTGTGATTTAGGGTTTGATTTGGGTTTTTCTTGATTTTGATTTGGGGTTTGTTTGATTTTTAGGTTTAAGTAATGGCGGATTTGATGGTGATTCATGGGGTACCGAATGAGAAGTTCGGTTTTGTTAGTTTGATTTCTATTTCAATGAGTTTGGTTTAAAAAATTTGTGTGTGAAAATCATGTCCATAGGCCATAGCTTGATTTCTTCTCTCTGAAATTGGTCGGGTGATTTTATAAATCCTCTTCGTCAAAGGTAAATTTCAGCTTTTTCTTTATTACTTTTGTTGGGTGGTTAATTATGTTTCAATTTCATTTACATTAGCTGCTTGGGTTTTCAATTTAATCCTCAATTGTCTGCCTGGGTTCTCCATTTTGAATTATAATGTGTCAATGTAATGGAGCAAAGATCGGAGATGGTGCAGTATGGTGAGTGAATATGAAGTGGTCCTGTGGAGTTGATCTTACTATGAGAAATAACAAAGGGAGGATTAAATTTGAAGCTTGTGGTGACATGACATGATTAACTTGGAGAATACTCGTTTGTTTCTTTTTGTTTTTTATCTATGTCAATTTCAAAATCAGTTGAAGCTTGAACTGATTTCCTGTTAACTTTGGCATAGCTTTTACTGGATCAGGTCAAGATACAGATAAATTGGGTTGTGAATGCAAACGACCTAATGTTGAAGACCCTTTTAATCTGATTGATACTGAACATCATTCTGTAACTGAGCAAAACTTTTGAGGAAACTGGGTACTGCGATATTTGGGTACACATCTTCTCCTGTTGATGGTCCAGAAGGAGTTGAGAAAATGGCAAAGGCCATCAAAATATTAGGTTGGTGAGTTAAAGAAAGTGTACTGATAAATCAAATGCCTTTTTATGCACGTTAAAATTTATCTTGATATTGTTGTCCATTTTTGTTTGTGTATTTTAAGTGTTTATGAATGATTTCTGAAGATAAAGAAATGGGCAAGGAGAAGTGGCTGTGCTGTGGTGGTTTTGAGCTCGAGTTTGGGGCCGAAATGGGTTCAATTTGGAGCTGATTTTGCTTGGAATATTTGGGTATGCAATGAATTCGCCAATAGAGGCAATGAGGTTCGAATTGGAGGAGATATGGGTCAATTTCTTGAGCTCAATTTCAGCTGAAATATGACGTCGCTGTGATTGAATTTTTGTATGGTTGTTTGCAGGTATCAAGAGGAGTAACTGGAGTTCTTATGAAACTGTGATGAAATAGCGTGGAGGTGTTTCTTTGTGGGTTTTTAGAGAGAGTTTGAAGGGTTATTGACAAAGTTCGAGGAGACCAAGACGAAGATGCAAGAAGTGGTACAAGTCTCTGGCCTGATTTAAGCCAGGTTGTGGCTGGAAACTCAGTTGAGAAGGAAGAGAAGATTTGGTAGAAGTCTACAACAAATATGGGGTTGAATTTGTTGATGTTTGAAATGATGAAAACTGGTGATAATGGTAAAATTGAGTTTGAAGGGTTATTGACAAAGTTCGAGACTAAGATGAAACTGCAAGAAGTGGTACAAGTCTACAACTGATTTAAGCAAGTTTGTGGCTAGAAACTCGAGTTGAGAAGGAAGAGGAGATTTGGTAGAAGTTTCTGACAAATATGGGGTTAAATTTGTTGATGTTTGAAATGATGAAGTCGGTGGTAATGGTACGAATGAGTGGTGGTTTAATCAAGTTAATTGTGAAGATTTAAGAGCTAAAAATCAGTCAAGATAAATTTGTTAATGCCATGGATTACGTGGGTTATTTGGGTCAATCAGTTGCAGTATGTGTGATGGTTGTAGCTCAAGGTGTAGGCTGAAGTGGATTGAATTTTGAAGCTTACGGGGAAATCCATAGACGTGGTTGGTGGGGGGGTTTATTAAGAAGGTGCTAAGGGTTATATAGCCAAGAAGAGGAGCTGAAGCCGTTGGTCTACAGTGATGAATGATAGTGATTGTGGATGTTTGCAAAAACTGGAAGCTAGGGATAGGATGAATTTATTGGTACGTGGTGGTTCGCAGAAATGGCTCAATGGTTCTTGGTTCGATGGCTGTTAATGACATGGGTTCTGGTAGTTGTATTGGTGAAGATCCGGTGGACTATTTTACAAGGGCCTGTCAATGGCTAGGATTGATACTTCGAAGGAAACGGGTAGTTTGAAAACAGGGTGGCGCTTACACCTTTTGAGTAGTGAATCTGGAAGATCCACCTTTGTACACACTTTTCACAATATGTTCAAACAAGAAAACGGAGTAAGCTAAGCCTTCTTCGTCTTATTTGTTGATTGCGTGTTCGTACTCTCTTTGCATCTTTATTCTTTCGCTTGACCTGAATATGCAGATTGCAGATTAGTGTACGTAGTGAGTCGGAGTCGGTTATTTTTCATTTGCTCGGTCGAGGAAGAGTTTCTCCAAAATCATAAGTCACTAACAACTTACTCTATGTAGAAATTGCGGTTGTAAGCATTTTCGGTCACTAGTTTCTTCACAATCATCATCCACCAACTGCTTATTCTATGTGCGAGGTAGGCGATGCCACCTAAGTTCGAGTTTTTAACGGTCACGGTAGATCTTAATCCTATATTTGCTTTTTGCGTAGATTTAATTGTTTATGTGGTGTCGAGTTTGGGAATTCTTCCTTTGCGTGGTGGGTATAACACCTTCGGTGGGCATTTAGAATATGCCACTAAGTAAGTTGTTTTTCACTTATGGGACTTGGAAATATGAAATTACGATTTGGGTTACATCAGAATCGATGCTAACTCATGCCTGTTCTTATTGTGCTATGTATGCAATTAGCTTACTACGTGGGACTACCGGTATGTTACTACACTTGGTGTATGAAATACATTCCTTATCATGTGAATGCTAGATATTCATGGAACAATTAGCTAATTCTTTTAAACTCATAAGAAACAAATCGTTTTAGATTTTATTCTTTTTCTCGTTTTCTGTTTTGTTTCTTTGCATTTATTTACCAATCTTTGTCATTGTCTTGTTTTAGGAGGCATATCTTTGTCTAGTTACCTATGGGGTACCTGTTTTACAACCACCACCAATGTCGGTGTCGTCAGTCACATCTCCATGCCATGAATTCTGGTCTTTCTAGATGTCAAGTGGTAAATGGAGTCTCGCATCAGAAATCTTCACCCTATTCGAGTAAACTCGGGCAATAAGTAAGAACTTAGTCACTTATTCTCTCATGTCTTATGTTTACATGTCTTTGTTCTTCACTTTGCTTCTAGTTTTCGTATTGGTAAAAGTAAGATTCGATTGTGAAACAAGGCACTGCTGAAACTTGTGGTTGAGTGGATACCATAAATGTAATAACTTGCAAACACCTTGTTTACTACAATGTTTAATGGTTAAGTAGACACAATATTCTTAATCCATAGCTAATTTTGCTATCAGGCAAGATTATTATATTAATGCAAGTCGTAAACCCATGCTTTGCCATGTTGATTCTATTTTTTGTCTGGTTGATTCTATACCCAGTCTTATAATAAAGGTTGAATACAGGAATTTAAAATATACATATTTTTATTTATTTATTAAGTTTTTTTTGTTCTCATTGTCTATCTTGATATATTGTGATGACTAACCATATGCTCATATCCTAATTGTTCGACAATGGTTTATGAAGGTTCAAAATATATATTAAGGTCGTAAATAGGAATTATAGTGAATTTATTTATTTTTTTATTTGGAATTATCGTCAAAATTTATTTTTCACACAGCAAAAGGTTTGCAACGTATATAAGTGTTGCTCAAATTAAAGTAATACGTTGCCTAAATTATTGTAACCGTTGCACAAATTAAAGAATCCGTTGCTCAAAAAACGTTGGTAAACTTTTTGACCAACGTTTTTATGCGTTGCACAAATTATTTTTCCCAACGGATTTTCACGTTGCAAAAATATTTGCTACGCCATATTCCCAACAGATATACGCGTTGGTGAAATTCATTGCAACATCTATATCCGTCGCAAATCGGATGTTTTGGTGTAGTGTCACTTCAGTTCAAAATCAGCGGTATCGGCACAAAATATCTGTTGTCACTATGTTACTCAGTTAGAATTCAGTTGAAGAAGCCTTAGATCATACAAGAAGCACCCTCGTCTCGTGGATCGACCCGTACTTGCCGCGTCTCCGATAGACGCTGTGCACTTGCGGTATAACATGTAGGCTTAAAATTATACACCTTTCGAGGCCTACCAAGTTTTTGGCGCCGTTGCCGGGGACTTGGCGCGTGCCCTGTTGTTCATTGGCTGACTTAACTGAGTTCATTCATCCCACTGTTGTCATTGGCTCGCTTCATTGATTTTCAACCCTGTATATATGTTTGCATTGTAGTTCTTATTATATCATTGCACTTAGTTGTAATTTTCTCCTAGTGCATTCTTGCATAACTTAGCTTAACATCTCGCATGCGCATCTCGCATCTTGAGCATCTTGCTCCATTGCTTTACACAAGCATCTCTTAGTGCACATCTGCATCTCTTAGTGCACATCCGCTTTACACATCTGTATCTCTGTAACGATTGGCTGCTTCTCATCTGCAAATCTTTGCTCCATTGCTTTAAGTAGTGTAATTTTTGAGCGAGATTTCTCTCTTGAGCCCAGCAGTGCATGCTACCTATGTTGCGTGGCCGGGCAAAGCCAAAGAAAGGAAGATAAGGTGCAAGTTGAGCAAATACGGCGACTTGTAGGTACTTGAGAAGCTGAATCATAAGCCCAAGAAGGGGAAGAAAAAGGCACAGAACCTGAGTTCACAAGCCCTGAGCAAACTGCAATTCAGGTAAGTGGCTTCTTGGTAGTCAATTTGTAAGCATGATAGCTGTGTATGTTTGAGAACCACCATTAGGCCGAACCATGTTAGCTAAGTATGCTTAAGTGATCTGTGCTTCTTTGACACGAGAACCCTTGGACTTGACAAGGCTTGTGATCAACTCCAGCCCCTGCTGCTGTGAGTTTGAGCCACAACAAGTACAAACATCTGCCCTGTATTGCTCTGTACCCTGTATTGTATGCTCTGTGCCCTGTATTGCCCTGTGAATGTGCCATGTATGCCACTGTAAACCCCCGATGTGGGTGCATGCGACAAGGCTTACCTTGCAATCGACTGTGCAACCCCATTTTGAAGGTGAGAGGCTGTGTTGCAACTTGGTTAACTAAGTCTTTGCATTACCCTTTTGACATCACCAAACCTGCCGACCTTGTGTGCTTTATGCTTAGTCTCAATTGAGTGCTATATCTTTGGTGTGTACCACTGTGTGTTAATTGGCTAAACTTCTTGTCTTTTCTCTGTGCCCATAACTTCAATTTGCCCTGAGCTCCGACCCACGTTTGTTGAGCCTCGGAGCATACCTTTGAGCTACCTTTGTGGAAGCTAACTTTTGTTGAACCCCTTGTCTTTGTGTCATTTCCTTTCAGAAAGTTTGCATTGCTCTTGTCGCCTTTGAACTACCCTGTCTTTGTCATTTTTTGATGTGAGTTTGCAAAAACTTGTCTTTGCATTGTGCATTGCACGGCTTGCACAACTGGTGCACCTATTCTTGACCAAGCTTTGTGCAATCATTGAAGCTGCACACAACTAAGGTCGCATGAGCTGAAACCCACCATGGTGGGTTGTAAACCTGGCCAACTTGTCATTGCAGCCAAAGTGGGCGGATCAACCAAACTAAGCCCTCGTTGAATTGAAATTTGAAAGTTTCACTTCTTGGGCTTTGCACACTGTTTCTATTGGTGAAGCAAATAAACAAAAGCCCAATCAGAGGCGGTACAGGGTGCATGGTGAAGCCCACTTCTTGGGCTTAGCATTTTCAACTACACAGCCCACATAAGCCACACTATTGGGCTGTGCACTTTCACATAACCTGGGCTCTACACACAACCAAGCCCACATAAGCCACACTGCTGGGCTTTGCAAAAACCTGAAGCCCACAACCACTAGGCCTTGCTTTGCATCTGAACCCAACTTAAGTTGAGCAGCTGGGCTAACTGAACCTGACCTGGGCTATAAACCAAGTTGTACTTTCCCACACAAACCAAATGAAACCCATACAAACCAAATCCCAAACAAACCAAAGCCCAATAAACCAAATTCCCACATAAACCAAAGCCCATTTTCATAATTCCCACATAAACCAAAGCCCATTTTCATGTTTTATTTGTAAGAATGTTGATGTTTCTGTACATTATCTTTTGGGTTGACCCTCAACTCTTTAGATTGTTAGTAAATTTTTGTATATAATTCAAGAGGGACGTGTTAAATTTTCTTTTCTTGAATCGGTTGAGTCTTCATGCGCATATATTATGCTAATCCGATATGATCTCCTTTGAGAATGTTGGATTCTAGCCTTGACTAATCGAAGCTCAACCTTGCTCCTGCCGACATCCGGTAATCTCTTCCCTTTTCTCTTATCAGCATAGTTCTCTCGGTATGTGACTGTTTAAATTTTTTCCTATCTGTTGACACATTGAGGACAATGTTTGATTTAGGTTTGGGGGTGCATTTGCATATAGAGTTTTTAGTCTTTTTAATCTTTTATTTTCAAAAAAAAAAAAAAAAAAAAAATTCAAAAACTTTTTGCAAATAAAAACCTCCAACTTTTAGAGATTTTAGAGTCACTAGCATGCTTCTAGCTATGTTTACATAGAGAATCTGACCGAAATAACTGAAGTTAGAAGTAACGTAGAACACAATCGGGTTTCTTAGCTGATTAGAGCGTTAAAGTTGGATTTAACCATACCGGATGCTTAATTAGGTGCTTTGTTTAGATATTCGGTAGTAGAATTGTGATCACCCATAGTGGAGACTACCCAATTTACATCAAGTGAGGCACCAACCTTCAAATTTTTGCAACTTTCTAGAAAATCTGTTAGAGTGTGTGTCACCGTACGTCAATTCGGGTAGGAATGGTGAGCTACCCAACTTCGCACCAATTTCAGCACTACTTTTGATCTCTTGAGTGCTAGTTTTTGTCAATCATGAGGGTGGCGTCTAAAGATGAAAACTCCTTCTAAATACCGATTTGCAGTTAGCATCTCTCTCTCTCAATCAACAAGACCCATAGAAACACATCATCAAATCGACAAACGGAGCATCATGAATATTGAAAGAGAAAAATTGATATAGTCCAAGGTTTATGTGCAACAAAGAAAAGAAAATAGGATGAGAATTAATAAAATTTATAAAATCAAGACAATACAAGTTGTGAAAAAAAAAAAAAAAATTGAGTGTTAAAGTCCTTTGTCCATGGAGTTAGTTGTTTCATTATTTGTATTTTATTTTCACTTTTTGTATGTAAAAAAAAAAAAAAAAAAGATCAAAAATCAAAAAAGTATTGTAGTTTATTTTTGCTACCACCATGGTAAAGAAGAATTTAAAAAGAAAAATCCAAACAACAAGGAATTTGAGTAGAAAAGTTAAAAATTGTCAAGTTTTGTGAAGTTTAAGTTCGTCATCAACATTTGAAGACCGAAGGCCGAAGATTGAAGGCGTTTCTATGGTTCTTATGAGAGAGTGATATTAATTGCCGATCGGGTGAGAAGTAAGTGAGTACTCCCACCCCTTGCTAATGGTTGATTTCCTTTCGTAGAGATCATGAGAAAAAGATTCTTTTTGTCCACATTTCTCGTGAGTCCCAGATTTTATTTCGGAAGGTTATCCTTCTTACCTACAACTTGTGCAGGATTTCTCTCTTTATTCCTGCCTGCACACATGAGAGACTAAAAAAGCGATCTTTTTGAGTGCAATTATCATAAAACCCTAATGGTGAGGCGAAGTTGAGACTTATGATCACAATCGAATCCGAATTCTTTCATATGGTATGGTTACTTCTCGCTCAAAGACTTAAGGATGAGAATGCGTTCTTTGGTAGTTCTAACTACATTACTAGCATGCGAAACTCTATGTCCTCATAGCTTCTAGGATGTTTGAGACTCTTTTACACTCGAAGTTGAGAAGGTTTTGTGGGTACACCTCTGGTAAACCCTCACGAGACTACAACTCGTCCACTAGGGACACCTAGGGGTTTAAAGGCTTAGTGCATACGCTAAATGCATTCGAGAGACTGCATGGGGGTATAGTTAGGATTTCTTATTTTTCTGTTTCACTTGAGGACAAGTAAAATTCGGGTTTGGGGGTATTTGATGAGTGCTAAATAGTGCATATTTATACACCTTTTATTGGCATTTTACTCATCTTTGCGCTTAGGAATCGAGATATTATCCCAGTTTTTGTGTTTTCTTTGTTTTCAAGAATAAATATTTGTATTAATTAATTTTGTGTTTTTTAGGCAATAAATAAAGCTCGGAGAATGCGAGGAGCCAAAAGAGCAAAAGAATTGGAGTCGAGCACCTATGGGCAGATAGCCAAAGCCCGCGCGCGAATCAGAAGCAACTCATATACAAGACATGGGCTCGAGCTATCCATCTCCGACCCGCGACCCGGATCCAAGCCGTCATTTCGACCGTTGAGATCTCCCTCGACTACATCCTACGGTCTGCTCGGCCTTGCATACCATTACTCAATGCTCCGCTCCACACCAAATTAGCTTGAATCTTCCTCGGCCGTTCAGATCACCTACTCCTCATCCAACGCTCGCTCCATCAGTCTCATCAAACCTTGCTATCCTCGCTCCACAACAAAACGCCCTAACCCTATACACCCCATCGACCCACCTCATTTCTCTTCTTCTCCTTCTCTTTCTTCTTCTCTCGAGCAGAGCTCTGCAAAACCCACTCCACCACCATCTTCTTTCCGGCTGCAGCCACCTCCGCCACCATCTCTCATCTCTTGTCGGCCCACCAAACACGCCGCACGACCACCTTCCCTCCTCTCTAATGTTAGTTACCTCTCTCTTAGCTTCTCTCATAACCTAGAGGCTAATTTAGAGATAACTAAAACTAGGGTTCAAACCAACAACCACGCATGGAGTTGGAAGCGAATTGTGGGGGAGAACAGCGGTTCGAGCATGGGTTTGATTTATTTACTCTTTAATTTCTGTTTTTGAAATTAGGGTTTGGTTTGGGGATTTTCTTGCATGTATAAATAGGAGTGATGGGTGTTCATGGAAACCATGTCGGATTAGCAGGAAGCATCCTTGTAGATTTAATTTCGTTGTTTTAGTGTTTTAATTTAGTTGCTAAGGGTTTCAATGAGACCCTAACTCCATATTCTGTTTTTAACTATGATTGAACCATCTTGAATGCTTAATGTTATCAAATGTCTTCAATTACAAATACCCAATGCTTTTCTCTCACAAAGTGTATACCAAAGCCATGGATACACTCGTAGTTAGGTCACAACTTGTGTTGAGTGTATTGCAGCTCAACCTTAGATACAAATGCTTGATTCCCTTGACTAGTTGTACTAAATTAGAGAACTAGTGCTCTGGTCAACACTTTAGTGTTAATTGAGGCATTACGGGGAGAGATAGGTGGTGGAATTGACACCCGCCCTTATCAATCACGGGACAACAAGAAGCTCAATTTAGTTCAACACAGAATAGGAATTTAGAGGTGGATTTGATAACCTAAGCACCCCTTTGTCACTTTGTTTACCTTAGTTTAGGTTCACTTCAGTTCAAAATCAGCCGTATCGGCACAAAATATCTGTTGTCACTATGTTACTCATTTAGAATTCAGTTGAAGAAGCCATAGATCACTTAAGCACCCCTCGTCTCTGTGGATCGACCCGTACTTGCCGCGTCTCCGATAGACGCCGTGCACTTGCGGTATAACATGTAGGCTTAAAATTATACACCTTTCGAGGCCTACCATGCACCCTCTCCTATACTCATGGGATCAAGGGAAGGTCAAAAGACTTCCGTTTTCTTTATATTGAGGTGTAACCCCCTGCTTGGTCCTTCAGTTTCAATTATGCGCAAAGCCTTAGCTACCTCCAAAGTATCACCAACAATTGTGCCATCATCCAGGTACCAGGCGTGCAAATCGAGTTTTCAACGAGAGGCAATAGTCTTCACTAAGGGGTTAAGTGTCAATGCAAATAACAAGGGACCAAGGGGATCCCTTGCTGCACACCAAGTGCCGAAGACAAGATATATTGGGCATAATAAAGCTTAGCCGGACGTAAGTAACAAAATTCTACCCAGCGAGAAATACCTGGACAATGGATGCGGACTTCCTTGATGAGCTGAGAACTGCTCACCATGTTGAAAGCGTTAGAAGAGTCAATTAGCAACATTGACATTTTGTCCGAATGGCCCTTCATCTCCAAAAGGCAATTTACAGCATGTAAAATACCTTCCCTTCCTACATGAATACCAATCCAGAATTGGTAATCTCCTAAATAAGAGGTCATGTCCTTTCCGACAACAAAAGCAGCCACCTTGGAAACCAATCTACGCCAAACTGTACCAACCGCAATGGGCCTAAGACCTCCCCCCGGCTTCAACAATGGTGTCAACGGTGAGCTAGCAATGAATTCGCCTAATTCACTAGGACATTTTCCAGCAAACCAAAGGTTGACAACCCCAGAAATAGACAAAAGCAAGTCACCCGCCACTGCAGCCGCCGCTCCACTAAGAACATCGACTAAGTGTTGTGCTCGTAGACTATCTCGACCACACGACGTACCTTTAGGGAAGCTTTTAATTGCTCCCAAAACAGCTTTTGAACCCACAAAAATGGGATCAACAGTGATATCGTCCATGGAAACCTCAGGGGGATAGGCTAACAGATGTTTGTCCAACAAGTCAACATAAGTCTGCTCCTCATAAGGGGCGACACCAAACGAGGATAAAACCCGTATCGCAGATGCAAAGTGCCCAGAATTGATCTTCTTCTGACATGCGATGATGTTTGCTGCTTGCTGCTTCTCCTCTGCCTTCTTCTCATCATCCTTCTTAGACCCCCCACCGAAGAGGCTGCTGGAGCAATTTGCTTACTAAAGTGAAGCAGCCATTAGGCTCCTTCCAATCATTAAGTGCTTGGATAATTGCTGCCACCTGTAGTCTCTTGCGGCTACTAGACTTCCGTTCAGCTGAGCATTTATAGGTTGATACAGCGACAAGGTGCAAATGGGGAGCAGCAGCAGACGTAACCAACCTGACAAGGTGGAAGGACTTGCTAAAACACGGTCGAGACAGACTTTGAGAGCTCTCGAAAATGCAAGCCTACATCTGTGGGGAATGCAGGTGACAGTGAGAAGTTGTCGTTGAAGCACGGCATTAAGCAGTTCAGTAGAGAGAGTCTCTACAGCACCACTGTCATCTCTCCCTAGAACTGCACCATCCACAGTAGCAACGTCTTCTAAACTCCCAGTCTGCACTTCATCTGGTTTGTTCAAGCCATGAATCAAGAAGTCTGCTCCTTCCCCATTGAAAGGCCCTGGAATGAAGTTATGTAAACCTCTTCACGCCCCTTACAGGATTTCGACCAAGCATGCAGATAAAAGCACTTACTGCACAACCACATGCGCAGGTTGTAGAGAACCTTCTCTATACCACGATATATAGTCAAGTCCTTGGCAATCAAATCTAACAGTATCTTTGCTGGCTTCCGAGACAAGGTGTTTGTCATGAAGGTGTTTCAGGAATGACCCCTTGACATAGCCTCTTCCATGAACTCCGTCACCTCAACCATGGATACTCTTGAAGGGACAATGACAAACATTGTCGGAGGCAGCAGCTACTGTTGAAGGAGAAGTTGTATAGGGTATATGGGAGGAGGGTGTATGCAGTGCCGCATGGGAAGAGGATCGTGTAACCCTAGGCATGGAAACAAAGATAAAACCCTAAAAGAAAACACAACTAGAACCCTAATGAAAAACAAAACGCGGCAAAATAAATAATTGAAAACAGCGAAGGAGATTGAAAAACGTGGTAGAGAAATCAAAGGGAAAACCAAAACGCAGAAAAAACTGGACGAAATCATGGTGAATCCGAGATTGGAATGATTTTCCAATCACCAGAGTGAATCGCCGGCGTGAAAACCATGAGAGACAAATTTTTCTATTAGGACCTATAAATTTTATTATAATTAAAAGTAAAATACACAAACGTTAACTCCAGTATACTTGATAGTGATCCTATAGAGTTTGCTTAAGTCCGAACCTATTATCAAGTATCACAATTTGGTAGTCGTATTATCTCGATCTCGTATCCATAGACAATCACACAAAGTGTGAATACCGATTTGTTGCATTATCTCGACTTTGTCCATAGATGGTAACTTTCGGTAAGAGGACTTATAGGTGGATAAATAAAAGATTGTGGTGTATTTAGGTACCCTCGTCTTTTCACAAAATACCTCGTGGCGTCATAGAGGACTGATTGATTGAGGTTGATAAGTTTATATATCCTGTCATTTCGTTGTTCTAGATACTCATCCTATTCAGGACCCCAGTGCTCAAATACCGGTGATTTTAGGTTGCCCATTTTTAGCCACAACTAATGTCGTTATCAATTGTAGGACCGTAATTATGAATATATCCTTTGGGAATATGACCACTGAACTAAATATCTTTAATGTTACTAGATAACCTTCGGATGACTCACAGGAAGTGAATATGATTAACACTTTAGTTCAGGATCTAGTTCAGGATAATTGGGACGACACTTTATTTAATGATTCTTTGAATGAATTTGATGAGACAATTATTTGAATTCAGATAGGTGACCAAACTATAGAACTAGAAGAAGCTCTAGAGTACTTTAAAGACTCTACAGACCCTGAAATTCAAGCCATGATGCTAGGTCTTTCGGAGAGTAATGATGACCCTAAGTTTGGGGGTAGTGATCTAGAAGAAGCTCTTGAGTATTTTAAAGACTCTGAGGATTCGGAAATTCAAGCAATAATTAAAGGTCTTTCTGAAAATACTGATTACCCTAAGTTTGGGGGTGATGATGGTCAAATATCCCTATTAGAAGTCCCTAACTTGGGATTCGAGCCTAGTGTGCCTGAGGTATTACTTGAGTCTCTTCCGACTCCACAACCCGATCCTCCTGATACTGTCCAAAAGGAAATCCAGAACTTAGAAACCCATAGTTTGGAAGAATCTGTTTATCAAGACACTCATCTGAATCCCAATTGGGCGCCGCAGAAAAACCCAGTTGTCTTGCAAGAAATCTTAGATCAGGATGTGCTTTGTCAGTTTATTTTTATGATCCGGTGCAGTTGTCTCATAATTGTGGCAGTTTTATCAGGTTTTGTTGACCCGCAGTTGTTTCGACTATTGATATATGATTTGAAAGGTAAATAGCCATTTGTGGTATTTAACGTCTGGCTGAAGACTTTAAACTTAGCAATTTTTGGGAGGTAACCGATGGTTATTTTCAATGTTGTTGTAGTAAAAGGGGTTGTCGTTCACTCGGACTTGATGAGATTGATTTTTAGAATTAATAAAAGAGAATAAAAGAAAAATATATACAAATATTGTCACAGGATGAAGAGACACTGAGACGCAGGATTTCACTACTTTTCATATTGTTGTGGTTCAGTCATTAACTCTAGACAATATAGCTCAAACAAAAGAAGTTGTGACTCTAATTCCTTGCCAAAAATAGATTTCATAAAACACTATATGTAAGTCGTAAGCATGACGCATCAAAAGTAATTTAAACTAAGCATGCGACATCAGACAAAATAACAAATAATTAATAGAAATCATAAAACAATTAAATTTATGCAAAAAGTCATATAAAGAATTAATTCATTTACCACAATCATGAAAAGTTGCTTCCTCCGTCGTCCCAGTGATGGGGTCCATCTCATCATGTTGGAAACACGCTCAAAAGTTGATTTCATTGCTCAAAAATGGTTCACAAATGATGAAATGGGAGAAAAATAATAAAAACCGGGTTTGTAACACTTATATTTGTTACAAAATTGTTACTGAAACGATAATGATAAATCTGTTTGTTATTTTAAGACGCCTATAAACTACGACCCACGGCTGTGAGTCTTTAACATCGAGCGAAACGACAGATCTTTGGCAGTCTGTTCTTCGTGTTCTTGAGGTGTAGCGGCAGCAGCAATGGTGTTCTCTGGAACTTGATTCTCCGGCTCTGTTGAGGCTCTGTACCTCTCCCCCTCTTCATACTGCCATTTATTCTTCGTATGTTCTGTTAATTCCACACACTCCAACATGCTGATTTTACGTTCATTTATAGTAAGACTCAATAAATCCACACGCCATCCTTGGTAGCAGTTAGAGCAAACACGGGAAAGCGAACCCGATATTCTTGTATACTCTGTTCCAAGCATTCCTCCCTTTTTTCTCGAGCCCAATTGAATTACCAGCTCTGTTTTGCATTAACAGGTCAACACCAAACCGGAACCGCAAGAAAGTCGCATAAAATCACGTCCAATTGTAGCCCAGAAAATACGCACAAAACTGATATTTTGAAGCTGAAATTTCCCGCCAAATTTTGAGGAAGAAAGGGGAGTCCCCCTATCTGGATACGGTGTCCCTTTAGCAGCTGCCTACCAATGGGGTGTAAATAGCAGCTAGTGTGCCCCTTATCCATAGTAGGGGTCCGTTTAACAATTGTCCTCCGAGGTGCCTTCAGCAACTTTTCGAGCTGAATTTTCCAAAAATGTTTATTGCCCCAAAATACCTACAAACACATAAAACACCAAAATTAATACAAAATCGAGTGCCAACAATATATAGTATTGAGATCAAATTAGACACAAAAATGTGTCTGTCAAATACCCCCGAACTTATTATTTGCTAGTCCTCGAGCAAATTTATTTTAGAAAATAAAATTCATTTGAACCCCTTGGTGGCCCTAGTGGCGGAGTGTTGTCTCCGGAGGGTTTACCAGAGGTGTACCCACAAAACCTTTACCTGCACCCCTAGCTATCTACGCGTAACTTAGAAGGCACTAAAGAATCTACTTGGTTGGCCTACAATCATAACCTATAGGAGGAAGTACCACGATGCGAAATTCAATTGTTGTACACGAGTTTGCACTCAAGCATACTAAAATTCATATAAAGTGATAGAGCTCTGCTCAGATAGTTTCTGGACATCATAAACCGGAGTCAACCAATCACATGGATAGATTAAGAAGATGGATGTAGAGAAAAACGTGGATGATGTTGACTAAGGTGAACCTATCCTAATGGATTGAGATACCGATCTGACTAATATCAACACACTGGCATATACAAGGGAACCAGTGGTCGATAATCCTAACTCTAGGTCAACTCAGCTGGCATATACAAGGGTACCAGTGGTCGACTTTATTGTATTTATTCCGTTTGGTCTGATGGTCTGGTCTCAATTTCAATTTTTTTTTTTTTCATCTCAGTCACTCTATTTCACCCTAGCAATGGTAAAGAGAAAAATAAACTGAAGTGATCAGGATTCTTTCGATGTTTCCATCACGAGGATATGGCGAAACTATCATGTTTTCTTTTCTAACACCCGAGCTCGTGCTTTTATGAATAGACTCTTCTAGACGTTTCCATCTAATCATATTGGTTCCTCAACTCCTACAACCAAAATGCTTCCATCCACTTAGATTGTTAGTGCCGACCTTAATAAACTTAAATTTCTAGGCTCTGGAGTTTATTTATTGCAACTAAAACTTTCTCCCATACCCCCAAACTTAAATCTAACATTGTCCTCAATGTTCTAAAGATGAAATTAAAAGCATGAACAATGAGAAACTGTTACCACTTGGAGCAAAAGAGTTAAGGAAAGATATTACCGTGTTGCATGAGCATGGGTTACCTCCCAAGAAGTGCTAAGTTTAAAGTCTTCAGCCAGACATTGGAAATGATTAGTCACCTCGAAGAATCATATAGCAACAGACGGAATAACTGCGGGTCATCTGGATCAAAAAGTGCTACCCACAAGAAGAGGGAGATTGCAATAAACCATGAAGATATCGAACATACCCTTATTCAACTTTTTGTTTAAGACAACTATATCTAGTTGTGGCTCGTGTTCAGGGCTCTATGCTCTGGGTTCTAAATAAAATGTTTTCATGGGTTGGACTTCCTCAAAAGAAGGATTCTTAAGATCGGGTTGTAGAAACGGAAATACTCAAGTAGGAACTTAGAAGCACATAACAATAACTTTGAATAATTGGGGATCCTCTAAGTCAATCAGATTTGACTCACACGGTGACCACAAAGAGAGAGTGGTGATCTTCCTTAAACAAATGTGTCGACCCTAATATCCTAAAGTAATTAGGTTTAGTCTCAAAACTTAATAATTGACACATCCGAAACTTATACGTTCCCACAATTGGAAGGAAGGTTTTGGTGGGAAAACAAAGTCAATCGTGGTATCATAGCACAGGTTAACCACATCAACCAGAGGATGGGTTTCTAACAATTTGAACTTCTTTATGGGCACAACTAGGTTCGAAAACGTGTATGAAGATAATATTGTAAAATGGTTGAGGCACATATGTCAAGTCCCAAGTGAGGGATCTCTGTAAGAGCTAAAGGTAAGGCACAAGGAGAGTGATAATCACCCCAAACTTAGAGTTTTGGGTGTCTCTAGATAGACTAGCTACAATTTTCCTAATTTCTAGATCATCGGAATCCCGAAAATGGTCAATTGCTTCTTCTAGGTTATACTCGGTGATGCATCCTCACTCATATTTAAAAGCTCTATGAGTTCATCTTCTTCGTCTAAGACTATTGTTTCTAAATCCTTGGACTCTAAAACGTATTCTCGGGATAAACCCATTCTCTACAAACCATTATCGGCTTTGTAACTAGGAAATTCTACATCGTCTAAAACGGAGATACTTCTAGTCAAATCCTTATCCTTTTGAATAGGTGAATAATCATTAAAATTATTTGGATTTAAACCAGAAATATTACTATCATTATAAAGCTCAATTGGAGAAACAAATTCCTGATCACTATGCCTAAAAACTTCATATTCTTCATCAACACTATCCTCATCATAATCATTATTATAATAACATGAAAATGGTTGAACCTCATCTAAACAAGTAGTGTTACCAATTCTAACCTCATTATCTTGATTATGTGAATAACTATCTTCATTCTCAAAGGTATTATTGGATACACTATATTGGAAATTTAAGTTATTTCGAGCAATACTTTCATTCGTCTCTAACTCAAGTTTACGTGTCGACTCAGCTATCCTCTCAAGGGTATCCTCCAAAGAAAGTTCCCTTAGTGTTGGATCTAAGTTTTGAGTTAATCTATTGAGGATATCTTCTAAAGATTCAAATCGTTGTTGCAGTCCTTTCGTCCATAACTACGTTATTTACCTCAGCTAACTTACATGTTGATTCAGCTAACTTTTGTGTTGACTCAGCTAAACCCCTGGGGGTCTCTTCTAGAGAAGGAAGAGGAACAGAAGGATCATAATAAGGACTACTTTTCAAAAGTTTGATTGTATCCTCTAGAGACGAAGAACTATTACTATAATATTCTTGCTCGAATGACTGATGCACATGTGGATAGTAATTGGGCTCACCATGGTATGACCCATAACCTTCCAAAGGTTGGCGTTCCCAACCACTATTCACACTATGGTCATAAAAAGAGTGATGTCCATAATGTTCGGTTGGATATTCATATTCATTGTGATGGCTATTATAATACCAGTTTGACATCCTAAGCGCAAGGGAATTCTACACAAACACAAACAAGGCTGACTTGACCACAACAAAACTACTGATTTCTAGCAAACAAAAAGCATGTTGGCTCCACTTAGATTGTTTCTAGACCAGCTTCTAATCCTTCGAAACGGAATTCGTTACAATTTAAGCAAACCCCTCTGGAATCAATCCGAGTTTTAAGTAAGCTGAATAGAGGCGAGGGAAGCTGCATGGAGCTTTGATACCCAAGGCCTCACCGCATTACAAGGCGGCGCAGTCACGCATTCAACTCACAGAAACCATCATGAACTTCGAAGTATGCTTAAATAGTAACCAATATTTTTCGAATGACTTTCCTATTAAGCTCGTTACCCTATCGGTCTCGTTCTAGTTCCAAATTTTAAGGCTTAGGTTTGCGTTTGGTTTTGTTTTCCTAAGGCGGGCAAGAAGAGAACGGTGATGAAATCCGAACCCTTATCTTGTATGGCCAGTCCTTGCCCTTTACTAGGAAATTAAAACAGTCGTATTCAAGACCTCAACATATATGCATACAAAATCATCCAGTAAACCCGTTGGCAGGGGATTCGCGGGTGTTTAGAATTCTTACCTCCCGTTCCAGACGGGGGATGAACCGTTGAAGTCGACTCGGGCCACAACTCCTATGTCGTGTACTAACCCGAGGGGCCGAGACGATATCGTAATCGTCGTCCTTCCCTGTGCAGTTTGTATTTAAATAACCCTTCCTTAGGGTTTAAAAAAAAATGTCCAATGTCCAAGTCCAAAGATAAAAAAAATAAAAATGTCCAAAAAGATTACAAAAATAATTACCTAATTACGATTTCTAAAAAAAATAAAATAAAATAATATACAAAATCTTCTACTCCTTTTGGATTCCTTTTTTTTTTTCTTTGGCTTCGCTTTTGTTTTCACCGATTTCTCCCTTTTTCTTTAGCTCAGTTCCAAATCGAAAACAAACAAGAAATACAAAAGGCGTAAAAAAGAACAAAAATAATAAAAATAAAAATAAAACCTAAAAACAAATCTATACACAAGTCCGCGTCGGCGACGCCAAAAATTGATGGTTATTTTCAATGATGTTATAGTAAAAGGTTTGTCGTTCACTCGGACTTGATGAGATTGATTTTTAGAATTAATAAAAGAAAATAAAAGAAAAATATATACAAGTATTGTCACGGGATGAAGAGACACCGAGACGTTGGATTTCACTACTTTTCATATTATTGTGGTTCAGTCATTAACTCTAGACAATATAGCTCAAACAAAAAGAAGTTGTGACTCTAATTCCGTGCCAAAAATAGATTTCATAAAACATTATATGTAAGTCGTAAGCATGACGCATCAAAAGTAATTTAAACTAAGCATGCGACATCAGACAAAAGGAGCATCAGTTGATTCGTTTGAGGGAGATTTTGGACTCACTTAATGCCCAAGACGTATGCTTTGATCCATACAAGGAAGACCGAGCTACTGGACATATCGCGGGTCGGTCCGATTTGGCACTTTATTTTGGACCGTTGTGGCACCCCCACGGATATGTGATGTACAATGCCTCAAGGGTGATGCGACAACACGGTTTTTGTACAAGGTATACCAAAGGAGGAAATCCATGGCAATTTCACTTCAGTTCTCGGGACCACCGCGAGTCCGATAAAGATTCTATCACGGTGGTTCACAAGGGTTCACCATCCTGTCAATTCCATTGGGATAGAAGGGCGCATTACTTGATCAACCAAGGAAGGGCAGCCAACCAAGGTTTTGAAAATGCTCCCAACTACATGGATTGGTACCACAATGTTTCTCATGTTCGTGTAATCCGTGATCTTAAAGCAAAGCGCCTTCGTACAAGAGTATCCTCAAAGAGCCTGCGGGTTTTGATAGATTGGTACGTATTGTTTTGTTAATTTAGTTTAATATTATGGGTCAAAATAGAGTAATAACCGTTTGATGGTATGCTATGTTTTAAAGCAGTGAAACAGTTCAAGCATTTGTCGAAATGGTGCACCGATTGTATAAAGGCCGGAGAGCCTTGTTTCAATTGAGAAGATAAAAAACCACCAACGGTTGATTGACAACGTTGACAATGAGGAGTATGCATCTCGGTTAAGGGGAAAAATTGCAAAAGAAACCTACAACCAAGGTGAACAAAAGAACTCGGGCGTCATCGAGCACTCAAGTTGATGAAACCAATGATGATCTTGGTCCAAGTCGTAGAGGTGGTAAAGGTCGCAAAATCAAAGCAAAAAGGAACAAATAAACTTTCGATGTTGTAAACTCTCGATGTTTTCGTTAACTTTATGGATAACTTTGTTTATGTTGGATTATGTCGGATTATGTCGTTTTCAAATTTTGTGTCGGAATATTAGTTGTTTCGTTATGTTTATGGATTAAGAATAGTTATTTTACACATTTTATGCATTTAACGATGACTCATAAGCGAATCACATGAAGAGACATGAAAGTGTTGAATTTTGGAACACAATCGGAAGATAAGTTTATATATGAACCTACCGATTAAGGGGATGTTCCAATTTTTAGTCAGAATCGGTAGGGTTATACGTTATTAACCTACCGATTCAGGGATTGTGCAAAATATTTGGTCAGAATCGGAGGATTGCTAATATACTTTTCTCCGATTATCATGTGTAAAGAAAACTTTGTCTGTATCCAAACAACACCACAAATCGGAAGGTAAATGTGCACCTTCACTTAGAATAACAATAATCGGTAGGTTTATTTGTAATGTTCCTTCTGATTATATGTAAAAAAATTGTTCTCTCGTAACCAAACAACACCATAATCGGAAAGTAATTGAGCACATTGACTTCCCGAATATTTGTAATCGGAGGTTTGTGGTTTCGTTAATGTCCGATTATTATACTAAAAAACAACTATGGTTTACGTAACCAAACAACACCATAATCGGAGGGTGCAGTAATATATTGAACTCCGGTTATGCATTTGCATCAAATCACGAACCACATGGTTATGCCTGGCTCTGTACACTCAAAACCTATGGAATTTGGCAAGGGTTCGATCTGGGGCTCCTTATAATCGGTAGGTTTTTAAGTTGTTAATTCTACCGATTATGGTATATTTCAAATTCCCTTACATGAAGGATTTTAGAAAAAACTCATTTTGGGGCAACCCATAATCGGATGGGTTGGTAATATATTTAACTCCCGATTATGGCTGCATCCAAAACGCAAACCAAGTGGTTAAGGCTGGCTGTGTACACTCAAAACCTATGCAATATGGCAAAGGTTGGATCTGGGGCTCGTTATAATCGGTGGGTTATATAATTATATACCCTACCGATTATGGTATATTTCAAAATTCATCACGTCAAGGATTTTAGAAAAAACTCATTTTGGGGCAACTTATAATCGGTAGTGTATGTAACATATTAGACTTCCGATTATGGCTACATCCATAGCTCAAGCCAAGTGGTTATGGTTGGCTCACTTTCCCCTCAAAACCAATGGAATTTGGCCGGTGAATACGGGGCTCCTTATAATCGGTAGTCTTACAAGTTGGATAACCTCCGATTATAAAAGGGATTATTAGCCGAAGTATCTACACAATAATCGGTAGGTATAGTTTCATTTTAACCTACCTATTGTATGTTTACCTACCGATTATGGTGTTGTCTACCGATTATATAAGGGCATATTGGCCATTTCGAAAATTCGAAGATAAGGGTAGCTTAGATTTACGTTTGGGTGATCTTTTTTGTCTTTTAGTGTGCTTCCTAATTCTTTCGGGTCCTACTAAAAGTGCCAGGGTTTTTTTGTCAAAAATGGGTG